>OU342745.1:356906668-357506668 GCA_910589775.1 Avena eriantha
CTCAAGAAACCATCATTGACAACTCAAGTTCTTTAATAAAGCAAATGAAGTCAACATATATATCAACCGAAGTGAAGACGAAGATATTGATTAGATAGGAGTAGATACTCTAGCCATAACACCTACTTCTATAGAGCATTGCAGTAGTAGCAATCGCAAGCCAGATAGTTTGGATACCCGTCTTTTTATCCAGATAGTTTTGAGTTATTATTTTTGGTTCTTATTTGTAAGAAGTTTCTTTCTCTCTCTTTAACCTAGAATGTTCTCTGAATCTTTTGTAAAGAGTCGAGTTGTAATCTATAGTCATGTCTTGGACCTGCTGTGTTTCTGTTGTACCACTCTGAGGGATGTAATACAAGTGAACGGTGTTTCATTGGTGTTATGTCAACGAATATAGTATACTACATCATGTAGTGGTATGCTGCGTCACCGCAGGGCGTCTGGCTCTGGCATCGGCGGAACGTCCCACAGTGACTACTCCATCGCAATCCTCATGGCGAAGGCGTCCTCGTCAATGGGGAACGCCCATTCCGATGGCTCCGGTTTCGGCTGGCGCAGGCAAAGACAGCCAGAGGGCAGTGACGGAGCATGGGCTTCGTTGATGATGATGCCCTGTGCCCTGGTCCTCGGCGGCGAGCGCATCGGCGACAAGGCCTCCCGCTTCATGGTGCGTAGCGCCTCGCCTGACGATCGTGAGGCCGACGCAGACGAGCGCGAGGCTGAGGTGGTGGTGACCAAGCCCGACGAGCTCTAGATGTCCATCCTCCTGGGCAGCTAGTTCACCGAAGGGGTGCGCCCCACCCTCGTCGCGGGGACCGGCGAGCGTGGGAAGCCCAACCGTGGGCGGTTGCCAGCGTGGATGTGTTCCACTATAGTGTGGAGTGTCCGCCCCGACGCACTCCACCAGCGATGGCATGCCACCGTGTTGTTGTGCTTCGGTAGCGTGCTGGGCAGGCCTTCGTGCGCGGCGAGCTCCTAGGTCCTTCGCTCGGCGAAGAACTGCTCGTAGTACATGAGGTTGCCAGGGTCTTCCACGAGATCAGGATTCGGCATCACCGCGATGGCGACCTGAATCTCCTCCACCATCTCATCGTCCTCGGGCACCGGCGGCACCGGCGCGCTGCCGGCGCTGAGCTTCTAGCGGGACGGGCACTGGAAGTCTGGCAGCGCCATGTAGCCGGCATCGTGAAGCATGCGAGCCTCCCATGGCTAGAGGGTGCACCGGCCGAAGCCGTTCACCACCGCGAGATCGCCTGGGTACCTCTACGCCATCACCGAAGCTTCTTCTTCTCGCCAGAGGTGGAGTTCATGGGGGAAATGGGCTGAGAGTGTGTGATGCGAATCGGTGAGGGCGCTAGCTTCTATAGCCGAAATGGGCGGCGAAGGAGGGAGGGGTGGCGTGGGTGGGAAAAAGGGAAGCGGCGGGAAGGCGAGCCGGTGGTGGTGCGCCATTATGGCGACGTGTGGCCGACGAGACGGACAGTTGTTGCCCGACGGTCCATCGTGGGAGCTGAGCCAGGAGGATGAGGACGACTCGCCTTCACTCGCTGACACGGTGGGTCCATAGGCGAAGATGTTTTTTTGGCGTTTCCTCCGCGTCTAGCGTTCCCAGACGGTTCCCAGCTCCATGGGTTCGGCCTGGGCTCGCCAGATGAAAGTTGGGCCAAATCCGGATGAATTCAGCGTCCTGTGAACGCAACTAGGACGATTTTCATCGTCCGGATGAAATTTTCGCCCTGGGAATGGCCTTCTGGGAACCCGAGTGGAGATGCTCTAAGAGGGGATCGGGGGTAGGTCAATGGGATCTGGGTGGTGCAAAGATCATAAGAGACGTTGGCCAGGGTGTGGATCAGGGTGGCCACGGGTTGGGTAGATAGCTAGGCTTTAAATGTTTTGGTTTTAGCTAGATTAGCTTAGGACTAGAGGGTAGTTAGATGGCAAGGTTGCCATGATGTAGTTAGGTTTCTTATTATTTTTATTTGTTTGAATTCAAACCATGCAAGGAAAACAACAAGAATTTAAAAGAGAATAAGATGTTTAACTCACTTGCATGTGTCATGGATGCTCTAGTTTGTGAAAACAAACTAGAGTTTAAACATGGTCCATGATTCCATATGAGCCCTCAAAAGTGGAAAGATGGTTCAAAAGGATGTGTTTATGGAAGCCTTCCAAACTCATATGGATTAATAAAATCATGGGCATGCATGGATAGTAAGGTGGCCATGCTAGTGTTTATGTGCCACTATTACGATGGCCACAATCTATTCAAACAAAACCATGACTCTAATGGAACCATACAAAGTAGGAAGGGGAAGGATTTTCCCACATGTCATGCAAGGGGAGGCGGGGGGGGTTATGCATGAATATAATTGGATCACCCCAATTTATATGAGCTAGAATTAAATGCCAAAAGAAATATCCAAGGGCCCATATATAATTGGATGGTAGATTTAAAGATGAATTCAAAAGAAGGTGGCAAGGTGGTGGAATTGTAAAAGATATGCCCCCAACTCAAACTGGGCATCAAGCAATATATCAAGAAGCAACAACAATATATCAAGAAGCAAATACAATTAATAAGGCAATGCATTATGAGGAGTAGAACCAATGAAAATGGTTTTAATATGATGCTCAAATGCAATGTGGCATGGTGACATGAACATGATATTAGGATGATGAATTAATTATTATTTGGAGGTAGCATTATAATGTTAGACATTTGGGATGCTACAAGCGCATATAGGATTGACTTAGATTCGTTGCTGGCTCCAGCAGAGCTAGATCCAAAACCTGAGGCAACGAAGCCAATGAAGTGAATTTTGCTAGATGTGGCACTTGTGCGGGCCAGGCTATCGGTTTCAGCGTCGGAGAAATCGCAAACAGTTCCAATCACGTCGTCGAAACTAAGGCGACCATAGGCCATCTTCTGCCTTAGTGTGTGCTGCAGTAGCTTTCCCTCCCCGATCATGTTAACAAAGTGGTGCACAAATGTTTCATCGGAGATCCCATCAATGGATTTTCTTAACATTTACCATCTAGCTAGGATTTTTCTAGAGGTTTCATCTGGCATCTGAACACAACATGACAGATTCAAAGCGCTCAAGACCCCTACAAAGTGCGATCTCTGCTTCTCTAACACTTGGGGTAACCAAGCGGATCCTCTTTGGTCTTCCACTGTTATATCCTGCACATGGGCGGTTTGTGTGGGTCTTGAATTTTTCAAATCTTAGATGATTTAAGCCCGATCGTTCTTCCATGATCATGTCTAGTTTCATGGGAGTTGGATCTCGATCTAGCTTCATGGGAGTTGGATCCCGATCTAGTTTCACCGATAAAGATGTAGATGTCCCCGATTGGGATAATGGAGTAACAAGTTAGGTTTGTTTTTGCCAGGATCCAGTATTCGTTTGGAGGGACGATCAGAACATTGCTAGAGAAGAGAACACACCCGATGGCGACAGTGTCGCTTATTCCTAGGAAGAGGTTGGGCCTCGCCCGATGTAGAGCTCGAAGCACTTGTTGCCCCATGGTGGGCGCCAACTATCGTGGTATTATCAGTTTCCTCACATCGTGTAGAGAGATGTGGGGGTAAGGCGACGAGTTGGCGGGTACGAGGTAATATAGCTTACCCAGGTTCATATCCCACGATGGTGGCTGGATCCTACTCCTACTTCCAATCACTATAAAGCAAATACGTCGAGTTACAAAGATTGTAATCTTTGCTATTAAAAGGCGTATGATTTTGATGGTCTGGTAGGTCGCAATTAAACTACCCTTTGCCTTAACGGTATTTACTGAATTGCCACCGCTGAGTAAGATTACCGGTTCGATTTTCCTTTTTTTCTCTCGCCTACCTCGCACGTTTCTCCTCTATATGCCCAGTGTTCCTCTGCGCCAAGAAGCTGCCTGACTACGGCCAAAGGCATGGCGTAGGACCTGCAGGCACCTGCCCCGCTACTCTTCCGCATGGAGGCGCCGGGCCTTCCCGTGGACACACGCGACGTGGGACTACCTGCGTGAGCTTTGGGAGCTGCTGTCCCGGCGAGACGGCGAGGAGCCGGGCCTCCCCGTGGACGCACACGTCACGTGGCACTACCTGCGTGAGCTTCGAGAGGTTCTGGCCGACGGCGAGGAGCAAGGCAATGGTACTGCAGCCACCGGCCCCAACTCTTCTTGTCATTGACGGAGCCAGATCCGCTGCTATATGCGGCTCTACAGTTGACAGCGAGGAGCAAGGCATTGGTACTGCACCCACCGGCCCCAACTCTTGTTGTCGTTCGCAGAACCGGATGCTCTTCTATATATATGCGTCTCTAGAGTTGAGCGGCTCAACTTAGCAGCTATTCCTATTTTCGGTCTTCTTCTGATATATTTTTCCAGCAAGCCTTAGATTCATCTATATGTCAGCCTCTTAGCATTATAGCGAATCCAGTCTTGCACTTTCCAAGCTCCATTACAGAACTAGGGATAGCTTATCTAGAGGCAAAGTGTTTGACAAGAAGACAAATATAGAGCTTCCGTGTGCATGGAGACGCCATGAGGAAGAGAGAAAATATTATTAATGTTTGGGCCCACATCCTAATAATGCACTCCTTTTGCATGGTTATATTGCCCATTGGATGGAGTGCTAAATACATCAATTGGATACCAGAACGATCATATATTTTCTTTGTAAAAGTGCATAAGTATAAGGAAATCCAAAAGTAATATAAGACTTTGGATCACCTAGCGATATACTTGGACACGAGCTGGCTCGCTGCCGAGCCGCAAAAAGCTCAGTCCGGAACTACCGAGACAGAGCCAGCTCGTCGCCGTCGGCGAGCCGCGAAATGGAGCTTGGCCCGAGCTTCCAACGAGCTCGGTCTAGCTCGGTGCAGCTCGCGAGCCAGGCGGGGCTGGGACACTGATGGGTGGGCCCTCTTTGATGGCAGCGCTGTAATGCGTCGGAGGAAGCGGCGGCTGTGCCGGGTGTGCCAGGCGGCGTTGCGAAGGTAGCGACGGTCGTGGGTGGATGTGTGGGACGGCCATGGCAGAGGCAGCGGTGGCCGTGGCGAAGAAGGGGGTCAACGCAACACCGACAGCATTCAGATGGGCGACAGCGGCAGCAAGCAGCATCCTAGGAAGAAGACAACCATGTTGGGGTATACTGATGATGACAACCTGGTCTTGCCCTATTCTGGCCCACAGACGACTCCTTTCCTCTCTTAATTTAGCCCATGATTTAATTCAAAAAAAAGGACGAGCCGGACCGGGCCGAGCCCTAGCTCGCTGTGGTCTAGCAGCGGAGGCTCGGCTCGGTCCTGCAGCCCTAGCGGGCCCAGCCCAGCTCGCCCCGAGCCCAGTGGCCTGAGTGAAAGGGTAATTGCCTCTATGTGTGGTTTTGGTTATTAATGACAATCCCTATGGACTAATGTTTTCATTGAGTTTTATATGAAGAAATATTCCATAGGTCATGCTTGTAGTTCATGTGTTGGATTCAAGTATGGATGCCATGAAGATAAAGATATACCTTGAGTTTTGGCATCAATATCATTAAATTGAAGAGAAGAATATGATATGTTCAAGATCTTGAGAGTGTGATCTCAATAGAAGAATTCAAGATATGGCTCTAAGCCGGTGTCATGATAGCCTCATTAGTTGAGCTATGGTTGACTAAGATTTAGAGCATGTAATCAAATGAAGAATTCTTTATGTACCTCAAGATATTGAGATGGAGCATGAGAAGATACTTGGTTGACCAATACAAAGAGTGAAGAGTGATTTCAAGTTGGTCAACATATGAAGCATAAAGAATGTACCACATGGATCTTGTGGTATGGTAAGCCTTGTCATTTATGCATCATGAACTAACCCATTATATATGTGCCTTTGTGTTTTCTATATGGGATAGGTATCTTTCCATGGGAATGCTTCAAAAGTGAAGATCTCATATAACCCATGAGAGGATGACATCAAGTGGTGTTCGTCATCAAAGTTTGAGAAGGGCAAGTTTAAGATAAGCATCTCGAGAAGATCATTTGCTTGAAGCTTGCCATCCATATTTGTGATAATGGACATGTGAAGATGTGTCTTAATGAAGCTATCCCATAGTGGTGTATGGGGGGCATATTACGAGTCTTCACGAAGCAACAATGATCAAGTGATGCATTCCGGCTTAGATGGAGCTTGAAGCGTTGTCATCAAGATCAAGAGGGATGCACAAGGCAAAGGTATGGCCTTGCTAGGTTTTCCTTTTACCGGTCTCAAGGTGGTTGTTGGGAGACCAGGTTATAAGATAGATAGTCACACTATCAAGAGGGGCTTTCGGTTGGGTAACTTGATCACATTGTCTTAGGGAGCTCAATCCTTTGCATACTTTGCATCTTCCTATTTTGTTGCTTCTTGGTATTTTCTGCATGTGAGGTTCTTGAGCTTGTTGCTAGCTCTTCAACAAGCCCAAGTTCATCGAAAACGGAATTCGTATGCATCTTATATGGCGTTTTCGAGTTTGAAGGTTTTACCGGTTCTTCTTATAGTGAGGCTCCATACCTTTCCTCATTTGGTTCTATCTTCCTTTGTTGGACTATGATGTTTTCATCCAGCCCAAGATCATTGAAATCGGAGTCCGAATGCAAAAGTTATTGCGTTTTTCGTGAAGTCAGTTTCATCCCGGTTGTGGATCCGGTTCAACCGAGCCCCACACCGGACGGTCCGGTTCCAGCTCCGGTAGACCGGATCTCAGACCGGATTTTCCAGTTTTCGCGACCGAGTCTATTCCGGGTTGGCAAACAGAGGTATTTCGGTTTGTAGGTCGGTCCTCCGGCCTGGGGACCGAGTTTCCCGGTTCTGGGGCCGGTCCAACCGTCTTTGGAACCGAGTTTTCGCTGTTTTCTCTCCAACGACCATATTTGCTTTTCCCTATAAAAGGGGGTTCTTCCCCCAACGTTTTTGGGGGTTCTTGAGCACGAAATTGACCTCCATTGTTGAACCTCTTGATCTTGCTTCCTCTCCCTTCCCTCCTATGATTCTTGCATCTTTTTGAGAGATTTGGAAGAGGAGATCTAGATCTACAATTCCCACCAATCAATTCCTCCTCTAAGTGAGAGGAACCCATTGGATTTAGATCTTGGAGTCATTTGTTGACTTCCACCATTGTTCTTCCTCTCTAATTCCTCCCTAGCACTTGTTTCTTTGGTGGGATTTGAGAGTGAGAAATTTGAATGCCCTTGGTGTTCTTGCTTTGCATTTTTGCATAAGTGTTGAGCTCTCCACTACGATTTGTTCGAGTGAGAGACCGTGAGCTTGTTTCTCTTGGAGGGTGACCTCCTAGTTGGCTTGGCGGTTGGTGCCGTGGTGTCCTCTTCGTGGAAGATTGTGAAGAGACCCGGGCTTCTCCTTTGTGGAGCTTGTGAAGTGGTTGTGGAGCTTGCCATCTCCGGGGTGGAGGAAAAGCTAGCCATAAGTAAAGGGCCTATTCCTTCGTGGGATAGACTCGGAGAAGAAGGTGAGCCTTCGTGGCATTGGGAAATCCTTCGTGGAATCCCACACCTCTCCAACGTGACGTACCTTACTTGTAAGAGAACACGGGAATACATCTTCGTCTCCGCGTGGCTCAGTTATCTCTATACCCGAGCTTACTTTCCTTGTGATAGCCATCGAGCTTGAAGTACTTATATCTTGCTTATCACTTGTGGTATTTATCTTGTGCTATCTTGCTTAGATTATCTTGTTGTTGGTGCACTTAGTTGAGCCTAGAGTATTTAGGTTTTGTGCTTGTAAAATAAACGTTAGTTTAATTCCGCATTCTATCAAGCCAAAACCGTAATAGTTTTGAAATTGCCTATTCACCCCCCCTCTAGGCGACATCTCTATCCTTTCAATTGGTATCAGAGCAAGGTCTCTCCTTGTTTAGGCTTCACCGCTTAGAGTGTAAAGATGTCGGCTAGTAGTATAGTGCACAATGACACAATTATCTTTGATGGCACAAATTATATTTTGTGGAGAAATTGCTTGCTTTGTAATCTTCGGACCTTGTGTCCAAATATTGAGCGATTTCTAGATGTAGGTTTTTCTCCTCCGATGGATCCTCAAAATCTATCTTTAGAGGATGAGAAAAATTTACATCTCAAAGCTCAAGTATCTAATGAGCTTATTTTCTCTTTGAGCCCCATAGTTAATTTGTTCTTGACAAATGTAAAGCGCAAGTCATCTCATGAGATGTGGACCAAGCTTAAAAAAATATTTGGTGGGTCCATTTCTCATAGGGTCGGTGGTATCTTTGACGAGCTCTCTTCTCCTTCACATCATGAAGAGCTCCAAGTGGCTTCCACCTCCGGCCGCGATGAGATTTCAATTCCCTCCACTTCACCTACATGTGACAAGTCACAAGGTAATGGCATGGTGAGTGGAGAAATCATATGTAATGATGGTAGTGGTTCTCTTTACACCAATGATTCATGTTCTATAAATGCTAATGGTGTAGAGAGTTTGGACTTAAGCACTTCTTGCAATGATAATTATATATCCCCTTGTGTTGCTAGTACTTGTATATTGTCTAGAAATTATTTGAGTACTAGTGTAGATGATATGCTTGATTTGTCTTGTTCCAATAAACAAAATGCTTCTATTTCCTCTAGTTGTGTATCTAACAATGTAGAGGAAATCAAACACCCTATGGATCAAGACACAATCATGAATGAAGATTCAAGAATATCCTCATCTTCATCCTCCCGTGCTCACATGTGCCTTATGGCAAGAGGATCAAAGGTATCTCCTACTTTGGATCCCAAGATATCTTCTCTAGATAATGCAATGATAATGATGATAGTGATGATGACCTTGATGAGGATACTAGAGCTCTTGTGCTTGAGCTGACCTTTTTGTGTACCTCTCTTCGTGGTAATAATAAGGCCGTTGCTTGTATCAAACATGTTATGGACACCATAACTAAACAAACGGAAACCATAGAGGAGTTGGATTTCCAACTTGATGATGGGAGTCGGAGATTCAATCTCCTTAAGCAAGAGATTGCCGAGGAGAAGCACACTAATTGTTTCCTCATACAAAAAATTGAATCTTATGAGCTTGAAAAGGAAAAATCTATTAATGATGCTAGTGCTACTAACTCTACCTCTTATGAAGCATCTACCCTAAAGGAGAATGTTGAGCTAAGGGCTCAACTTGAGTTGCTAACTAGCAATTATGGGAAATTGGAAGAAAGTCATGAAAAGCTCTTGGCCTCTCATAATGATCTTCTAATCTCCTATGATGGGCTAAAGTTAGCTCGTGAGGCAAGTATCACTAAGGTAACATCTTGTGAGCCTCATTTGGACATTAGCACAACTTCTACTCAAAATGCTATTTTGCCATGTGCTAGTCCTAGTGATCCTTCTTGTCATACTATTGATAAAACTTGTGTTGGATTACTTGCTTTGCCTTGTTGCTCTAACAATGAAGCTTCCACTTCCTCCAGTACCTCTATTTATACTAACCATGTAGAGGAAATCAAAGAGCTCAAGGCCCAAGTCACTTCTTTGAAGAAAGACTTGGAAAAGAGTCATGAAGGCAAATCCACACTCGATAATATTTTGAGTGTGCAAAAATGCCCCAATGATAAAAGTGGACTTGGATTCAACTCCAATAACAAGAACAAGTCCAAGAGCAACAAGAAGAAGAGCCAAGACCAAGTCAAGAATTCGTCTAAGATTATTTGCTTCAAGTGCAAGGTTGTAGGACATCATGTAAGATCTTGTCCATTGAAGAAAAAGCGCGTGAATAATAAGCAACAAGGGAAGTGGCCACAAGGTCAAGATCAAGCCTAATCTCAACCTCAAGTTGAAGCTAGGCCACTTCCCAAGAAGAATCAAGATAAGACTCTCCAAGACAAGAAATCAATAAAGAAGAGAAAGGGGAGTACTTCTTGCTACATATGTCGTGAGAAGGGGCACTTGGCCTCTTCATGTTCAAATGGTGCCTTATCTAACCCTATCATTGTTGATGATTATTATTCTCTTGGGAAGGATAAGGATGGAAATGTGTTTGCCAAGTTTGTTGGAACTCAAAGTGGTGTCAAGAAACGAACCATTTGGGTTGCCAAGCCTATTGTGACTAACCTCTTAGGACCCAACTTAGTTGGGGACCAACAAGCTCAAACTTGATCAATAGGTGTTATTGGAGGGCATTGGAGACTTGGATAGCTCATGAAGAAATAACGTATCTTCATATACTATATTTGATCAAGCCAAGTTATAAGGATTATCATCTCCCTACCATATACCCAATGCGCCTCTTTGCGGTAACTCGAACTCAACTCTTTTATATTGAAAGTTACTTGCCCCTTTACATGTTTTGGTTTTTTCCCAAGTATGTGTTTGTATTTGTTGTGCCTCATGCTTGATTATTTTGTGTATTCAAGTATGTATATGTGTTTGGCACATCATTTACTTGTGTGTTTTTCTTTGAGCCTCTAATGCATCTTGATGATATCTTTTTGGGCTCTTTTAGAGTTATTAATGGAACATCCCATTTGGGAGAGTGACATGCCTCGCGCATCTCTCAAACCTTAAAATGTGTGTACATGAGTACTACCACTTAGTATTGATATTGCAAGCTTATCTAGTCACTATGTGGTGTGTCATACTCATGAGAAATTTAAATTTTAAATGTCCATTAATTATATCTAGTTGAGGTTGTTTTTCCTCTTATTAAGAAAAATGAATACCACATTATGGGGGAGTAATATGCTACTTTTGCATATCATAATCCTAGGAAATGTGTCCATATTAGGTGGTGCCACTTAGAGTTGATATTGTTGATTATCTTGTATCTAGGTGGCATATTTTCTCAAACAAGATCCTATTGTTTTGTTAGAAGCTTTTATTGCTCATCTTTTTGGTCTTTGCTTGAGTAAGAAATTCTTGGTGCGGCCTTCCTCAAATGCATATCTCTATATCTTATTTGGGAGACCATTTTCTTCAAGTTATTCTAATCATTGCTTTGCATGATTGAGTGACTAGTTGAAGCTATCAAGAATCTCTATCTTTGCATAGTGCTTAATATTTTTATTCCTATCCTATGCTTTTTATTGTGAAGATTTATCTTTAATATCTGTGCAATATACCACCAGAAATAAATTCCAATACACTCATTGTCTTTGACAATTGATATACTTGGGTGTGGTAGAATTTGTGGATTATCTTCACCTTGGATTTCACCTCCTATTGCCTTTTTTTCTTTCCAAAAATTGTTGTGGCTCCCTTTTTCTTTCTTGGATTTTGAACATCTCTTTGATGGTGTTTTTGATTATTATCAAATGTGGTTTTAGTGGAAGAAAAACCTTTTCTTCTTGGAACCTTGTGCCATTGTAAAAAGTGTTAAGGGTTTGGTTTATTTGTTAAAACCTTGCTCTTTTGGGAGTTTGTTATCTCATTCTTTCTTCTCTGTGTTGTTTGCTTGAATGAGATAAATCTTTGAGCATTTTTTTATCCCATCTTTTATGCTCAATAGTTTTTTCTTGGTTCATTTGTTGAACTTTGTTGAACAAATCTTGTGTTGATTTGATTCTTTGATATAGTTTGGACAACAAATGTGTTTTGTCACACCTTGTATGCCTTCTTGAATATTTTGGTGTTTTTTACAAATTATATATTCATTGGTTCTTGAAAGTCTCGTGCATGCATGTTTACTAAATGTATATCTTATATCATGTTTTGCTTTCTTTGATCCAATATATAGGGTATACTCCATCAAATCCTTAAACGGCTATGATGTGCATGAAATTCTGCACATATTTTTATGGAGTATGTCCTATGTGTTGTGGTTAGTCTAACCACTTTGGACCCAATAAGTTTGGGGACCAAGATGTATTTGAATGTTGTTTTAGGTACATTGGAGATGCAATGGATGCTTGTCTTATCTATAAGGAACGTGTTGTTACCTCATGATAATTGGAGCCAAGCTAGGATGATCGAAGAATTCTTATCTACTACATCATACCATTGCTATCTCGGTAACAAGTATCTTATTCATGCATACTATTCTTCCATCCAATCTCTTGTAGGTTGCATTTTGGCATGAATTTATTTGTTTGTAAACGTTGCGGTTCTTGCAAGGATCTTTGAAAGACTTTTCTATCCTTATTGCTTATGTGAGTAATTTGAGATGATGCATATAATGGGGAGTATATAAAATCATGTCCATGATTCACCAATCCCAAATATGCCTTCTAGCAATTTATTGCATATCAATTCCTCAAGGTACTCTCATGTGCAATATTGTTGAAATTGCATTGAATCCTTCCTTTTGATACTTGTTACCTTTCTCAAAATATCCCAACTAGCATTAGTTCCCTTAGTGTTAGTTGTGATGTTTTTGAGGTTTTCTTTTTCTTTTGTGAAGTTCATTGATATACCATAAGAGAAAATAGAGCCATGGGTTATATATATGCACTTAAGCAAAATATCATTTTTTGGTATATCTTATGACTTCCTCTTGGATATCATGTTTTCTTATCTTTATTAACCTCTTATGTGTGGATGTTTCTTTGTGGATTATTCCCATGATTTCCCAATTAGAAACTTATATACACAAGAGTGTTAATCTCTCGCCTTGATACCCTCGCCTTTTGCCAACCATCTCACTTATCCGCTTAGTTTTTAATGGTTTTGGTAAGGTCTTGATTTATGAGTGCTCGGTTTACTTTTATTGCATCTTCACGCACTCATATCTCATATTTGGTTTCTTTTGGACTTAAGCTTGTCTTAACAAGTGTATTGATTTATATCTCTACTCCTTGTATCTTGGTTGTGTTCTAAATGATATAGAGGGAGTGAGGATTCCATGCTTGTGCATATCGTATTCAAATGAAACAACTCATTTATGCACAAACCTTAGGGAGCTTCCTTATTTCATTTAGATCACTATTTTTTTCCATTTGATTTTTTGGATCTTTTGATTGCTTGCTTCATCCGTTGAAGTTTCTTCACCTTGTTATCCTTTTAGCAATATTTGATCCTCAATGTAGTTAATTTCCTCCAAGTATTCGTCATTGGATATGTGCATATGATTTCACTCATATTATGAGAAATGCACACCTTGGGAGGAACTTGAACTATATTGGCCTTCTAACTTTGTCATCCATTTTGGCACTTGTTGTCAATGGGGGAGAAGTTTAGAGGGTTTTAAGGGAAATGATTTTCTACTTAAGATTGGTTTGTTCTTAAGTGTTTGCCTTTCATGCATTTCATCTTTATAATGTATTGCATGGTTGAATATATAGTGGAAACTCTCCCAAAGATTATGCTTGACAATGTATGCAATGAAATTCAAGTTCATCACACGTGCATATATTGTGGGGGAGTTTGCTCTATGTATGTTGGTTCTACTCACATCTCTTGCATTAGTTGTCGTTTGTGTGAGTAGAATCAGTTTTGATATGGGCTAGTATCTTTGTGTTGCTTAACCATATCAAATACAACCTCTTGTATACAACTTATTCTCGGATAAGTTGCATACTTGTTTCTAATATTCATTATATAAACCCTCTTGTTGTGACTGTCATCAATTACCAAAATGAGGGAGATTGAAAGGGTAATTGCCTCTATGTGTGGTTTTGGTTATTAATGACAATCCCTATGGACTAATGTTTTCATTGAGTTTTATATGAAGGAATATTCCATAGGTCATGCTTGTAGTTCATGTGTTGGATTCAAGTATGGATGCCATGAAGATAAAGATATACCTTGAGTTTTGGCATCAATATCATTAAATTGAAGAGAAGAATATGATATGTTCAAGATCTTGAGAGTGTGATCTCAATAGAAGAATTCAAGATATGGCTCTAAGCCGGTGTCATGATAGCCTCATTAGTTGAGCTATGGTTGACTAAGATTTAGAGCATGTAATCAAATGAAGAATTCTTTATGTACCTCAAGATATTGAGATGGAGCATGAGAAGATACTTGGTTGACCAATACAAAGAGTGAAGAGTGATTTCAAGTTGGTCAACACATGAAGCATAAAGAATGTACCACATGGATCTTGTGGTATGGTAAGCCTTGTCATTTATGCATCATGAACTAACCCATTATATATGTGCCTTTGTGTTTTCTATATGGGATAGGTATCTTTCCATGGGAATGCTTCAAAAGTGAAGATCTCATATAACCCATGAGAGGATGACATCAAGTGGTGTTCGTCATCAAAGTTTGAGAAGGGCAAGTTTAAGATAAGCATCTCGAGAAGATCATTTGCTTGAAGCTTGCCATCCATATTTGTGATAATGGACATGTGAAGATGTGTCTTAATGAAGCTATCCCATAGTGGTGTATGGGGGGCATATTACGAGTCTTCACGAAGCAACAATGATCAAGTGATGCATTCCGGCTTAGATGGAGCTTGAAGCGTTGTCATCAAGATCAAGAGGGATGCACAAGGCAAAGGTATGGCCTTGCTAGGTTTTCCTTTTACCGGTCTCAAGGTGGTTGTTGGGAGACCAGGTTATAAGATAGATAGTCACACTATCAAGAGGGGCTTTCGGTTGGGTAACTTGATCACATTGTCTTAGGGAGCTCAATCCTTTGCATACTTTGCATCTTCCTATTTTGTTGCTTCTTGGTATTTTCTGCATGTGAGGTTCTTGAGCTTGTTGCTAGCTCTTCAACAAGCCCAAGTTCATCGAAAACGGAATTCGTATGCATCTTATATGGCGTTTTCGAGTTTGAAGGTTTTACCGGTTCTTCTTATAGTGAGGCTCCATACCTTTCCTCATTTGGTTCTATCTTCCTTTGTTGGACTATGATGTTTTCATCCACCATATTGTAGAGCTTGTTGTCCTCATCAAAACAAGCCCAAGATCATTGAAATCGGAGTCCGGATGCAAAAGTTATTGTGTTTTTCGTGAAGTCAGTTTCATCCCGGTTGTGGATCCGGTTCAACCGAGCCCCACACCGGACGGTCCGGTTCCAGCTCCGGTAGACCGGATTTTCCGGTTTTCGCGACCGAGTCTATTCCGGGTTGGCAAACAGAGGTATTTCGGTTTGTAGGTCGGTCCTCCGGCCTGGGGACCGAGTTTCCCGGTTCTGGGGCCGGTCCAACCGTCTTTGGAACCGAGTTTTCGCTGTTTTCTTTCCAACGACCATATTTGTTTTTCCCTATAAAAGGGGGTTCTTGAGCACGAAATTGACCTCCATTGTTGAACCTCTTGAGCTTGCTTCCTCTCCCTTCCCTCCTATGATTCTTGCATCTTTTTGAGGGATTTGGAAGATGAGATCTAGATCTACAATCCCCACCAATCAATTCCTCCTCTAAGTGAGGGGAACCCATTGATCTAGATCTTGGAGTTATTTGTTGACTTCCACCATTGTTCTTCCTCTCTAATTCCTCCCTAGCACTTATTGCTTTGGTGGGATTTGAATGCCCTTGGTGTTCTTGCTTTGCATTCTTGCATAAGTGTTGAGCTCTCCACTACGATTTGTTCGAGTGAGAGACCGTGAGCTTGTTGCTCTTGGAGGGTGACCTCCTAGTTGGCTTGGCGGTTGGTGCCGCGGTGTCCTCTTCGTGGAAGATTGTGAAGAGACCCGGGCTTATCCTTCGTGGAGCTTGTGAAGTGGTTGTGGAGCTTGCCATCTCCGGAGTGGAGGAAAAGCTAGCCATAAGGAAATGGCCTATTCCTTCGTGGGATAGACTCGGAGAAGAAGGTGAGCCTTCGTGGCATTGGAAAATCCTTCGTGGAATCCCACACCTCTCCAACGTGGCGTACCTTACTTGTAAGGGAACACGGGAATACATCTTCGTCTCCGCGTGCCTCGGTTATCTCTATACCCGAGCTTACTTTCCTTATGATAGTCATCGAGCTTGAAGTACTTATATCTTGCTTATCACTTGTGGTATTTATCTTGTGCTATCTTGCTTAGCTTATCTTGTTGTTGGTGCACTTAGTTGAGCCTAGAGTATTTAGGTTTTGTGCTTGTAAAATAAACGTTAGTTTAATTTCGCATTCTATCAAGCCAAAACCGTAATAGTTTTGAAATTGCCTATTCACCCCCCCCCCCTCTAGGTGACATCTCTCACTGAGTTTGGCGTCCACGTATACCTAGCGACAACTATAGCCAATCAAACAAGCGGAAAGCACGTTGTCATCCTCATCCTCGCCCATCCCTCAATGGAGTCAGACAAAGTTTATCATTGTAGATCTTTGTAAACAGACGGGAAATCGTTGTGGTAAAACCCCCAAAGAACAAGCGCACCACAGAACAAATTGTTGTTGATGAAAAGAATCAAAAATTGACAGGAACACCAAGAAAACTGAGTGAGATTCACCGGAGACACACCTTCACACGTCCTCCGACGATGCTAGATGCAGCACCAGGACGGGGCTAGACTGGGAGGACTTCATTCCACCACCTTCAGGGAGGCGCCACTACCACATCTTCCTAAGTAAGACAGAAACCCTAAAAGGACTGTGGAAAACGTACAAAATCGAAGCCCTCGGGCTGACAAGGACCAAAATCCATCGTGCCTCCATGGGTTCATGATTTTTTAGTTTAAAGATGAAACTTGCAAGATAGGACTATCAGAATGTATGGGTGATTTATGCTCTGCATTTATTGTAAACAATAGTTTTATGTGCTTACTGTATACATATATTTACCACTCCATAGCAACGCACGAGTATTTTGCTAATAAGGTTCAGTATGCGATGTTGTCTATTGTCCTAAAGTCTTTCGTAGGTTTGTCTTATAAAGGTGCTATATCCTAGGGTTACAGGATAAAGTCTGTACCGAACCGATTATAGAGTCCTACACTAATATTTACTAGTCTTCATGTCTTGTACTCCAAGGCTCCGGTTTCGTCTATGTCGCTATAGTAGCCTTCCTGTTATCCATAGGCCATGCTATCATCTAAGGTCCACTCGGGTTAGCCGGAAGAAGGCTATATTATGGTGATACCCATAATGTATATCCCGAACAAGTTCGTTTTCGCATGACTGTCGACTACGACTACACAATATATGAATTTGAGTCTCTACTCGAATCTATGACTCGACAAGACACTCAGGGGCTACTGGCGTGGATATAGCCCTTCGGATACTCCCTGTTAGTATACCGGGTTCGGCCCAACTAGAGGCCCATGTGACGTTTGGCTAAGGACCACGAAGCCCAAGACGAGCTAACAACTACGGAGCCTCATAAGCCCAGGATCCTAGCGTGCCAAGCAAGAACACGTCCTAGATTAGAAAACTTTAGGGTTCACCCTTAACCTGTAACCGTCTTGGTCATGGTACATGAGACCTAGCCTCTCATATAAAGGCTAGGAGGGACCGCCGGGGAGGACTCTCCAACTCATGCATAATCTTCCCTAGGCAAGATCCAATCTACACTACCCTAGCCATTTCGGAGACTCTCTAATCTCCATCGATAATCAAGAACAAGCAAGTAGGAGTAGGATATTATCCTCTAGGGGCCTAAACCTAGGTGAATCGTGCCTTCTCCTTTGTTTGCTAGCTAACGAATCTACGAGTGCAACTTTTCATATAAATACAAGTCCATCATCCATGAGCATTGTCATGGCTACCCCATGTTGGTGTTGTTGACGCTGCCACCTCCGCGATAGCACTAGGAAACCCTACATCCGCTATACACGAGGAACGAAGGAAGATGCATCCCACAAACTCCTCAATCTCGTCGTCATGGCCGCTGTCAAGGTGGAGCTGGAGTTGGGGAAGTCTTATTCTCTAGGCCGATGCCGCAACCACCGAAGCGTCGTCCTTGATAAACTAGCCCTAACCCTATCTACACAGGCGGAGCGGAGAGATGGGTCCTCCCTCGCTCCCGCCGCCGGAGCGGCGGGTGGAGGGAGAGAGGACCCGTGCCCTTGCCGGCGGAGAATGGGAGGAAAAGTGTCGCCTCCTTTTCGCCTTTCACGGGAAAACGGGGAAGGGGCGAAGTCGCTATTTTTACGGGAGAACGGCTATCGTTGGAGTTGCCCTAAATAAACATATGGAGAGAAATAGGCGAGATATTCGCGGGAGTTGGCAGGAGCTCGCCGTCGGATTGGGGGAGTGAGGAGGGAAAGGAAAGAAAAGGGAGGGATATCGCCTCCTGTGTCCCTGATAGCCCAGACCCGCTCGGCTTTTCTCTCCATCCGACACTCCCAGACGAACCCCGGGACGCTGAGTTCGGTGTGAATTCGCCGGATGGATTTTTGGCCAATCCGGCAAATTTCAGGCTCCTCGAGGCGTGGCTGGGAGAATTTTCGCCTCGGACCGTAAACAGGAAAGGGGGTTGAGTGGAGATGCTCTAACCTATTTGTGCGATCTGTTCCAGCTGAGTGGAGGCAAACTGAAAACTTATACGGACGTATGTTTTCACGGGTTTTGTTCCGAATGAAATGGAACAGGGGGTGACGAGTGATGTCTTTCGGTGTTGTTCTGGAAAAAAGGTTCACGCTAACCCCGTCCGTAACAGAAGTAAGCTCGGTAGGAAGCAGGCCAAGGACTCTCCGTTTTCCTGCTGCAACGTACGCGTGTCCGTCGATCGAGCCTCCGCCCGTATCCTCGAGGATTCTCAATTCTCTCTCGTTGCAACTCGCGGCGCATCCAAATTAAGGGACTACTATCTACTCCTTTCGTTTTAAAATATAAGATGTTTTAGCTTTGTGAATAAAATGTATCTAAACATCTTTTAGTGTCTAGGTTCATCTAGGTAATAAACCTACATTAAAATGGGTCTAGATACACTTCTTTTATAAAGCTGAATCGTCTATATTTTGATAAGGAGGGAGTAGAGATCGCAGGATTGAAAAACCTAGGAATGGCCTAGGAGAAAATACATGAATTTTCATCGGTGT
Source organism: Avena eriantha (assembly GCA_910589775.1). NCBI lineage: Eukaryota > Viridiplantae > Streptophyta > Magnoliopsida > Poales > Poaceae > Avena > Avena eriantha. The sequence goes on from OU342745.1 coordinate 356,925,494, forward strand.
TTTTGGGCAAACCATGGAATTGTAAAACACATGAAAACCACGGGGGTTATCTGGATAGATGATAACTGCAATTTCGGGCTAATTGAGAAACGGCACTACAATTTCGGGCTATAGATGATATACAGTGGCCCCGTTCGAATCAGCTTTAGGGGATGTGCGTTGCTTTAGACGGGTGCTGAACCTAGGCTTCCTCCACGTAACTAGCAAAGAGTATTGATCAGTTGTTATAACTAGCTAAATAGTGTACGATAATTTGAGTGAACTCGTGAGAAAAAATAGCGAGCAAAGAGAGAACTTTACACGTCCAGCCATTTTATTCTTAAAGAGCATAAATACAACACGTGTGTACTGATTTATTACAAATGTAGTATTGCAAAATAATAAACCATTATTACACAAAAATGAACGGGCAACACGAGCTAGCCACTGTGTATATGTATGTACGACAAAAATATGACACTCATATTGTATGTGTGTTAAAACAGGTATAATGACGCCTATGGAATGTATATAACTGTAGTAGCATTTTTCAAAAGTAGAAAGTTGCGGTGATGACGTCTCTCGAATAGTTAGAAATTACAGCGGTATCTATCTAATTAACCCTTGTTTGAACGAAACACATGAAAAACACGGGAAAAGAAAATCTTAAGGATTGAAATCGTACGAAACTCTTACAGTATGAAATTTCTACCTTCCAAACAGAGGCTCTCTGAGCTGGAACCCAGCAGCGAGGGAAGGGGAACACGGGCGCGCGGTTGAGCCGTTGCGCCGTCCGTGCGCGTGCACCCCGTGCATGTCCCGCGCGCGAGAGCGACACCGCATCCTGCCGTGCGCCGGCACGTAAACCCTTTCAAGAGAAAGGGCGCCGGCCAGCCGTCCCAGCCGACGAGTGCTGTCTCCACCGTTCTAGATTCAGTTCAGTTGGGCTGGTATCCTGCATCTCTGGTTCAGTTAACACACGAACTGTAAAAAAAAAAAAGTTATACCGGGATGGCTCCGAAATTCTGCATCCTTCCATTCCATGGGGACCAGGCAAGCAGCGGCCGCCCATCTACCATCCATCACGTCCATCCTATTTTATAGCCTCGGTAGTTCGGTACACTCCGCCCTGCGCTTGTCCAGTAGTAGTAGCTCGTAGCTCGTAGCTCGCAGCTCGCCAGTGAGAGGAAAATCAGAGAAACGCCATGGGAGAGGAGGGCAAGAAGCAGAGGAGGCAGGGCCACCCTCTCCTGCGGGGAGGAGGAGGCGCGAGGAAGGAGCCCTACACGCACGGCTTCTCCGCCACCCAGATGCTGGCGCTCACCGCCGCGTGCGGCGCGCTGGTCCCGTCGCTGCCGCCCGACGACGACCACCCGGCGGCGGACAGCAAGGCCGTGCGGGACTTCTTCCTCGCCTCCGCCGCCGACCCGCCCATCCCGGACGAGGTTAATTAGCTACGCCGACGACGTGTCTTGACTTTTCCTATGATGTGAATGATACCAGCGAACCGGCTAACAAACTGTGCACACGCGCGCCCAGGTGGCGCAGCTGATGTCTGCAATGTGCCTCCGGCAGGCGCTGGCGCTGGTGCGGACGGTGCTGTGGCTGCTGGGCACGCGGCTGGGCACGCTGGCGCTGTGCGGCGCGCGGTGCCTATCCCCTCGGTTCCCGTTCGTGCGGAGGTTCGCGGAGATGCCGGTGGAGCGGCGGGAGGACGCGCTGCGGCGGTGGAGCCGGGAGACCCTCTTCCCGCCGCTGCGCCTCTTCTTCATCCTCGTCAAGGTCTTCTGCCTCTACGTCTTCTACTCATGGGTAAGCACTGATTACTGTATACGCGCGTCTCAATTATTCGCTAGCTGCGGGTTAATTACGTTCCAACATCGGAAAAAATTTAGATTATCATGTGCATGACAAGAACAGCATAGTACTATATAGTTATGTGTGCACATGTGGCGATAGTACTGTAGTGTACGATCTTGGTGTAGGCCATGGCGCCTGTGCACTCGCGCGGCAAATGCAATCATGGCCGCACAACAACCCCGGACGAGCTAGAGCCTGCGGGCGTACAGCTAGTGTACCACTGCACTACACGGGTTCATGATAGTCTGACGAAACACCACATGCATCTATTTTCATCTGTCAGACCACATCACAGTGGCCTCGTCAAACCTGCAACATCAATCGATTCATTAGTTACAGTAATCAGTAAGTACTGCACCATGATTCAAGAGAGTGAGAACTAATCCTCAAATTTAGACTTTATTAGTGGTTCAAGACTTGAAGCAGAACAGAGAGAAGTTTGCACACGACTTGATGCCACAGGGCACAGGCACACTGAATTTCTTGTTGGGTTTCCCCAATTTTCCCCAAAAAGTCTTGATCGCGACTTCCAAACATCTCATTCAAGTTCGGGACGGGACTAGGAGGCATGGTAGCAGTAGATTTTAAGCTGAAAACGACAACGACCAGCTCTGACTCTGACAGTGGTGTTTGGTTTCCCGCAGACCGACGAGAACTCGGAGAATCCGCACTGGCGAGCAATCGGGTACAGCCCGCCCACCGACGACGCCGACTCCACGGAAGAAGAGCTGCCGAAGTCCACGAAGCGGCCTCTCGACGACGGCGTGGTCGAGACCATCCACCACACCGACGCGTCCCTCGCGGCTTCCCTCGCCGAGAAGGGCCTCACGGTGACCGAGGACGCGGCGCGGAGCGTGTGCAGGGTCCAGTGCGACGTCGTCATCGTCGGCTCCGGCTGTGGCGGGGGCGTGGCGGCCGCGGTACTCGCGGCGGCCGGTCACAAGGTGGTGGTCGTCGAGAAGGGGAACTACTTCACGGCTCGGGACTACACGTCCCTCGAGGGCCCGTCGATGAACCAGCTGTACGAGCGCGGTGGGTTCGTGAGCACGCTCAGCGGCAGTGGCCTGCTCCTGGCCGGCTCCACCGTCGGCGGCGGCTCGGCCGTGAACTGGTCGGCCTGCATCAAGACGCCCGAGGGCGTGCGCGGGGAGTGGGCCGGCGAGCACGGGCTCCCGCTGTTCGCCAGCCCCGAGTACACCGCGGCGATGGACGCCGTGTTCGAGCGGCTCGGCGTGACGTCGGGTTGCGAGGAGGAAGGGCTCCAGAACAAGGTGCTCCGCCAGGGGTGCGAGAAGCTGGGGTACAAGGTTGAGGCGGTGTCGAGGAACTCCTCGGAGGACCACTACTGCGGCAGCTGCGGGTACGGCTGCCGCACCGGCGACAAGCGCGGCACGGACACGACGTGGCTGGTTGACGCGGTGGCACGCGGCGCGGTGATCCTGACGGGGTGCAAGGCCGAGAAGCTGCTGTTCGGCGATGCGAAGGGCAGGAGGAGGTGTCTCGGCGTGGTGGCCACGAGCTGCGCCAACCCGGCGATCACGAGGAAGCTGGAGGTGCGCGCCAAGGTGACCGTGTCCGCGTGCGGCTCGCTGCTCACGCCGGTGCTCCTGCGCGGCAGCGGGCTCAAGAACCCGCACATCGGCAAGAACCTCCACCTGCACCCGATCGCCATGGCGTGGGGCTACTTCCCGCCGGACACGCCCATCCCGGACCTTCAGAAGGGCAAGATGTACGAGGGAGGGATCATCACGTCCCTGCACAAGGTGGAGGCCGGAGACGGCGACGGGATGCCGCACCGGGCCATCCTCGAGACGCCGCTAATGGGCGTGGCCGCCGCGGGGACGCAGTTCCCCTGGGTGTCCGGGCGGGACATGAAGGAGCGGATGCTCAAGTACGGACGGACGGTGCACATCTTCTCCCTGGTCAGGGACCGCGGGTCGGGCACGGTGCACGGCGAACGGCGGATCGCGTACCACATGGACCCGGTGGACAGGGAGAACCAGCGCGAGGGGCTGCGCCGCGCGCTGCGCGTCCTGGTCGCGGCCGGCGCGACCGAGATCGGCACGCACCGGAGCGACGGGCAGAGCCTGAGATGCGAGGGGGCCTCCGAGAAGGCGGTGGAGGAGTTCCTGGACGGAGTGACCGTGGTGCGCGGGCCGCAGTCCAAGAGCGAGACGTGGAGCCTGTGCTGCACGGCGCACCAGATGGGCAGCTGCAGGATGGGCGCCACGGCCGTGGACGGCGCAGTCGACGTGCGCGGCGAGAGCTGGGAGGCGGAGCGGCTCTACGTGTGCGACGGCAGCGTCCTGCCGAGCGCGGTGGGCGTGAACCCCATGATCACCATACAATCCGTGGCCTACTGCCTCGCCACCGGCATCGCCGAGCAACTCAAGTGCGATCTGTCCTCCGGAAAAAACTAGTACTAGCACTACAGATGAATAGTCGCGGCATGTAGCCGAATAATAATTTGTTCAGTTTAGGTCGAGTCTGTGATAGAAATGAATGGTTGCATCAGTACGGTTCTCCTAAGTTCCCGTCGAATTCCTCAATCGTCGTTGTATTAGTGTGCATATGGCTATGTGTTATCTGCTCACCTGGTCTATGCGATGTTCGGCCTTAATCGCGCATAATTGTAGTGCCACAGTGTGCTCAAGAATTTGTAATCGCTGCCGGGTACCTAGAAAGAAGTGATTCAACCGGTTGGTACTCCATCCGTTCAGAAATATAAGACATTTTAACATTGTAAAATGACTGTATCTAGAGGCTTTTTAGTGTATCATTTTAACATTGTAAAATGACTGTATCTAGAGGCTTTTTAGTGTATAGGTTCACTCCAAGCATTTACAAACATATACACGTCTATATACATTTGATTCACGGAGATAAGACATCTTATATTTCTGAACAACATTGAGCTAGCAAACTGTACATGAATGGGCGGCCGATATGCCACCCTTTGCCATCATGGCGTAACCAGCAGAGAGGCCACACCTGCTACTGCAGCTGGACCACACACGGATCATAAACTGTGCAAGTTCATATGAAGGCCGGAACATTTACGCACGAAACCGATGCGCAAGCGACACGCCAGCTGGCATCGCCACTACCGTAACAAAATCTCAAGATTTACCTGGATCAGAAGTCGTTCGACACAGCATGTAGTAGGGCAAAGACTGGGTGGAGAAAGCTCGGTCGGTGATTTGATTAACTGCAAGGCCGCAGCTGTGTTGCACTAAACCACGTAAAATCCCGAAACGAAACAACGTCGTTCCCCAACATAGAGAAAGATAACAGTTATAGTGTCGTACATTAATAATAAAAAAGTCATTCGAGATGCTTGGCACCCGCTTATCTATTCAGTACTCGGTACTTTCATCGTCCTCGCACATTTTCAACTTCCACAATGACAGTGTAAACAACTTCCACATTAGAAAGTTCCTTCATTGGTGACACACAAAATAATTCCACACAACCATAAAAAACAAATCATCGAGGATTCTATGTTAGCAAACTTCAGGGAGATGCACCCAATAGATCCTATTAATCAATCTTCTGTTGGGTGAACTTTTTCAGAATTCTTTCATATTTTAGACAATATACTGCGTTTATCTTAGCATTTAAAAACCTCAGCACCATTATTGGAACAACCAAGATCCATGAAAAGCTGTTGTAGCAAAAAATAATTTCAGGGACCTAGAAAAACGGAGGTTATATAATTAGAGCAGCTTAGGCTGCCTAGTTAAGATGAAAGTTCAAGTAATTGACTGGCCATTCCAAGCATCAAACATAATGTGGATCAAGGCAAAACAGGTATATCCTACTTGAACTTGACCAAACAGTGGCTGCTCATTTTTGTGCCCGCATAGATTTATTAACACAAAGGTCACAAGTTTAAAGGAAAACTCAGAAGTGGAATCACTCCGCTTAAAAAAAATGCATTTTTCAAGATCTCAGATTGTGAAATCAGTAAGAGCACCACTCTTGTACCACTGATATGCTAGAAATCATTTGATATATGCTTTTACAGCTTTCTCAGCTGCGTCATCAAGATCCTCTGCAGTGATCAATGTCAATCCACTTTCCTGCAACGAGAGCAACCAGTCAAGTCTCTACATGGACGATTTCAGGCAAAGAAAGCATGACTCAGGTAACTCCCATGCAGAATGATGAACAACAAAGCTCTTACCTTAAGAATCCTCTTCCCTTGGTCTACATTGGTGCCTTCTAGGCGAACAACAACAGGGACCTTAAGATCAACCTGACAATGTAAGTAAAAAATGTAAGGACATGCTACCGGCAAAGAATATATCAATGCATTAATCAGCGAGAAAATAACAAGTAAGATCAATGGAACAATAACATGCTAAAAGACCACAGAAATACTTTTAAGAGACCAACAACATGTAAGTACAAATTATGCAAGGAATTTCAAAACTTGATGAAATGTCAATAGTACTCGGAATAAGAAGAAAAAAACATTTCCAAAAAACAGAAGGTAACCCCAAAATATCCCATAACAAGACCCACCTACAGTACATATGCACAAAACTTATCATACAACAAAACCCTAAAAGCAGAGAAGAAGACTGAAACAAATAAGAGTTTTAAAAAAGTTCCCCATAGAAATAAATAAATAAGCAATGAATGGGTGAACAATAATTTTACTAAAACGGCCTGCAAGGAAGTGGAACTACAATATGGTGCATTCCTTAATAGAAACTTGGTGGATACCTGTTTAGCTGCATTTACTATTCCACTAGCTATCACGTCACATTTCATGATACCTCCAAAAATGTTCACTAGAATTGCCTTCACTCTATCATCTGAAGTCAAGATCTTAAATGCTTCCACAACCTGAATAGAAGTTTTAGCAAAATAGTTACACTCAATTTTTTTACTCCCTCCCGTCTCAAAATAGATGTCGGGAATTTGTCAAAATTTGGATCCCCGACATCTATTTTGAGACAGAGGGAGTACATGGATATAACAGAATTTATACATTTCACCCAAGACCATAGTTAGAAACAGAATATGAATTGTACTTTGTTTTTACCTGTCCCTCTGAAGCACTCCCACCAACATCGAGAAAATTGGCGGGTGTACCACCATGCAACTTAATAATGTCCATCGTAGCCATTGCCAATCCTGCACCATTCACCATGCAACCAATCTCTCCATCAAGCCCGATATAGTTCAAATCTGCTTTAGCAGCAGCCACCTGTAATGTTAGTAAAGATGAATATCATCATCAGTTATGAATGCTCTTATATTTGTAAGAAAAATATAATTAACAGGTGAAAGTCTTCCTCCAAAAGAAGGGTTAGGGATTTTAAGAAGGAAGTGTGAACAGCTCTGCAGAAAGCTGAACAGGAGAAAGAGTATTAATGAAAAGGGCACCACATCATTTACCTCTCTGGGGTCTTCCTGTGTAGTATCGCGCATTGCAAATATTTCTTTCTGCCTAAATGCAGCATTGTCATCAAAGTTCAACTTTGCATCAGCAGCAACTAGCTTGTTGTCAGCTGTCTCAGCAAGAGGATTTATCTACCCACATAAGATGTCAAATTAGTCATAAGAATGCCAAAGGTAAGATGGAACGTCGGAACTGAGAAACCCCTTCCAGCTGCAGTACCTCCAGCATTGTGCAGTCACTCTCGCAGAAAAGTTCATATAGCTTCTTAATCTGTTCTATAGAAGATTCCCTGTCTGCTGTCTTTGGTGCCAAACCATCAACAACTTTTGCTGCATCCTCATCAGTGATTCCCTCGAATACATCAACAGGAACCTGGTAATACAATGAATTGAATCAAAATGTATATGTTAAGTACAAAAATATAACGCTAAAAACTCTGGTATGACAAGTGAACCTGCTACTCAATATCGGGACACATTGATCTCAAAAACAAGTTGGATAAGTAGATAACCTTAATGATCATATCAGGGTACTTCTCTGCAAGATCTTCAATGCTCGTTCCTCCCTTGCTGCAAGCTATAATGAGCTGAAAAAATATCATGAACATCAGCAATCATCATTAGAAAAAATCTCGCAGCACCAATCTCATTAAAACAGGGGAGAATGTAAATTAACTACAGGTTAAATTGATAAATTACACCACATGGCATAGAAAAAATAGGTGTTGGCCGCACAAGCTAGAAAAATATTAAAAAGTGGCGAAAACAACTAAGCCCAAGGACTTGGTTGCATCACCCTAAATGTTCTGTTCAACCGCTGCACAGCCTAGAAAGCTTAATCTGTACAAGAAACTTGTTTGATGGTACATCCATAAATTGTACAACTTAATGCATAGTGTGTTACTAATGCGACAGACTGTTATGACATGAGTAAAGATTAATGAAGGTTTATTAGATCATGATATTTTTGGAAATGGAAACAAAAAATAAATACATTAATCAATTCAACTAAATGATTGTGTAACTTGCTAAATCTGGTCAAAGAGCAACTGATTATTCTGATGAAAATATGATCCATATTTTCATTGTATGCATTTTTTTCGAGAAAACACGAAGGACTCTTTGCGTTTCAATTCATTGAAAAGACAGAGTTCGCTACATGCATCCTAGGTGGTTTAAAATTACAATCTTATTGCATGCATATTCGTGTACACAATCTTATAAAATTATCATGGATCAGCAGCCTAAACAAATATGGAAAAAAACAATACAGAAAAATCATGTAGCAAGCACTAACAGCTGTTGCCTTTGGAGTTATACATGACAAAGTTTGTAATATAGACTGCACTGGTTTGTTAAAAAAATCGGCTTGGCAATGAAAATGACAAAAAAGAACAAGCTGGTAAGTGGTCAATGACATACTGGACCAGCAGTCTGCCTATCAAGGGTGATGGCAAAGTACATCTCATTAACAAGTGACATTTTCTCACATAAGTAGACCTGTCAAAGGGAGCAGAAAACTATTATTAGTAGTTAAAAATATTTCAGTGACTCAAGCAGACAACATAACCACATGACGACAATGTTATTTAAATATAATGTACCTGGCAAAGTTGAACTGCATATGTACTATGTTATTAAAAACAACTCAAGAATACAAATTGTAAATTAACAAGGGTGGATCTATTGGCATTGCACAGAGCCACCAATATACTAGTACAGTGCTATGGCCCATAAAAATTGTGTGTTATTAATACTTACTTCATATGAGAGTATTTACACCAGAAATCAGTGCATCTGTGGTTATTGGTGCATACAGCATACATCTAATACTTATAGAAACAACTCAGGTGTGTATTGAGCTTATGGAAGCTACAACTTGATTTCTGAAGACTGAAGAGTACAGAAAATATCTACAGCACTAATTTCTAGCAAAGCTAGATAAGGCAACTATAACCGTGGACAGCACAACATAGTCATGTAACAGAAAAAAAGGCAATCGCAGCAACAAGGAATAGAGATGATGCAGAAGATTTTATAAGATTAGTAAAAACAAACCTTGCCCACAACCTTTCCCTGTGGACCAGTTTGCTTTGTTACCAGAACCTGGTTAAGCATTTTAGCTGCAGACAAGTCAGTACAAACACTCCAAGTGAAAATAACATGGGAAACCAACGTGAAGTAACTACAATTTAGTTAAACTGGCTTGATAAATGACAGTACTACATGCCACTAGAAATCCACTGGATGAAAGTTCAAATGGAAAAGCATATTCATTCAGAACCAGAACATTATATCACAAGCCACTTAGAGCTGGCAACAAAGGTGTGGATGCAACATCTCTATCCAAGAAAAATCGCCTACAACAGATCAGTTTATTTAAATCTGAATGCAATTACCATGCCACGGTACATAAAAGTTGTGAGCTTAAGTTGCAGTTTCCGTTGTGACAACTGATAAATTTGATGCCAACAACTACACAACCAACAAAATGATCGGATCTAAATTTTATTATATTATCGGACTTCATGTGTATGGGTAGTTGTACACCATAAAATTGTCCTGGTGGCGCACATTTCTAGTTTAATCCAGGAAAGAGTGACAAGGAGTGAAGGATTATGCACAAATGTGGATTTGTGAGACTAAATTTCTCTACTATAGGAGTACATCTTAACAGATACTTGGAAACACAATATCCTCAGACTATCAACATGAATCTGCATGTAGTGTACTGTTGTAAAGTATCTCTCTCAAAGACTCACCTGCTAGGCTTTCAGCCTCCTCAACCTTAACAATATGAACACCGCCCTGCAGTCCACTTTTGAAAGTTCCCAGTCCACGGCCACCAGCAAGGATTTGGCTTTTCACAACTATCTGCAATGGTGTTGTCTTTTAAACATGGTTGAACTACAAACACAAGCTATGATACATACATCACCCGATATATATTGGGGATGAGAATCTGCTACATTTAACATTAGGAGAGCAATTGTGAGGACTAAACCATCTGTCAACAAGATATCTAACGCGGCTACACAAGTATTTGAATACTGAGAAGAAAGTGTGCCTTTGTTTCAGTTAATAACACAGTTTTTGAAGAAGAAAAGAGACTATCGATAGAAGCCAAAAAAGTTGGAAAAAAATCCCTATGCACAGACAGCACTATAATTACAAAAACAACAATAGCGGTGACATGACTCACGACTCTCTGTTTGCAGGGCCATGGAGTGGTTTACTCGACATAAGTAATGTTAATTTTTGCACACGGAACATATACAGATAAGTCGTATGAATTGCCACCCAATATAGCAACTAATAACCTCCTTCTCGAAATATATCCCACATAACAGCATCGTTACCAAACCAGACATACATTCCTACACCAACATGTACAGATCACGGCCATGGATTCAGCAGGAATTCGCAGTAAACTAGATTCACCAACACATTCTAACAACAGCACAAACCGCGCATTTGCACGGGCGAAACATAATAACGACACGAAAATTATGGGATCAGTAACCTAGATAGCATCACCTCTTTCTCACTGGGGAAGGCGCTCTTCAAAACTTCCTTGACCTCCTGCACTGATCCCACCGCCTTGCCCCTGGGCACGTTGATCCCGAACTTCCCCATCAAGTCCGCGCCCTGCGACACCCACAAAAGCCACGCAGCCACAAACCCTAGCTCGTGTCAGACGGGCCTCCAAATCGAAATCAAACAAATCCGCACGGATACGAATCCGAGCAAAATGGAGGGGGAGGAACCGCGGGATCTGTACGCAGGCACCTGGTACTCGTGGATGTTGAGGCGGCGGAGCTGCTGGTGCTGCCATTGGCCGCCGACGGAGAGGGCGCGGGACGCCAACTTCCCGAGCGATCCGCGAACCATGGCTGCTGCGGCGGCGGCTTGGGCTCCTCCGATCCGGAAACCCTACAGGCGTGGAGGAAGGCACGGGTGCTCTCTTTCGCTCTTCCTCTTTGCGGCTCGGTTTTGATTTTAGAATCTGTTCTCTCTTTCTTTCCCCTTTTCTTTTCTTTCTTGCGGAAGGGTTCGACTTCGCCGAGCAAATGGACCAGTTCACGCAGGAAGGACCGCCGATTTAGGATCACAATTGTTTGACTGATATGTGGGTCCATGTAACGTGGGGTTCACATGTCATTTGCTAATGACAAAGTTAGTGCTTTTTTTTGGCCAAGAGGGCTGAGGGCGTTACTCTGTTTTTTCTTTTCAGCAAACGGGGTCGACTGGTAAATGGGCCGACCGGTCCAGTTCGTCAAGTACTATGGGCCGGCAAGATGGGATGTGTAGTCAAAGCGGTAAATACCCAGGAAAAAAACATCGCCATCCCCTGACGCTATGTGTTCCCAGCATCTTCAGACTTCTCTACTGTAGGATTCTTTCTTCAGGAGAAGATCCATGAGGGAATTGTTCTATCTGTACCGGACAATAACGCAGGCCCCATCGTTCTTACGGAAGAACAACGTGCAAACATGTCCGTGAAGATGCAGGAGACAGCTTTTCTCTTCTGCTTAAAATGTGAAAAGGAAAATTCAGTCATTTACAGCTGTCAGTTCAGGATTTATTGCATGCTCGGGTTCTCAAAGGTTTAGGAACTACAGTACAGATTATTTAGTTGACTATACTTGAGCTACGTCACACTGAAAAGAAAAAAGAGAGTAAATCCGGTCCCAGCTGATAGACCAGCTTTGTTCTTGCTCTCTATCTGCATGAAATTCAGAATGACAATAATTGGCTACGTTCTGGGGAGCGCCAGATCACGAAACTCCGGTCTATGGGGTGGCATATGATCAATTTCCTCATTCCATAATCATACATTACAAAATGAATATTGTACAACTTTACAACAGTGGCATTTGAGGGGGATACAGTACAACATAAACAGTTTAGTCTGTGATATGTGCAGTCAAAAATACAAACATGTCAAGACTGACAGGTGTGAGGTTCTGAAATGCTGTTTCACAAGTATAGGGCTATGTTTTAACAGCTGTATCTGTATTGCCTTCTGAGATGCCTCTTTCCGGAGCTAAATGTGTAACTTTTCTCAGGAAACAACAGCAAGCAAACACTTTATCTTAGTTGTCGCATAGGGGAGAAAGAACTCAGCCGCTGATCCTGGTATGATACAAGTGAAAGATAAGAACGAGTCCAATGGGACTCTACAGTCGTATACAATATTGACAGTTTCAGTTTTGCATATTGCATCTAACCGTTATGAAAAATGTGCCAAATAAGTAATAGCAAGCTTTTGAACCATACTTCTACAAGAGCACTGAGAAGAATCCATGGTATGTTTAGCCCAGGTACCAATAATTCAAGACCATAAGTCAAAATAATCTACATGGGCGCTTCTCTAGGTTCCTAGAACAGAAGAGAAATCACAACAACTTTAGTTCGTGATTAACAGGTAGGTATCATTTTGGTTGTGTAGGAATAAGAAAATCTGCAGCTCCAGTTTGGTACCACAAGCTCAGAAAGACAATAGAGTTTAGAAGAATATCCTAGATAAGCCTAAAAAGCAGCTGTGACTTATTCTTGTTTGAACACCAAGGAATTGAACAGTTACAAGCTACTGGTGATCCTTTCTTTCGTCAAAGGTGGAAAAGGTGCCTAGAGGATACCTTAGCCACCAATATGTATCATAGGTCTATTTGCTGTCTTCGCAATATCAAACATCCCAGCATGCTTAGCTTTTTTCCTTTTAACCTGCGCACATGGAGGTTGCTATTGATAATCACATCGTTCAGTTAGTAAAGAAACATAACAGGATTTCCCTAACAAAGAACATATTACCAATGAACCCTTAACATTCAAAACGGAGCATTTCTGTGATACTTGTTTCTCACGGAGATTCATTTAGTCCAACTATTCAAATGTGATGTTTGGAATATGAAATACAAGTCAAGTGAACATGTTTCAACACCAAATGGTTGTATTTTCTCTGTGCGTGTGTGTGTGCATGTACGTGTGCATGTTTGTGTGTGTGTTAAAAAAGGTGCCGGTTCGGTTCTGTAAAATAGTGCGCATAGTTTTCTCAACCCTGATGCTTATTATGTACTTTCTCTCAAAAAGCAAATTTCTAACTTCCAATTAAGTTGATGTGTAATGGGATGGTGGCATCTAAGAAAGAAATTGTACTAAAAAAATCAGTCTTTAGCTTCAAGGAAATGAGTGGTCAGAATTGGCTATGCAAGTTTAGTAGGAGTATCTGACAAACAGAAAAAGGATAAGTGTAGCTCTTTCATGTAAGAGATGGCAACCAAGTAATCTCTCCACATACCGCAGAACTAATTATTTCCTTCAGTCCAGCATCATCAATGCCCGAATGAATAGGTTCTCTCAAGCTCACCTGCAAGCCAGGCAGTTGCATTCATTACTTTTTATTTGCATAAAAATGAAAATCGTACTATATGAAACTGGATGCTCACATATTGACACTGATTAACTTATGCATATTTTCACTTAAAAACGGTGCTTCCAAATATCATAGACAGTTAGAGGTTGTTTGCTTACAGAATAAGAAATACAGAACTAATTTTAACAACTACACTGAACAATGAATAGGCTCTCTCAAGCTCACCTGCAGAAGCCAGGAAAGTTGCATTCAATACTGTTTTATTTGCATAATAAAATAGTACCTATATGAAATTGGATGCTCACATTGACACTGATTAGCTTATGCATATTTTCACTTGAAATCGGTGGTTGTAAATATCATAGACACTCAGAGGTTGTTTGCTTATGGAATAAGAAATACAGAACTAATTTTAAATTTTATAACTAAACTGAACACGTCATTTTCTAATATACAGATGGCTCAAAACAGGAAGGCAAAATGGCATCGCGACTGTCCGACATTTGGATGGTATTTAATATTACTTCAGTTTGAAGCTGAAACCAGTACAATTCAAGGAAAGTATTGTGAGGCACTGAAACCAGCACACTAGCACCATGGTTTTAAAGGCGTTAAGGCGTCTTAAGGCGATCAGGGGGCGCTCTGACGCCTAGGCGGGCGCTTTGGACGCCTAGGCGCCTAAAGCGGTCGTTTTTCCAAGGCAGAGGAGGGGCGCCTGGATGCCTAGGCGACGCTTAGGCGACGCCTTTAAAACCATGACTAGCACACTTCAGGAAAAGTACTGGGGCCAGGAATTATGTGGTGTACTGACCTCTTTATAAATTACTGATTTTGTTCATTAAAAATCAACAGTGTAATGCTATTAGTGTGAAAATTGCAAGAAAAACATATCCATTGAGAATGCACAACGCAATAAAGGTCAAATCATTGACAAAGCAATCAGATCAACATACCTCTGAGGGGCCAAATAAGCACACTTTGAAGTTGCCATCAGCCAATAATCGCAATCTATTGCAACCAGCACAAAAATGCTCTGTCATTGATGTAATAAATGAAATTGTTCCAACATGCCCATCAATCTTGAAATTCTTTGCGGTCTCTGAAGGGTGGTCTTGAAGTCTCTCTACACCTTTAAAATGTTGACGCTGATATTAAAGAGCACATGAGTAAATTATTTTTAGCATACATAATAAATATACAACACTAATATGTCACAGCTACATGTCGGAGGATGAATACGATGGTGTCAAACAAAGTCAAGTTCAGATGTGGTACTTACCACTTTATCCAGTATTTCTGCATAAGGGACAAGCTTCTTGGCATTCCAAACATTACCGTCGAATGGCATGAACTCGATAAATCTAATGTTAATAGGTTTGTGTCTAGTCAATTCAACAAAATCACAGATTTCATCATCATTCATTCCACGCATGACAACACAATTAACCTGGCAACAGAAAAGGATGACGGGGAAGTATCTCAACGAATCATGTATTGTATGAAGTGAATGTATCTCTACTTCTAAAATAATATTCAGAAAAAAGGATGAAAATATTTAGCATGCAAAAACTGCATACCTTGACAGGATCATATCCAAGTTCTATGGCAGTATCTATTGATTCCATGACCCTTGAGTGCCCTTTACGCCTTGTCATGAATTCGAATTTTGCAGGGATCAATGTATCCAAGCTAATATTTAAAGCATTAAGACCACATTCTTTCAGTCTTGGGAGCTTCTTGGAAAGAACGATCCCATTTGTGGTCATTGCAAGAGTTTTCAGTCCCTTCATGCCAGAAAGATGTAAACAAATGTCTTCAAGATCTTTTCTAACTGTTGGTTCTCCACCAGTTAATCGGATCTTGTCCACACCAGAAGTAACAAAAATATTGGCAACTCGAATTAGTTCATCATGTGACAGAAGCTCTGACTTTGGTGTGAGCTCGACTCCTTCAGCAGGCATACAGTATTGACATCTCAGATTGCAGCGCTCAGTTAAGGAGATTCTTAAGTAGTTGTGAAACCTCCCAAATGAATCGACAAGCATATCCGATGTTGGTGTTTCCACCGGTAGAACTTCTGGCTTCGTAGCACAAGAAGTCGCATATGTATTGGAGAACCTATGGCTATAAGCTGCAGAGGAGGTGCTGGTCAAACCTTGGAATCCTGCCCTCATGGTATGAAACTGCAAAATTAGGCGAAATGTTATAAAGAAACACAAAATCTGACATAGGAAGAGAAAATTGAAAAACATGTCCAAAAACTGCTATACTGTTAAAGAGAAGGTAATCTCAGTACGTGTTCTATACCAGGATACAGAAGTTTTGGAGAGTGACTCGGACTACTTAACAAAAGTACTAGCTTATTTTTCCAGTAATAAGGTTATAATATCCTTGTCTATTTCAGGCTCTTAGCTCTCCATTCAGACTTAAGAATCATGGCAGCGAAATCACCGACTACAAAATTATGCGAAGCCAATGCTTGAAACTGCAAAATGGAACTGGCTAATCTATCTACATCTACATGAATGGAACCCCATAAAAATGTACTTCCACACTTAATAAGCTATAAGGTCATGTGGTGCTGTTCTAGTGTCAACCGCCTAACAGATATGCCTCTATATAGTGGTATATATAAAAAATAATGGCTGGAGAAAGAAAAGGAATTCGCTACGGTGTCTGCCCCCAACAACTAGTATCCAATGTCAAACAGTAGCACGCTATGATGCTAGATACTAGTATAACAAAAGCCGCGACGAACTCAAAATTACTCACCGAAGAACTAAAGCTGTCCCCGACCCGTCCTCGGCGAAGCACCTCATCGGTGAAGCGGAAGGGGCGAGTAGAGGAGATGCCGCGAACTTGCTGTAGCAGAGTCGATGGACAGGAGAGGAGGCAGGCGGCGGGAGTAGCCGGCGGCGGGGCGTTGGAGGGGCAGCTCGACGGGGTCGAGCACGTCGCCGGTGAGCCCCATGGCTCCCTCTCCCTCACAGCTCCACCGGAGGTGGGGAAGCGAGAGACGGCTCCGGAGGTCGGAGAGGAGGCTGCGGGGAGGCAGATAGGGATCGGCACTCGGGGGGAGGCGGAGAGGATGCGCCGGCGAAGACTCGAGGTCACGTGGGAGGCGGCGGCCTGCATCGCGGCTGATTCTTCAATTGACCGGTGGGGTCAAAACTCAGCTGTACGGCAGCCTGTTGGACTCGGCAATTGGAGTGAGCTGATTCGCATTTGCTTTCAGCTCACATGGCTAACTTTTTTTTTATGAACGTACGTCTTGGGTTGATCCGTGGACAAGCTTTTGGACGTAATTTTTCCAGACGATGTGCTCCTAGCGGACCGGCCCATTTTAGTCAAACAGTTTTTTTTCTCTCTCTTTTCTCTAGCCTCCACAGTGCGCTACTAGGTCGTCGTCGATGCCACTTGAAGTCGAGCACCCTGACGAGTGACAAAGCAGTTCTAGAAGAGCAGTCGGAGGTGGAGGTCGGAGGTGGAGCGGGTGGGTGGGCATGAGCAGATCCCCCCACGGATGTAGTCGGCGCGGAAGGGGCGGTTAAACGCGGCATCCCCTGTTGTCGAGTAGCACCGGCTCTACTGGTCAAGGACCGCCTCCATGGTGGGGTCCGACAGGTAGATGCGTCATGCTGGATGGGCCGCCCGCTCCCCGCGCCGCTCGAGCTCGCCCGGGCTGATCCCCTTCCCGGTCGTGCGCTCCACGCGCCGCTCGAGCTCGTCCCGGCCGATCCCCTCCAGGTCGCCCGCTCCCCCCGCTGCCCGAGCTAGCTCTGGCCGCGCCGCTCCCCCGTCGCACGAGCTCACCCTGGCCATGCCGCTCCCCTGCCGCCAAAGCTCGCCTCGGCGATGCCTCTCCCCTGCACCACCCATCCCATCTCCGACCATGGCGGTGTCCATCAAAGAAAAAATAGACATAATGTGAGTGGGAGAAGAGAAGAGAGAGGAAAAGGCACATGTGTAACTGCCATATGGGCCAGGTTGTATGTAACGTTCTCGAATCGGTCTGATACAGATTTTAGTCATTCCTACCAAACCCGCATATAAATGATTCGATGATGCACACCAGTCACTTGCGTGCGGGTGAAAAAAGAAATAATATTATTACACAATAGTTCATGATGGAACCCATAAAAATATATATACAACAACGACTCAGCGAGTCAAGAATATAAATATGCATCGCGAAGATCTAAATCATAGTGAAAACAATACAAGTGACTTCTTTTGTGTGAAAGACTCTCTCGTCTCTTTTTTGGATTTTTTACAGGGTTATGCACTTCAAGTGACTTAGCAATCGGAATTATGGCGTAGCGACAACTTGAGTACAAGAATGAACAAGTGAGAGTAGGTAGTGCATTCTTATCTTCACTCCTCTTGCGAGTTTAAATTTGATTGTATCTTTATTTGTTCAGTTGCACTCAAGTCTTGCTTCCCGTGTAGCTTGTTATCCTATAAGTCTTATTCCCACTCTAGTGTCACTACTTTAGGTTCGATTTATGAGCACCATTCTTTGGTTTGAAAATGCAACAAGTGGAGAAAACTCCTATGTTTTGACAACTTGAACAATCATCTATATGATGATTTTGGTGCCTTGTACTTGTCCTAAGAATCTAACCTTAGAAGTACTCAACCCCATAGAGCTTAATGTGTTCGATATCACTTGTTGAAAATGAATTGTTTGAAGCAATGAATGTATAGCGGTAGTCGAGATGCATGTCAAAACTTGACCTATTGATAAAAGTAAGATATTGCTTTAAACGTGTCCCGCAACACTGTCGTACTCATGGTATGCCACAACTCCGTTGGCCTACAAACAATCTGTATAGAGGAAACTTTTCGATTTCGGCTATGAGTTGAATGAACATTCGTAGCAGGCAACTGCTATGATGGTTAAAAATATGACACTCTCATGGTCTCTGTTGCAAGCAAAATATAGAACAATCCTTTTGACCGGAATGGTTACAAAAGTTTGTCCTGTCCTACACATTCCGATTAAACTAACTAAGTTTTGGCATCTTCTTATAACAAAAGGATTGAAGTTCTAGAAAGACAAGGAAAAGATTGCGTGTTAGAGAGTCACGGTTTTTGAAGTGAGTGTAAATGAGCTACTCTAATGTTATTTTTATTTCGACATTATTTGAGCATCCTTAATTTGAGAAAGCACTCCATGCTAAAAATGTTTTGCTCTCACTAAAAGAGAGGGGCTAAAGATTTTGATTCACAAGCCTAGCTAAATTCTTGATACTTGCTTAAAGTTTGAGATTTATTGATACCAAGTTATTTGCGGCTAGGAAGTGAGACCAATTTCAACCATTCAAATATTTTTGTGATAAAGTTTAAGGTTGCAGGATTTGTGAAGGTAAAAATATGGCATCCCCTCGAAACTTGTAAGTTCTTTTTTTCAAATTGGATTTTGTTATATTTATTTTTATGACCTTGTCAATCTAGGTGTGAGGTGAGATGAGTGGAGAACGTAGTTTGACACATGAAACCCCAGTGATGGCAAGGGGAAGTACGGTACTCGTTTGGTGATCCATTTGGGATCGACAATAACATCACCGATCTTAAGGCTTTGGTCTGTTTTACTTAATAATCGTTGTAACACGTGGTTTCATGGTTTGATGGTTAGACCAAGAAACTATTGTCACCTATGGTTTTAGGGGCTCTAGTAGCTAAGGATGTACTACGCACAATTCCTGTGACTATTAGATCATTTTAGCATGATTGTGCTTAATCTTATTTTTATCCCATGTATATGCATAGCTGCAGGTGAATCTTCAACTCTGGTCTATCTTCATCATTGAAAACAACCAAAAGATACAAAGTAAACTGGAAAGGTATGGTAAACAAAAACAAAATTAATCAACAAGTCTTGTAGAAGTTCTTCAAAAAATTCTTTTAGCATCTTCGTCCTAAGGTTTGATAAACCTAGGTCTTTTCTAGGGAAAAAGCTACTATACTGCATCTGTAATCCGGATCGAAGTTATCAATCTTATAGTCTCCCATGGTAGGCTAAAATTAGCACATGAGGCTACTATTTCAAAGGTAACATCTAATTAGCCTCATGTGGACATTAGCACTATATCCACTACAAATGTCATATTGCCATGTGCTAGTCCTGATAATTTGTCCACACACATTATTGCTAAAACTTGTGATGAATTACTTGCTTTGCCTTGTTGCTCTAACAATAAAGTTTCTACTTCCTCTAGCACTTGTGTTGCTACTAAACATGTAGAGTAAATCAAAGAGCTCAAGACCCAAGTCACTTCCTTAAAGAAAGAATTGGTAAAGAGTCATGAAGGGAAGTCCAAACTTGACAAAATGTTGAGTATACAAAAATCCCCCAATGACAAGAGTGGTCTTGGATTCAAATACAATGTTAAGAACAATTTCACTAACAATAAAAAGTTCAAGATCAACAAGAAGAAGGGCTAAGAACAAGTCGAGAACTCGGCCAACATTGTTTGCTTCAAGTGCAAAATTGAAGGGCACCATGTTAGATATTTACCTTTGAAGAAAAAGCCTCTTGGTGAGCGATACGTTCGATCCGGATTTATGGATGCAGTATAGTAGATTTTTCCCTAGTAGACCTAGGTTTATCAAACCTTGGGAAATAATGCTAAATGGAAATTAAATAAGGCACATCTACAAAACTTGTTTGTTCGTTTTATCTTCATTTATCGGACCTTTTCATACATTGCAAATGTATCTATAATTTTTGATGTTCCATGCTTGGTTTTATCCACTTTCTTGTGTTTTATCCACACTTTGGAGTACTTTTCATATGATTTCTTGAACTAACCTATTACCACGAGCCACAGTGCCAGCTGCCTGTTTTCTGTTGTTTTTGGTTCCAGGAAAGTTAGAAAATGAATATTCTCGGAATTGGACGGGACAAAAGCCAAAGTGCCTATTTTTCCGAAGTCATCATATGCCAGAATACGAGACTGAGAAGGGCTAGGGCCGGCCACACCACCTGGCCGCGCGGCCAGGCCTAGCCCGCGCCAGGGGGTGGTCTGGCCGACCCCAGCACCCCCTCGGCCTCTCCTTCCGCCTATAAGATGCCCTCGGGACGAAAACCCTAAGTACCCGATAAAAAAATCCACGAAAGAGTCTGTAGCCGCCGTCATCTCCATCCCTAGATCGAGAGGGATCTAAAGCTCTTCCTGGCACCCTGTCGGAGAGGGGAATTCACTCTGGAGGCCTTCTTCATCACCATGCAAGCCTCCGGTGTGATGCGTGAGTAGTTCATCCTTGGACTACGAATCCATGTAGTAGCTAGATGGCTGGTTCTCCTCCTTTGTGCTTTCGTGTCTAGATCTTGTGAGCTCCGTTCATGATCAAGATCATCTATTTGTAATTCTGCATGTTGTGTTTGCGGGGATCCGATGGATATTGAGATGTTATTTCAGATTGATTATTGATTCTATCATGTCTTTGTTATTTGAGATCTTGCATGCTTTCTGTTGTTAGTAGCTATCTTGGGCAAGTAGATGCTAGCAACTTCGAGAGTTAGTATTTATGCTCGATAGTGGGTTCATGCCTCTGGTAATCTGGGGAAGTGACAGAAATCTCTAAGGTACTAGATGTGATGTTGCTACTAGGGAGAAAACAACAATCCTTTGTTCATAGAACAATCGTATTGTTTACTTTACACGCAATTCGTAAAGCAATAATCTGTTGCTTACAACTTAATACTGGAGGGGGTTCGGATGATAACCTGAAGATGGATTATTAGTCATAGATGCAGTTGGATGGCGGTCTATGTATAATGTTGTAATGCCCAATCAAGTTCCAAAGGAGTCAAGATGATTAGTATATGCATGTATTGCTTTCTCGATGTTTGTCAATTGCCCCGCTGTAATTTGTTCACCCAGCATGTTATCTATCTTAAGGAGAGCCACCTCTAGTGAACTATGGATCCTGGTCCTTTCTTTTACATACAATCTATAAACTGTTTACTGCTTTGTGTTTACTTTCTGCAAACTATTACTTCCTTCCTTTCGATACGTTTAATCCTTTGTTTTCAGCAAAACCGGTGAGATTGACAACCTCATCGTAAGTTGGGGACAGAGTTCTGTGGTTATGATTGTGCAGGTCTCCACGTTGCTGCTGGCACCGGTAGTGCGCCCTGCCAACGTTATGATTGTGCAGGTCTCCATGTTTGCTCCTATTGGATTGATAACCTTGGTTTCGTACTGAGGGAAAACTTGCTGTTGTGCTGATCATACCTTCCTCTTGGGGTTCCCCAACGAGCTCGATATATTTTGGGCCATCAAGCATATTTTCTGGCGCCGTTGCTGGGGAGTCAAGGACATCTTCACAAGGGGAGTCCCTCACAACCAATCTCTTTACTTTGTTATTTTTGTTTTGCTTAGTTTCTTTTGCTTGTTTGCTTGTTTCTTTATCAAAAACACAAAAATTAGTTTTACTAGTTTGCTTTGTTTATTGAAAACACACAAAAAATTAAGTCTCCTTTAGTTTTCACCTCTTCCTTAGCTCACCATGTTGATCCCTAAATTCACCCTGAAAGACCTTTCAATTGGTAGTGGTTCTATGATTGGGAAAGATAATATTGAAGAATTCTTTAATCATGTTAGTAAACATGAGGATACTAAGGATAGATCCCTTGCAGAACTTGCTCCAAACTATGAGATTGCTGCAGCTTCTTTAATTCATATGTTAGAAGCTAGGTTTTTTAACCTCAACCCCTTAATGCAAGTAATGTTTCTTAAGCTTAAAGAAATTGAGGGCCCTAAAAAGAGGGATTTTATTCTAGAAACTTTGTTTAAGGAGTTCTATGATGTTTCCAAGGAAGCTAGGAAAGTCTTTGAACGTTTCAATATGCTAGGCTCATGTGTAGATGCTGTTGGTACACGAGAAAAGACGAACAAAACCGAACCTAATGGGGAGGAACCTAAGATACCAATACCATTTAAACTAGTAGCAATGCATGAACCATAGAAAAGAATCTTGATTGGATCGTTCCTGAAAACCCGTTTGATGTAAGTAGTGAACCTAAGAGCACTGAGAGAGGATCCTCTAGAACTTATTTGGATGATATACCTTGCCTTGTTGAAAATATTTCTGGTATTGATCTTAATGCTTCTTCATTTGAGAACACTTGATTCTTTCTTGCTTCTTCTGCCTAACTTAAAGGCGTTAAAGAAAAATACTTATTGGGAGATAACCCAAAAGTTTTAGATGAGTCTTGGAAGTTATTACTTCAGTAATAACCGCTCCTTATCCTTTTTATTTGCTTTTTGTGCCAAGAGTAACCTCTAATGAGAGAGAAGTAATGATTGGGAAAGTTGCTGTCCCGAAACAGATTTCTGTGCTTCACCATAAAAATTCGTGTAAAATCTCTGAACATCTTTTTGAGGCGTGAATTTTCGTGTCTGCCCCAGGTTGTTATCTAATTTTCTTTAGTTCAACACTTTTTTGATTTGAGCAACAGAAGGTCTTCCAAAAAATTCGTCTTTACCTGCTGGTCTGTTTTGACAGATTTCTGCCATTTTCTGCATTTTCTTCTTGTTGGTTCCTTTTTGAGTTCTTTTGGGGAATTGAGCTTTTTGAGGGAAGTTCTACAGTAGCTAGTGTTCTAATGGAAGTTTATTGGTGTTAGAACTGAACCTTAAGACTTATTATCTTGAGTGCACTAATGTTGCTAATAAAGATTGTGTGAAGTTTTGTATGAAGGAAAAATTTCAGGTGTATGGAAGGAATGAGTAATGAGATGAAGGATGGACTAAAGCTCAAGCTTGGGGATGTCACGCATGTCACCCCAAGAAATATCTAAGAAGTACCAGCGTCAAAGCTTGGGGATGCCCAAGGCATCCCCTTCTTCATCAATAAAAATCTCAGGTTTCTTCCAAACGCTTCATTTTTATTGTTTCATGCACAGTTGTGTTGTTCTTGGAGCGTCTTATTTTTCATTTTCGTTTTGTTTTTTCGTTTGCTTAGTTTGCTGAATAAATTGGTTGGACCCCCTCTTTCATATATTGGTTTGCAAATAGTTTGGTTTGGTTTGGAAAAGAGTAGGAAAGTTCATGCTTATGTGGTAAAAGGGCTTGTTTTTGACTGTGGCCTATGCTTTGTCATGCCATGCTTGATATAGTTTTGGCTTTATGCTTAGTATTCTTTGCTGTAGAATAACTTGTTATAAACAATTGAGATTGCTTAATGTGCCTTGGATGAATCATGCGTTGTTTTAGCATATTAAAGCATAGTATAGTGGTATTCTCCTTTGATTCTTTATTTGGGTTGACTTGGTGCATGCTCACACCATGTTATGACTATCTCAAGTCACCATAGCCTTTATGATCCTTTAGTTTTCAACTTGTAGTATCACTTTATGCTTTGATCAATGATGTTTTGTCGCTCTGCATGATTATGGCCATTATTGCTCTCTTAGTTTGTCGCTCTTAGTCTTTTGCTAGCCTCCACAACCAAGTATGAGTTCCACTCATGCATCCAACTCCCTAAACCAAGTTATTCCAAAGAGTCCACCATACCTACCTACTAGCTTATGTTATTCCAAGTATATTCATGCTTTTGTTTACCTTCCAAATTAAACTTGTTATGAGAAAACTAGTGATTAAAGCTCTCACGAACTTGAAGGCACACTTTACTTTTTTGCATCTAATAAACTTGAACCATTGGGTCCTTCTTTGTTGCGTATATTCTTGCGCTTTATAAGTTGAAATTAGCAGAACCATGTATCATGGGGAACACTTTCAACATTGCACTTGTACTTTGTACCCCATTGATATCATGTTCTTTTGCTTATGGATCCCGGCGGTGTGAAATAAAAGTGGAACTTGTAAGATCATGGAGTTTGTATATGTGTTAGAGAAACGCCTGGGCCGCTAGCCTAAGACATGCCTAATCATGGTGGAAACTTGCATCATCGCCATAATGAGAACTCTATGAAGCATCCCCAATAAAAACCTATGCAAATAGCAAATAAAAAGATTGTTGAGATGCTCATTGTCTGCTTGCCTTGTCATTTTGATTATGGGATAGCTCCTGTATCATGTGCAAGGGGTACCCCGTTGGCGGTTCTTTATGATACACATGTACTTACAATGACAAGAGCTTACTCGTGACTGAAGTTGAGTAGCTTGAGGTTCGGTCTTCGTAAGTAAGGGGCATGAGATTTCGGTTTATAACTTGTCAAGCATATCCTCTTAGTTGTGTCACTTTAACCTTAATCACCTTAAAGATGCTTATGATAGGGCAATGAGAGCTGAAAGCTATAAGTACCATAATTTTTGGAAGCTCTTTATGAGACTTGAATCCCTACTTACTTCTATGAAGGTCTTTCTTCCACCATTATATTGAGTCTCCACCTTCTAACTTTATGCACCTACTTTGAGAGCATAGTGGCCATTCTTAGTTCTATGTGCATTGTCCCAAGACTAGTTGATTGATGCTTAACTTGATAATGCTTGTTTTAAACTATTTGTATCTAGTCACTCTTATGAACTTTGAAGGTGTCCTATGCATTTATATTTGCTACTCTATGAGGGACAAGCTGAATACTATTATGCTATGTTTTCTTTATGTGAAACAAACAAACGTCTTGCAAAGCATTGTTATTCATGAATCTTTTATTTATGCCTTTTCATGTTGCATCATAGTTTCTTTGTCTTATTGCTAGAACTTTGTCTTTCATGTTATGATTGAAGTACTATGATCCCAGCTTTGAATGTTTTACAAATACTTTGATCAAGTCTTTGATGGTGCATGTCACCTCAAAAATTATTCTTTCTTTTTATCACTTACCTACTCGAGGACGAGCAGGAGTTAAGCTTGGGGATGTTCATACATTGCAAATGTATCTATAATTTTTGATATTCCATGCTTGGTTTTGATCCACTTTCTTGTGTTTTGTCCACACTTTGGAGTACTTTTCATATGATTTCTTGGACTAACCTATTAACAAGAGCCACAGTGCCAGCTGCCTGTTTTCTGCTGTTTTTAGTTCCAGGAAAGTCAGAAAATGAATATTCTCGGAATTGGACGGGACAAAAGCCAAAGTGCCTATTTTTCTAGAAATCATAAGATGCCAGAATACGAGACGGAGAAGGGCTGGGGGCCGGCCACACCACCTGGCCGCGCGGCCAGGCCTAGCCCACGCCAGGGGGTGGTCTGGCCGACCCCAGCACCCCCTCGGCCTCTCCTTCCGCCTATAAGATGCCCTCAGGACGAAAACCCTAAGTACCCGATCAAAAATCCACGAAAGAGTATGTTGCCGCTGTCATCTCCATCCCTAGATTGGGAGGGATCTGAAGCTCTTCCCGGCACCCTGCCGGAGAGGGGAATTCACCCTAGAGGCCTTCTTCATCACCATGCAAGCCTCCGGTGTGATGCGTGAGTAGTTCATCCTTGGACTACGGATCCATTTAGTAGCTAGATGGTTGGTTCTCCTCCTTTGTGCTTTCATGTCTAGATCTTATGAGCTCCGTTCATGATCAAGATCATCTATTTGTAATTCTGCATGTTGTGTTTGCGGGGATCCGATGGATATTGAGATGCTATTTTAGATTGATTATTGATTCTATCATGTCTTTGTTATTTGTGATCTTGCATGCTTTCTGTTGTTAGTATCTATCTTGGCCAAGTAGATGCTAGCAACTCCAAGAGTTAGTATTTATGCTCGATAGTGGGTTCATGCCTCTGGTAATCTGGGGAAGTGACAGAAATCTCTAAGGTACTAGATGTGTTGTTGCTACTAGGGAGAAAACAACAATCCTTTGTTCATAGAACAATTGTATTGTTTACTTTACACGCAATTCGTAAAGCAATAATTTGTTGCTTGCAACTTAATACTGGAGGGGTTCGGATGATAACCTGAAGGTGGATTATTAGTCATAGATGCAGTTGGATGGCGGTCTATGTATAATGTTGTAATGCCCAATCAAGTTCCAAAGGAGTCAAGATGATTAGTATATGCATGTATTGCTTTCTCGATGTTTGTCAATTGCCCCGAAGTAATTTGTTCACCCAACATGTTATCTATCTTAAGGAGAGCCACCTCTAGTGAACTATGGATCCTGGTCCTTTATTTTACATACAATCTATAAACTGTTTACTGCTTTGTGTTTACTTTCTGCAAACTATTATTTCCTTCCTTTCGATACGTTTAATCCTTTGTTTTCAGCAAAAAACGGTGAGATTGACAACCTCATCGTAAGTTGGGGACAGAGTTCTGTGGTTGTGATTGTGCAAGTCTCCACGTTGCTGCTGGCACCGGTAGTGCGCCCTGCCAACGTTCAGCTAGCTACACCTTTGGGGTGTTTCCTTGCTCCTACTAGATTGATCACCTTGGTTTCGTACTGAGGGAAAACTTGCTGCTGTGCTCATCATACCTTCCACTTGGGGTTCCCGAACGAGCTCGATATATTTTGGTCCATCACCTTTCTAGTTTACTTTTAGAACGTTGTTTGTTGCAATGGATGGAGGTAGGCTATGGTTGAATATTCACCTGCAGTTGCACATCATATGGGATAAAGATAGTGACATGGGTATACCCTGCATGTACTCGAGTTTGGTATATACGGTCTAGATATGGTAGAAGCCCATGGTGTTGCCAAGGCCCGATGAAGAATTCGGGTGGCCCATGGACTCTTGATTGCTTGCGAGACAAGAAGAAGCTTAAGATAGAAAGTTCAAAGGGAAAACCCTAATCTGTAATCGACTCGACCTGCTATCCGAGACCTAGCCTATCTATATAAAGGCTAGGAGGGGGCAGCGATGAGGACAATCACCACCCTAGTTTCCACAACTCTCGCCAGATTGCATTTGCGCGTCCTTGTAATCTTCGATTCCTTCGTTAATTCCAAGAGCAGACAAGTAGGAGTAGGGACCTCTACAAGGCCTAAACCTGGGAAAACTTGCGTCCTTGTGTGCTTGTTTGCTAGCCGATTGATGCCTCTAGCGCTCCCTCCTTCTCCAAAACCCAAGCCCATAACAATGGGCATTGCCGAGTTAAACCCTCGTCAATTGGCGCCGTCTGTGGGAACTGGGAGTGCTTATGTTGCAGTTTCTTCGGCCCCATCAACCGTGATCTACAACTCTGCAACAGTGGAGATTCGCCAGCTCTTTGGCACATTCGACTTCACCGTCCACACGTTGGCCACTCGCCCGGCTTTCGAGTCCGTGGGCGATGGGATCAGCCTGGCGATTGGGAGCTTCTACTTCCAGGTTGGTCAGCTAGGCACGCTTCGCATGCCTGACCAGCCAACAGCACCCGTGATTGCTCCAGCATCTTGGTTCCCTCCACCAATCGGCACCCTTAGCGAGCTCAACGCCCCGGCAACAGCCGGGAGCACGGATAGCGACATCAGTCGCGGATCTGATCTAGGTGACCTAGCCATAGAAGATGGAGCTTATGGCTCCGGATATGAAAGTTGCAGGAGCAACACCTTCCACAACCACTTCATGTGCATCGTCATCAACGCGGGAAACACCATTGCCAATCGCGATAACGTTGGCATCGGATCTGGCACCGGGCCACCCAACGGTGGCATACCCAATGGTTGTCCACCCAATGATGACATACCTAACGGCGGCCCCACCAATGGTGGCAACGGCACGCCTGTCAACAATGGAGTGGGAGGAGAACCGTCGACCATAGTGAACGAACACACTAGAGAGCGTGTAGTGATTAGGCTCAACGACAACGAGTGGGCCCACTGTCGAGAAGCTCTATGAGGCAATCCTCTGCCCCTCAACTCCCCGCAAGACATGTTGATGGGCTACCATTGGCTACTGAAGGAGGAATACATACGCCAGCTACATGCAATCGTGCAACTCGAGGCACGTAAGAAGGCGGCGGACGAGTCAAGCCTTCGGCGAGCCAGGCTCTCCTCCCACGGAGGATCCTCCTCCAAAGGCAACGAGTACCTGGCCAACAAGAGAAGATCTCGAATGGCCCACCTCACTGAGGAGGAGCACGTAGAAGCCATGAAAGTCCTCGACTTTGGCTCCATGACGGTGGATATGCGGGGCAACGTGCTCCCGAAGACGCCGCAAGCCGCGGTAACGGCGGCCACCATGTACCTCCTCAACAACCAGTCGCCAGCTGGAGATCCACGAGCTGCCATGCACCGATCTATGATCGCGGGCTTGGGGCTAGTCGAGGCCGCCCTCGACAAAGAGCCCGCACCAGAGCCAAAGAAAAGCAAGGCTCTGGCAAAATGCTACTCCTCGCCCTCGTCCAGTAACGATAGCCACGATCTGTCTCGGCGTTGCCACTCACAGCGGCATGATCGCGACTACGATGCGCGTGATGACCTCACGCAACGCAAAGTTGACAAGATGCGGGCAAGATGCGCTTGTTCGACTGACTCAGAAGAAGACGAGACTGATCTATGTGGCGCTAGATGCTTCAGCAAGGCCATCAGGCAGAAGCGAATGCCTAAAGGGTTCAAACTCCCGTCGGAGAACCCAAAATTTGACGGTCTATAGGATCGAAAAATATGGTTGGAGGACCACATCTCCTCCATCAGACTACATGGAGGGAGTCGAAGCACGGCCATGCAATGCCTACAGCTACAGCTGCAGGGCGCCGCTCGCGCATGGCGTAACAACCTCCCACGCAGATCCATTCGCAGCTGGGAAGAGCTGGTCTACAACTTCGTGCGCAATTTCAAGGGCACTTACAGAAGGCCCGCATCAATCGAAGAATTGAGAAGCTACCAACACATATCGGGTGAATCGCTATGCTCGTACATCCGGAGGTGGTCCATCATCAAGAACTCCGCAGAAAACATCTCAGAGGACCGCGCAATCGACGCGTTCAACGGCGGTGTTCGCCGTATAGAGCTCAGGGAGGAGCTGGGCCGCTCGAAGCCCAAAACGATCGATCACCTGATGGAAATCGTGAATCGGTGGGCTGACGGAGAAGACTCAGTGAAAAATGCACCTACTCCGATGACGATGAAGACCTCGGGCACAAACGCGACCGCTGAGGCAAATGTCGGATGCGTGTCTACGATGACCGCGATGAGGTAAATATGGTCATAGCCGGATACGCCGACAAACGCGACAACAACCAGAACAAAGGATATCGCAGTGGTGGATACCGCGACAGCGGAAAAAAACACGCAGGTGTGGCAACGCCGCACTCTCGAAGAGGCACCCGCAACATCTATCGAGGACAAACTGTCCGGGCCATGCAACGTGCACTTCTACATTGACAAGCACGATGGCAAGAAGAAATCTAGCCACCTTCTCAAGGACTGCCGCGAGTTCCTCAAACTTCATGAGGGCCTGGCCCGGATGAATCGTCATGCGGTCAACAGGGGCTATGGAGCTACCCCAGGCGTTGTGGCACATGGAGCTCCTCCACCACCGGCCAGACCACCACCACCCGCGGCCGCGCTGGTCCAGCATCACGGAGGCGAACCATAACCACGAGCCGTGGGCAACATGGGGATGATCCAAAAAGGGCGTCCCTCAAATCGAGTGCAGAAGGCCATCACTCGCCAAGTCAATTTGGCGATAAACTCTCCACCTTCCAACACTAAGTACCTCAATGGAAGCGACTCCTGCATCACCTTCGACATGCGTGACCACCAGCACCAAGTTCCTCGTCCATGCCATTGTCCCCTCGTACCCGAGGCACATATTGGGGGCTTTTATATGAGTCGCGTCTTCATGGACGGCGGCAGCAGCATTAACCTCATGTTCACGAGTACCTTGCGTGCGATGAGGATCCCCTGGCCTGCCTGGAAGTCTCGGACACGACGTTCCACAACATCGTCCCAGGGAAGGGCATATATCCCCTTTGAAAAATCAACCTCGACGTCGTCTTCGGCACGCCGCAAAACTTTCGGCGAGAGTGCATCGACTTTGAAGTCGTCGACTGGCCTTCACAATACCACTGCATCCTCGGGCGTGTCGCGTTCGCAAGGTTCATGGCAGTGCCGCACTATGTCTACCTGCAAATGAAAATGCCAAGTCCAAACGACATAATCACAATCAATGGCAAATTCGAGAGTTTTCCGACAGCTGTGACAGGGAATTCAACAGAATCTCCCAGTCCTTCGGCATGCAGGAGGAACTCGCGAGATTAAAGGAGTCAACAGACAACATTCTGTCCCCCTGAGCAGGCCAAGTTCACCCTACCTGTCCTTCGACTCGTCAGTGCACACGAAGAAAGTCCAGGTCCACCCAACGGACCCGACCAAGACGACCCTCATCGCCAACAACTTGAGTTCCGCATAGGAACTCGTGCTCGTCGAATTCCTCCGTGAGCACTGGGAGATCTTTGCCTGGTGTCCAGCGGACATGCCAGGGGTTCCTAGGGAATTCGCCGAGCAGTCACTCAACGTAAATCCAGACGCAAGGCCAGTCAAGCAGACAATACGGCGACTGTCTGAACCAAGAGCAAAGGCAGTCGAAATGGAGATCAACAGACTCCTCGATGCAAAATTCATACGTGAGATCAAGGAAAGCACTTGGCTCGCTAACATAGTGCTTGTGCCCAAAAAAGGCACGGATATCCTGCGGATATGCGTGGACTTCACCTCCTTGAATAAGCATTGCCCAAAGGATCACTTCCCGCTGCCGTGAATCGACCAAATCATCGACTCCACCGCAGGATGTGAGCGTCTCTGCTTCCTCGATGCCTACTCAGGCTACAATCAAATTCGAATGAAGGAGGATGATCAGGAGAAAATGGCGTTTACGATGCCCTTTGGTGTGTTCTGCTACAACACGATGCCTTTCGTGCTAAAACACGCAGGAGGCACTTATCAGCGGTGCATGCAGGCTTGCCTCAAGAATCAACTTGGTCACAACATCCAAGTCTATGTTGACGACATCGTCATCAAAACCAAGGAGGAAGCCCCGCTAATCGACGATCTACGCGAGACCTTCGCCAACCTTGACCGCTACTGGATCAAGCTCAATCCGGACAAATGCGCCTTCGGCGTGCCATCTGGGCAGTTACTCGGGTATCTCATCTCCGCAAGAGGGATCAAAGCAAACCCGAAGAAAATAAAGGCCATACTAGCCATGCAGAAACTGAAGAATGTAAGAGGTGTCCAGCAGCTGGCCAGGCGAATCGCGGCGCTCAGTCGATTCATCAGTCCCATGGGCGAAAAGGCATTGCCCTTCTACCAACTTCTCCGCAAAACTAACAAATTTGAGTGGACAGACGAGGCGCAAGAAGCATTTGAGGACCTCAAGCGTTTACTATCCACCTCGCCGGTACTGGTGAATCCACGCGAAAAAGAGCCGCTATTGCTCTACATCTCCGCCACCAACCAGGTGGTCAGCACAGTGCTTGTGGTGGAACGAGCTGAAGAAAACAAGGTCTACGGGGTCCAGCGCCCAATCTACTACCTCAGCAAGGTGCTCACGCCAATAAAACAGCGGTACCCGCACTACTAGAAGCTGGCGTACGGTGTCTTCATGACAGCCAGGTGACTGCGCCACTACTTCCAGGAGCACTCAATCGTGGTGGTCAACGACGCCCCGCTCGGGCATACACTCAATAACCCTGATGCCACCGGGCGAGTCGTGCTTTGGGGAATCGAACTGTCTCCACGAGACATCACATATGAAAAGCGCGACACGATCAAGTCGCAAGTCCTCCCTGATTTCCTCGTGTACTGGATGGAGAACCAGCTCCCCGACAAGCCAGATATGTCCTACCTCTAGACAATGCAATTAGACGGATCCAAACGAAAGGACGGAGCTGGCGCAGGTGTCATACTGACATCGCCCTAGGGAGACAAGCTGAAATACATTATGTGAATGCAGTTCGCTGCCTCCAACAATGAAGCTGAGTAGGAGGCCCTAATCCATGGGATGCGGATGGCGAAAGCCTGTGGCGCCAAGAGGCTCATCATCTACGGCGACTCCAAACTGATGGTCAACCAAATGATGCACGAGTGCGATGCACTAAATGACAACATGATCGCCTATCGTGACCTCTACAACACACTCTAAGGGGACTTCGACGGCTGCAAGCTGTGACATGTGGGTCATGAAAGCAATGAAGAGGCGGATATACTCACCAATATTTGCTCCACCTGTGCCCCCATACCACCTGGGGTATTTCTCGAGCGCATCTGCGAACGCTCCATCAAGCCAAAGGCTCCAGAGAAGAAAGCAAGCACGTCGATGGACTTGGGGGCTACGCCACCCAATGAGCTAATGGCACTTGACGACCTGGAGCTTGATACAGGACTCAAAGGACCAATGGGCGTCATGATGATCGAGCCATCTTGGACACAACCCTACATCACATATCTACTTAGCAAGAGGCTGCCAAATGATCTGACTGATGCGCGACACATCGCGCGACGATTCAAGGCATTCGCCATCATCAACGGCAAACTGTACAAGCACAGCATCACATGAATACTCCAACGGTGCGTCTCCAATGGGGACGGAAGGGCCGTCCTCCTCGACATCCACGAAGGCACTTGTGGGCACCATGCTGGAAGTCGCGCCCTCGTTGCGAAAGCTCTGCGAGCTGGATTCTACTGGACCACGGCCATGCGCGACGCCAAGGACATCATCCAGCGCTGCAGCGCTTGCCAGCAATTCGCGGACAAACCTCACACACCTAGCGCAGAACTCCGGCCAATACCATTGGCTTGGCCCTTCGCGCAATAGGGACTCGACATAGTCGGCAAGCTCCCGAAATCCTTGCCAGGAGGTTACGTTTACCTCTTGGTCGTAGTCGACAAGTTCACCAAGTGGATCGAGGCCATGCCGATGACAAATCAATCAGGAGCCAGCACTGTCAAGTTCTTTGAATCCATTGTCTACCGCTTTGGAGTGCCACACAACATCATCACGGACAATGGGACAAACTTCACCTCTAAGGAGTTCCAGGAATTCTGCGAAAACCTGGGAATCAACATAAGCTATGCCTCGGTGGCTCACCCGCAGAACAACGGTCAAGTCGAAAAGGCCAACAGCCTCGTCTTTGGTGGAATCAAGAAGCGACTCCTCCATCCACTCGAACAAGCCGCCAGATGCTGGCCAGACGAGATGCAATCCATACTCTGGAGCTTACGCACAACTCCAAATAGTGCCACGGGATACACCCCGTTCTTCATGGTGCACGGTGCTGAAGCGGTGCTACCCGCAGAAGTACGCTACAAAGCCCCGCGGGTGGTCGCTTACAGCGAGCAGGAGTCAACTCTTGCACTCGAAGACTCGGTCGACCTTCTTGATGAGGCACGGGAAATCGCAGCAGAGAGATCAACGATCTACCAGCAAAGCCTCCGCAACTACCACAGCAGAAGGCTACGCCCCAGATCCTTCGTCGAAGGAGACCTGGTCTTGCGACTGAAGCAACATGGGCATCTCAAGCTCGAGTCCCCTTGGGAGGGACCTTATGTGATTACAGAAGTAATCCCAGGTGGCGCCTATCGCCTTAAAGATCTCGAGACAGGAGTCCCATACTCCAATCCCTAGAACGTCGCGCAACTGCGACGCTTCTACCCCTAGTCGTTTTTTACATTTACAAATAAGGCTATTCAGCTAGGCTACTTAGCCACACATTGTACCTCGTACTATTCTGCGAATAAATAAAGCTAACTGCCCCAAAACTTTGTGTTTCCCTTATTTTCTTGCAACTTTATCACCCCGGGGCTGCGCCACCCTTTACACTCTCGTTCTACGAACAAATCGCAGTTTCCCGAGTAGCTGACACAACATCAATCGAACCCTTGATAAACACCAACCCAGTTGCAATGCACCGGACAGGTTGGCAAGGTGCTGAGATAATCACAAGTCAGGCTAACGAAAAGGAACTACAGAGTACAAATACACTCGCAAAATATAAAAGCTAGCAAGATCTTCACATATCAATGGGTATTATTTACACACAACATATTCATATGAACTTTACAACACTTGTAAAATTATGTGCAGGCTACAAGTCACACTACTGCTGCAACAGAAGAACGTTCGTTTGTTCCTCAAAGAAATCGACAATTTCTTCTTCTGGGCGATCAACCGCTTAGTAGTGCGGAACCATGTCCCACGACATACCTTCTGGCGGAGGCGGTGGCCTAGTGACAACAGCTACAACATCTACATCCGGCCTATGCAGTCGCACCAGCGACAACGCAGCCTTCACACCAGCTACTAGCTGCTGCCACACGCTGATACATTGCAAATGTATCTATAATTTTTGATGTTCCATGCTTGGTTTTATCCACTTTCTTGTGTTTTGTTCCAAATTTGGAGTACTTTTCATATGATTTCTTGGACTAACCTATTAACAAGAGCCACAGTGCCAGCTGCCTGTTTTCTACTGTTTTTGGTTCCAGGAAAGTCAGAAAATGAATATTCTTAGAATTGGACGGGGCAAAAGCCAAAGTGCCTATTTTTCCGGAAGTGATCAAGTGCCAGAATATGATTCGGAGAAGGGCCAGGGAGCCACCACACCACCTGGCCGCGCGGCCAGGCCTGGCCCACGCCAGGGGGTGGTGTGGCCGCTCCCGGCACCCCCTCGGCCTTTCCTTCCGCCTATATATTGCCCTCGGGACGAAAACCCTAAGTACCCGATCAAAAATCCACGAAAGAGTCTGTAGCCGCCGTCATCTCCATCCCTAGATCGGGAGGGATCTGAAGCTCTTCCCGGCACCCTGTCGGAGAGGGCAATTCACCCTGGAGGCCTTCTTCATCACCATGCAAGCCTCCGGTGTGATGCGTGAGTAGCTCATCCTTGGACTACGGATCCATGTAGTAGCTAGATGGCTGGTTTCTCCTCCTTTGTGCTTTCATGTTTAGATCTTGTGAGCTCCGTTCATGATCAAGATCATCTATTTGTAATTCATAAATGTTGTGTTTGCGGGGATCCGATGGATATTGAGATGCTATTTCAGATTGATTATTGATTCTATCATGTCTTTGTTATTTGAGATCTTGCATGCTTTCCGTTGTTAGTAGCTATCTTGGCCAAGTAGATGCTAGCAACTCCAAGAGTTAGTATTTATGCTTGATAGTGGGTTCATGCCTCTGGTAATCTCGGGAACTGACAGAAATCTCTAAGGTACTAGACGTGCTGTTGCTACTAGGGAGAAAACAACAATCCTTTGTTCATAGAACAATCGTATTG
Organism: Avena eriantha; assembly: GCA_910589775.1. Classification (NCBI taxonomy): domain Eukaryota; kingdom Viridiplantae; phylum Streptophyta; class Magnoliopsida; order Poales; family Poaceae; genus Avena; species Avena eriantha. The sequence goes on from OU342745.1 coordinate 356,961,232, forward strand.
TTTACTTTACACGCAGTTCGTAAAGCAATAATCTATTGCTTGCAACTTAATACTGGAGGGGGTTCGGATGATAACCTGAAGGTGGATTATTAGTCATAGATGCAGTTGGATGGCGGTCTATGTATAATGTTGTAATGCCCAATCAAGTCTCAGAGGAGTCAAGATGATTAGTATATGCATGTATTGTTTTCTCGGTGTTTGTCAATTGCCCCGTTGTAATTTGTTCACCCAACATGTTATCTATCTTAAGGAGAGCCACCTCTAGTGAACTATGGACCCCAGTCCTTTTTCTTTACATACAATCTACAATCTTTTACTGCTTTGTGTTTACTTTCTGCAAACTTTTACTTCTTTCCATTCGACATGTTTAATCCTTTGTTTTCCGCAAAACACGGTGAGATTGACAACCTCATCGCAAGTTGGGGACAAAGTTCTGTGGTTGTGTTGTGCAGGTCTCCACGTTGCTACTAGCACCGGTAGTGCGCCCTGCCAAAGCTCAGCTAGTAACACCTTTGGGGTGTTTCCTGGCTCCTACTAGTTCGATTAAACCTTGGCTTCATAACTGAGGGAAACTTGCTGTTGTGTTCATCATACCTTCCTCTTGGGGTTCCCAACGAGCTCTACATCAACCACGCACCAAGCATTTTTCTGGGCGCCGTGCATTGAGCCATCAAGCATTTTTCTGGCGCCGTTACCGGGGAGTCAAGGACATCTTCACAAGGGGAGTCCCTCATAACCAATCTCTTTACTTTGTTGTTTTAGTTTTGCTTAGTTTCTTTTTGCTTTGTTTGCTTGGTTTGTTCTTCAAAAAAAACACAAAAAAATTAGTTTTACTAGTTTGCTTTCTTATTTCAAAAACACACATAAAAAAATTAAGTCTCCTTTAGTTGTCACCTCTTCCTTAGCTCACCATGTTGATCCCTACTTTCACCCTGAAAGACCTTCCAATTGGTAGTGGTTCTATAATTGGGAAAGATAACATTGAAGAATTCTTTAATCATGTTAGTAAGCATGAATATACTGAGGATAGGTCCCTTGTAGAACTTGCTCCAAACTATGAGATTGCTGCAGCTTCTTTAATTCACATGTTAGAAGCTAGGTTTGTTAACCTCAACCCCTTGATGCAAGTAATGTTTCTTAAGCTTAAAGAAATTGAAGACCCTGAAAAGAGGGATTTTATTCTAGAAACTTTGTTTAAGGAGTTCTATGATGTTGTCAAGGAAGCTAGAAAAGGTTTTGAACGTTTCAATATGCTAGGCTCATGTGTAGATGTTGTTGGTACACGAGAAAAGATGATCAAAACCAAACCTAATGGGGAGGAACCTAAGATACCAATACCCTTTAAACTAGTAGCAATACATGATGCCATAGAAAAGAATCTTGATTGGATTGTTCCTGCAAACCCTTTTGATGAGAATAGTGAACCCAAGAACATTGAGAAAGGATCTTCTATAACTTACTTGGATGATATACCTTGCCTTGTTGAAAATATTTCTGGTATTGATCTTAATGCTTCTTCATTTCAGAACACTTGATTCTTTCTTTGCTTCTTATGCCTAACTTAAAGGCGTTAAAGAAAAGTACTTGTTGGGAGATAACCCAAGAGTTTTAGTTGAGTCTTGGAAGTTATTACCTATGTAATAACCTCTCCTTGTCCTTTTTATTTGCTTTTTGTGCCAAGAGTAACCTCTAATGAGAGTGAAGTAATGATTGGGAAAGTTGCTGTCCCGAAACAGATTTTTGTGCTTCACCGTAAAAATTCCTGAGAGATCTCTGTACGTCGTATTGAGCTATAATATTTTGTGCTTCTGCCCCAGGTTGTTATCTAACTTTCGTTAGTTTAACACTTTTTTATTTGAGCAACATAAGGTCTTCGCAAAAATTCGTATTTACCTGCTGGTCTGTTTTGACAGATTTCTGCCATTTTTCTGCATTTGCTTCTTGTTAGTTCCTTCTTGAGTTCCTTTGGGGAATTGAGCTTTTTGAGGGAAGTGATACAGTAGCTAGTGTTCTAATGGAAGTTTATTTGGTGTTAGAACTGAACCTTGAGACTTATTTATCTTAAGTGTACTAATGTTGCTAATGAGATTGTGTGAAGTTTTGTATCAAAGGAAAAATTTCAGGTGTATAGAAAGAATGAGTAATGAGATGAAGGATGGACTAAAGCTCAAGTTTGGGGATGCCACGCGTGTCACCTCAAGAAATATCCAAGAAGTACAAGCGTCAAATCTTGGGGATGCCCAAGGCATCCCTTTCTTCATCAATAAAAATTCCAGGTTTCTTACAAACGCTTCATTTTTATTGTTTCATGCACAGTTGTGTTTTTCTTAGAGCGTCTTCTTTTTCGTTTTTGTTTTGGTTTTTAGTTTTCTTGGTTTGCTTAGTGTTCTGAATAAGTTGGTTGGACCCCCTTTTTCATACTTTGGTTTGCAAATAGTTTGGTTTGGTTTGGAAAAAGAGTAGGAAAGTTCATGCTTATGTGGTAAAAAGAGCTCGTTTTTGACTGTGGCCTATGCTTTGTCATGCCATGCTTGATATTGTTTTGGCTTTATGCTTAGTATTCTTTGCTGTAGCATGACTTGTTATAAACAATTGATATTGCTTAATGTGCCTTGGATGAATCATGTGTTGTTTTAGCATATTAAAGCATAGTATAGTGGTATTCTCCTTTGATGCTTTATTTGGGTTGACTTGGCGCATGCTCACACCATGTTATGACTATCTCAAGTCACCATAGCCTTTATGATCCTTTAGTTTTCAACTTGTAGTATCACTTTATGCTTTGATCAATGATGTTTTGTCGCTCTGCATGATTATGGCCATTATTGCTCTCTTAGTTTGTCGCTCCCAGTCTTTTGCTAGCCTCCACAACAAAGTATGAGTTCCACTCATGCATCCAACTCCCTAAACCAAGTTATTCCAAAGAGTCCACCATACCTACCTACTAGCTTATGCTATTCCAAGTACATTCATGCTTTTGTTTACCTTTCACTTGTTATGAGAAAACTAGTGATTAAAGCTCTCACGAACTTGATGGCACACTTTACTTTTTGCCCCTAATAAACTTGAACCATTGTGTCTTCTATGGTGTATATGCTTGCACTTATTTGTTGGGAATTAGCAGAACCATGCTTTCATGGGGAACACTTTCAACATTGCACTTGGTAGTTGTACCTAGTTGATATCATGCTCTTTTGTATATGGATGTCGTCGGTGTGAAATGAAAGGGGAGCTTGTAAGTCCATGGAGTTATGCATATGTGTTAGAGAAACGCCTGGGCCGCTGGTCTAATCCATGCCGACATGGTGGAAACCTGCAGCATAACCATAATGAGCTGTCTATGAAGCATTCTTCTTATAAAAAAGAGTCCTATATTGAGAAAAAAAGAAAAAAAGAGAAAAAAAGAGATACTATGAAAAGAGGAAAGAGAGAAAAAAAGCACCATATTCCCATGGTAAATAAGAAGAATACTGAGATGCTCGTTGTCTGCTTGCCTTGTCATTTTGATATGGGGATTCTTCTGTATCACCAGGCAAGGGGTACCCCGTTGGCGGTTCTCAGTGATACACATGTACTTATGATGACAAGAACTTACCGGTGACTAAACTTGAGTAGCATGAGGAGCGACCCTCGTATACAAGGGACATGAGATTTGTGACTTATACTTCGTCAAGCATGTACACCATAGTTTGTTCACTTTAACCTTAATCACTTCAAGATGCTTATGATAGGGGCAATGAGAGCTGAAAGCTATGAGTACCATAATTTTTGGAAGCTCTTTATGAGACTTGAATCCCTACTTACTTTTACAAAAGGCCTTTCTTCCACCATTATATTGAGTCTCCACCTTCTAACTTTATGCACCTACTTTGAGAGCATAGTGGCCATTCTTAGTTCTATGTGCATTGTCCCAAGACTAGTTGATTGATGCATAACTTGTTATTGCTTGTTTGAAACTATTGTATCTAGTCACTCTTATGAACTTTGAAGGTGTCCTATGCATTTATATTTGCTACTCTATTGAGGGACAAGCTGAATACTAGTATGCTATATTTTCTTTATGTGAAACAAACAAACGTCTTGCAAAGCATTGTTATTCATGAATCTTTTGTTTGTGCCTTTTCATGTTGCATCATAGTTTCTTTGCTTATTGCTAGAACTTTGTCTTTCATGTTATGATTGAAGTACTATGATCCCAGCTTTGAATGTTTTGCAAATACTTTGATCAAGTCTTTGATGGTGCATGTAACCTCAAAAATTATTCTTTCTTTTTATCACTTACCTACTCGAGGACGAGCAGGAGTTAAGCTTCGGGATGTTGATACATTGCAAATGCATCTATAATTTTTGATGTTCCATGCTTGGTTTTATCCACTTTCTTGTGTTTTGTTCCAACTTTGGAGTACTTTTCATATGATTTCTTGGACTAACCTATTAACAAGAGCCACAGTGCTTGCTGCCTGTTTTCTGCTGTTTTTGGTTCCAGGAAAGTCAGAAAATGAATATTCTCAGAATTGGACGGGACAAAAGCCAAAGTGCCTATTTTTTCGGAAGTGATCAAGTGCCAGAATACGAGACAGAGAAGGGCCAGGGAGCCACCACACCACCTGGCTGCGCGGCCAGGCCTGGCCCGCGCCAGGGGGTGGTGTGGCCGCTCTCGGCACCCCCTCGGCCTCTCCTTCCGCCTATATATTACCCTCGGGACGAAAACCCTAAGTACCCAATCAAAAATCCACGAAAGATTCTGTAGCCGCCGTCATCTCCATCCATAGATCGGGAGGGATCTGAAGGTCTTCCCGGCACCCTGCCGAAGAGGGGAATTCACCCTGGAGGCCTTCTTCATCACCATGCAAGCCTCCGGTGTGATGCGTGAGTAGTTCATCCTTGGACTACGGATCCATGTAGTAGCTAGATGGCTGGTTTCTCCTCCTTTGTGCTTTCATGTTTTGATCTTGTGAGCTCCGTTCATGATCAAGATCATCTATTTGTAATTCATACATGTTGTGTTTGCGGGTATCCGATGGATATTGAGATGCTATTTTAGATTGATTATTGACTCTATCATGTATTTTTTATTTGAGATCTTGCATGCTTTCCGTTGTTAGTAGCTATCTTGGCCAAGTAGATGCTAGCAAATCCAAGAGTTAGTATTTATGCTCGATAGTGGGTTCATGCCTCTGGTAATCTGGGGAAGTGACAGAAATCTCTAAGGTACTAGATGTGCTGTTGCTACTAGGGAGAAAACAACAATCCTTTGTTCATAGAACAATCGTATTGTTTACTTTACACGTAGTTCGTAAAGTAATAATCTGTTGCTTGCAACTTAATACCGGAGGGGGTTCGGATGATAACCCGAAGGTGGATTATTAGTCATAGATGCAGTTGGATGGCGGTCTATGTATTATGTTGTAATGCCCAATCAAGTCTCAGAGGAGTCAAGATAATTAGTATATGCATGTATTGCTTTCTCGGTGTTTGTCAATTGCCCCGCTGTAATTTGTTCACCCAGCATGTTATCTATCTTAAGGAGAGCCACCTCTAGTGAACTATGGATCCCTGTCCTTTTTCTTTACATACAATCTACAATCTTTTACTGCTTTGTGTTTACTTTCCGCAAACTTTTACTTCTTTCCATTCGATATGTTTAATCCTTTGTTTTCCGCAAAACACGGTGAGATTGACAACCTCATCGCAAGTTGGGGACAAAGTTCTGTGGTTGTGTTGTGCAGGTCTCCACGTTGCTACTAGCACCGGTAGTGCACACTGCCAAAGCTCAGCTAGTAACACCTTTGGGGTGTTTCCTTCCTCTTGGGGTTCCCAATGAGCTCTACATCAACCACGCACCAAGCATTTTTCTGGGCGCCGTGCATTGAGCCATCACACGCACTCGCGAACCGCACTCAAATCTTGGAACTTCGCAAGAAGAGCCAACAGGCTTGAAGGGACGGTGTCCAGTGGGAACATCGTTTGATAAATATGCCTAAGGCACGACTGTGCCTTCTTCAAAAAATGAAATACTCGAGAAGCACGATCCTGCGGGGTCGTCAGCGTGATTGCACGATCGTGATCCACCCAAAAGTACCCACTCGCCTACAGTTGCTCCTATGTTAGGTCATTCATTCGAATGGCAATTTGGTCCTTCTCATCCTGTGGGTGACGAGCACTGACAACTACACCAAGCAAAAGGGCAAAGTATGAAGACAAGGCATTGCCGCGACTTACTAAAAGAAAAGATGAGAGGGCAGAAAGCTAACATTTGAATTGCTCATTCAGCTGCAGCACCTCCTCCAAGAGATACTTCTCACGGGCGGTGGCCTTCTCCGCCTTCGACTTCCATACATCTGCGCTACCACAGAGGATGGGAAACTCACGCTCCAACTACTTAATGCGATCGTGCAATCGGGAAAGCAATGACAACTCCTCCACCTTTGAACGCGGCTGCGCCAAGGTTTCATCGGTGGACGAAGGATCACGAGGATCACTCAAAGGATCACTCGACGTACCCTACCAATCAAGAAATAGCAAAATGAGGGACCAAGAATACATTCATAAAAGGCGCGAATGCATTCAAGCATAGCAAAAGTCTCGACAGGGATACTCCCACAAAAGCATAGTTTCAACACAAAATAAACTACAACTATTACAGATTAGCTACTAAGGAGTAGTCTGCTTCTTCGACTTCGCCTTTGACTTCGGGGGCCTCATCGAATCCATGGCGGTCTCTGATGCCACAGACTTTCCGGTGCCAGCCCCTGATGCCGCAGCCTTCGCCGCCTTCTTCGCTCGCTGTAGCTCTTCGAAGTATTTGTCGACTGTATTGATGAGCTGTGGCCCATAATTACCACAACCAGTAGCAAAGGGAGCAAACACTACATGTTGGCCATCTGTGCTGACGGGCACCGCCTTGGAGATCACGGCGGGGTCCACCTCCAAGCCATGGGCTTGCACCATCGCGAGTGCCATGGTGGCGCCGACAGACCGCTGGGAGTTCCTGAAGTCCATGGGAATACCCCCAGCAAGGGATTCCATTAGGTCCTCAAGGTTGTCAATCAGCTCAGCCTTGGGGGTTAGATCCTCGCGTATGCGACTAAGCACACCCTTGGCCTTAGTCAGTGTCCCCTGAAGGGAAGCGTCGCGGTCTTTGACTGTGGCGACAGCACCAGCCAATGCATCTTTGCGGCGAAGGGCCTAGGCGTCAAAGCTTAGGCCGCTGGCATCTCCATACAGCAAAGTGTTAGCACAATAACACGAAGTTGAGGCAAGAAACAACGAAAATTCAGCTGAAAGAATACCTGAGAGGGACTTAGCAATCGAGACAAGTTGCTCCTCGAACAATTTTTCCCTCTCAGCATTGGAAGCGCACAAGTCCCCTTCGCATTTTCGCAAGTCCTCTTCGCGCTTTTGCGATTCCTCCAGGGCCGCGATTGCTTCATCACGACTCTTCGCCGCCGCAGCAACCGCCTTTTTGAGGAAAGCAACATGACAAAGAAGTTCGTTATGCTCAACTGCAAAGCACAAGACGTATCATCAATCGAATCTAGAAACTTTGCGAAGACAAAGACAAAGCCAAAACTAACCTTCAATAACGCGATGGCGATTGTCCAGCCGCGCATGCTGTCGACCCATGTCAAGGACTTGCTCCGCCAGGCGAGCAGCTTCCTTCATGATGAGCTGCATCAGAAGAAAACAAAAGTTCAACAACAGCACCAAATATATATTTAACTGCCAAAATAGCAAAAGGATGCTTACATGATCCTCCAGAGACTCCGAAGATGACTATTGCGCAGTCACCCAGACAACCATCTGGTGTCCCCCAGCATGCGGGGAACTCGATGAGTTTGGCCCGAAGTGGGCTGCCAATGGAGGAGAGGAAGATCGTTCGGCCACTTCCTTGGCCTTGGAGTCCACGACTTCGGATTCCTTCACAAATTGGACGTTGTCAGAAGACGACGACGCCGCTTGACTACAAAACACATCCAGTAAAAACTTCAGGGAAAGGAGCTCCAAAAAGAAACTAATACAAAGTCACGAATGAAGAACTCAGCAGTCAAATTTATCTAGGTTGAAGGATTTCCCCTCCGATTCCGACGACTCCTTTGGCAGTCACAACTTCTTCCGGGCAGGAGGAGCCATGAAGTGCATATGAACAGCGGGGATTGGCTCCTCTGCCACAACAGAAGGGTCTTCTGGCATCGTCGGCGACGAGGCATCTGAGTCCTTGCTGCGGGAACGCTTGCGAGTGTCCGGGTCTTTAGACTCGGGGGCTCCCTCCTCCTCTTCGATTGGGACGGTCGACTCCGACTCGTCCTCTTCATCAACTTCGCGAGGGATAACCCCTTCAGGACAAGGGGGCAAATTGGGAGACACCTTCTAGTCCTGCATTTAGAAGATACAACATTATACATCAAGTATTTAATGGCAATCGACAAAGAAAGCTATCAATAACCATCAGTGGGACCTGGAGATCCATAATGGCTCCCACATACTCAACGATGACTTCGTGATCGATTGAACCATTTACATACAAAACCAATTCCCTTTGTCACGCGATACTATACTTATCCGAGGTTTGATCGTCGGCATCTCCATACCTAGTTCTACCTCGTTACTGATAAGTACTCTTTACTCGTTCCGTGATATGTCATCCCTTGTGACCCAGTCACATGCTTGCAAGCTAACTAGATGACATTCCACCGAGAGGGCCCAGAGCATATCTATCCGTCATATGGATGGACAAATCCCAATCTTGGTCCATGCGCTTCAACACATACTTTCAGAATACCCAATGACACCTTTATAACCACCCAGTTACGAAGCAGCGTTTGATGTCATCAAAGTACCCATCCGGTGATGGTGATTAACACAACCTCATGGTCGAAGGATTAGGTTACTATGCATTTAAAAGCTTATAGCAATACGAACTTAATGACTTGATCTTATGCTACGCTTACTATGGGTGTATGTCCATCACATCATTCTCCTAATGATATAACCTTGTTATTAATCACATCCTAATGTCCATGATCAGGAAACCATGATCATCAATTAATTAACAAGCTAGTTCAACAAGAGGCTTACTAGGGACTCTTATATGTTTACAAAACACACAAGTATTAGTGTTTCCTAATAATACAATTATAGCATGGGATGTAAACATTCATCATAAACACAAAGATATAATAATAACCACTTTTATTATGGCCTCTTGGGCATATCTCCAACAGTCTCCCACTTGCACTAGAATCAATAATCTAGATTACATGGTAATATACCGAACACCCATGGCGTTCTGGTGTTGGTCATGCTTTTCCCTAGGGAGAGGTTTAGTCAACGGATCTGCCACATTCAGATCAGTGTGTACTTTGCAAATCTTTATGTCACCATCTCGGACATACTCGCGAATAGCGTGGAAACATAGCTTGATGTGCTTTAGCTTGCTATGTTACCTTGGCTCCTGTGCATTAGCTATGGCACCTGTGTTGTCACAGTAGATGGCCATCGGGTCCAACGCACTGGGAACCACGCCAAGTTCAGTAATGAATTCCTTCATCCATACGGCTTCTTGTGCAGCCTCCGAAGTAGCTATGTATTCCGATTCAGTTGAAGACTTCGCCACAACGCTTTGCTTTGCACTCCTCCAGCTCACTGCAGCACCATTCAAAATAAATACGTATCCCGACTGTGACTTCGAGTCATCTAGATCGGTGTTCCAACTAGCATCGGTGTAACCGTTTACAACAAGCTGTTCATCACCTCCATAAGAAAGAACCATATCCTTAGTCCTATTTAGGTACTTTAGGATATTCTTGACCGCTGTCCAGTGCTCCATTCCAGGATCACTTTGATATCTGCTAGTCAAACTAACAGCATGTGCTATATCCGGTCTTGTACACAGCATGGCATACATGATAGAACCTATGGCCGAGGCATAGGGAATTTTATTCATTTTATCTCTATCTTCTGCCATAGCTGGACTTTGTGTCTTACTCAAGGTCTTACCTGACAACATGGGCATGAACCCTTTCTTGCTATCTTCCATTCTAAACTTCTTTAGAACTTTGTCTAAGTATGTACTTTGTGAAAGCGCTATTAGGCGTCTTGATCTATCTCTATAAATCTTGATGCCTAGAATATATGCCGCTTCACCAAGATCCTTCATTGAAAAACTATTATTCAAATAGGTTTTGACGATATTAAGAAGTTCTATATCATTCCCAATCAACAATATGTCATCTACATATAGTACTAGGAATTCTACAGAGCTCCCACTCACTTTCTTGTAAATACAAGCTTCTCCATAAGTTTGTATAAACCCAAAAATTTTCATTACTTTATCAAAACGTTGATTCCAACTCCGGGATGCTTGCTTCAGTCCATAAATGGAGCGCTGAAGCTTGCATACCTTGTCAGCATCTTTAGGATCGACAAAACCCTTGGGTTGTACCATATACAACTCTTCCTCAATGTCACCATTAAGGAACGCCGTTTTGACATCCATCTGCCAAATCTCATAATCGAAATGTGCAGCAATTGCTAACGAAATCCTCGCAGACTTTAGCTTCGCTACTGGTGAGAATGTCTCATCATAGTCAACTCCTTGAATTTGTCGGAACCCTTTCGCGACAAGTCGAGCTTTATAGACGGTAACATTACCATCAACATCTGTTTTTCTCTTGAAAATCCATTTGTTCTTGACAGCCTTACGGCCATCCGATAAGTCCACACTTGGTTTTCGTACATGGATCCCATTTCGGATTTCATGGCTTCTAGCCATTTGTTGGAATCTGGGCTCACCATAGCTTCTTCATACGTCGCAGGGTCATCAGCGTTGTCCACCAACATGACGTTCAAGGCAGAGTCATACCAATCAGGAGTGGTACGAACCCTCGTTGACCTATGAGGTTCAGCAGCAACTTCGTTTGAAGTTTCATGATCATTATCATTAGCTTCCTCTCCAATTGGTGCAGGCGGCACAAAAACATCTTCCGGTGCTGCGCTACTCTCAAATCCGAGAGAAGGTTTAATAACCTCATCGAGTTCTACTTTCCTTCCAGTCACCTCCTTCAAGAGAAACTCCTTCCCAAGAAAGGATCCATTCTTGGCAACGAAAACTTTGCCTTCGGATCTATGATAGAAGGTATACCCAATTGTTTCTTTAGGGTATCCTATGAAGACGCATTTCTCCGCTTTGGGTTCAAGCTTATCAGGTTGTAACTTCTTTACATATGCTTCGCAACCCCAAACTTTAAGAAACGACAACTTAGGTTTCTTACCAAACCACAATTCGTACGGTGTCGTTTCAACGGATTTAGATGGTGCCCTATTTAAAGTGAATGCGGCTGTCTCTAATGCATAGCCCCAAAACGATAGCGGTAAATCTGTAAGAGACATCATAGACCGAACCATATCTAAGAGAGTTCGATTACGACGTTCGGACACACCATTACGTTGTGGTGTTCCCGGCGGTGTCAACTGCGAAAGTATTCCACATTTCTTTAAATGCATGCCAAACTCATAACTCAGATATTCACCTCCGCGGTCAGAACGCAGAAACTTAATCTTCTTGTTACGATGATTTTCCACTTCACTTTGAAATTCCTTAAACTTCTCGAAAGTTTCAGACTTATGTTTCATAAAGTAGACATACCCATATCTACTTAAGTCATCCGTGAAAGTGAGAACATAACGATATCCACCACGTGATGCTACACTCATTGGACCGCACACATCGGTATGTATTATTTCCAATAAGTCTGTAGCTCGCTCCATTATTCCAGAGAATGGAGTCTTAGTCATTTTTCCCATTAGACATGCTTCACATCTTTCAAGTGACTCAAAATCAAGTGATTCAAGAAGTCCATCTGAATGGAGTTTCTTCATACGCTTCACTCCAATGTGACCAAGACGACAGTGCCACATGTATGTAGAATTATCATTTAATTTTATTCGTTTAGCATCTATGTTGTGAACATGTGTATCACTACTATCGAGATTCAGTAAGAATAAACCATTCATCTCAGGTGCATTACCATAAAAGATATTACTCATATAAATCGAACAACCTTTATTCTCGGACTTAAAAGAGTAACCGTCTCACAGTAAACAAGATCCAGATATAATGTTCATGCTTAACGCAGGCACCAAATAACAATTATTCAAATTTAAAACTAATCCCAAAGGTAGATGTAGAGGGAGCGTGCCAACGGCGATCACATCAACCTTGGAGCCATTTCCAACGCGCATCGTCACCTCGTCTCTCGCTAGTCTTCGTTTATTCCGCAGTTCCTATTTTGAGTTACAAATATGAGCAACCGAACCAGTATCAAATACCCAGGCACTACTACGATTACTAGTAAGATACACATCTATAACATATATATCAAATATACCTTTCTTCTTGATGTTGCCGTTCTTCAGATCCGCCAGGTACTTGGGGTAGTTACGCTTCCAGCGACCAGCACCCTTGCAGTAGAAGCACTCAGTTTTAGGCTTGGGACCAGCCTTGGGCTTCTTTGCAGGTGCGGAAGCTTTCTTGCCGTCCTTCTTGAAGTTTCCCTTGTTCTTAGGCTTGCCCTGTCTCTGTAATTTGGTGGTCTTATTGACCATCAACACTTGGTGCTCCTTCTTGATCTCCACTTCAGCAGTTTTCAGCATGGACGATAGTTTAGGCAACGTCTTGTTCATGAAGTGCATATTGTAGTTCATCACAAAGTTCTTATAACTCGGTGGCAGTGATTGGAGGAGACGATGAATCCCCAACTCATTAGGAATCGATATTCCCAACTCTTGGAGCTTGTTTGCGTACCTAGACATGGTGAGCATGTGCTCGCTAACAGAGCTTCCCTCTTCCATCTTACAGTTAAAGAACTTTTCGGAGGCCTCATAGCTCTCCATGGCCGTGCGAGTCTCAAAAATTAGCCTGAGCTCCTTAATGATCTCGAACGGGTCGTGGTGCTCAAAACGCTTTTGGAGCTCCACTTCTAAATCGTACAGGATGGCACACTGAACTGTGGAGTAATGATTTTTCCAAGTGGCGTAAACATTCTTTACGTCATCGGTGGCATCATCTGCAGGTGGGTCACCCAGCGGTGCTTCGAGCACATAGGTCAACTGACCAGCCCTGAGGACGATCTTCAGTCCACGGAACCAGTCCGTGAAATTGCTTCCATTGTTCTTAAGCTTTTCTTTCTCTAGGAACGCATTGAAATTGATGGAGGGGGTCGCCATAATCTACAACAAATTTGCAAGTAGTTTAGACTAAGTTTATGATGAATTGAGTTCAAATTTAATACTTAAGTTAACTAGGTGAACTCCCACTCAAAACAACATACCTCACATTGTCTTAGTGATTACACGAACTAAGTCCACTACACCAAGTCCGATCTTCACGAGAGAAGATGTAGTTTCATCGGCGAACAATCTTCATGTTCATCATATCATTTATATGACTCATGCTCTACCTTTCGGTATTCCGTGTTCCGAGACCATGTCTGTACATGCTAGGCTCGTCAAGATAACCTTAGTTTCCGCATGTGCAAATCTGGCTTGCACCCGTTGTATGCACACGTAGAATCTATCACATCCGATCATCACGAGATGCTTCGAAACGACGAGTCTTAGCAATGGTGCCAACTAAGGGTGAACACTTTATTACTTGATATTTAGTGAGAGGGATCATCTTATAATGCTACCGTCGTGATCTAAGCAATACAAGATGCATAAAGGATTAACATCACAGGCAATTCATAATTAGTGTGATATGATATGGCCCTTTCTTCTTGCGCCTTTGATCTCCATCTCCAAAGCACGAACATGATCTCCATCATCACCAGCATTGCGTCAAGGTCAGTGGCGCCGCTTCATGGTTGTCCATCATCACTAGCAACTATTACAACTACTTGGAATAAAGCTATTACAAGATGAATAGACACGCAGGTCTTAACAGAATTAAAGACAACCATTAGGCTCCTGCCGGTTGCCATATTACAACAAGGATCATTGCATACATCAAATATAATCACAATCACATGATGGCCATATCACATCACAAAACCCCTGCAAAAACAAGTTAGACGCCTCTAATTTTCTTTGCATGTTTTACGAAGCTTGGGGCTTTCGAAAAATAACGGATCTTACCTACGAAACTGAACCACAACGTTGATACAAGTGCTATCGAGTGCAAAGTGTAAATTGGATCTATACTATGGTGGGAGAGACAGACACTCGCAAAGCCACTTGTGCAAAGCAAGTTACACATCAAGCGTGGAGCAAGTCTCATGTGCGATGACATGTAAGGTTAGCCCGAGCCGCTTCATCCCACCATGCCGCAAGATGCAAAGTACACAAAGCAAAAGACGGCACGAGCACCAACGCCCACAACACCATTGTGTTCTACTCGTGCAACAGATCTACGCATAGACACGGCTCTGATACCACAGATGGGTTCGTAGCATGGAAAACAAAAAAATTCTACCGCAAGAACGAACAAAACCCAGATCTAATCTAGATAAAAGCCAAGATCTAATCTATTAGACATGTGCAACGAGATAGATCTGTACTAACCCTTGTAGATCCGAAAGCGTTACGAGATTAGATCTCGTGGTTGATGTAGTCGATCACTTGCCGATCTCAAGATCGTGTGGACGATCCTTCCGGCGCCGCGTTCCGGCAGCGCTTCCGCAGTCGGTCACACGTGCGGATTCGAAGCAGACCTTCCTCTCCTCGTTCCAGCGAGTAGCGGAGGTAGTAGATCTTCTCCACGGAATCACAGCAGCACGACGGCGTGGTGGTGGTGGTGGAGTAGAGAATTCTGCAGGGCTTCGCATAAGCCTGAGCAGAAGAAAGGAGAAGGAGAGAGGCGGCAGAGATTTGGAGTTGTGGAGGAGGGCTTGGAAGTGGCGCCCCCACCCCTCTATTTAAAGGGGGGAGGCGCCATGGGAGGGGGAGTCCTAGTAGGACTCCCCTCCCTCCTATGGCCGGCGGATTGGGGAGGGGGAGGAGTCCTCCTCCCCCACAACTCCTTGTCTTGCCCCACAAGGACTCCTTGATCCCTTTCTTGGTTTTCAAGCAAACTCCAAGAAATCTTCCAAAACCTTCCGGAACATTCCGAAACCTTCTAGAATCCTCATACAAATACTCCGGAACATTTCCTAACTCAGAAAATGATCCCCAATATATGAATCTTATTCTCCGGACAATTCCGGATCTCCTCGTGATGTCCCGGATCCAATCCGAGACTCTGAACAACATTCGGTCTCCAACGCACATTCCATATCTACTTAAAACAACTTCGAACCTTAAGTGTGTCACCCTACGGTTCGTGAATATGTAGACATGACAGAGACACATCTCCTATCTAACCATCAGCGGGACCTGGAGATCCATAATGGCTCCCACATACTCAACGATGACTTCGTGATCGATTGAACCATTTACATACGAAACCAATTCCCTTTGTCACGCGATACTATATTTATCCGAGGTTTGATCGTCGGCATCTCCATACCTAGTTCTACCTCGTTATTGATAAGTACTCTTTACTCGTTCCGTGATATGTCATCCCTTGTGACCTAGTCACATGCTTGCAAGCTAACTAGATGACATTCCACCGAGAGGGCCCAGAGCATATCTATCCGTCATATGGATGGACAAATCCCAATCTTGGTCCATGCGCTTCAACACATACTTTCAGAATACCCAATGACACCTTTATAACCACCCAGTTATGAAGCAACGTTTGATGTCATCAAATTACCCATCCGGTGATGGTGATTAACACAACCTCATGGTCGAAGGATTAGGTTACTATGCATTTAAAAGCTTATAGCAATACGAACTTAATGACTTGATCTTATGCTACGCTTACTATGGGTGTATGTCCATCACATCATTCTCCTAATGATATAACCTTGTTATTAATCACATCCTAATGTCCATGATCAGGAAACCATGATCATCAATTAATTAACAAGCTAGTTCAACAAGAGGCTTACTAGGGACTCTTATATGTTTACAAAACACACAAGTATTAGTGTTTCCTAATAATACAATTATAGCATGGGATGTAAACATTCATCATAAACACAAAGATATAATAATAACCACTTTTATTATTGCCTCTTGGGCATATCTCCAACAATTTGGTCACTAATCGCAGCCTCCTATCTACTTCACCCGCAGAAATGCCATCGACAGATACGCGAGTGGCATCATTCGCACTAGCCCAGCGGAACATGGGTTGGACTTTGGCATGCAGAGACTGGACACGGCAGCACAACCATGTGCGAATGAGAGCAGCACCTTCCTCTTCTTTGCCTATGTGACTCTCGAGGTCGTAGACACGCTTATACAGCACATCCGTTTCCTCGGACTCGCCAGGGATTACAGTATTCTTCCAAGAGCGCCTCCTCTTACACGGCATCACGAGATCAAAGGGCGCGAGTCCGTAGTGCTCTCCGTCGGCCTTCTGGCCGCGGATGTAGAACCACTTGTCTCTCCACCCTTGGACAGACGTAGTGAGCTTGATATCAAAGTAGGTGACAGAGGAGTCGACGTGGATTCCGCAGCCTCCTACGTCATAGACTACCGAACCGGACGCCGACTGGTGTTTCATCTTAAAAAGCCTCTTGAAGAGGCCAAAGTGCGGCTCGATTCCGAGCTAGCACTCACAAAGAGTAATGAAGTAGGAGATGTGGAGAATAGGATTTGGGGACAACTAATGCAGCTGGAGCCCATAGAAGCAAAGGAGATCCCTAAAGAAAGGATGCAAGGAGAGAGAAAGACCTCAGATGATGAACGCAAGGAACATCACCCGGAAACCAGGAGGAGGACAAAGAATTACCTTCTCGCCGGGCACTCGCGAGTCATCTTCCGCGGATGGAAGAACTCCATCTCAACGATGAAGTTGCAGCTCGACGGTCTTCATGATGGACGTGCGCCAGGCGCCGTTGGTAACGCGGGTGCCTGCACCCTTCTTCTTCCCAGCGCCGGCGGCGCTGGTGCCCATGGTGGCGGTACCGCCCTTCTTCTTGGTGGGGCAATGGTGGCCGCAGACCCAGCGGCAGTGCCTCCCTTCTTCTTGCCCATCTTCCGATGGCGGTGAGAACGGAGGAAGTAACTGGGGAAGACACAGAGATGGACCAGTGCCACAAAGAGAAAGTGTGCAAGGAAGCAGAGAGTAGCAACAATGGTGATGGAGGCACGAGCAAAGAAGACAGATGGGGAAATTACCGCAGCTACGCTGCTACTTAACCTCCTCACGGACACCTTTCCAATGGCCAGCGGAAACCCTACTACACACGTGGCGCACATCGCCATCGACACGTGGCGAAGCTAAAGCACGAACCGTCCCCCCACTATTCCCATTACGCGCGGAAATCGAGGAGATGCAGTTAAAACAGAAGATTACACACGCCCGGTCAAATCAAACTCAGAAAGTGGGAGCCACCACTCGTCACGTCCTGTCAAAGCCGCTCACGCGGGCAACCAAGGTCATCACATCGTCAACACAGACGTCATTGATTTCAGCAGCAGAAGATTTCGACTACTTTAGTCCTTGCTCGAGTCTTCAAATCAACCAAGCACTCGGGGGCTACTCCTAACAGGAGCGCTAGCCACGCACCCAAAAGATTTTTTATGCAGGTATACACGATAAACCCTTCACTCGAATCATCGATTCGACTATGAACTGCAGGTTACTCCCATAGGGAGCACTGAAAGCATATTCAATTGAAACAAGCAAAAAAAGATGACAACAATCGCAAATGTTTTTTAGTCCCCACTCGAGTCTACGACTCGAATAGGCACTCGGGGGCTACTCCCATAGGGAGCACTGGTCGTGCACCCTATGATTATTTTGCTAGTACATCGTACTGTGTGTTGATAACATCCACATTCGAATCCTATGGTGACTCCGCCTCATATTTTCCCTACAAAGAGACTACGTATCCTAGGCCACCCGAATCATCTCCACGATGACAAAAATTCGGATGCCGCGCTTACAGCGTGAAGATAAGACCTAAATAAGGTCTGACAACGCATCTGCTGCGCACTACCATAAATGTATCCGTACCTACAGGTGCGATGAACATGCCTTGACAGACGTGTCGAGTGCTCACACTTATACACTGGGATTCGACTCCTGAAGACCTCCTCGGCCTGAGTCGAATTACACTAGCACTTCCCGAATTCGAGTCCAGGGACTCGAGTTTGAGTAGATTGCGTTGTTTTGCCCTAATGCAGTTAACTGATACCGATACATCAGATAAATTAGGCACGTATATCAACAATCCCTATGACATAAACAGAACACTCGAAAAATGCTCAGTCATGCACTCGAAAGACTTCATAAAGTCCTCAGTCGAATCTGTGATTCCACTGGACACTCGGGGGCTACTGACATGGGTATACCTTGCAGGTACTCGAGTTTGGTATATACGGTCCAAATACGACAGAAGCCCACGGTGTTGCCAAGGCCCGATGAAGAATTCGAGTGGCCCATGGACTCTTGATTGCTTGCGAGACAAGAAGAAGCTTAAGATAGAAAGTTCAAAGGGAAAACCCTAATCTATAACCGACTCGACCTGCTATCCGAGACCTAGCCTATCTATATAAAGGCTAGGAGGGGGCAGCGAGGAGGACAATCAAAACCCTAGTTTCCACAACTCTTGCCAGATTGCATCTGCGCGTCCTTGTAATATTCGATTCCTTTGTTAATTCCAAGAGAAGACAAGCAGGAGTAGGGACCTCTACGAGGCCTGAACCTGGGTAAAACTTGTGTCCCTATGTGCTTGTTTGGTAGCCGATTGATGCCTCTAGCGCTCCCTCCTTCTCCAAGACCCAAGCCCATAACAATGGGCATTGGCGAGTTAAACCCTCGTCAAATAGTAATACACATATTCATGTGTAAAGATTTAATAGAGATAAATTTGTGGACATCACATCCAAATATACTAGATCCCCTGTGAGTCGCAGGCATAGAAATAGTCTTTTAATCCAACTGTTATACCACGAAATACCGAGCTACAACAATTATTTATTGAAAACACAGATCAAAGTCTTAAGTAGTGATGTTGCTATTGTTCCCAAACAGATCGCTAAGCAAAGACCGTACTCCACTTTCTGTCACTAGGTTCCCTATGAGATCGCCGCTAACCAAGCATCTCACCTCAAGCCTTTATCAATCTTTGGGATCTTGGGTACCTACAAGTCCATAGAACAAGATAAGAGACAAAGAAACAAAGATACAAATCTCTATTCAAACAATACACAATACTCCCATGGATTAGATGCACATAATCGCTGCAAGGTTTCACCCCAACTAGTAGCCCGTGAGGACTAATCATTCATAACAATAAGATCAAGCATAAAAAACATTGTGCAAAATATTAGATTGAAATCAAATATTCTTACAATGGTCACTAAATCACAAGGATATCTCAAGTACAAGCTAATGGCTATGTCTATGGAGAGGATGGAGGATGGAGAGGAGGATGGACTATGGTGGTGGATCTCCTTTGGTGGTGTTGTAATGCAATATGAGAATGGAGGCCTCCTACACGATGACTGGGACCTCAAAATATATAGGTGCCTTCACGAAAGTTGTAAGGGTTGACTTGACGGAGCTGCTACCACATGGTACGGGCAGACCTTGCTCGTACCAATGGCCGAAACCCTCTAGAGATCAGGTTTCGACCCAGGCTTGCTTAGCCGTGTAGTCATCCTCATAATCTTCATGATAACTCCTGATTTCGCCTTAAAAGTGTTGTTTCCTGCACAATACAATTCAAAACAAAGGATTGCACATCTTTGCAACAATTAGTCATTAATAGCAAGGCCAGAGAGATACTTGGTCATTTGTTTGACGAAAAATGCGGTTTAAACACGGAGAAATGTGGCTATTTTCACAGTCATCAACTGTTGGGTTCGCAGCATAGAAAACAAAAAAAATCATACAATGAGAACTATTAAGAACCAAGATATATCTACCTAGATACAAGAAACAGGTGGATGTATATCCATAGAGAACATACCCTTGAAGACCGATAAAGTGTGACAAGGTTGGACTCATGGATGATGTAGTCAATAGCTTACCGATCTCAAGATCGAGAGGAAGTCCTAGAGCCGCAAATCAGCAGCGCATCCATGATTGCACACACGTCTGGTCCACCGAACAACCTCCGCCTCCTCGCTCCATCAATGCAACGGAAACAACGACTCCTTCCAGATGAAAAGCCACCGGGAATATGTATCTCGCTAATTTGAGACCATGGGGATATAATTCTAGAGGGGGAGAGGGATCCTTCATGAGGAGGTGTGTTGTGAGAGGAGGAGATGAGGCTTTTATAGGGAGAGGGGGAAGCCCCTCTCCATGGACGGCGGCCAAGGGAGGTGCCCCACCTCTTCCTCATTCATGTGGTGGATGCTCCACTCACATAAACATGCCTCCACTCACACTTCCACTCACATGCGTTAATTTTCCACCAAAATTAATGCAACTCTCATTAAATAAAAATATTTTATTCAGAATTTTGTTTATTACTTTAATTAACAAACATTCACATAAACCCCCTGCAACATTTCAATATCACATGCAGAACCAGTTTTAGCAATTTCACCCGAAACAATTCCGGTGTCCATTGAAATAATTCTAGTGCTTTGCAATTCTTTTCTCTGGAACACATTTGCTCCAAATGGTGTCGGTATCCCTTAAGTGTGTCACCCTAAGGTTCGCGTATAATGCAGATATGATCGAGACCCTTCTCCGATCAATAACCAGCAGCGGGGCCTAGAGATCCATACTAACTCCTACACATTCAACGACGACTTCTGTGATCGTGAGAACCTTTAATGTTAGTAACTAAATCCCTTTGTTTTGCGATATATTACATGTCCAAGATTCGATCATTAGTATCTCCATACCTAGTTTAATATCGTTAGCTACATGCACTCTTTTCTCATTCCCGTGATATAACATTCTAGTGATCACATCACTTGCTTGCAAGCTATCTCAATGTGATATCATCGAGAGGGCCTAGAGTGTATCTATCCGTCATCGGGATGGACAAATCCCACTCTTGATCCATGAGCCTCTACATAACACCTTTGAAATATCTAAACCCACCTTTATATTCACCCTGTTATGGTGTGACGTTTGATGTTATCAAGTTACTCTTCTGGTGTTAGTGATTAACATGATCTCATGGTCTAAGGACTAGAATTACTTTGTAAGATGTTATAGCAATTTAAACACAATCACTTTGATTGTATTGCTATACTTCAGATGAATGTTCATCACATCATTCCACCAATGATGTGACCTTGTATTTAACAACATCCAATGTCCATGATCAGGAAACCTTGTTCATCTTGTTAATCAACGAGCTAGTTTATAAGAGAGACATAACTAGGAACCCTTTATTTGTTTATTAAACACACATGTATTGACATTTCCAATCAATACAATTATAGTATGCAAAATAAACATATATCATATACTTGGAATACGATAATAACAACTTTATTATTGCTTCTCAGGGCATATTTCCTTCAGTCTCCCACTTGCACTAGAGACAATAATCTAGTTTACATAGTGATAAATCTAACACCCATGGAGTTATGGTGTTGATCATGTTTTGCCCTAGGGAGAACTTTAGTCAACGGATCTGCTACATTGAGGTTCACATGTACTTTACAAATCTTTATATCTCCATCCTTGACATACTCGCGGATGGAGTGAAACTGGTGCTTAATATGCTTGGAATTCTTGTGAGACCTTGGTTCCTTGGCATTGGCTATGGCTCCATTATTGTCACAATAGATCACCATTGGGTCCAACGCACTAGGAACCACACCTAGTTCAGTTATGAACTCCTTCATCCAAACCGCTTCCTGAGCCACCTCTGAAGCAGCAACATATTCCACCTCCGTTGTTGATCCTGCCACCACATGTTGTTTGGAGCTCCTCCAACTAACTATTGCTCCGTTCATGAGAAATACGTATCAGGATTGAGACTTAGAGTCATCCGGATCGGTGTCAAAGCTAGCATCGACATAACACTTATCGACCAACTCTTCTTCACCTCTGTACACAACAAACATTTCCTAAGTTATTCTTAAGTACTTAAGGATATTCTTGACTGCTATCCAATGTTCCGAACCTGGATTAGATTGGTACCTACTAGTCAAACTATTAGCATGTGCCACATTCGGTCTTGTACATAGCATGACATACATTATTGAGCCTATGGATGAGGCATAGGGGATCTTGTCCATTATCTCTCTTTCTTTCGCCATAGCCGTACTTTGAGTTTTACTCAATGTCTTGCCTTGCAAAATAGGTAAGAACCCCTTCTTATTTCCGTCCATTTTAAACTTCTTCAAGATCTTATCAAGGTATGTACTTTGTGATAGCGCAATTAGGCGCCTTGATCTATCTCTATAGATTTTAATGCCTAATATGTATGATGCTTCACCAAGGTCCTTCATCAAAAATTTGATGTTTAGATAACTTTTAACACTGTTTAAAAGATCTACATCATTTCTAATCAATAATATATCATCCACATATAATATTAGAAATGCCACATTGTTTCCACTCACTTTATTTTAATTACAAGCCTCTCCATAAGTTTGGACAAATCCAAACTCTTTGATGACCTCATCAAAGCAGAGATTCTAACTCCGGGATGCTTGCTCTAGTCCATAGATGGATCGCTGGAGCTTGCATACCTTGTCAGCATCCTTAGGATCGACAAAACCCTTTGGTTGTATCATATACAACTCTTCTTTAATATTACCATTGAGGAACGCAGTTTTGACATCCATCTGCCATATTTCATAATCGAAATATGCAACAATTGCTAACATAATCCTAACCAACTTTAACATTGCTACGGGAGAGAAAGTATCATCGTAGTCAACTCCTTGAATTTTTTGAAACCACTTTGTGACAAGTCGAGCTTTATAGATGGTCACATTACCATCAGCATCGGTTTTCTTCTTAAAAATCCATTTATTCTCAACGACCTTTAGGTCATGAGGTAAGTCCACCAAGGTCCAAACCTAGTTTTCGTACATGGATACCATCTCGGATTTCATGGCTTCTAGACATTTGTTGGAATCCGGGCTCATCATCGCTTCTTCATACATCGCATGGTCATCAATTCCATCTACCATGAAATTCACGACATGATTTTTGTATAGTTTAGGAGATGCACATGTCCTGTGAGGTTCGGTAGTGTCCTCTTTCGGAGTTTCATGATCTTTATCATTAGTTCCTTCATCATTTGGTGAAGTCAACTCTGGAACAATTTCTGGTGCTGCGCCACTCACCGCTTCATGAAGATAAGGTTCAATAACCTCTTCGAGTTCTACCTTCTGACTACTCACACCTTTCACGAGAAACTCTTTCGCTAGAAAGGATCCATTCTAGGCAACGAAAACCTTGCCCTCAGATTTGTGATAGAAGGAATACCCAATTGTTTCTTTAGGGTATCCTATGAAGATGCATTTTTCCACTTTGGGTTCGAGTTTATCATGCTAAAGTTTCTTCACATAAACATCGCATCCCCCTTTCACAATGCAAATAGACTACAATCTGTTATTCTGAAATTGGTACATAAAAACCAATATGGATTTCTCAACAATAGATCTATTGAAGATTGCATTGGATGGGCATTTGAATACTTATTCCAATGCCACAAGTCAAAGGAGGAAATTTTAATTCTTAAACTTGATTTTGAGAAGGCATTTGATACAATTAACCACTCTGCCATCATAAATATCCCTAAAGCTAGAGGATTTGGGAGAAAATGGATTAAGTGGATTGAAATGATCTTTGAATCTGGAACTTCTGAAATTCTACTAAATGGTGTGCCTGGTAAAAGGTTCTATTGCAGGAGAGGTGTAAGACAAGGAGACCCCCTTTCACCATTACTATTTGTCCTTACTGCTGACCTTCTGCAATCTGTCCTAAACAAGGCCATGCATATAAACCTTCTAACTCCACCTATAGTGGGACCACCCAACAGTGATTTCCCTGTTATTCAATATGCTGATGATACATTGGTGGTACTGAAGGCTGATGCTCCTCAATTATTATGCTTGAAAGCACTTCTTGAAACTTTTGCAAATTCCATTGGACTCAAAGTCAACTATTTGAAATCTAGCATGATGCCAATAAACACATGTAATGATAGGCTTATGCATTTTGCTATGACAATCAACTGTCAAACTGGTTGCCTCCCTTTCACCTACCTTGGGTTACCATTAAGCATTACAAAACCATCTATGGAGCACTTTTTCCCATTGTTCAGAGAGTGGAAAGAAGATTATGTGGAATTGCTGATTTCTTGAATTATGGAGGAAAACTGCAGCTGGTTAAATCTGTTCTCTCCTCACTTCCTCTATTTTTCATGAGCTGTTTGGAGGTACCAATTACCATCAAGGATCAAATTATAAAATATATGAGATATTGTCTATGGAGAAAGAGTACTGAAGATGTACAAGCAAAAGGACAAGCTCTTGTGTCTTGGGACAAAATCTGCTGTCCTAAAAAGCAGGGGGGTTTAGGGGTGCTAAACCTATAGATTCAAAATAATGCCCTCCTTCTAAAAAACTTGGACAAATTCTACAACCACCAGGACATCCCATGGGTTCATCTCATATGGGAAACCTATTACAAAAATGGAAAACTACCTGGAAGAAGCATGGAGGGATCTTTCTGGTGGAAATCACATATCAAATTAATTGATAACTTTAAAGGCATGGCTAAATGCAATCTGAATTCAGGCAGGTCTGCTTATTTCTGGTCTGACCTCTGGCAAGATGAGTGCTTGATGAATAAATTCCCTCACCTTCTGTCCTATGCCAAGTGCACAAACATCAGTGTACATGACTTCCTTCATGCTGAATTCCTAGAAGATAACTTCCACCTACCTCTCTCCCAACAATCTTACTCTGAATTTTTAGTCATGGAAGAAAGATGCCAGGATTTCAGGCATGCCACTCAGGAGGACACCCATGATAATTGGAACTACATTTGGGGATCAGATAAATTTGAAGTTAAAAAGGCCTACTCAGCCATGATTGGATACTCACCATCACCACCACACTTTTCTTGGGTTTGGGCAACCTCCTGCCAAAATAAGCACAAGTTCTTCTTCTAGCTTCTGCTTCTAGACATATTGAATACAAGAAATCTCCTGAAAAGAAAGAATTTCACCATTCCTGATTACAATTGTGTAACATCCAACTGCTACTCAGAAGAATCAGCAAATCATCTCTTCTGGGATTGTCCATTTGCAAAAAAATGCTAGGACCATATTTCCAGAAATAGAACTGCAAACCTAACATGATTGGAAGCTATTTCAAACATCAAAGAAAAGTTACACCTACCATTTGCAATGGAGATCATTATCATGACTTCCTGGGGTATCTGGATATGTAGAAATGAGAAGATTTTTAATGACAAAAGACCCACATTTGATAGATGGAAAGCAATTTTCTATCAAGAAATGAGATGGATACAATTCAGAATCAGAGGAAAATACAAGGAAAAATTCAAAGGCTGGCTCAATCAGCATTTAGATCAGGGATAGAGTAGAATTTTCTCAGCATAGAACGATGTAACTGTATTGATCTACCTTAGGTCATTTATCATTGTAAAATACTCATATTATAATAAAAATTGCAGTGCGGATTCTTCCTACTATTTCACCTAAAAAAACATCGCATCCCCAAACTTTAGGAAATGACAGCTTACGTTTGTTGCCAAACCACAATTCATATGGTGTGTTTTCAACGGATTTAGATGGTGCGCGATTTAAAGTGAATGCAGCGATTTCCAGTGCATAACCCCGAATGAAAGTGGCAAGTCAGTCAAAGACATCAGAGATCGAACCTTATCCAATAAGGTACGATTACGACGCTCCGATACACCATTACATTGTGGTCTTCCGGCATGCGTGAGTTGTGAGACTATTCCACACTCTCTCATGTGTGTGCTAAACTCGTAACTTAGATACTCACCTCCATGGTTGGACCGTGGAAATTTAATCTTTCTATTACGATGATTTTCCACTTACTTGATGTCTGCAAGTGCACATATCGTTTGTAGCTAGTTTCAAAGTATAAATATCGATCCCACAGGGAGCCCAAAGGTAAGTGTTTATGGGTGAAGTCTTTGTCACACCCGAAGTTGTCACAGGTCTTCAAGTGAATTGAATACAAGTGTTGAAATAGGAATGGGTTTTGATTAAATGAGATGTATTTAAATAGAACTAAAATGTAAACTTCAGAAATATAAAGCATAAAAGTAAAGAATGACTTGGTTGTTCGTTGTTTCCTACAGATGGCAAAAGAAGGCACGCGGAGATTCAGTTCATGGTGATAGTAACTGTGCCAGATGGATGAATGGTAAATGTAACAATTATAATCTTATAAATATATGTGTAGGCGAGCAACCCATAATTAGCCGGAACTCCTCTTGGTAGATTTCATCCCAACTTCAATAATCCTACTAGCCTGTTACCAAAACCATGGTCAGACACTAGACGATTAAGACCCTTCAGATCGCTTAGCAATTAAGCTCATTGGATCAGACTAATGCAATAAGCACAGTGGTTCCCCGTTATCCTCGAGTCTACTAGTTTTCCATTGATATCCCCGTGTCACCCGGGGGTCGCCGGTCCACTAGCAAACAAGATCTTATCTATGTAGAACAAAGCATCATGTTGTTTGGGCTCTTAATTGGACAACAAGCATTAGGCATCCCACAAATAGTTAAGCACACATAATATAGTAATTAGAATCAATCAAAAAATAATGGAAAATATATTAAGGCACATCACATCTCACCAATCTCCTACACCTCCCACGCCCAAGGGAATTACTCACACATGAGAGAAGAATAGATCATCAATATAATCAAATAAAGGGAATTCGTCTTGGTATTATCGTGGAGATCCACAATAAGAATAGAAAAATATCCAAACAAATCCAGATGGGAAGAAACAATCTCAAACCCTAGTCTTGCAAGGTGGAGATCCCTCTCTCTCTCAAGTACAAGTAGTGGCTATGGAGGTGTATTAGCTAGGAGGTTGAAGATCGTGGAGGGAGATGAAGAACGTCTTCCCCTTCTTCTCCAGATCTCTTATTTCTCCCTTTTGGATGGTGTGGCGGCTGCTGCATTGTGTTTTCGTCCTCAGTCCCTTCATGGAAGCTGTCCCTTTTGACAAGACAGAGGCGACGACAACTCTACGGCGGGAACTATACGGCCGGAAAAATATTCCCGCCATATAGTTGATCGTTAAAGCTTCTATAAACTCCCCTCGAGTGCTTCCAAAGCGAGACTTGCTTGTTTTCTCTAGAATATTGTGTTTCTCTAGTTAAAACCTTTTGTTGACATTCAGAACCTGAAACACACATTAAAAACCAAGTTTTCTTTGCTACCGAAGTATTAGTGACGTGGGCATACCCTACAAGTACTCAAGTTTGGCATATACTATCCGGATATGGCAGAAGCCCACGGCACCAGCCAAGGCATCCGCACGGTGCAAGGCTTGGGCATCGAAGCCTACGCTAGTGGCATCTACATACACAGAATATTAGCACAATGACATGAAATCAAACAGGCAAAAAATACAAACGAAGCTGAGAAATACCTGATAGAGCTTTCGCAATTGAGAAAAGTTGTTCTTCGAACAACTTATCCCTTTCGGCAGTGGAAGCACGCAAGTCTTCCTCACGCTTCTGCGAATCTCCTAGGGCTACGACTGCCTCATCGCGTTTTTTCTTCGTTGCGACAAGTCCCTTCTCGAGGGAACCGACGGACGAAGAAGCTCATTATGCTCACCTACAAAGGACAGCGCACGACAACAACCGAGTCTACAAATTTCTACATAAGCAGAGCAAAGAAAGAAGATTAGTACAAACCTTCGACTGCGCGGTGGTGATTGTCCAACAGGGCATGCTGTCGACCCAAAGCAAGGATTTGCTCCACAAGGTGAGTGGAATCCTTCACGATAGGCTACACCAAGAGAAATGATGATTCAACATTGAAAAAAGGCACAAATTCACAATTCGACTGCCAGTGGCAAAAAGATAATTACGTGTTCCTCCAGGGACTCTAAAGATTCCTGTCGAGTGGGCGTCCATGTAACCATCTGGTGCCCCCCATTATGAGGGGAACTCGAAGAGTTGGCACCAGAGTGGGCCGCCACCGGAGGAGAAGACGACTGCATAGCAACCTCCGTTGTTTTGGAGTCCATGACTCCAGATTCTTTCACAAATTGGTAGTCGTCGGAAGACGACGATGCCATTTGACTACAAACATGACCAATACCACTTCAGAAGAGAAACTTCAAGGAAAAAAAGAAGAACTCACAAATATTTAAAGCTTAGGTGTCAAAGTTCTCGAGATCAAAGGAGTCCCCGATGACTCCTTCGGCAACCTCAACTTCTTTCGAGCGGGAGGAGCCATAGCACGTACAGGCACGATAGGGATTGGCTCTTCTGCAGCAGCAGAAGGACCCTCTGGCGTTGCTGGCGAGGAGGCATCCGAATCCGTGCTACAGGAGCACTTGCGACTCCCGTGATTGCTGGACTCGGGGGCTTCCTCATCTTCCTCAATCGGAACCATGGAGCCCGACTCGTCTTCTTCCTCCGCTTCGCACGGGATAATTCCTTCAGGATGAGGAGGCAAGCTGGTATTCACTTTCTAGTCCTACAAGTAGAAGAAGCATCAGTATATATCAAGCACTAGACAAGCAATCAAAAGTCTAGAACACTTCATAGGGAAACTCTACCTCAGGTGGAGGATTATTGGTGTCGAAAGGAGGCACGACTGACTCGCCTGGAAGCTCCTCCTTGGTGGTGTACTTGGTCACTAGCCGCAATCTCCTATCCACCTCACCCGAAGAAATGCTCTCTGCAGATATGCGAGTGACATCGCCAACACCAATCCAGTGGTACATCAGATGGGCTCTAGCCTGCAGAGGCTGAACACGGCAACACAACCACGTGCGAATAAGTTCAACACCACCTTCCTCTTTGCCTATGTGGCTTTCGAGGTTGCAGACACGCTGATACAATATCTCCGTCTCCTCAGACTCACCGAGCATCATGGCGTTCTTCCAGGAGCGCCTCCTCTTGCAGGCAGCCACGGGATCGAAGGGCGTGAGTCCGTAGTGATCTCTGTCGGTCTTCTGGTCGCGGATGTAGAACCACTTATCTCTCCACCCTTGGACAGACGCGGTAATTTTGATGTTGAAATAAGTTACAGAGGAGTCGACGTGGATTCTGCAGCCTCCTATGTTGTAGACTACCGAACCAGACCCCGACTGACGCTTAAGCTTAAAAAGCTTCTTGAAGAGACCGAAGTGTGGCTCGATACCGAGCCAGCACTCGCAAAGAGTGATGACACAAGTGATGTGGACAATCGAATTTGGGGACAACTGGTGCAGCTGGATCGCATAGAAGCAGAGGAGACCCCTAACAAAAGGATGCAGGGGGAGGGAGAGACCACGAATGATGAATCCTAGGAACATCACCCGGAAACCCACTGGAGGACCCGGGATTACCTCTTCGCCGGGCATGCGAGAGTCGTCTTCTGCGGGACGAAGCGCCCCATCTTGGCGCAGCGTGAATAGCTCCGAAGATTTGATGAAGGATGGGCGCCATGACCCATTGGTGACGCGGGTGCCCGCGCCTTTCTTTTTCCCTGCCGCAGCGGCAGCACTGGTGCCCGTAGCGGCGGCACCTCCTTTCTTCTTGCCCATCTTGCGATGGCAATGTGAGCACAGTAAATAGCTGGGAGACGCGAAGCTGGTCCAGTGCAACGGAGAGGATGTGCGCAAAGGAGCAGCAAGAATAGCAATGGTGGAGGAAGCGCAAGCAAGAAGAGAGATGTGGGGAATTACCGCATGATGTGTCCCTACTTAACCTCCTAGCAGATGACATCCAATGGCCAGAAGAAAACCTACTAGACGCGTCGCGTACATTGGCACTGACACGTGGCAAGGGTAAAACACGAACCATCCCCCACTACTCCCATTATGCGCAGAAATCGAGGAGACAAAGTTAAAAACAGAAGATTACGCATGCCCGATCAAATCCAAGTCAGAAAGTGGGACCCACTACTTGTCACGTCCTGTCAAAGCCGCTCACGCGGGCAACTGAGGTCACCTCATCGTCAGCACTGACGTCATCAACTCCAGCAGGAGAACACTTTGACTACTTTAGTCCTTACTCGAGTCTTCGACTCAACCAAGCACTCGAGGGCTACTCCTAATAGGAGCGCTGGCCGTGCACCCGAAATAATTTTATGCAGATATCCAAGCATCATGAAAACCCTTCACTCGAATCAACGATTCGATTGTGGACTCCGGGTTACTCCCATAGGGAGCGTTGGAAGCACATTCGACTGAAACAAGCAAATAAAGATGACAACAGTCGCAAAGTACTTATAGTCCCCACTCGAGTCTGCGACTCGAATAGGCACTCGGGGGCTACTCCCATAAGGAGCGCTGGCCATGCACCCTATGATTATTTTTTCTTATACGTTACACCGTGTGTTGATAACATCCACACTCGAATGCTATGGCGACTCCGCCTCATATTTTCCCTGCAAAGAGACTACATCTCCTAGGCCACCCGAATAATCTCCGCGATGACAAAAAATTCGGATGTCGCGCTTACAACGTGAAAATAAGACCTGAATAAGGCCTAGTAACGCACCTGCTACGTACTACCAGAAATATATCCGTGCCTACAGGTACGATGAATATGTCTTGACGGACGCATCAAGTGCTCACACTTACACACTGGGATTTGACTTCTGTAAGACCTCCGTGGCCTGAGTCGAATTACGTCAGCACTTTTATGAATTCGAGTCTGGGGACTCGAGTTTGAGTAGATTGCGTGGTTTTGCCCTAAGGCAGTTAATTGATACCGATACATCGGATAAATTAGGAACGTATATCAACAATCCCTATGATACAAATCAGAACACTCAAAAATATGCTCAGCTATGCACTCGAAAGACTTCATAAAGTCTCCACTCGAATGTACGATTCCACTAGACACTCGGGGGCTACTGATGTGGGCATACCCTACAGGTACTCGAGTTTGGCATATATGGTCCGGATATGGCAGAATCCCACGGCGTTACCAAGGTCCAATACAAGACTCGGGTGACTCGCGGAGACTCTGACTGCTTGAAGAACAAGTCAAAGCTTAAGATAGAAAGTTTAAAGGGACGAACCCTAATCTATAACCGACTCGACCTGCTACTTGAGACCTAGCCTATCTATATAAAGGCTAGGAGGGGCGGCGAGGAGGACAATCACAACCCTAGTTTCCACAACCTCGACAGATTGAATCTGCACGCCCCTGTAACTTTCGACTCTCTCGATAATTCCAAGAGCAGACAAGCAGGAGTAGGGACCTCTATGAGGCATGAACCTGGGTAAACCTCGTGTCCCCGTGTGCTTGTTTGCTAGCCGATTGATGCCTCCAGCGCTCCCTTCTTCTCCAAAACCCAAGTCCATAACAATGGGCATTGATGAGTTAAACCCTCGTTAATTAGTGTTAGGTAAGACTAGAAAACGATCAAATCCGGGAGAAAACCATCAATAAAAGCCATAAAAAATGTGTCGAATCTCACAGCTATCAACTCCCCCAAGCCAATAAGCCAGAGGAGTACTACAACGTCACTTGGAACGTGAAACCATGAGAAGACTATTTTTTTACATGTCATAGCATTGCTGCTACAGACGTTTACATAACTCAATAGTTGAAATCAAGTGGTTTCCCACATTTAGATCATTCGTTGGCCAGCGGAGTTAATAGTTCCTCCTAGAGCACGATAGAGTGTAATGACACTTATAAAGCAATATCTTATGGTAATTATTAGAAAAGGTAGTGGCACAATTTCTACTACTTCGAAGCATCCATTTAATCAAACAATTTCAATCAAGGGTACTATCGAGTCTTTTTATATTAAGCTCAAATGGGATGGAGTAGTTCTAAAATCAAATTGTTTGAGCTAAGCATGGACTCAAGTCATCTTTCATATGCTTTTTCTTGTTGTAAAAATGTAGGAAATATTTTTAACCAAGTTCATTGCTCATTGTTTCAAAGCTAAAAAGGACACACTAGCAAAGGAATAGAATTTATAGGATAACAAGCTAAGTGGGGATTGACTCCAGTGCAAGCAAGTAAATAATTGTAGGATCAATTTAAAGGTTGCAAAGAGGGTGATGAAAGGAATGTGATACCCCTTCTTGATTGCTTTGTTCTCGTATTTGAGTCAAATCTCTCCTATATTTCCATATTCCCACATCACCTGCAATTAAGCAATCTCTGAGAGAAACAAAGAAACAAACTTGCAAATAAAGCTATAACTAATTTTTATGTATTTTTGGTTTAGGAATGCAAAACTGAAAATAAACATGCAAATTTCAAATAAAATAAATCAAAACAAAAAGTAAAAACATGAATGCAAAGTTTGGAAGTTTTCAAACCTCCCCCAAGCTCAAGCTATTGCTAGGCTCAGTTGTTGCCATCATTTGGCGACTAGTGCGGATACTACTGATACATTACAAATGTATCTATAATTTTTGATGTTCCATGCTTGGTTTTATCTACTTTCTTATGTTTTGTTCCAACTTTGGAGTACTTTTCATATGCTTTCTTGGACTAACCTATTAACAAGATGCCACAGTGTCAGCTGCCTGTTTTTTGTTGTTTTTGGTTCCAGGAAGTTAGAAAATGAATATTCTCAGAATTGTACGGGACAAAAGGCAAAGTTGATATTTTACCGGAAGAATCACGGAGCCAGAAGACGAGACGGAGAGGGGCCATAGGGTGGCCACACCACACCTAGGCGCGGGTCCCCCTGGCCGCGCCAAGGCATGGTGTGGGCCCCCTGGCCGTCCACCGACCTTGCCTCTTTCGCCTATATATCTCCCGCGATGCAAAAACCCTAGGGCGTCAATCAGAAATCCACGAAAAGTTCCGCTACGCCGCTACCACCGAAGGGGAGATTCGGGGGACAGAACGTCTCTGTTCCAGCACCCTGCCGGGACGAGGAAGTGCCCCCAGAGCCATCTCCATCGATCTCCACCACCATCTCCATCGCCATTGCTGACTCCCATGATGATGAGGGAGTAGTTCTCTCTCGAGGCTAAGGATTATACTGGTAGCTATGTGTTCATCTCTCTCTCTATGCATGATCATATTGTGATCATGAGCTTTGTAATCAAGTAGATCTACCTTGCTACTCAAGTGCTTTATTAGATCTCTGCTCTCCCCATGTGTGTGAAAGTGACAGCATGCACACCATGGTGGCACTTAGGCTAGAGATTACAAATACTTGTTATGAGTTATATTTGGAGTTGGATGTCTTTATGAAATTGTGGTGTTTGTTGGAACCATCTAGTGCCCAAGGTGACAGTGTGGGGTTATCTAGATGGGAAAGGCTTACTTTGAGGTGTGCTGTTATAGCCCTACCGTTGATTAGAGTATCCAACCAGAGAGTAGTATCATGAAGATAATATATTTAGATGAGAGTGTTCACTAGTGAAAGTATGATCCCTAGGCCTTGTTTCTAAGCATTGAAACACCGTTTGCAACTAGATCTGTTACATGTTTGCTTGCTTCCATCTTTATTTCTGTTTGCCTTTAGTCTATTCCACGCCAGTAAGCTATTTTCTGGCACCGTTACCACTTATAATTATCCATACCACTTGTATTTCACTATCTCTTCACCAAACTAGTGCACCTATACACACCTGACAAGTGTATTTGGTGTGTTGGGGACACAAGAGACTTCTTGTATCTTGATTGCAGGGTTGCTTGAGAGGGAATACATTTGACCACTTCCTCCTTGAGTTCGATAAACCTTGGGTGATCCACTTAAGGGAAAACTTGTTGCTTTTCTACAAACCTCTGCACTTGGAGGCCCAACAACTGTCTACAAGAATAGAAGTGCGTAGACATCAAGCTCTTTTCTGGCGCCGTTGCTAGGGAGGTAAGATAAAAGGTACTCACATCCTCTAGTGTGAGTGCTCGAAGTTATTTCCTTTACATTCTGCAATTTTGTCTTTTTGTTTCTTGTTTTCACTAGTTAGGCTTAATGGAAAACAACAACAAAATTAGAGAACTTTATAGTATTTATCTTGAGTTAGGACATGAAGTGTTTGAAGAGAAAATTAAAAAACCAATGGAACTTGTTTTGCATGCTAATAGCAATGTTATTAGTATGAATTCTTTGGACACCATTATTGCTAATGCTATGGAAAAGTCTAAGCTTGGGGAAGCTAGTTTTTATGAAAATGATCTTTTTAGTTCCCCAGCTTTGGAAGATAGCTATTTTATTGCTTATGATGATACCAAACCTCCAATATATGATGAGTACAATGATGAATATGATAGTTTCAGTCCACCTACTATTGAGGAGAAAATTAATGACTACAATATGCCTCCTATATTTGATGATTATGGTGATGAGAATAATAAATGATAGCTATTTTGTTGAATTTGATCCCACTACCATTAATAAGAATGACTATGTTTATGTGGGGAGTATTAATTCTTTTATGCATGTGGCTCATGATAAGAATGTTTTATGTGATATTTATATAGTTAATTTTATTCATGATGCTACTGAAAGTTATTATGAGAGAGGGAAACATGGTTTTATGCATCTCGATAACATTAGGTTTCCCCTCTTTATGTTGAAAGTCTTGAAGTTGCACTTGTTTTGCTTTCCTATGCTTGTTGCTTTGTGCTTTCATGATTTGTTTCTTTACAAGATTGCTATGCATAGGAAGTGGGTTAGACTTAAATGTGTTTCGAATTTGCTTCTTGATGCTCTCTTTTACTTCAATTCATATTTCCTATGTGAGCATCTTCTCAAACTATCATGCCTAACTTAAAGGCCTTAAAGAAAAGTACTTATTAGGAGATAACCCAAAAGTTTTAGATGAGTCTTAGAAGGTATTACTTCTTTAATAACCGCTCCTTATCATTTTTATTTGCTTTTTGTGCCAAGAGTAACTTCTAATGAGAGAGAAGTAATGATTGGGAAAGTTGCTGTCCTGAAACAGATTTCTGTTCTTCACCGTAAACATTCGTGTAAAATCTCTGTATGTATTTTTGAGGCGTGAATTTTTGTGCTGCTGCCCCAGGTTGTTATATAACTTTCGTTAGTTCAACACTTTTCGATTTGAGCAACAGAAGGTGTTCGAAAAAATTGGTTTTTACCTACTGGTCTGTTTTGACAGATTTTTGCGATTATTTGCATTCGCTTCTTGTTGGTTCCTTTTTGAGTTCTCTTTGGGGAATTGAGATTTTTGAGGGAATTGATACAGTAGCTTATGTTCCAATGGAAGTTTTATTGGTGTTGAAACTGAACCCAAAGACTTATTATCTTGAGTGCACTAATGTTGCTAATAAAGATTGTGTGAAGTTTTGTATGAAGGAAAAATTTCAGGTGTATGGAAGGAATGAGTAATAAGATGAAGGATGGACTAAAGCACAAGCTTGGGTATGCCACACGTGTAACCCAAAAAAATATCCGAGAAGTACAAGCGTCAAAGCTTGGGGATGCTCAAGGCACCCCCTTCTTCATCAATAAAAATCCCAGGTTCCTTCCAAACACTTCATTTTTATTGTTTCATGCACAATTGTGTTGTTCTTGGAGCGACTTCTTTTTCGTTTTCGTTTTGGTTTTTCGTTTGCTTGGTTTTCTTAGTTTGCTGAATAAATTGGTTGGACCCCCTCTTTCATACATTGGTTTTCAAATAGTTTGGTTTGGATTGGAAAAGAGTAGGAAAGTTCATGCTTAAGTGGTAAAGAGAGCTTGTTTTTGACTGTGGCCTATGCTTTTTCATGCCATGCTTGATATTGTTTTGGCTGTATGCTTAGTATTCTTTGCTGTAGCATGACTTGTTATAAACAATTGAGATTGCTTAATGTGCCTTGGAAGGATCATGCATTGTTTTAGCATATTGAATCATAGTATTGTGGTATTCTCCTTTGATGCTTTATTTGGGTTGACTTGGCACATGCTCACACCATGTTATGACTATCCCAAGTCACCATATTCTTTATGATCCTTTAGTTTTCAACTTGTAATATCACTTTATGCTTTAATCAATGATGTTTTGTCGCTCTACATGATTATGGCCATTATTGCTCTCTTAGTTTGTCACTCCCAGTCTTTTGCTAGCCTCCATAACCAAGTATGAGTTCCACTCATGCATCCAATTCCTTAAACCAAGTTATTCCAAAGAGTCCACCATACCTACCTACTAGCTTTTGCTATTCCAAGTATATTCATGTTTTCATCTACCTTCCAAATTAAACTTGTTATGAGAAAACTAGTGATTAAAGCGAACTTGATGGCACACTTTACTTTTCTTGCCCTTAATAAACTTGTACCATTGTGTCGTCTATGTTGTATATGCTTGCACTTATTTGTTGGGGATTAGCATAACCATGCTGTCATGAGGAACACTTTCAACATTGCACTTGTACTTTGTACCTAGTTGATATCATGCTCTTTTGTCTATGTATGTCGTCGGTGTGAAATGAAAGGGGAGCTTGTAAGTCCATGGAGTTATGTATATGTGTTAGATAAATGCCTGGGCCGCTGGTCTAATCCATGCTGACATGGTGGAAACCTGCAGCGTAACCATAATGAGCTGTCTATGAAGCATTCTTCTTATAAAAAAGATTCAGATATTGAGAAAAAAAAGAAAAAAGAAAAAAAGAGATATATGAAAAGAGGAAAGAGAGAAAAAAGCACCATATTCCCATGGTAAATAAGAATATTGCTGAGATGCTCATTGTCTGTTTGCCTTGTCATTTTGATATGGAGATTCTTCCGTATCACCGGGCAAGGGGTACCCCGTTGGGAGTTCTCGATGATACACATGTACTTACGATGACAATAACTTACTGGTGACTAAACTTGAGTAGCATGAGGAGCGGCCCTCGTATACAAGGGACATGAGATTTCCAACTTATACTTCGTCAAGCATGTACACCATAGTTTGTTCACTTTAACCTTAATCACTTCAAGATGCTTATGATAGGGGCAATGAGAGCTGAAAGCTATGAGTACCATAATTTTTGGAAGCTCTTTATGAGACTTGAATCCCTACTTACTTTTACAAAAGCCCTTTCTTCCACCATTATATTGAGTCTCCACCTTCTAACTTTATGCACCTACTTTGAGAGCATAGTGGCCATTCTTAGTTCTATTTGCATTGTCCCAAGACTAGTTGATTGATGCATAACTTGTTATTGCTTGTTTGAAACTATTGTATCTAGTCACTCTTATGAACTTTGAAGGTGTCCTATGCATTTATATTTGGTACTCTATGAGGGACAAGCTGATTGCTACTATGCTATGTTTTCTTTATGTGAAACAAACAAACGTCTTGCAAAGCATTGTTATTCATGAATATTTTGTTTGTGCCTTTTCATGTTACAACATAGTTGCTATGTCTTATTGTTAGAACTTTATCTTTCATGCTATGTTGAACTACTATGATCCCAGCTTTCAATGTTTTACAAATACTTTGATCAAGTTTATGATGGTGCATGTCACCTCAAAAATTATTCTTTCTTTTTATTACTTACCTACTCGAGGACGAGCAGGAGTTAAGCTTGGGGATGTTGATACATTGCAAATGTATCTATAATTTTTGATGTTCCATGCTTGGTTTTATCTACTTTCTTATGTTTTGTTCCAACTTTGGAGTACTTTTCATATGCTTTCTTGGACTAACCTATTAACAAGATGCCACAGTGCCAGCTGCCTGTTTTCTGTTGTTTTTGGTTCCAGGAAGTCAGAAAATGAATATTCTCGGAATTGGACGGGACAAAAGGCAAAGTTGATATTTTACCGGAAGACTCACAGAGCCAGAAGACGAGACGGAGAGGGGCCATAGGGTGGCCACACCACCCCTCGGCGTGGGTCCCCCCCTCACGACGCCAGGGCATGGTGTGGGCCCCCTGGCCGGCCACCGACCTTGCCTCTTTTGCCTATATATCTCTCCCGATGCAAAAACCCTAGTGCGTCAATCAGAAATCCACGAAAATTTCCGCTGCGCCTCCACCACCGAAGGGGAGATTCGAGGGACAGAACGTCTCTATTCCGGCACCCTGCCGGGACGGGGAAGTGCCCCCGGAGCCATCTCCATCGATCTCCACCAGCATCTTCATCGCCGTTGCTGATTCCCATGATGACGAGGGAGTAGTTCTCTCTCGAGGCTAAGGGTTATACTGGTAGCTATGTGTTCATCTCTCTCTCTATGCATGATCATATTGTGTTCATGAGCTTTGTAATCTAGTAGATCTACCTTGCTACTCAAGTGCTTTATTAGATCTCTGCTCTCCCCATGTGGGTGAAAGTGACAGCGCGCACACCATGGTGGCACTTAGGCTAGAGATTACAAATACTTGTTATGAGTTATATTTGGAGTTGGATGTCTTTATGAAATTGTGGTGTTTGTTGGAACCATCTAGTGCTCAAGGTGATAGTGTGGGGTTATCTAGATGGGAAAGGCTTACTTTGAGGTGTGCTGTTATAGCCCTACTGTTGATTAGAGTATCCAACCAGAGAGTAGTTCAGAGTAGTATCATGAAGATAATATATTTTATATGAGAGTGTTCACTAGTGAAAGTATGATCCCTAGGCCTTGTTTCTAAGCATTGAAATACCGTTTGCAACTAGATCTGTTACATGTTTGCTTGCTTCAATATTTATTTCAGTTTGCCTTTAGTCTCTTCCATGCCAGCAAGCTATTTTTTGGCACCGTTACCACTTATAATTATCCATACCACTTGTATTTCACTATCTCTTCGCCAAACTAGTGCACCTATACACCTGACAAGTGTATTGGGTGTGTTGGGGACACAAGAGACTTCTTGTATCTTGATTGCAGGGTTGCTTGAGAGGGAACACCTTTGACCACTTCCTCCCTAAGTTCGATAAACCTTGGGTGATCCACTTAAGGGAAAACTTGCTGCTGTTCTACAAACCTCTACACTTGGAGGCCCAACAACTGTCTACAAGAATAGAAGTGCGTATACATCAACTGCTGGTAGTAGTCGGGGAAGTGGGTCATGAAGTGACTGAAGTTGTGAGTCAAAGTATTCACATCTTCATTTACTTCCTGAAGAGTGTGGTCGATCTCCCCAATATGCTGGTTGAGCTGCTAGAATTCCTGATAGGGGACGTAGCCGTACCCCTGCTGTGGTTGGTTGGGCCACATGTCCCAGGCTCCCGCTGGCTACTCCTGCTGCTGTCCCTCCCAAGCAGGGTTGTGTCCCTGCTCTTCCTCCTCCTCATCCCGCTCCCGCTCCTCCTCCTCCTCCTCCTCATCCTGCTGCCCTCCTTCTTCATCTTCCTCTTCATCAGGCTGGAGCTCGGCCATGATCTCCATCACTTGGTCCTTGGTGAGGATCCAAGCGTCCTTCTCCACAGTCGAGAAGGCTTGGGGCATGGCAACTAAACCTGCTCACCCTGTGCATCACCAAGATAACTGAATTGATATGCTCGGAGCCTCCGGTTAGTATGGTAGACACCTAGGAAGCCACAAGCAGTCAAATACTTGACGTCCATGAGTTTAGAGCCGTCAACAGGTTCCATAACAGGTAGTATAATATTTAATGCATGGGCAAGGTGGGTTACCAATCCACCAATGCGAATATCACCTTTGGTCTTGGTGCTCTGGTGGCGAAAGTGCTGGATGAGTAGAGCTGCAGGATTGGGGCTTTGCGGTGAAGTGGGGAAGAGAGCCTTGGTGATCATTGCCATGTCCGCATTAGCCATGGAACCGGTGTCGCCTCTTCCCAGTAGTGTGTTGGCGAGGAACAAAGCATAGTAGCGAATGGTTGGGTTCTGAATGGTGGAGATCTTCTTTTGGTAAAATTGACTACCACCATTAACAGAAATAACCTCCCAAGTCTCTCCACTTGTGACACTATAGAGGTTAGTAACAGTATGCTCCCCAACATGAGGGAAGTTGAAAGCATTACAAAATTTGTTCGAAATTTATTTCATAATGCTGTCAGTTCATGGTGAAGCTTATCATGGGAACAGCTAGTGGGAGCGTGTCTTCAGGAAGTGGGCATTTCGGCCGTAGCACGCACGTTTCCAGCCGCACGGCAGCCCGACACGTGGCGTGTGGAAGTTCACCCGTGCGTATTTCCGGCCGCTCGGCAGCGCGTGTATTTCCGGCAGCACGGCAGCACATGTATTTCCGGCCACACGGCAGCCTGGCACGTGGCTAGTTGCTCATGCAGTGCACGCGACGAAACTAGTTGCTCATGCAGTGCACGCGACAAAAGGCAGTTCCACGCAGTGCACGAGCAGTGCAACTCGTTTACAGTCGACTGAAAGCAGTGCAACATAGTACACCGTGCACTCCAAGTACATCGCGCAGTGCACTGCGACCTTAGGCAGTGCAACACAGTACAACAAGGCAGTGCATGGACGGTGCATTGCCTGGACACCGCGTAGTGCACTACGACTGAAGGCAGTGCAAAGCAGTACAATGAGGCAGTACACTGCCTATACATCACGCAGTGCACTGCGAACTAAGGCAGTGTAACACAGAACAACAAGGCAGTGCATGGACGGTGCACTGCCTGGACAGTGCGTAGTACACTGCCTGGACACCGCAGTGCACTGCGAACTAAGGTAGTGCAACACAGAACAACAAGGCAGTGCATGATCGATGCACTTCCTGGACAGTGCATAGTACACTTCCTGGACACCGCGCAGTGCACTGCAAACTAAGGCAGTGCAACATAGAACGATAAGGCAGTGCGTGAACGGTGCACTGCCTGGACACCACATAGTGCACTACGAACTAAGGCAGTGCAACACAAAACAACAAGCAAGTGCATGGATGGTGCACTGCCTGGATAGTGCGTAGTACACTGCCTGGAAACCGTGCCATGCATTGCAACCGAAGGCACCGTGTACTAGACCAAAAGGTAGTGCAACCTACGCATCAAAAGCAGTACGAGAAAAAAGTTCGTCGAAACATATCAACAAGGGATCTAGTTTTGTAGATCTCGACATGACTAGTACAACCGTGAAAATGGATCTCGGTTTGGCCAATTCATTTAAAAGATATCGGATTTTTCGTATTTGAATCTAAAAGAGAAAGGGAAAAAGGACGGTGACCCCTCTCTCCAAGCACCACGTGTCGCATAGCAAAGGCCTGGGACAGCACGTGAAGAACTCCCAGGACGCCACATGCAGGGATATGAGTGATTGTGGGGCAAGCTCTGGAACACGCGTGCTTTTTCTAGTGTTTATGGCTTATCATACACGTATTAACTTTCTCCCTATGGTCATCATAGAAGGAGGCAAGGAACTCATGGGTAAGCTTGGTGTAGGTATCGTGGCTTGCGAAGCCAAGTACCGCCAACCCCGACCTGTTGCACATGAGGTCGAAGTCCGCCTTCAACCCTGCAGCGGTGAGAACGTTGTGGTCGGCCCAGCATGTGGGCAACACCCTCCTTGATAAGGCAATGTCCAACTTGGAGTTGTGCAAGGCTTGGGACCCCGAGCCCTCACCTCGTTGGCGCTTGCTCGAATGAAAGAGGTTACCGATCTTGTTCATCGTGATGCACTAAAAAATTTCACCATAAAACCTTAGGCATATAATTTCTACATGATATATGAATGATCCTACGTGGAAAAATTCAATCCTAACATGAGAAATTAATAGGTAAAACAAAATTAGCTTGAGTTCATCCATTAGATCAATGTGAGAGTTTCAACCATGGAAATCTGAAAATAAAGCATGGATAGGGAGAGAAATATACCGATCTATTGATTCCCGCCGTATAGTTGGTCGTTAAACTCTCAGGAATCAATAATGAGGAGAATACGACCGGAACTATACGACCGGAATATTTATTCCCGCCGTATAGTTGGTCGTTAAACTCTTAGTACATTGGAAAGATTTTTGTATGAAGGCATTGATATCTATATGACCGGAGCTATATGGCTAGAATTTTTATTCCTGCTATATAGTTGGTCGTTAAACTCCCAGTACCTTTCAAACATTTTTGTACGAAGGCATTGATATCTATACGACCGGAGCTATATGTCGGGAATTTTTATTCCCGCTGTATAGTTTGTTCTGAGAGTTTAACGACCGGAGTAACTCAACCTTTTTTCTGTTCTCGAATTCTTACCTTGGGTTGCCCCTTATCAAAGGCACTTTCCTCATGAACTCGTTTTACCGATGGAATATATCTTTCTCCTGCTTCTAGCTTCTTTGGAAAATACCGGATGATTTTAGCATCATAAACATTGAAGATTATCTTTCCTTTAGCACAATCTACTGATGCCCCTGCAGTACTGAGGAAAGGTCTTCCAAGTATTATGGATAATCTTTCATCTTCTAGCATTTCAAGAATAATAAAATCAGTGGGAATAACATGCTCATCTATTCTAAGTAAAACATCCTCAATCATACCAACGGGTTGTTTAGTGGGCTTGTCAGCCATCTGTAAGTGATAGTAGTAGGCGAATACTCCCCTAATCCTAACCTTTTATAGAGGGAGTATGGCATTACACTAAGTCCTGCTCCTAGATCACACAAAGCATTGTGAATATCATTTTTACCTATTGAGCATGAAATAGTTGGTATTCCAGGATCTCTAGACTTAGACAATAGCTTCCCATTAGCAGGATAACTAGTTACCTTGGCAACAATTTTAGTTATTTCTTTCTTTCTACTAAGAATATCACGGAGGAATTTGGTATAAGTAGGAACTTTGATTGCATCCGCAAATGGAATTTCCAAACGAAGGTCACTAAGTGCCTTTGTAAAAGAATTATAAATTACCTGATCCGGTGCTTTCTTTTTTCGATCTAGATAAGGAAGCTTTTTCTCACCTGACTTACTCTTGTATTTTACCTTTTGTGGGGGGTCAGGCTCTTTTGTTGCTTTGTTTTGTTGTTGCTTATTGCTTTTCTTCTTTTCTACTACAACAACTTCATCTTCCTTTCTTATTTCTTATCTTCTCTTGGATTAACCATCTCTGCATCAAAGTCATAATGGTCATCCTGTGCATCATTTTGGTCCTCCTTGGTTTGATCTTGTGTTTTAGTCTCATCTTGAGGATCCACCAATGTAGCATCTTCTTGGCTTGCTTCGAGCAATGCCTTTTCCTTTTGCTCTTTTTCAGATTCATATTCTGGTGGTCCTAAGGGTCCTGTAACAACTGCACCCCTTCTTGTGATAACATTAGTAGAAACAAGAATATCTTTATCATTGCGAAGAAAAATTTGATAGCCATATGCTATTTGTTCACACTGGGTTTCAATCATACTAAGATACTTGTGAAATAGTTTTATTTCTTGGCCAATCTCATCATAATTTTTAGTGAGTTCTGCCAAAATCTTTTTGTGTATTTGGAAATGCTTATGCATGTTATTATGACATTTCACTTGTCGATGTTTTAATTCTTGAAAAACTTTTCTAGTTTCATCTTCTTCATTTAAAACCTGTAACAAATCTACTTTGTTTTCCTTAGCAAGTTCAGAAGGTATCCCTTTTCTTTCATTGTTTTGCGTACCTCGGGCATAAGATTAGGAGTTATCTAAAGGATCCCTCTTTCCAGCTTAGTGCCAAAATCAGGGTTATATTAAGAATCATTCTTAGCCCTAGTAGACATCAATTCCAAACATTCCTTAATGGTTAGAGTATTTATAGACCCTCCTCTGAGAGGTCAAGAAATTCTCTACATTGAGTATTAAGACCGTGGTAAAATAAATGGCAAATAGTTGACTCCGAATAGCCATGATTAGGAATACTATTGATCATTCCAAAGAATCTTTCCCAGGCTTGTGGGTAGTTTTCTCCCACATTCTGACTAAAGTTTCCTATATTCTTTCTTAGTTAAGTTACCTTTTTAAAAGGATTAAATCTGTTTATGAATTTAACAATGCAGTTTTCCCAACATTTAATGTAATGGTGAGGGAGAGAATATAACCAGTCTAGAGCTTTACCTTTAAGAGACCATCGAAATAATTTAAGATGAGAAAAGTCTATCGGCAAACCTTTTGCTCCAAGCGATGTTATCACATCGTCGAACTCTCTAATGTGTCTTCCTGGGTCTTCATCTTCCCTTCCACTGAAAGCTTTTTCCTGCAAATTTTTAATAATTCCACCATAAAATCGATATTCTCTAACTCCAGGATTAGGGAACTCTATTGGTTGTTTAAGAAATTCAGAACTTGGCACTATATTCCTTGAGAGTTTTCTCAGGTTTCATAGGAGTTGTCCTGTAAATAGACATAATTTCCATAATATCACTTAGGTTTTCAACTTCAACTTT
Organism: Avena eriantha; assembly: GCA_910589775.1. Taxonomy (NCBI): domain Eukaryota; kingdom Viridiplantae; phylum Streptophyta; class Magnoliopsida; order Poales; family Poaceae; genus Avena; species Avena eriantha. The sequence continues at coordinate 357,005,614 of OU342745.1, forward strand.
ATTTAATCTTAAAAGTTTTTCAATAATGTCTTCGCGCCTTTGAGAAGGCACACGCTCAATATAATCTGGTAGATAGGTCCTACCAGAGCGTGTAGACCCTTTGTCTCCTAGGGAGAACATTTTGTAGTAGCAACAACTAAAATGTCAAAAGACAAACATTTAGCGCTTAGCTCCCCGACAATGGTGCTAGAAAATAGCTTAATGTCTGCAAATGTACATATCATTTGTAGCTAGTTTCGAAGTATAGATATCGATCCCACAAGGAGCCCAAAGGTAAGTGTTTATGGGTGAAGTCTCTATCACGCCCGAAGTCGTCACAGGTCTTCGAGTGAATTGACTGCAAGTGTTGAAATAGGAATGGGTTTTGATTAAATGAGATGTATTTAAATAGAACTAAAATGTAAAATTCAGAAATATAAAGCATAAAAGTAAAGAATGACTTGGTTGTTCGTTGTTTCCTACAGATGGCAAAAGAAGGCGCGGGGAGATTCAGTTCATGGTAATAGTCACTATGCCAAGTGGATGAATGATAAATGTAACAATTATAATCTTATAAATATATGTGTAGGCGAGCAACCCATAATTAGCCGGAATTCCTCTTAGTAGATTTGATCCCAACTTCAATAATCCTGCTAGCATGTTACCAAAACCATGATCAGACACTAGATGATTAAGACCCTTCAGGTCGCTTAGCGATTAAGCTCCTTGGATCGGACTAATGCAATAAGCACAGTGGTTCCCCATTATCCTCGAGTCTACTAGTTTTCCATTGATATCCCCGTGTCACCCGGGGGTTGCCGGTCCACTAGCAAACAAGATCTTATATATGTAGAGCACATCATCATGTTGTCTGGGCCCTTAATTGGACAACAAGCATTAGGCATCCCACAGATAGTCAAGCACACATAATATAGTAATTAGAATCAATCACAAAATAATGGAAAATATATTAAGGCACATCACATCTCCCACGCCCAAGAGAATTACTCATACATGACAGAAGAAAAGATCATCAATATAATCAAATAAAGGGAATTCGTCTTGGTATTACCATGGAGATCCGCAATAAGAATAGAAAAAATATCCAACACAATTCAAGATGGGAAGAAACAATCTCAAACCCTAGTCTTGCAAGGTGGAGATCCCTCTCTTTCTCAAGTACACGTAGTGGCTATGGAGGTGTATTATCTAGGAGGTTGAAGATCGTGGAGCGAGATGAAGAACATCTTCCCCTTCTTCTCCGGATCTCTTATTTCTCCCTTCTGGATGGTGTGGCGGCTGCTGTGTTGTGTTTTCGTCCTCGGTCCCTTCACAAAAGTTGTCCCTTTTGACAAGACAGAGGCGGCGGCAACTATACGGCCAGAAAAATATTCCCGCCGTATAGTTGCTCGTTAAAGCTTCTGTAAGCTCCCCTCGAGTGCTTCCAAAGTGAGACTTGCTTGTTTTCTCCAGAATATTATGTTTCTCTAGTTAAAACCTTTTGTTGATATTCAGAACCTGAAACACACATTAAAAACCAAGTTTTCTTTGCTACCGAAGTATTAGTGTTAGGTAAGGCTAGAAAACGATAAAATGTGGGAGAAAACCATCAATAAAAGCCATGAAAAATGTGTGGAATCTCAGAGCTATCACCACTTCACTCTGAAATTCCTTGAACTTTTCAAATGTTTTAGACTTGTGTTTCATGAAATATATATATCCATATCTACTCAATTCATCCGTGAAAGTAAAAAAATAATGATATCCACCACACACCGACACACTCATTGGACCACATACATCAGCATGTATGATTTCCAATAAATCTGTCGCCCGCTCCGTTGTACCGGAAAACATGGTTCTAGTCATCTTGCCGATAAGGCATGTCTTACATGTATCAAATGATTCAAAATGAAGTGATTCCAAAAGTCCATCAGAATGGAGCTTCTTCATGCGTTTTACGCTAATATGACATAGAGGGCAGTGCCACATATATGCAGATATATCATTATCAAGTTTAATCCTTTTAGCATCAACATTATGAATATGTGTATCAGTACTATCGAGATTCGACAAAAATAAACCATTCATCACACGTGCATGACCATAAAATATATTATCCATATAAATCGAACAACCACTGTTTTCGGATTTAAATGAATAACCACTTAGCAATAAACATGATCCGGATACAGTGTTCATGCCTAGTGCAGGCACCAAATAATAATTATTAAGATTTATAACTAATCTCGATGGCAGATGGAGAGGCGGCGTTCCAATGGCGATCACATCAACTCTTGATCCATTGCTGACATGCATTGTGACCTCATCCCTTACTAGTTGTTACTTGTTCCACAACCCCTGATTCGAGTTACATATATTAGCAACTGATCTAGTATCAAATACCCGGGTGCTATTGCGAGTACTAGTCAAGTACACATAAATAACATGTATATCACATATACCTTTGTTTGCCTTGTTGGTCTTCTTGTTCGCCAAATAATTGGGGCAGTTGCGCTTCCAATGGCTAGTCCCCTTGCAATAATAGCACTCGGTATTAGACTTAGGGGTAGCTCAGGATTTCTTTTTTAGGTGCAACAATAGATTTGCCGCCATTCTTTCCCTTCTGTTTACCCTTCTTGTCTTTCTTGAAACCGGTGGTCTTATTGATCATTAACACTTGATGCTCTTTCTTGATCTCCACTTCAATAGTCTTAAGTATTGACAGAAGCTCGGGGAGAGACTTTTTCATGCCCTGCATGTTATAGTTCATTACGAAGCTCTTGTAGCTAGGTGGCAGAGATTGGAGAACACGATGTATGCCCAAGTCAATGTGAATCATTATTCCAAAGGACACAAGCTTACAAGCGTACCCACACATTTTGAGTACGTGCTCACTAACAGAGTTTTTCTCTTCCATCATGCAGCTAAAGAACTTTTCAGAAGCATCATAACTCTCTATGGCAGCATGGGTATCGAAAATCATTTTCAGTTCACCTATGGTATCAAATAAATTGCGATTTGCGAAATGCTTTCGAAGTTTTGGGTCTAGCCCATACAGTATGTCGCAATGAACCATATTGTGGCCCTCCTGACGAGTCAAATGTGTTAGGGATCGGCACAGAAAACAAAAATTTCCTACGGTGAAACCCGAGAAACTAGCCTAGGATCTATCTATGTAGTAATGCGGTAACGGCCGATGCGTAGAGAATACATACCCTTGTACTCTGTACGCGGTTAACATTCCGTGGGGAACATGGTTGATGTAGTCGTACTCGAAGCCGACCTCAAGGTCGCGAAGCTCCTCGCAGTTCACCCCTTGCTCCTTCTTGATATTCATCATCTTCATCGTGCAACAGCTCCGGCTCACGACATTTAAGCGCCCCAAGTGTTGCGCCTCGTGTCTTCGTACACATCCGGTGCACAATGAGACCTCTGGCTCCCGGATCCGCCGGGAGTGCGGAAGTTGATATCCGACTAGGAATCCCTGTAGCGCAACGTCGTACTACAGGTGTGCCTCGATCGCACAACCTAGACTTGGGGCCATGGTCACGAGGTATAGAGAGAGGGAGGGAGAAAGTCAACCAAAGGACTTCTGAAGTTGTGTTTTTGGTGTCTCTAATCCCACCCATGGGCACCCCTTTATATAGGCTAAGGGGGTGTACCTTTCTCAAAGGCTAAGCCATGTGGGACTAATACTAAAGGAAAAAGTCAGCAGGAATTCGGACTGCCAAATGGGCCAAATTAACTGAGCCCAATAGACAAAACAGAAAACAGACTAAAAAGAAAAAGAGGCAAGCAGTAGCCAGCCGGGTGGGCCGGCCTGCCCACCGGCGGCCCAACTTGCTGCGGCGGCCTGGAAGGGGGAACCCCGGGTGGGCCGGCTCGCCCCCCGGCGGCCCAGTGCCCCGCCCCGCCTGGCCTGGCCCGGGTGGGCTGGCCTGCCCCGGTGGCCTAGCTCCCTAGCGCCCGCGTGGGCCAGGTCGAGCAGGCCCCGGTGCCTACTGCTGTTTCTTTTCTTTTTCTCATTATTTATTCTGCAGCTTTTATTCTAGACTATTTCCCTCCGGGATTTAGCCTAATATAAAAGTTGACTTTATAAATCTTAATCTAAATATTATTTATAATATATTAATTCATAATTAACATATAATAAATATATATTTAAATTCCCATTTATCCGAAAACACTTTTCGGGGCTTTTCCTTTATTCTTTCTCCGAACAACTTCGGATCTCTTCGCAGAATGATTCCGGCTTTCTCTCTTTCTCTATTGTGATTCCGTCTTACGAATGATTGCTCTCATCGTACCCTTAAGTGTATCCTCTCACGGCTCGGGAATGCTCTAGACATGATCTGTATCAATGATCAATAGAAGGACCAGGGATATCTATGTGACCCCTATGCATTCCTGATGACAATGTCGTTTGAACCATCTAAATGCAACATCCTCTTCCTTTCGTTTCTCGATACAACTTGTCCGAGATCCGATCAATGGTATCCTATACCTTGTTCAATCTCGTTCACAATAAGTTCTGTTTTCTTGTTACCGTGATATTACATCCCCGTGACCTAGTCACATGTTGCAACATTTATAGATGTAATCTCACCAAGTCGGCCGTATGTATCTTTACCCGTCATGTGGGTGAACAAATCCCGGTCTTGCAGTCGCATGTCATCTACTGTTCCTTCGGAATACCCAACGTACACCTTTATGGCCACCGTATTACCAGATGACGATTGATGCAGTCTAAGCAGCCTAGGAAAACAGTGAGTAATATGAGCTCACGGTCTAAGGAGAAGGAGTCTAGGTATAGCTGTTGCAACAATGAACTAGATGACTTGATCGTGTTGCAATCCTTCGAGGAATGTCCAACCATATCATTCTCCAATGATATGACCTTGTTGTCAGTCGGCATAAATGCCCATGATCTTGAAACCCAGATCATCTTCGTGACGAACGAACTAGTATGAATAGAGGCTACTAGGGACTTGGTTGTTTCATACCACACCTATACCAATGTTTCTACTTCGCACAGTTATAGCACAATATGAAACTATTATAAACTAATTGAGATATGATAATAAAAACCTATTTCTTATTTGCCTCTAGGGCATATCTCCTTCAGTCTCCCACTTGCACTAGAGTACAAATAAACTAGCTTGCATTTTACTCATATAAACCATATACCATATGCGTTTACAGATCATGCATGCTCATGGGAAACGTCATGTCCATGTTCTGTTTTACCAGATTATTATGTCTTTTGCAAATCGTTAATGTCTTCCTAATTTTGACATTCACACCATTATCGTATAATGGGTCGAAGTATTTGTATGGCGACAAAGCGAGACTTTGTTTCTAGTGTTTATGATGACAGTCGTTTTTCACTGTTGTCACCTAAACTTCGAAACACACTTTGCTATCCTTTGTGTATATACTATAGTCATGGCAGCAGAACGAGGCCGGATTCCGGGAGCTTACAGTGACGTTAGGTCAACCTCGAGGGCTTTCTCATGGGCACTGGGCCTTGGGACACATCATTCTATGTTAAAAGCAAACTAGCCCTGCCACAACATTATACATCACATCAGATGTAGCCTTTATACTTCTATATCTATGTAGATCATAGTGCATGAAATGCATCTATGCCACTTACATTTCTTCTTACCATTTATGTACAAACTTAATTCTGGTTTAGTGATCAACTCAAGAATCACTTAAAGACATGTTCTTACAGTTAAGAGCTAGTCCTTCCAACCAAAACCTTGGGTTACTTTATGTCGAGTATACACCATGGTTATATGGAAGAACCTATGACTGAGGCATAGGAGATGCAACACATCTCTTTCTTTCAACCATAGTTGCAATACTAACTCAATGCTTAATATAGTAAGAACTACTTTCTCACCTTATTCCATTCTGAGCTATTTCAGAATCTTGCTTAGGACATTCTGAACATCTTTCAGAATCAAGTCTAGGAAGCATTCGACATTCAGTGTTTATTAAACTTACTAATCTATCTCGATAGATCTTTCGTTTAATAACTTCAACTTCATCCTAACTTAAATACTATTAACACCAATCACATCATTCACATATGTCGTCTACATATTCTAGAATGATTTCACGCTCCCACTCAAATATGGCATTCAGGTTTGAGATCCAGGGATTTCACTTAGCTCCCACTCAAAATATGCTAGTTACATATTATGAATTCGCCAAGCTGATCTGCTCCCACTCAAATCTAGGTCCTCTCGATAATCTTGGACATTCCATAATTCCTTGATCATCATCAAATCGACAATTCCACTAACGAGATTTCAATGATTATTCATTTCTCGTACTTAGGTCCATCACGCTTCTTTGTGTTTCGTAGGTATGTCTTGATCAAAACAAGACAAGTGAATCAATAATATAATTCCACAAACTTGTAGAATATATATAATTGAATCCTACTTTCTTTAGTAAAAGTATTCGCTTGAAACTTTATGATCATTACCATTGGTTTCTCTTCTATTTGTAGAGTTTGGTTTCACGAGACAAATTCCGCTGCGCCACTCAACAATTCAGAGGTAAGGTCAAATACCTTGTTTCAATCTTTTACTTTCTTCCATTTGTATCTTCATCAAGACACGTCAACTTTGGAAAACAACAGGTTTGCTCCTTTTTGTGGAAGATGCATTCATAGCTTCCTAAGAATGTTCTACAAAGACTTGTTTATTTGCCACGACTTCGACTTGTCGAAATCTCTAGAAACTCAAACGTGCCATAACACTTATGGTGTTGTTTCCATGAATCTTTTTAGATGTTCCTTTGTATTTCAAATGAGTGTTTGCTTATTTCGATCTTTAACTCTAAAAAAAAACTATAACCCCTACAAGAGATAATACTATACCATATGTATCTTAATACATAATGATTATGATGTTTAGATATTTCAACAGAGTTTGAATTCATCCAATTATCATAATTTGTGAAACATCTTTCACAAGTTCCTTTTATGCTAAACTTAACTTGAAAACTTTAGTCATGTCGATCAAATCAAAAAGACTTCGTATTCTTGTTAATTTCAATATCCTCCTTTAGTCATGAACTCATTTGAACAATTCAAATCATTTCAAACTTCATGTTTCATTAAGTAAATACACTTATTCACTTAAGTCCACAATAAATGATTTCCACTACTTGTTGAAAATATGATACATAACTATGTATAAGATTCAACATTTCTTCGCATATCACCGTTTTACCAGAATGCGGAGTTTTAGTCATTCTGCCCAAGAGGCATGGTTTTGCAAAGTCTCTAGATTAAGCATCTAGGACCCCGATCTTTCATAAAGAACATGCAATAACCAAAATGACTTAAACTATAGTGTCATTTCATTATTTAGCTTTGGATATCTTTTAGCATTCTAATCCTTTATAAATGTTTAAACTATTATCATTAACACAATGATAAGAATAACTTGTTTATAATCGTAATGTGACCATAACGGTATTGTTCATAAGAATAGTACAAACTGGTTTGTAACTTGTTCATATGAATAATCATCTCGCCAAAAGCAAGACACACAAACATGGATTACAAATTTATATTCAAGTCCACTAATCCAAATGATAAACTTTGAGGAAAGTGGTGATGTCGGCCATCAACTGTTTTGCTTGCCGTCATCAAGCCACATTGTCTCAAATCCAGCAATTCTCAAGCAGATACCCCTATTTTCACAAAACAGGACAAGTATCAAATACTTTGTAATCTGCAACGAGTTTTGCAAGAACCACATTTATAATTTGTGTATCTAACATATACATTTTTCATCCATGACCTCCGTTTGCAATCAAGCCCTTCTAAGAGTTCTTAACTCTAATGCAAGATCGCTAAGTGTTTTTGCAAACAATCTGGAGTCATCGAATTATCTCCTAATGGTTATTGTATCAAGAAGAGAAGATCACCTTTTACGAGGATATCCCTCAGGCATGGGTATTAATCTATGAAGTTGGACCCTTTTGCTAGGTTCCATATTAAGCAATATATTCCCATGGTCACAAAGGACCTCAATGGGATAGGCCAAGATCTACTAAGATATTTACAAACAGACATCTAGATTAAGTTTCTAATAAGAGATCAATTTATAATTGGTCTCCACTAAAACGGTCATCCCCTGGACGATTTTAGTGATCGCATGATCCCTATCCTCTGCACCTCCCCCGATCGTCACGGCCATTAGTGCATTATCAAAGGTAGACATTCACTAATGTCAATCACATCATCCATGTGACTCATGCTCGATCTTTTGATCTCTTGTGTTCCGAGGCCACGCTTCTCTAGCATGTTAGGCTCGCTAAATCTAACTTGTGTGTATTCACTGTGCAACATGGCTTACACCCACTATATGCGAACATAGATATGTTTGACACCCATGCCTGTAATCCTGGATCGCCTCATACCGAAGAACTTTCTTGGTGGTGCACACACAAGGGGAACACTGAACATTGGAATTAAATAGGGATTATCTTATTTGCTACCGTTGAGTATCTAAATACTAGCACACAATAAGATGAAAAAACTGGTATCAACATCATATGTATAATGTGATATGATATGGTCTTTCTTGCGCCTTGATCTCCATTGAGCGTTCCAGCATGATCTCCATCTCGCCCTTGGTTTGACACCAAGTCCACGACGCCGCCACCAGGTCGTTCATCGGAACGATGACTATTACTATACTACTTAGCAACAAAAACGTAAACTACTTTACCTTCGTAACGACCATTGCCATATCATAATCACATGCCCCCCTGCAAAATAAAGTTAGATGCCTCTACTTTATCTATTGCAAGTTTTACGTGGTTGTTAGGGCTTTCTCACTAGAACCGTTTCTAAACTACGAACTTTCCAACCACAACATGGATCCAATAGTTGTCTCTATTACACCCCTTTCGGGCCCCCCCGTTGTAAATGCTATATCAACTATTGAATGAGAGCCAGACACCCGCTAGCCACTTATACGGTACAAGCCGTATGTTGAGCGTGGAACCAGTCTCGCGTACGAATACATGTAAGGTCGGTCCGGGCCGCTTCATCAAACAATACCGCGATATAAACAAGTACACGTTAGAGGGTAACAACTAAGGGATCAATGCTCGCACAATACTTGTGCGTACTGGCCGTAAAACACTCCTACGCATAGATCGGCTCTGATACCACTGTTGGGGATCGACACAGAATACAAAAATTTCCTACGGTGGAACCCCAGAAACTAGCCTAGGATCTATCTATGTAGTAATGCGGTAACGGCCGATGCGTAGAGAATACATACCCTTGTAGTCTGTACGCGGTTAACGTTCCGCGGGGAACGTGGTTGATGTAGTCGTACTCGAAGCCGACCTCAAGGTCGTGAAGCTCCTCGCAGGTCACCCCTTGCTCCTTCTTGATCTTCATCATCTTCATCGTGCAACAGCTCCGGCTCACGACATTTAAGCGCCCCAAGTGTTGCGCCTCGTGTCTTCGTACACATCCAATGCATGATGAGACCTCCGGCTCCCCAATCCCGCCGGGAATGCGGAAGTTGATATCCGGCTAGGAATCCCTGTAGCGCAATGTCGTACTGCAGGTGTGCCTCGATCGCACAACCCAGACTTGGGGCCATGGTCACGAGGTATAGAGAGAGGGAGGGAGAAAGTCAACCAAAGGACTTCTCAAGTTGTGGTTTTGGTGTCTCTAATCCCACCCATGGGCACCCCTTTATATAGGCTAAGGGGGTGTACCTTTCTCAAAGGCTAAGCCATGTGGGACTAATACTAAAGGAAAAAGTCAGCAGAAATTCGGACTGCCAAATGGGCCAAATTAACTGAGCCCAATAGAAAAAACAAAAGAGTCAAGAAGCAGCCAGCCGGGTGGGCCAGCCTGCCCACCGGCGGCCCAACTTGCTACGACAGCCTGGAAGGGGGAACCCCGGGTGGGCCGGCTCGCCCCCCCGGCGGCCGAGTCCCTCGCCCCGCCTCGCCTGGCCCGGGTGGGCCGGCCGGCCCGGCGGCCTAGCTCCCTGGCGCCCGCGTGGGCCAGGTCGACGAGGCTCCAGTGGCGGCTGGTAGCTGCGGACCGTCCCTCGTGCGGCAGTTAATAAAAACCGCCCACGTGGGCTGTTTCTTTTCTTTTTCTCATTATTTATTCTGCAGCTTTTATTTTAGACTATTTCCCTCCGGGATTTAGCCTAATATAAAAGTTGACTTTATAAATCTTAATCTAAATATTATTTATAATATATTAGTTCATAATAAACATATAATAAATATATATTTAAATTCCCATTTATCCGAAAACACTTTTCGGGGCTTTTCCTTTATTCTTTCTCCGAACAACTTCGGATCTCTTCGCGGAACGATTCTGGCTTTCTCTCTTTCTCTATTGTGATTCCGTCTTATGAATGATCGCTCTCATCGTACCCTTAAGTGCATCCTCCCATGGCTCGGGAATGATCTAGACATGATCTGTATCAATGATCAACAGAGGGACCAGGGATATCCGTGTGACCCCTATGCATTCCTGATGACAATGTCGTTTGAACCGTCCAAATGTAGCATCCTCTTCCTTTTGTTTGTCGATACAACTTGTCCGAGATCCGATCAATGATATCCTATACCTTGTTCAATCTCGTTCACAACAAGTTCTGTTTTCTTGTTACCGTGATATTACATCCCCGTGACCTAGTCACATGTTGCAATATTTATAGATGTAATCTCACCAAGTCGGCGGTATGTATCTTTACCCGTCATGTGGGTAAACAAATCCTGGTCTTGCAGTCACATGTCATCTAATGTTCCTTCGGAATACCCAACGTACACCTTTATGGTCACCGTATTACCAGATGACGGTTGATGCAGTCTAAGCAGCCTAGGGAAACAGTGAGTAATATGAGCTCACGGTCTAAGGAGAAGGAGTCTAGGTATAACTGTTGCAACAATGAACTAGATGACTTGATCATGTCGCAATCCTTCGAGGAATGTCCAACCATATCATTCGCCAATGATATGACCTCGTTGTCAGTCGGCATAAATGCCCATGATCTTGAAACCCAGATCATGTTTGTGACCAATGAACTAGTGCATTGCGCGTCGTAAAGCCTGCGCTGACAAGCTTATCTAGTACTCCTCCTCCATGCTTGGAACGAGGGGCCGAGCTATCTTGATGTTTTTGATGATGAAGTTGCTTCTGAGGGTTAAGAAGACGAGGGAAGCAAGGGCGAGGCCTCCGAACTTGGCGACAAAGCTGAAGATCCGGAGGATGGAGAGGCCAACCCCGAGGATGAGGCCGAGGCTAGCGCCCCACCACAAATTCCGAAGTACCTCCTCCTTCGGCTGATGATTCGGCTTCTGCCCCTGCTCCTTCAAAACACATAACCGTATTTGTCAGATCCCTAGAATGCCGGGTGAAAATGTATTTAAATACCTTGGTTTGGTTTTGCTACAATATGTGTTGTTTGCAACTAAGTTTTCAATGTCGGATTATCGTGGGCGAAGTCCCCGAGTTTCCTTTTCTTGTTCTCCCAATTTTTGACTCGGCACGTGTCTACCTTGATTTGGTTTTTTGACTTACGAGTCCGAGGTTCAAAAAATTGACTTAACAATACTTGAAACTTTGAGATTAGCTCAAAATAATCTGGTGTTAGATGAATAAAGTAGATACAGGGTTAGTCTGAATAACCAATGTCGGCTCGCTTGAGTTCTTTTCTTTAGTCGTTTTTCATGTGCTTTGCCATTCCAAACTTATTCTCTTGCTTGCCATGAAGCCAATTCTTGTTGAACAACAGCAAAGTCGAAGTTGGGTTTTTTGTGCTCACACATTACTAATCCGGCTAAGATATAAGCGACTTAACCCAGCCGACATATAAAAAATAAGAAAACAAGAAGAACAATTATTATGGCAGTCCCCGAGTTTCTCCTTAGGGTGCCAAAGTTTTATTAATAACCTCATTGTCGACATACATACCGACATATGAGTAGCTCGGATACATTCACCTCTTTGTCAGGTGTAAAAAGGACGAAGTAGTGCTACATTCCACGGTCGCTTAGATTCCTCTCTGGACCTGTCCGCCTTGTTCTTTTCCTATGGCTATCCATCAATAATATAGTAGGAATCATTGTGCAAAGCTTTGCTTACAATGAAAGGTCCTTCCCATGGAGGGGATAACTTATGGTTTACTTTCCCACTATGGTAGCGTCGGAGATTTTGCTGATATATGGCAGATCTGGACAAGGCCAGTTCTCCCGCTTCTTCCAGCAGATCAACATCATTTTGCCGGGCTTTTCGCACTTCGGCTTCTATATATTGGGTGACTCTTGGCGAATCATGCTCTATGTCGGCTGGTAATACAACTTCTGCCCCATATACCAGAAAAAATGGCGTATAGCATGTTGATCGATTCAGAGTTGTTCTTAAACTCCACAGTACTGCTGGTAGTTCTTCTATCTAGCACCCCGCTGATCTTTGCAGCGGCTCTATGAGCCAGGGTTTTATCCCGGACAATACCAGCCCGTTGGATCTTTCCACTTGCCCGTTCGATGCGGGGTGGGCCACTAAGGCTAGGTCTAGCCGGATTATCTTTTCTCGACAGAACCTCGTGAATGCTCCTTCAGCAAAATTTGTGCCATTATCAGTTATGATACTATGGGGGTAGCCATATCTCAGGATTATATCCTTGAGAAACTTCACTGTTGTTGCCCCATCACATTTCCTGATTGGCTTCACTTCAATCCATTTAGTGAATTTGTCCACCATGACTAGGATATGGGTCATTCCTCCTTTAGCCGGCTTAAATGGCCCTACCATGTCTAGGCACCATACAGCAAATGGCCAAGTCATGGGGATAGTTTTGAGCTCCGACATTGGCAGATGAGTTTTCATGGTGTATCTCTGACAACCATTACATTTTCTCACCAAATCTTCTGCTTGCTCCAAAGCACTTGGCCAATAAAATCCATGCCGAAAAGCTTTTGCCACTAATGCTCTTGAAGATGCATGGTGACCACATTCTCCTAGGTGGATATCCCGGAGTATGTCTAATCCTTCCTCCGGGTCAACGCACTGCTGTAGTACTGTGGTTACACTTCTCTTGTATAGTTCGGCATTGATAATGGTATAAGCCTTTGCCCTTCTATGGATCTTCCTTGAGAGTATCTCATCACCTGGCAAGATTCCCTCTTATAGGAAGTCAAATATTGGCTTAGCTAGAGTGGGTATAGCTCAGATTGAGAAAGGTTCCTCGTCAATTTCCACTGCATCCACCAACATAACTCCCGACGGGTTTGGCTGACCAGTCCCCGGGTTTGCTGAGGCAGTCCCCGGGTTTGCCGAAGGAGTCCCCGGGTTTGCTGAGGTGCCTCCCCAATCTATTTCCATTGGTGTAGCTTCTGACCCGGAGAATACCAGGATATAAATTGATTCAGATTCGGGCGATGGAGTAATAGATGGTTTTCTTAAGTGTTCCAAGGCAACATTTGGCGGGATTGGTTGCTGGGATGAGCCCAACTTAGACAGTGTATCGGCTGCCTCGTTTTCAATCTGAGGTATGTGGTGGAATTCACATCCCTCGAAGAATCGGCTTATCTTTTGCACATGAAATCTGTAAAGGGCCATATTTGCATCCAAGGCGTCCCAATTGCCAGATACTTGCTACATCACCAAATTCGAGTCTCCAAAGCATTGTATCTAACGTATCCCCACTTCTTTTGCTACTTTGAGACCATGTACCAGTGCTTCATATTCCGCGACATTATTTGAGGCACTGAAGTGGATTTGGAGGACATATTTCAATTGATCTTTCTTGGGCGAGGTAAGGACTACTCCGGCACCCATACCTTCTTTCAATTTCGATCCATCAAAGTGCATTTGCCAATAATTGGAGTCCGGCAGAGGTGGCTCGTATTGCATCTTGGCCTAGTCCACAAAGAAATCCGCCGCAGCTTGCGATTTGCTCGCATCTCTTCTGTCAAACTATGGTACACACAGGGCTAGCTCAATTGCCCATTTTGCTATCCGGCAACTTGCATCTTTGTTACTCATAATCTCCGATATAGGTGCCTCACATATCACCTTGATGGAATGTTCCTCAAAGTAGTGTTTCAGTTTTTTGGCCGATATATACACGCCATATGCCATCTTTTGATAGTGAGGGTATGTAACATCCCAAAACTCTAATCCAAGGTTATTAAGATCCAAATCATCAAATTTAGAGTTAACAAAAAACTTTTCCATTTAAAAATATTAAAGCATTCATATGTTGTGCATTTAACTTAGGAGTTGATTTGAATTGCCTTGATTAAGTGATCCATTGATTGTAAAATAATTCTTAGGTGAAATAAACATCATCTAGATCATTCCCAAACAAATCCCAAAGAAAAACAAATCAAAATGAATAAAATAACCAAATGGTCATTTGTGCCATTTTAATCAACATGCCTACCTTGGCTATTCCAAGAACTCAATTCTTAATAGAAACAAATCTGGATCTTTGCACCCCTTGCTAGTACATGTAGTGATGTACCAAGACCCACTTTGTGATCTGCCAAAAACTTTCAAACACTAAATTTAAATTGCATTTGAAAATGGAATCTAGTGTAGGTATCAAGATCACACTATTTCAAAAACCACTCAAATGAGCTCCATTTTCAAATCCCAAGCAACCAGAGATGCTCAAGCATGTGATCAACAACTCCACCAAAATTCAACCAAAAATTCAAAAACTTTTCTCATGCGGCCATTGTGTCGAACACCTTGTAGACAGAATCCATTTGGCCTAACTATTACTGTTTTGATCAAATCTTGTCGAGCAATTAGAGCTGCATTGATCACGCTTGTCCCCCTGAGCCCAACCAGACCCTCACCGGCCTACCCCTAAGCCGCATCAGCAGTGGAGCGCCGCAACTTTGTGGTCGCCGCCGGCCAGAACAGGGCAGAGCGCCACGCCAAACCAGCAAGCCCTCTAGCTCCGCCCAACTCTACCGCACCTCCCTGTCCACCCCTCGATCACCCACAACCCCTGGACCACACCCCAGCACCACCGCCCATTCTCTCTGCGAGCTCGCCAGAGTGCCCTCACCGCCAGCACGCCACAGACCGCCCCTCGACCCAATACCGTGCATGCCGCTCCGCCTCGACCCCAGCACCCCGCCAGACACGGCCGTTCTCCGCCGCACGACCCATAGTCGCCGTGCGCCGCGTTGAGCACCGCCTCTCTCTTCCAGAGCGCCAGCCTCGCCCGACCAAACGCCACCGCCCCTAGCCACGCATTAACACCGTAGAGCACTGCCAGGAGGCAAGCCACTGTCTGCCTACGCCGCCCATGTCTCTAGCAGCCTGTATCAACGTCACCGATGAGCTCGCTGTCGTGTCACTCGGTCCCCTCGTTGACCTATAAAAGGAGGCCACCCCAGCACAAACTTCTCACACCATCTCACTCCCCTCTCTCCACTGATCCTTCCACTCCATCCCCAGAGCAAGGCGAGCCGCCGTTCGCCGGAATTAAGCCGGAGCTTGCCGCAATAGAGGAGGAGAGGCGCCGTCAATTTCGTCTACCCCAGGAGCCACCGCGACCACCCCTGTGTCCACCGTCGACAACACGTTCTATCGCCCCCATCGCCACGCTAGCTGGAGCCCTGGTATGCCCCCATTGCACCCCCACTGAGCCGCTAGGTTTAGCTCTCACCGGTGACCTATTCACCGAGGACGATGATCCTCAGCCGTAGATCTTCCTTTTAATCGCACGGTCCACGTTGCCCGGTACCGCTTCGCGTTTAATGTGCCGCTGACCTGTGGGACCCCCCTGTTAGTTGTCATCCGCGCCGCGGAGCACCACTGGGCCGGCCCATTTTCTTTCCCACGCTAGCCCACGAATTCAAATTTAGGTTTTTCTATTTAAGTTTGAATTCACTTCTGTCCCTTAGTTTAAAAATCAATTTCAGAAGATCTACTAAACCAAATTGAGTGATTCAAATTTTGTTAGAAAGCTACTGAAAATATCTATCCAAGCCCGTTTGATTTAATTCATTTAGAGTTAGAGATCTCTCCTAGTAAAAATAACAAGACAGAAGCATTTGCACATTCAAACATTTGTCTAAAATCAACCATAATGGCTTTTGAGTTGATTTCAACTCTCAAAAATCACATTTAACCATACATATCTGAATATGTAATAATATTAAGGTTTACATGCAGTGACTTTGGACTAGTACCAAAATAATGTTATATAGGCGTTTCTAGTCACTTTAAATCATTAATTATTAAACTTAATTAAATGTGATCCAAACTTTAAATCACATTCCCATATGTTAGAATATGTGGTGATGACATGTGTCCATATGATCCCATATATTAATTGGTGAATAATAAATCTTAGTTATTTTTCAATGAGTAGAAATTACTTTTCTTAAATAAAAAGAATAAAGCTAGTAAATAAAACCTTGTGATGCTTGTGATGATAATAGATCATCAAATGTGTGCCTTAGAGTGCTAAGTAACCTAGTTTAGGGTGATTGTGTATCTCGTATGTATTTATAGACGATAGTACCGACCAAGATTTCGAGGAGGAGGAGTTCTACCCGGAGGAAGAGGAAGAAAACTTCAACCACTGCATTAACCAAGGCAAGCTAACACTTGCAAGTATTAACTTAGCAAGCCATCATTAACAATGCAAGCTCACCCTTGCAAGCTAGATAACGTAAGCAAAGACATTAGACATGCTTTGGTTATACCAAGTTGACTATTACCTACTCCAAGTTTTACTTTCAAGCTTTTACTTTCTTTACTTTACCAAAGTTCCTTACTTGTTGAAGGTAGCATAAAAAGTATAAAACTTGACCTATCTAGATAACCTTAGATGTCAATCTATGGCATGAGATTGATCTTAGCATCCCACCTTAGTGAACACTCTTAACTTAGTAGCTTAGAGCTAGATCAAAACTTGAGTCACTTTAGATGGGAACACTTGGTGAAAATGAATTATGAAAACATTGGAATGATGAGTCATTCTATTGAGATGTTTTGACATGTGTTGAGAAACAAAAATGGTTTATGATGATGAAAATATTAAGGCATGAGCCTTAGCCCTTTTACAAAAACTGATGGTTGGATTCGGATGCGATACCATTCCAATTTTACCGTACAACCACAATACCTGAATTGGGTAAGGCTTATCCGGAAGTTTATATGCATTAGTATTAGTTCCCTCGCGGGAGAGGTTTGAGCTGAGGCTACCTCTCAATGTTGTCCACCTATGCAGTGCCCAAGATGACAGATGGTCATGGTTGGGAGGCCATACTCATAGGAGAGGTGCTTATACTAGGGTGTGTAAAGGAAAGGTTATGTTTGATTATGGATAGTTGGACTGGCCGTACTGTTTCGTTGTCAGATGTTTTCAAAATGACTTATGAAATGAATGATGAATCTTGACTTGACCACAACAGGGTTGTGACTATAACATTAGCTTTCCACTTACGTGATTCTAGAACTTTACTTTATCTTTCTTTGTTTCTGAACTCAGCTTAGGTTTCAAACTTAACTTATTAGTTAAATCTCGCTTTAGCATTTTCCACTAGAACTATCTACTTGTTAGTGGTAGTTTGCGAGTACTTAAAGAGTACTCATGGCTTTTGTCCCTGGCTATTCCTATGGCCAGACTATGAAGGAGACTACCAAGATAGACCCCACCGCTACGCTTATTAATTATTCCGCTGCTTGTTGTGTTAGGACTGGATCATGAGATCCTTTATTCGTGTAATACCTTATATTGGTTTGTAATGGATGATGTACTGTGATATCCAATTTGTTATGTCTCGCAAAAATGGTAATCCTAGGTTTGCAATGTATGACATAACAGGCATCTGGGATTAAAAATCCGGGTGTTGACAAGTTGGTATCAGAGCCATCCTAACTATAGGAGACCCTAGTTAGAATGGACGTTCGAACAAAAACTTAATTTCCAAAACCAAAGTGAGTATTTATGAAAAACTATTTCCTCTCTTACCCTTGGGAATTCATTCTTTCTCAAAAATTCATGTTCCTCAAATTCTTACATTACTACATAAAATTTGACACACTTGATCACTTCACTAACTTCCTCATCCTTAATTCTTGTAGATGGAGACTCAGTTCAGCAAGTTCTACCAGTTGGGCAACGAAGGTCAGCTGATCTTCGAGAGGGACCTAGATTCACTGTCGGAGTTACAGGGACGCCCACATCCGGAGTTTCTTAGAGCTCAACTTCTAGGACCCCCAGGAGGAGATTTATAGTTGCTAGTCACCGCTGATCTTCGAGGAAGCATAGAAGCACCAACGTCCGGGAGAATCCAGTTCTCCGTAAAGGAAAACAACTGGCTAGATGAATTAGCCAGGGCAATGCATGAAGCTCTCGCACGTCTATGTGCCCTCAGTGTCAACCAGATCCAAGGAACCCACTTTGCGCACTATGCAAGGCGTGACTTCATAGGAATGCCGATGGAGATGCCAAGTCACCCGGAGTTGAAGCGTCAAGTGGAGAATATTGACTTCCTGCTGTACGATCGCCAGAAGGAATTGGACAATGCTAGGGAGTTTGCCAACCACAACTATGCCATTGCCGACCAGAAGGCCCAGACTTTCTCACTGCTAGTCAAGGACCGTCAGTCTCTTCACCTCCAGCGCGAAAAGAAGGATCACACCATCGCCCGTCTTTGCAAGAAGGTGGCCGACCTCGAGAAGACCGTCAAGGAGCAAGAAGCCCAGCTTGCAGCAAAGGAGGAAGAAGAGGAGGGTGAAGACATCCAGGGAGATATGGATTCTTACCTCAGCAATGATGATGACTTTCTGGAGGAGGATGTCGTGGACTTCTACACTGACGATGAGGACTCCAACTTCATCGACGATGAGTAGATGCACTAGAGCACTGTCGTAGCATGAGATGTATCGGTCCCACTGTATCGTAGCTTGCAGAATGGTTCTTAAAACCATCCGTTTTCCTTGTTGTGGTGTGTGTGTGTTTGTATCGTGTGGCTTGTTTGAATGAATGAAATGGAGTTAGTTGCAAAACCTGAGTCAAACTCAAAGTTTTAGCTTTGAAACCAAAACCATGAACCTTAGAACTTGCCCTCTTACCCCTTTATCTACCTGAATCTTCAGATGACTCGTGGAAACCAAGGAGGGAGCAACTCATCGCAAGACCCAATGCTGTAGATCCTGCATAATCTCCTCGCAGACAGAGAAGCAAGCAGGGCAGAGCGCCAAGCTAATCTAGCAACACTGCAACAAATCGCCTAGATGGCTCTCAACAACCAAGGGCATGGAAATCAGGATCATCAATGATCCAAGCTGAAGAACTTCCAGAATACCAATCCCCCAATCTTTAGCACTTCAGAGAACCCATTAGATGCTGATGACTGGTTGCAGATGATAGAGAACAATTTGGAAGTAGCCAGAGTCGATGACAACGAGAGAGTTCTCTTTGCCACCCACTACTTGGCAGGAGACACAAGAGCCTGATGGAACAGCATCCGCCTGATGAACCATGGTCAAGTGATGACATGGGAAGCCTTCAAGATCAAGTTCAGCCGCACCCACGTGCCGTAGGGTCTAGTCAACCGAATGAGGGATGAGTTTAGAGAGTTGAAGCAGGGCAGAATGACTGTGGTGGAGTACCATGACAGATTCCCATCGCTTGCAAGGTACGCCCCTGATGATATCAACACGGAGGCCAAGAAGAAGGAGAGATTCCTGAACGGACTACATGACGAGATGTAGACTGTCCTCATCAACATCCGCTTCGAGGATCTCGAAGAGCTAGTTGACTCTACCATTTAGATGGAAGGGAAGATCAACCAGGCAAACGACAACCGCAAACGTCGTATGATGCAGCAATCTGGATCCAACAGTCACCAGAAGTACCGTCCTAAACCCTCACCAGGATATGCACCCAGAAACAACCGACCCCTAATGTCTCGCCCAAGCCACCGCAACCGTAGCAGAGGCAATGTGAAGTCCGGAGGAAACAACAACTCTGGCAACACCAACAATTGAAATGGATCATATGGGCACCTAGAGGGGGGGGGGGGTGAATAGGTGCTACGCCAATTTTTTAATTCTTTTTCAATTTTAGGCTTAGCACAAAGGTAAATTCTCTAGATAAACTAATGTGTGGAATTTCCCTATATGCAAACCTATCTACTAGCGAGTAAAGAGCGAGTGGAAGAGGAACGAGTGAACCGAAGTGAAGCACGCGGAGACACATGATTTGTTTGACCGCAGTTCCTTCCTTGTTAAGGGAAGTACGTCTGTGTTGGAGGGGTGGGCGGTACTAAGACCACCACGCCACAAAAGGCCTCACCCTATTCTCCGATGGATCTCGCCACAACAGGCCTGATCCACCTTCCACTATAGGTACCCTTCGAGGCGGGCACCGGCGCCTTTACACAACTAGCGGGGCAACAACTCCACAACAACTTGGAGGCTCCCAAAATGACAACAAGCTTCCACAAGAACAAAGTTGTCAAATACAATAACAAGATCTAGGTATTAACAAGAATACTAGATCAGGGATTTCTCCAAGTGAATGGAGAGGAGTTGAAGCGCTTGATTCTTGATGTTGATGATGAACTTCTCCTCCTTCAATTCCACCAAAGATCAAGACCTTCAAGTGGTTGAAGTGGGAGATCGAGATTTCGAGCCCTTGCACAAGGTCTGGTCAAATTCGAGTGAATCAAGAGTTCTGGACGTTGGGGAAGAAGGGGTACTTATACCCCCTTCCAAAAACCAGCTGTTGCACACTTTGGGGCCCGGATTGTCCGGCCCAAGTGGGGGTCGGTTTATCCGGCCTGGGGAAACTCCGCCCTAGACTCGAAATCTCCAGCAGAAGATCCGCCCCCTCACAGTGAGACGCGCCGAGCTTGCCCTCGATCATCTTCTGGGGGCCGGATTATCCGGTCCTATGCGAAGGCCGGATTATCCGGCCTGGGGAAGAAAAACCGCCCTAGTTCGGATTTTCCGGGAGAAAATCCGACTAGATACCGAGCGACGCGCCTTGGCTCCTTTTGCTCGAAAACTGGGGGCCGGATTATCCGGCCCTTGCGAAACCCGGATTTTCCGGCCTGCGGATTTTCCAGGAGAAAATCTGACTAGACACAGAGCGCCGTGCCTTGGCTTCCTTGAGAGATGAGGTAGGCCGGATTATCCGGCCCATGGACGGGCGGATTATCTGGCCCCCCTCAAAACTTCCTGCACACTTAGCACACGTGAAAAGTCTCCATAGTATTGTTATCTAACACACAAAACAAAGGAAAACATTAAATGTTCTTTCAATCTCCCCCTTTTTGGTGTTAGATGACAATACCAGGATTTGCAGGAGAAAGACACAAGACAAACAGCGATAACTTATGAAAGGGACTCCCCCTCAATGTGTGCATAATAGAGTTTTTCATTGGAATACAAATGCACACAAATAGGTGAATCTATTCCATAGACATAAGGGCAAAAGCACATACCACCGAAGTAGAGAATAGGCATCCTTGACAAAAATCACAATTATTATTGGATAACCATTATGAGCGCGCGCTTTCCGTGATAAACCTCCAGCAATAGGATATGAATAGATATAGCCATGAGCACAATCCATGATATGAAGTCCATAGGTACCATCCAGACAACCACATAAAGTCTCAACCACAAATCACAAACCACGAATTTAAAAGTTCTAAATGGGCATAAGCAAGAAATAACGAATAAAAAGTGCAAGTGCTTATGCCTGACCCATGCAAATCCACGGATAACCTAATAGAACTACTTCTCCCCCTTTGGCAGCGAGACACCAAAAAGGGAGAAGAGCGATGCTAGCGCCCCATGGGATCACTCATCATAGTCCTCGTCCTCGTCCTCTTCTGCATGCTCTTACTCATCCTCATCCTCAAGTTCCTCAGTGTCACCTTCCTCATCATCAGCATCAGCAGCAGGCTCAGAGGGGAACAAGTGACGCTCTAGCTCACCATAGTTCAGCCCGGAGGAAGAGTTCCACCGAGCATACGGAGTGGGAAGTGTAGGAGCCGGAGGAGCACCCGAAGCGCTAGACACGTGGTGGAAATGAGCTGCTGGGAGTGAGCCAACTCATGGCGCTGCCTGTATGCCTCGTACTGACCCTTGCGCGTGTCCACGCCCATGCAAAGAATGTGGCGCTAGAACCAGTTCAGCTGCTTGATCTCACGGGCCATGGGAGGCACTGGGGGCCGGCGAGCATCCCTCATGAGGCCCTCAGGAGCAGAGGAGGGGTGAGCAGTCTTCCGAACCTTGTTGTATATCTTCTTGGCCTTGTGCACCGAGTCAATGTGGAACTCCTCGGCAGGAAGCAGGTGGCAGATGAGCATCATAATGTATGGCGCATAGGGAATGGACAGACGGTTGAACATAGCATCACATAGCTCATGGTAGATGAAGTCCATGACATCCAGCCTGTACTGCACTGACTTGTCCTCGCAGGAGGCAACCTCATGAGAAAATTGAAGTAGCTGAACAAGGTGACCACGGATGCTGTCATTGTTGCCCCCACTTGGTGTAATAGTCACGGAAGAGACCCACCAAGGCAGCATAGATGGGGGCAAGACCAGCCACAGTACCGACAATTCCATTGTCCACAGTGCACGGAGAGAGAGCTGCATCCTTGTTGGGCTTCAACTGAGTGATGATGCGGTGGCCACTGGCTCTATCCCTGCTGCGGAGGAGTACCCCAGAACCTCAGCAAACACGTGAAAATCAGCAGTCTTTGGCCTATCATGAGTCATCCACTTCATAGTGCGACGCTCATCCCCACAAATCACCAAAGTGGAGAAGAACTGCTTCACCACCTTAGAGTCAAAGGAGCATTAGAGAGACATGAGATGGTGCAGCCCCATCCTCTCAGCCACATACATCGCATCCACAAGATGCGCCTTCTCCAAGGCATCATCAAGTACCAGAGGGTGCATAGGCCTAATGTTCAGCCTGGCATAGATGTCTTCATAAATCCCCTCCTGTTCGGCACACCAAAAGCGGGTATCCCCCAGCTCATCATCACGAGGCAGCTCAGCAAAAAAGTCATGGTGACGGATGGCATGGAAGGAGACTGCATCCAAAGCCCTGTAGTTCATCTTGGGCTCCTTGACCTTCCTCTTGGACACCCCCTTCCTAGTCCTCTTGGATTGTTCAGCCATTTGCCTCTCTTCGTTCTTCCTTCTCCTCAATTCAACTTCGTCCACTAGGTTACCTTGACCGTCGTCCTGAAAGTACTTAGCGCGAGGACGGCGCTTGTAGGTCTTGGAAACACCGGAACCACCTGTGAGGAGAATAAGGGCGATAGCAAGGGGATAAGCATACACACAAGTCCTGGAGAGAGCATGGAAAAAGTAGTCAAAAAGTTCATAGGACAAAACTACTCAATGCATACACATAGTGAAATTGAAGCAAAATTGAATCTGTCAGGCCGGATTATCCGGCCTGGCCAGGGGCGGATAATCCCGCCCTGGCAGAAATTTTCGATTTCACCAAGAATGCATGCAAAAAAGTAGATCGGGCCTAGAAACTGTAAGACTACGAGTTCTATGCGAAAACACATCCTTCTAGAGAACGTTCCACCCAACAAGATACACATATAGCCAAAGATGGGGAGAGAGGGAGTTACCCTCACTCATTGGAGGAAGAACGCGGAGGAGAAGGTACCCAGAGGCGCGGAGAAGAAGATCCGGGGAGGCCCGGAAAATCCGGTGGCCGGAGAGGCTCCAGGGAGGGTGAGGGGCGGCAGGCGGAGGCTGGGAAGAAGGAGAGGGCTGGGGGAGAAGTGCTGCTCGATATGAGCCCTTCCCCCTGAGTCCTGCCCTTTAAGATCGAATCCGCCAGTGCCGGATTATCCGGCCAACACTTGGGCCGGATTATCCGGCCTAAATTCTGGGATTCTGTTATACACAGAACCAGGCCCGCGCGTCCCCAAACAACACCCCCACAAGGTGTACAAGGGACTTGTGTGCAAGAATAGATGGCTTAGGGGTAGGGAAGGCTTAGGATTGAGAAAGCCAAACTGAGATGGTACTAGACACTCAAAATTGCAAAATCCAAATCAAATAAAAGCCAAGATTGGGTGTGATTCCCATAAGAACATGAGAGAGCAAATAACATCCAAAAAGATCCAATTGTCCACAAGGGAGAGGGCGGTGGCCGAAGCCACCTTGTTGGAGTGTATGGTGTGACACCGCGAAGATATATCTTGGGTTCATGACCAATACTCATCAATAAGCTCACATATCACAACATGATATTAAGAGCAATGATATAACTTACTATTGGCATTATGGGGGGAGGGTTAGACCAATAAGTTAGGACCACACTCCCCCTATATCCATGCCCACACCTAGACCAAATAAGGATTGAGACGCACGAGTGAGTGCATGGGTAATCAAGACAAACTCCCGGAATCAATGATATTTAGCTCATTCCTCAAATAGCAGAATCTTGCTTCATCAAGTGGATTTGTAAAGATATCCGCCAGTTGGTTCTTCGTGCTCACAAAAGATAGATCAATATCGCCTTGAGCAACATGGTCACGAATAAAATGATTCCGAATCTCAATATGCTTCGTCCTTGTGTGTTAAACTGGATTGTACGCAATTTTGATAGCACTTTCATTATCACATAAAAGAGGCACTTTGTCACAATTGACACCATATTCCTTTAAAGTTTGCCTCATCCACAATAATTGAGTACAAGCGCTGGCAGCAGCAACATATTCAGCTTCGGCGGTGGAGAGAGATATACAATTCTGCTTTTTGGAGGACCAACATACAAGAGATATTCCCAAGAATTGACAAGCTCCAGAAGTGGATTTCCGATCATCCTTATCACCAGCCCAATCTGAGTCAGTATAACCACATAAAGAGAAATTGGAGCCCTTGGGATACCAGAGACCAAAGTTGGGGGAATGAACCAAATATCGAAAGATTCTCTTGACCGCCACTAAGTGGCTTTCTTTAGGAGCTTCTTGATACCTTGCACACACTCCCACACTCAACACAATATCGAGTCTAGATGCGCAGAGGAAAAGAAGAGAGCCGATCATGGACCGGTATACCTTTTGGTCCACATCTTTACCGTGATGGTTGAGTTCGAGATGACACTTTGTTTGCATCGGAGTAGCGACACCATTTAGATCCGTCATCTTGAATCTCTTGAGCATGTCTTGGATGTACTTTGCTTGATTAATAAAGGTTCCTTCTCTAAGTTGCTTGATCTCGAATCCAACAAAGAATCGTAATTCCCCCATCATAGACATCTCAAACCTGTCAGTCATAAGCTTTGAAAATTCATCGTTAAAAGCTTTGTTAGTAGAACCAAAAATGATATCGTCTACATATAGTTGGCATACAAAGAGTTCCCCCTTAACCTTCTTAGTAAAAAGAGTGGGGTCGATTTGCCCAACTTCGAAGCCACGATCTAACAAAAGCTCTTTAAGGTGCTCATACCACGCACGTGGGGCTTGTTTAAGGCCATAGAGTGCCTTATCGAGTTTGTAGACATGGTTCAGGAAGTTAGGATCCTCAAACCCCGGGGTTTGCTTTACGTATACCAACTCATGTAGAGGACCGTTAAGGAAGGCACTCTTGACGTCCATTTGCTGCAACTTGAAATTGTTATGAGCAGCATAAGCAAGTAGGATACGGATGGACTCAAGGCGAGCCACAGGAGCATAGGTCTCGCCGAAGTCAATGCCCTCAACTTGGGAGTAACCTTGTGCCACAAGTCTTGCCTTGTTCCTCACAACAATGCCATTCTCATCTTGCTTGTTCTTGAAAATCCACTTGGTGCCGATAACATTGCGGCACTCTTTGGGTTTCTCCACTAGTTTCCAGACTTTGTTGCGCTCGAAATTATTCAATTCTTCATGCATAGCAACAACCTAGTCTGGGTCTTCAAGATCTTCAAAGACCTTCTTAGGTTCCACCATGGAGATATGAGCTTGATGCTCACCAAAATTGGCCAATTCTCTTCTTGTAGACACCCTTCGTCGAAGATCACCAACAACCTTGTCGAGAATGTGACCCTGCAACTCAAGGTTACGATCTGCTCGAGCCTTGCGACGAAGTTCAATAAGTTTTTTGTCTCTTGGTGGAGGAGATTCATCACTTGAGTCTTAACTGGAAGCATTTTCTCCGCCTTTATCAGTAGCTGGAACATCAATAGCAGGTGGTGGAGATGCATGCCCTTGAGGTGAATCCGAAGCCATAACAGGAGGCTGTAGAACTGGAGAGTCAGGGCCGAATAATCCGGCCGATGAAGAGGCCGGATAATCCGGCCTAGGAGAACTTGCAGCAGCTTCATCCGGAAGCCTGGGACTTACTTGAACTAGCGAGGAGCCGGATAATCCGGGGTCAGCCAGAAAATCCGGCCTGGAGCTTGTATTGATATCTTCACCACCAGGAGCTGCATGGTCAGCTGGAGCGGTGTGGCCGGATAATCCGGTATCCACCGCAAAATCCGGCCTGGAGCTTTCTGGAGCATTTTGACCTTCAGCAGTTGATGGAGATGGTGTAGACGTTGCCCCCCGTGGTTGAAGCATGTTGCGTATGTGTAGATGAGGGCTCTATATGAGTAGAGCATTGTCCTTCCCGGTCCACCACAAGGGGTTCCTCAATGGGGCGGAAGAATCCCATGCCCATTCTTCTTATGGCATCTTGGGGTATTTCAACATCTGCATCACAAACACCAACTTGCTCCGCACGGGAACCGTCATTTTCCTCGAACACCACACTACAAGATTCTACAATAGTTCCAGAGAGCTTATTGTAGACTCTATAAGTGTGGGATTCGGCACCATAACCAACAAAAATACCTTCTAGAGGCTTAGATTCAAACTTAGATAAATGAACTCCTTTAATAAGAAAGAAACACTTACACCCGAATACCTGAAAGTATGAGATGTTTGGCTTGTTACTGGTAAGTATTTCATACGGAGTCTTGTCCAAAATATTGCGGAGGTATAAACGGTTGGATGAATGACAAGCAGTAGAGATTGCTTCAGCCCAAAAATTATATGGAGATTTGAATTCGGCCAACATTGATCTTGCCATGTCCATTAGAGTTCGATTCTTCCTCTTGGCTACACCATTTTGTTGAGGGATGTACGCATCGGAATATTGATGTCTTATCCCCTCTTCACTTAGGAACTCATTTAAGGTGTAGTTCTTGAACTCCGAGCCGTTATCACTCCTTATAGCCGGAATGGGGACGTTGTGTTGACGTTGAAACTCGTTGGCGAAGTCGATGATAGTTTGTTGAGTTTCACTCTTCAACTTGAAGAAATAAACCCAAGTGTATCTTGAGTAATCATCAACAATCACAAGACAATACTTCTTTCCACCGAGGCTTGCATGAGATGGAGGTCCGAAAAGATCCACATGAAGGAGCTCCAATATCCTTTTTGAAGAGATAATAGTTTTCCTTCGATGAGGAGAATCATGCATTTTCCCTTCAACAGACGCCCTACAAACACGATCTTTCGCAAAAGAGACATTTTCTTTTAGTCCAAGAATGTGGCCACCCTTGTGGAGACTTTGAAAAGTTCTCATATTGACGTGGGCTAGTCGGCGATGCCATAGCCAACCCGCGTCAGCCTTTCCGAAAAGACACATCGGACCTGTAGTGGTTTTCCCCGAAAAGTCCACCACGTACAGGTCGTTTTCGACATATCCCACGAAAGCGACTTTTAGAGACTTGCTCCACAAGAGTACCACTAAATCAGCATCAATGTAAACTACAAAGCCCATCTTACCAAGGGAACGAATTGAAAGTAAGTTATACCTGAGGGCCTCAACAAGCATGATGTCCACGAGAGAGATATCGTGAGCCACCACAACTTTGCCGAGACCCAATACCTCAGATTTTGACTTGTCACCATAGGAGACGGTAATGTGATCAAGGTTTGGCTGCATCTCCGTGATGATCTCCTTGCTTCCGGTCATATGACTCGTACAACCGCTATCGAGTACCCATTTAGACCCACCGGAAGCATAGCCCTGCAAGAAAATTACTTCTTGGTTTTAGGTACCCATTTTTCAATGGGTCCTCTCATGTTAGTAACAAGGGTCTTGGGAACCCAAATAGACCAAGGAATGTAACAATCATAAGGCCCTACATAACTAGCATAAACATCACCATAAGAATCACAATATAGTTCGAAGTTAGGATTGTTGATCCCTGCAAAACCATCATAATTAGTCTTGTCATTGGTAATGTTGCTAGTCTTTGATTGAGCAGTATTGTTCTTCTTCTTCTTCTTCTTCTTCTTCTTCTTTTTCTTCTTGTTTTCTTGCTCTTTATCTTGGGTATGTAACCAAGACCTTCTTTACTGTTGTTTGTCCTTTGCCTGCTCAATATCTCATCAACAACCCCTTTACCTTTGTGTTGAGAACTCCTTGCAAGATCTTCTTTTCCAAAGGATGAAGAGGAGGTACTTGGCACATCATACCGTTTCAATTGAGTTTGGAGCTGGTCATGAGACTCATTTAGAGTAGAATGATCACTCTTCAATGCCTTGTGAGCACTTTCAAGATCATCAAACTTCTCCAAAAGTCTAGCATGAACAACCCCAAAATCAATCTTTTCTTTCTTTAGTTTCTTTACCTTGGCAAGAGCATGGTCACGTTCTTTAATGAGCTGAGCTACAGCTTCTGGTTGTGACTCCTCTAGGGATTCGAGTCTTTCTTCCAAAGAAACTCGAGTTTCCTCTTCCTCTTCCAAGGCATTCTTCAAAGAGGCTATCTCCAAGGCATCTTCTCTTTCAATTCTGCCCTTTTCTTCAAGGAGATCTTCGGCTTGAGCAAGTTGACTCATAAGAGCATCAAAATGGAGTTTGTGCTCACCTTGTAGGTAAGTGAAAAAAGTATCCAAGGCAATAACTTCTTCTTTCATTTCAAGACTGTCATGATCATCCATATCCAAAATTATGTTAGTCTTAGGAAATGAGGAGTTAGAAGTTGATACCTCGGATCCTCTTGCCATTAGACAAGTGGCGTTGTTGTTGATGGCATTCTCGTTCGGCGAGTCGAAGAGAGAGGAGGGAGTCGATGTGGTGGCTATAGCAGCCACTTCGCAAGAACTATCATCATCCTCTTCATCTTCACTTGCGGAGGAGTATTCCTCTTGAGCTACAAGGACCATCTTGGGTTGCTTCTTGAAAGGGCCATTCTTCTTAGCAAACGGCTTCTTCTTCGAAGCTTTGGATTTCTCTTTGAGGATGAGCCTGCCACCATTGTCTTCTCTATTTTGATAAGGACACTCGGCTACAAAGTGCAGTATATCTCCATAGTTGAAGCAAGTTCTCAATCTTGGGCCACTTTCTCTTCTTCCATTTGACCCATTCTTGCGCTCAAGTTCAGACTTGGCTTTGGCAGGGTCCTTCCAAAAGTTCCTTGCATAGAATGCCATGTACTCACCATGAGCACGTTTGACCTCATCGGGGCTGTCCATGGATACCCTCTCAAAAACTCCTTCATCGTCCTCTTGCTCAACAACATTGGCTTTGAGAGCCATATTGACACCCTTTTGCATTCCAATGGCCCGAGCACGGGCATCTTTAGCATTCTTTGCCGCCACTTTGAATGACGCCATTTCTTGCATGACTTCATTGGATGTCATTTTATGATAGTTGTGTCTACCTTGCAAGCTCTTCAAATCCGTCGGTTCGAAAGGCATTAAGGCACTCACATACTTTCTTTTATCCATGCATCATCAATGTGAGTGGCCCCATGCTTCCGAAATGTTGTTGCGATGCCCTTGAGTCTTCTATACATGTCCTCATGGTTTTCACCATCCAAACATGTTGAATCGCTCAGCTTCGTTACTAAGGGCATCATACCGGTTTCTTCTCATGCTTTCATTTCCAACAAAAAGGTCCGTAAGAGCATCCCACGCCTCTTTAGCTGTGTTGAGATGTTCAATGTGTGGCATGTCCTTAGGACCCACACCCAGCTGTATCATATGGAGAGCAGTGGCATTCAACTGGCTATCCACAACTTCCCTTCTTGTTAGATTGGTTTGATCTCCAATATGAAGACCTTCTTCAATAATCCTCCACAATTCAATAGAGGAGCTTCAAACATGAGATTTCATTAGAAACCTCCATTGGTTAAAAGAAGATGCAGTGAGCTTGGGTGGATCACCCCTATTTTTTATATGAGGATGAGGGATAGGTGGGTCGGGGGAATATACGTGGGGAACCTCACTATAATCCTCCTTACCATTTCCACATCATCATCCTTGGATCCGGTGTTACCCTTTTCCTTAGATGATGGTGTGGGAGCCTCAGAGGAGGATGGAGATGGGGCTATGGATGATGTAAGGCGAGCAATCATTTGATTCATCTCCTCCATCTTGGCCCCAAAGGATTTCAATAAGGTTGTTTCCAACGACTTGAGATCATCCATCGTGACCTTATCCACAGCCTCATTTCCATCATCCCTGGTACCCATACTACTCTTAAGCGGTTAAGCCCGAATTAAGAGCCGGGGCTCTGATACCAATTGAAATGGATCATATGGGCACCTAGAGGGGGGGGGGTGAATAGGTGCTACACCAATTTTTTAATTCTTTTTCAATTTTAGGCTTAGCACAAAGGTAAATTCTCTAGATAAACTAATGTGTGGAATTTCCCTATATGCAAACCTATCTACTAGCGAGTAAAGAGCGAGTGGAAGAGGAACGAGTGAACCGAAGTGAAGCACGCGGAGACACATGATTTGTTTGACCGCAGTTCCTTCCTTGTTAAGGGAAGTACGTCTGCGTTGGAGGGGTGGGCGGTACTAAGACCACCACGCCACAAAAGGTCTCACCCTATTCTCCGATGGATCTCGCCACAACAGGCCTGATCCACCTTCCACTATAGGTACCCTTCGAGGCGGGCACCGGCGCCTTTACACAACTAGCGGGGCAACAACTCCACAACAACTTGGAGGCTCCCAAAATGACAACAAGCTTCCACAAGAACAAAGTTGTCAAATACAATAACAAGATCTAGGTATTAACAAGAATACTAGATCAGGGATTTCTCCAAGTGAATGGAGAGGAGTTGAAGCGCTTGATTCTTGATGTTGATGATGAACTTCTCCTCCTTCAATTCCACCAAAGATCAAGACCTTCAAGTGGTTGAAGTGGGAGATCGAGATTTCGAGCCCTTGCACAAGGTCTGGTCAAATTCGAGTGAATCAAGAGTTCTGGACGTTGGGGAAGAAGGGGTACTTATACCCCCTTCCAAAAACCAGCTGTTGCACACTTTGGGGGCCGGATTGTCCGGCCCAAGTGGGGGTCGGTTTATCCGGCCTGGGGAAACTCCGCCCTAGACTCGAAATCTCCGGCAAAAGATCCGCCCCCTCACAGTGAGACGCGCCGAGCTTGCCCTTGATCATCTTCTGTGGGCCGGATTATCCGGTCCTATGCGAAGGCTGGATTATTCGGCCTGGGGAAGAAAAACCGCCCCAGTTTGGATTTTCCAGGAGAAAATCCGACCGGATACCGAGCGACGCGCCTTGGCTCCTTTTGCTCGAAAACTGGGGGGCCGGATTATCCGGCCCTTGGAAACCCGGATTATCCGGCCTGCGGATTTTCCGAGAGGAAATCCGACTGGACACAGAGCGACGCACCTTGGCTTCCTTGAGAGATGAGGTAGGCCGGATTATCCGGCCCATGGAGGGGCGGATTATCCGTCCCCCCTCAAAACTTCCTGCACACTTAGCACACATGAAAAGTCTCCATAGTATTGTTATCTAACACGCAAAACAAAGGAAACCATTAAATGTTCTTTCAACAATTTCAACCGTGCCCCCTAGGAGCAACAACAACAACACTGCTCCCAGAACTGGTAGCAATGATGTGCCTGTCGCAGCAAAAGACAAGTCCCAGATAACTTGTTTCGAGTGTGGAGTGAAGGGCCACTATTCCAATGAGTGCCCCAAGAAGACTGCCGCCACTGCCAATGTCAATGGCCCAGCTCAACAGCAGTGTCATGTTCAACCAGGGAGAAGATTTGCCCCAGGGAACCCTCACAACCGCAACGGCCGTCTCTTCCACATGAACGCCGAGGAAGCCCAGGAAGCGTCAGACGTAGTACTGGGTATGTTTTCTGTCAACTTAGTTTTAGCAAGGGTATTTTTTGATTCGGGAGCATCTCATTCATTTGTCACCGAAGAATTTGCATGCACTAGTAACATCCACCCAACCAACTTGAAGCATGTCATGATAGTTCAAATCCTCGGGTCAACTACAAAAGCTAGAAAAATTTGCAAAGCTGTGCCTATCCGGATACATGGGATAGATTTTTATGCCAACCTAATCGTACTCGGAACCAAAGGATTGGAAGTAGTACTAGGTATGGACTGGATGTCAAGGCATAAAGGACTGATAGACTATGCTAAGAAGGCCATCACCATGACCAGTAGCTCTGGAGTCATAGTAGAGCATATCTCTGAAACCTTACCTCGTCAATTCAAGTGCAACAAGAGTCTAACCCTACCCACCCTAGACCAAGTCCGAGTAGTTTGTGAATACCCTGACATATTCCCAGATGAACTGCCAAGTATGCCCCCGGATAGGGATATTGAGTTCATTATCGAACTAATCCCCAGAACCGGACCCATAGCCCAGAGACCCTATAGCATGAACCCCTCAGAGTTAGTAGAGTTTAAGAAGCAGTTGGATGCTATGTTAGCAATAGGCTTGATTCAACCATGCGCATCGCCATGGTGATCACCAGTGTTATTCGTCGACAAGAAAGATGGAGGCAACTGTTTGCGCACAGATTATAGAAAGCTGAATGACGTCACCATCAAAAACAAGTACCCCTTGCCAAAGATAGAGGATCTATTTGATCAGTTGACTAGTACCCAGGTATTCTCAAAGATTGATCTTAGGACTGGTTATCACCAACTTCAGATTCGTGCAACGGATATTCCGAAGACCGCCTTTACTACTCGCTATGGTTTATACGAGTATACGAGTATACGGTCATGTCTTTTGGATTAACCAATGCCCCTACTTATTTCATGAATGTCATGAATAAGATCTTTATGAATTTCTTAGATAAGTTTGTCATTGTGTTTATCGACGATATCCTTATCTACTCCAAGTAAGAAGAAGAGCATGAGCAACATTTGAGAATCATCCTAGAAACCCTGAGAGAGCATCAGTTATATGCCAAGTTCAGCAAGTGTGAGTTTTGGCTGAAAGAAGTAGGATTCCTAGGCCATATTGTGTCTGCCGGAGGAGTCTCTGTTGATCCAGCCAAGATCAAAGATGTCGAAGAATGGGAAGCCCCAACCACTCAAACCCAAGTCCGTGCATTTCTCAGATTAGTGGGATATTACCGCAAGTTCGTCGAAGGATTCTCGAGCATCACCAGACCCATGACCCAATTGTTGAAGAAGGACAAGAAGTTTGAATGGACCGACAAATGTGAAGCCAGTTTCTAGGAACTGAAGAAGAGATTGATATCAGCCCCAATACTGATCATGCCGGATATCAAGAAGCCATTTGATGTATATTGTGATGCATCCAAGATTGGTCTCGGATGTGTACTGATGCAGGAAGGCAAAGTTATCGCCTATTTGTCTCGACAACTGAAGCAGCATGAGCAGAACTATCCGACCCATGATCTTGAGTTAGCAGCCGTAGTTTTGGCATTGAAGACATGTTGTCATTATCTGATGGGAAATCGCTGTGAGATTTACTCAGATCACAAGAGCTTGAAGTATATTTTCACTCAGAAGGAGCTGAATATGAGGCAAAGGAGATGGATAGAGTTAATAAAGGATTATGACCTTGACATTCACTATCACCCTAGCAAAGCCAATGTGGAAGCGGATGCTCTTAGCAGATTGCCTTGCAGGCTAAACACAATGATCAAGGAGAAGCAGCCAAGTTTGTATGAGGAGTTGGAGCAGCTTAGAACTGAGCTTGTTAGCAAAGGATTCTTAGCTAGCATTGAACTTCAACCCACTTTGATTAGCCAAATCAAGGAAGCCTAGAAGGGAAATGAAAGTATCGACGGAATCAAACGTCGTATTGGTACATGAAAGGTACCTAGATTCACTGAAGACGAAGGAGTTCTGTGGTACAAAGGACGTATCTATGTGCCAGCAGATTTGGAGCTGAAGCAGGTAATCATGCAGGAAGCTCATGATACTCTTTATTCTATCTAGCCCGGAGGAACGAAGATGTATCAAGATTTGAAGGAGCAATTTTGGTGGCACAAGATGAAGAGAGAAATCGGAAGCTACATCGCCAAGTGTGACATCTGTCAAAGAGTCAAAGTAGAGCATCACAGACCTGCATGACTATTGCAACAATTGCAGATTCCGGAATGGAAATGGGATTCCGTCGAAATGGACTTGATCACCGGTTTGCCTACTTCTAGTAGGGGAAATGACTCAATCTGGGTCATCGTTGATAGACTGTCCAAGGTAGCTCACTTTATACCTGTTAAGACAACCTACCAGAGTTCAAAGCTATCAGAGCTGTATATTGCTAGAATTGTCAGTCTACATGGGACCCCCAAGACCATAGTATCAGATCGAGGAACCCAGTTTACCTCGAGATTTTGGCAGAAAGTCCATTAAGGATTAGGGACCAAGTTGAATTTCAGCACCGCTTATCACCCGCAAACTGATGGACAAACTGAGAGAGTCAACCAAATCCTAGAGGATATGTTAAGAGATTGTGTGTTAGAGTATGGATCAAAATGGGAAGACTGTCTGCCCTTCGCAGAATTCTCATATAGCAACAGTTATCAAGCTAGTTTGCAAATGGCACCATTTGAGTTCCTATACGGAAGAAAGTGTTGTACCCCTTTGAATTGGTCGCAAGTAGGAGAGAGTCAGATCTTTGGACCCGACATTCTCCGAGAAGCCGAAGAGAAGGTTCACAAAGTCCGTGAGCACCTCAAGACCGTCCAATCCAGACAGAAGAGTTATGCTAATAAGAGAAGGAGAGACCTGACTTTCAATGTCGGAGATTTTGTATATCTCAAGGTTTTGCCATTGAAGGGAACCCAACGCTTTAGTCTGAAAGGAAAGTTAGCCCCCAGATATATCGGGCCCTTCAAGATTCTGAACCGCCGAGGAGAAGTATCGTATCAACTGGAACTACCTGAAGAGATGTCAGCCATCCACAATGTGTTCCATATCTCGTTACTTCGCAAATGCCTAGAAGTGCCGGAGAAGACGGAAGTTTTCAAGAGCATCGATCACCGAGCTGTTGAGATCAACAATGACCTGACATATCGTGAAGTGCCCATCCGTATCTTGGAGGAAGCCTACAGAACCACCAGAACCAGGAGTATCAAGTTTCTCAAGATTCAATGGAGCAACCATACCGAGGAGGAAGCCACTTGGGAGCGAGAAGATTACATTAGGACAGAGTTCCTAGATCTCTTTAGTTCCTAGTTTTCTTTCGTAAATCTCAGGACGAGATTTTGTTTAAGGGGGGAAGGTTTGTAACATACCAAAACTCTAATCCAAGGTTATTAAGATCCAAATCATCAAATTTAGAGTTAACAAAAAAAATTCCATTTAAAAATATTAAAGCATTCATATGGTGTGCATTTAACTTAGGAGTTGATTTGAATTGCCTTTATTAAGTGATCCATTGAGTGTAAAATGATTCTTAGGTGAAATAAACATCATCTAGATCATTCCCAAACAAATCCCAAAGAAAAACAAATCAAAATGAATAAAATAACCAAATGGTCATTTGTGCCATTTTAATCAACATGCCTACATTGGCTATTCCTAGAACTCAATTCTTAACAGAAACAAATGTGGATCTTTGCACCCCTTGCTAGTACATGTAGTGATGTACCAAGGCCCACTTTGTGATCTGCCAAAAACTTTCAAACACTAAATTTAAATTGCATTTGAAAAGGAATCTAGTGTAGGTATCAAGATCACACTATTTCAAAAACCAGTCAAATGAGCTCCATTTTCAAATCCCAAGAAACCAGAGATGCTCAAGCATGTGATCAACAACTCCACCAAAATTCGACCAAAAATTCAAAAACTTTTCTCATGCGGCCATTGTGTCGAACACCTTGCAGACAGAATCCATTTGGCCTAACTATTACTATTTTGATCAAATCTTGTTGAGCAATTAGAGCTCCATTGATCACGCTTGTCCCCCTGAGCCCAACCAGACCCTCACCGGCCTACCCCTAAGCCGCAGCAGAAGTGGAGCGCCACCACTTTGTGGTCGCCGCCGGCTAGACGAGGGCAGAGCGCCAGGGACAGCGCCGCACCAAACCAACAAGCCCTCTAGCTCCACCCAACCCTACCGCACCTCCCTCTCCACCCCTTGATCACCCACAGCCCCTGGACCACACCCCCAGCACCGCCGCCCATTCTCTCTGCGAGCTCGCTAGAGCGCCCTCACCGCTAGCACGCCATAGACTGCCCCACGACCCAATACCGTGCACGCCGCTCCGCCTCGAACCCAGCACCCCGACAGACACGGCCGTGCGCCGCCGCGCGACCCATAGTCGCCGTGCGCCACGTCGAGGACCGCCTCTGTCTTCCAGAGTGCCAGCCCCGCCCGACAAAACGCCACCGCTCCTAGCCACGCATTAACGCCATAGAGCACCGCCAGGAGGCAAGCCACCGTCCGCCTACGCCGCCCATGCCTCTAGCAGCCTGTATCAACATCACCGATGAGCTCGCCGTCGTGCCGCTCGGTCCCCTCATCGACCTATAAAAGGAGGCCACCCCAACACAAACTTCTCATACCATCTCACTCCCCTCTCTCCACTGATCCTTCCACCCCATCCCCAGAGCAAGGCGAGCCACCATTCGCTGGAATTTAGCCGGAGCTTGCCGCAGCAGAGGAGGAGAGGCGCCATCGATTTCGTCCACCCTAGGAGCCACCGCGACCACCCCTGAGTCCGCCGTCGGCAGCATGTTCGATCGCCCCCATCGCCACGCTAGCTGGAGCCCTGGTATGCCCCCATTGCAC
This sequence comes from Avena eriantha, assembly GCA_910589775.1. NCBI lineage: Eukaryota > Viridiplantae > Streptophyta > Magnoliopsida > Poales > Poaceae > Avena > Avena eriantha. Next base: position 357,042,617 of record OU342745.1, read on the forward strand.
CCCCACCGAGCTGCTAGGGTTAGCTCTCGCCGGCGACCTGTTCGCCGGGGACGACGATCCTCAGCCGTAGATCTTCCTTTTAATCGCACGTCCATGTTGCCCCGTACCGCTTCACATTTGATGTGCCGCTGACCTACGGGACCCCCCTGTCAGTTGTCATCTGTGCCGCGGAGCGCCACTGGGCCGGCTCATTTTCTTTCCCGCGCTAGCCCATGAATTCAAATTTAGGTTTTTCTATTTAAGTTTGAATTCACTTATGTCCCTTAGTTTAAAAATCAATTCCAGAAGATCTACTAAACCAAATTGAGTGATTTAAATTTTGTTAGAAAGCTACTGAAAAGATCTATCCAAGCCCGTTGGATTTAATTCATTTAGAGTTAGATATCTCTCCTAGTAAAAACAACAAGACAAAAGCATTTGCACTTTCAAACATTTGTCTAAAATCAACCATAATGGCTTTTGAGTTGATTCCAACTCTCAAAAATCACATTTAACCATACATATCTGAATATGCAATAATATTAAGGTTTACATGCAGTGACTTTGGACTAGTACCAAAATAATGCTATATAGGCATTTCTAGTCACTTTAAATCATTAATTATTAAACTTAAACTTAATTAAATGTATCCAACCTTTAAATCACATTCCCATATGTTAGAATATGTGGTGATGACATGTTGCCATATGATCCCATATTTTAATTGTTGAATATTAAATCTTGGTTATTTTTGAATGAGTAGAAATTACTTTTCTTAAATAAAAAGAATAAAGCTAGTAAATAAAACCTTGTGATGATTGTGATGATAATAGATCATCAAATGTGTGCCTTAGAGTGCTAAGTATCCTAGTTTTGTATCTCGTATGTATTTATAGACGATAGTACCGACCAAGCTTTCGAGGAGGAGGAGTTCTACCCGGAGGAAGAGGAAGAAAACTTCAACCACTACATCAACCAAGGCAAGATAACACTTGAAAGTATTAACTTAGCAAGCCATCATTAACAATGCAAGCTCACCCTTGCAAGCTAGATAACCTAATCAAAGACATTAGGCATGCTTTGGTTATACCAAGTTGACTAGTACCTACTCCAAGTTTTACTTTCAAGCTTTTACTCTCTTTACTTTACCAAAGTTCCTTACTTGTTGAAGGTAGCATAAAAAGTATAAAACTTGACCTATCTAGATAACCTTAGATGTCAATATATGGCATGCGATTGATCTTAGCATCCCACCTTAGTGAACACTCTTAACTTAGTAGCTTAGAGCTAGATCAAAACTTGAGTCACTTTAGATGGGAACACTTGGTGAAAATGCATTATGAAAACCTTGGAATGATGAGTCATTCTATTGAGATGTTTTGACATGTGTTGAGAAACAAAAATGGTTTATGATGATGAAAATATTAAGGCATGAGCCTTAGCCCTTTTACAAAAAATGTTGGTTGGATTCGGATGCGATACCATTCCAATTTTACCGTACAACCACAATACCTGAATTGGGTAAGGCTTATCCGGAAGTTTATATGCATTAGTATTAGTTCCCTCGCGGGAGAGGTTTGAGCTGAGGCTACCTCTCAATGTTGTCCACCTATGCAGTGCCCAAGATGACAGATGGTCATGGTTGGGAGGCCATACTCATAGGAGAGGTGCTTATACTAGGGTGTGTAAAGGAAAGGTTATGTTTGATTATCTGCATACTAAGTATGATGATTCAGGGTTATCCCTGACAGATGTATCGAATCTTGGGAGGCCATACTCATAGGAGAGGTGCTTATTAATTATTCCGCTGCTTGTTGTGTTAAGACTGGATCATGAGATCCTTTATTCGTGTAAGACCTTATATTGGTATGTAATGGATGATGTACTGTGATATCCAATCTGTTATGTCTTGCAAAAATGGTAATCTTGGGATTGTGATGCATGACATAACATGCACCTGGGATTAAAAATCCGGGTGTTGACAGGGTAATTATGTTTTGAAGCAGGTAATACCTTGCTCATATAATATACTGGCCTTTGCACCGACTTTCCTTCTTCTTCACGCTCCACTACAATTACTGCACTTACGACTCGGTTGGTCGCGGCTACATAGAGCAACATTGGCTCCTTGGCTAGCGGTACCGCTAGGATTGGTGCAGTAGACAACATCTTTTTAAATTCTCGAAATGCGCTATCCGCTTGTGGCGTCCATGTGAATTTGTCCGCCTTTTTCATTAACTGGTAGAGGGGCAAGGCCTTCTCTCCTAGCCGGCACACGAACCGACTTAACGAAGCTAGGTAACCAGTGAATTCTGCACATTGTTAAGGCATTTTGGCAATTCCATTCTCTCTATAGCCCGGATTTCGTTGGGTTAGCTTCAATACCTTGGCTAGACACTAGAAAACCGAGCAACTTTCTTGCGGGCACACCAAAAGTGCATTTCTCCGGGTTAAGCTTCATTCGGAACCGTCTCAAGTTTGCGAATGTCTGCCGGATGTCATCAAGGAGTGTATTGCTTTCCTTGGTTTTTATCACCACATCGTCCACATAAACTTGCACGTTTCGACCTATCTAGTCATATAGAAATTTTTGCATGCATTGCTGGTACGTTGCTCCAGCATTACGTAATCCAAACGGCATAGTGCAATAGAAATAAACCCCGTACGGGGTAATAAACGCAGTCTTTATTTGATCATTTGGGTTTAGGGGTAGCACGGCTTCAGCACCATGCACCATGAAGAACGGGGTGTATCCCGTGGCACTATTTGGAGTTGTGCGTAAGCTCTAGTGTACGGATTGCAGGTTGTCTAGGCAGCATCCGGCGGCTTGTTTGAGTGGCCAGAGGAGTCGCTTCTTGATTCCGCCGCAGACGAGGCCGTTAGCCTTTTCGACTTGACCGTTGGTCTGCGGGTGAGCCACCGAGGCATAGCTTATGTTGATTCCCAGGTTTTCGCATAATTCCTAGAACTCCTTAGAGGTGAAGTTCGTCCCATTGTCCGTGATGATGCTTTGTGGTACTCCAAAGCAGTAGATAATGGACTCGAAGAACTTGACAGCGTTGGCTCCTAATTGATTTGTCACCGGCATGGCCTCGATCCACTTGGTGAACTTGTCGACTGCGACCAAGAGGTAAACATAACCTCCTGGCGAGGATTTCGGGAGCTTGCCGACCATGTCTAGTCCCCATTGTACGAAGGGCCAATCCAATGGTATTGACCGGAGTTCCGTGCCAGGTGTGTGAGGTTTGTCCGCGAATCGCTGGAAAGCGTTGCAGCGCTAGACGATGTCTTTGGCATCGCGCATGGCCGTGGGGCAGTAGAATCCAGCTCGCAGAGCTTTGGCAACAAGGGCGCGACTGCCAACATGGTGCCCGCAAGTGCCTTCGTGGATGTCGAGGAGGATGGCCCTTCCGTCCCTATTGGAGAGGCACCGTTGGAGCACTCCTGTGATGCTGCGCTTATATAGTTTGCCATTGATGAGGGCGAACGCCTTGGATCGGCGCGCGATCTGCCGTGCATCAGTCGGGTCATCTGTTAGCCTCTTGCTGAGTAGATATGTGAAGTAAGGTTGTGTCCAAGATGGCTCGATCATCATTACGCTCATTGGTCCTTCGAGTCCTGTATCAAGCTTCAGGTCGTCGAGTGTCATTGGCTCGTTGGGTGACATAGCCCCCAAGTCCGTTGACGTGCTTGCTCTTTTCACTGGAGCCTTTGGCTTGATGGAGCGCTCGCAGATGCGCTCGGGAAATACCCTAGGTGGTATGGGGGCATAGGTGGAGCCAATATTGGCGAGTAGATCCACCTCTTCATTTCTTTCGCGGCCCACGTGTCGCAGCTCGTAGTCGTCGAAGTCTCCTTCGAGTGTGTCGTAGAGGTCGCGATAAGCGATCATGTTGTCGCTCAGTGCATCGCACTCGTGCATCGTTTGGTTGACCACCAGTTTGGACTCGCCGTAGATGATTAGCCTCTTGGCGCCACAGGCTTTCGCCATCCGCATCCCATGGATTAGAGCCTCATACTCAGCTTCATTGTTGGAGGCAGTGAACTGCATTCGCAGAATGTATTTAAGCTTGTCTCCCTGGGGCGATGTAAGTATGACACCTGCGCCAGCTCCGTCCTTTCGTTTGGATCCGTCGAAGTGTATTTTCCAGAGGTAGGACATATCTGGCTTGTCGGGGAGCTGGTTCTCCATCCAGTGCACGAGGAAATCAGGGAGGACTTGCGACTTGATCGCGTCACGCTTTTCGTATATGATGTCTCGTGGAGACAGTTCGATTCCCCAAAGAGCGACTCGCCCAGTGGCATCAGGGTTATTGAGTATATGCCCAAGCGGACCGTCGTTGACCACCACGATTGAGTGCTCCTGGAAGTAGTGGAGCAGTCGCCTGGCTGTCATGAAGAGGCCGTACGCCAGCTTCTGGTAGTGTGGGTACCGTGGTTTTGTTGGCGTGAGCAGCTCGCTGAGGTAGTAGACTGGGCGTTGGACCCCATGGACCTTATTTTCTTCGGCTTGTTCCACCACAAGCACCGTGCTGACCACCTGGTTGGTGGCAGAGATGTAGAGCAACAACGGCTCTTTTTCGCGTGGAGTCACCAGTACCGGCGAGGTGGATAGTAAACGCTCGAGGCCCCGAATGCTTCTTTCACCTTGTATGACCACTCGAATTTGTAAGTTTTGCGGAGAAGTTGGTAGAAGCGCAATGCCTTTTCGCCCATGCGATTGATGAATCGACTGAGCGCCGCGATTCGCCCAGCCACCTGCTGGACGCCTCTTACATTCTTCGGCTTCTCCATGGCCAGTATGGCCTTTATTTTCTTCGGGTTTGCTTTGATCCCTCTCGTGGAGATGAGATACCCGAGTAACTACCGAGATGGCACGCCGAAGGCACATTTATCCGGATTGAGCTTGATCCGGTAGCGGTCGAGGTTGGTGAAGGTCTCGTGTAGATCGTCGATTAGTGTGGCTTCCTCTTTGGTTTTGATGACGATGTCGTCAACATAGACTTGGATGTTGCGACCAAGTTGATTCTTGAGGCAAGCCTGCATGCACCGCTGATAAGTGGCTCCTGCGTTTTTTAGCCCAAAGGGCATCATGTTATAGAAGAACACACCAAAGGGTGTCGTAAACGCCGTTTTCTCCTGATCCTCTTCCTTCATTCAAATCTGATTGTAGCCTGAGTAGGCATCGAGGAAGCAGAGACGCTCACATCCCGCGGTGGAATCTATGATTTGGTCGATTCGCAGTAGTAGGAAGTGATCCTTTGGGCAGTGCTTATTCAAGGAGGTGAAGTCCACGCACATCCGCAGGATATCCATGTCTTTTTTGGGCACAAACACTGTGTTAGCGAGCCAAGTGCTTTCCTTGATCTCGCGTATGAATTTTGCGTCGAGGAGTATATTGATCTCCATTCCGACTGCTTTTGCTCTTGGTTCAGACAGTCGCCGAATTATCTGCTTGACTGGCCTTGCGTCTGGATTCACGTTGAGTGCGTTCTCGGAAAATTCCCTAGGAACTCTTGGCATGTCCGCTGGACACAAGGCGAAGATCTCCCAGTGCTCACAGAGGAATTCGACGAGCGCGAGTTCCTATGTGGAACTCAAGTTGTTGGCAATGAGGGTCGTCTTGGTCGGGTCTGTTGGGTGGACCTGGACTTTCTTCGTGTGCACCGATAAGTCGAAGGACAGGTTGGGTGAACTTGGCCTGCTCAGGGGAGGCAGACTATTGTCTTTCGACTCCTTTAATCTTGCGAGTTCCTCCTGCATGCCGAAGGACTGGGAGATTCTGTTGAATTCCCTCTCGCAGCTGTCGAACCTCTCGAAGTTGCCGTTGATTGTGATTACGCCATTTGGACCTAGCATTTTCATCTGTAGGTAGGCGTAGTGCGGCACTACCATGAACCTTGCGAATGCGACACGTTCGAGGATGGAGTGGTATTGTGAAGGCCAGTCGACGACTTCAAAGTCGATGCGCTCTCGCCGAAAGTTTTGCGGCGTGCCAAAGATGACGTCGAGGTTGATTTTGCCCAGGGGATATATGCCCTTCCCTAGGTTGATGTCGTGGATCGTTGTGTCCAAGACTTCCAGGCAAGTCAGGGGGATCCTCATCGCACGCAAGTTACTCGCGAACATGAGGTTAATGCCACAACTGCTGTCCATGAAGACCCGACTCATATTGAAGCCCCCGATCTGCGCCTCGAGTACGAGGGGACAGTGGTCTAGACGTGAAACTTGGCGCGGGTGGTCACGCCTGTCGAAGGTGATGCAGGAGTCGCTTCCACTGAGGTACTTAGTGGTGGAAGGTGGAGTGTTTATCGCCAAGTTGACTTGGCGAGTGATGGCCTTCTACACTCGATTTGAGGGACATCCTTTTTGGATCATCCCCATGTTGCCCATGTCACATGGGTATGGTTCGCCTCCGTGATGCTGGACCGGCACGGTCGCGGGTGGTGGTGGTTCGGGCGGTGGTGGAGGAGCTCCATGTTCCATAGTGCCTGGGGCGACTTCGTAGCCCCTGTTGGCCTCGTCACGATTCATCTGAGCCAGGCCCTCGTGGAGTTTGAGGAACTCGCGGTAGTCCTTAAGAAGGTGGCTGGATTTCTTCTTGCCATCGTGCTTGTCAATGTAGAAGTGCATGTTGCATAGCCCGGACCGTTGGTCCTCGATAGATGTTGTGGGTGCCTCTTCGCGAGTGCGGCGTTGCCACACCTGTGTGGTTTTTCTGCTGTCGCGGTATCCACCACTGTGGTATCCTCTATTATGGTTGTCGTCGTGTTTGTCGGCGTAGCTGGCTGCGACCATATTGACCTTGTCGCGGTCATCGTAGATGCGCTTCCGACGTTTGCCTCGGCGGTCACGTCTGCGCCCGAGGTCGTCTCCGTCATCGGAGTAGGCGCGGTTTTTCACCGAGTCTTCTCCGTCAGCCCACCGATTCATGATTTCCATCAGGTGGTCGGTCGTTTTGGGTTTCGAGCGGCCCAACTCCTCCCTGAGCTCTATACAGCGAACGCCGAGGTTGAACGTGTTGATTGCGTGGTCCTCCGAGATGTTTTCTTCAGAGTTCTTGATGATGGACCACCTCTGGATGTACGAGCGTAGAGATTCACCCGATCTTTGCTGGCATCTTCTCAATTCTTCGATTGATGCGGGCCTTTTGTAAGTGCCCTTGAAATTGCACACGAAGCTACAGACCAGGTCTTCCCAGTAGCGAATGGATCCGCGCGGGAGGTTGTTGAGCCATGCGCGAGCGGCGCCCTACAGCTGTAGCTGTAGGCATTGCATGGCCGTGCTTCGACTCCCTCCATGTAGTCTAACGGAGGAGAGGTGGTCCTCCAACCAGATTTTCATGTCCTGTAGACCATCAAATTTTGGGTTCTCCGACGGGAGTTTGAACCCTTTAGGCATTCGCTTTTGCTTGATGGCCCTGCTGAAGCATATGGCGCCACAGAGCTCAGTCTCGTCTTATTCTGAGTCAATCGAACGAGCGCGTTTTGCCCGCATCTTATCGACTTTGTGTTGCATTAGGTCATCGTGCGCATCGTAGTCGCGATCATGCCGCCATGAGCGGTGACACCAAGGCAGATCGTGGCTATCATCGTTGGACGAGGGCGAGGAGTAGCGTTTTTCCAGAGCCTTGCTTTTCTTTGGCTCTGGTGCGGGCTCTTTGTCGAGGGAGGCCTCGACTAGCCCCAAGCCCGCGATCGTAGATCGGTGCATGGCAGCTCGTGGATCTCCAGCTGTCGGCTGGTTGTTGAGGAGGTACATGGTGGCCGCCGTTACCGCGGCTTCCGGCATCTTCGGGGGCACGTTGCCCCACGTATCCACCGTCATGGAGCCGAAGTCGAGGACTTTCGCGGCTTCTACGAGCTCCTCCTCGGTGAGGTGGGCCAGTCAAGGTCTTCTCTTGTTGGCCAGGTACTCGTTTCCTTTGGAGGAGGATCCTCCGTGGGAGGAGAGCCCGGCTCGCCGAAGACTTGACTTGTCCGCTGCCTTTTTACGCGCCTCGAGTTGCGCGATTGCATGTAGCTGCCATGTGTATTCCTCCAGATCGGATCCGCGACTGTTGTCGCTATCCGTGCTCCTGGCTGTTGCCAACGCGTTGAGCTTGCTGAGGGTGCTGATTGGTAGAGGGAACCATGATGCTAGAGCAATCGCGGGTGTCGTTGGCTGGTCAGGCATGCGAAGCATGCCTAGCTGACCAACCTGGAAGCAGAAGCTCGCAATCGCGAGGCTGATCCCATCGCCCATGGACTCAAAATCCGGCGAGTGGCGGGTGTGTGGACGTTCACGTCAAACACGCTGAAGAGCTGGCGAATCTCTGCATTTGTAGAGTTGTAGAACCCGGTTGATGGGGCCGAAGAAACCGCAACATCCGCACTCCCAGTTCCCACAGACGGCGCCAATTGACGAGGGTTTAACTCGTCAATGCCCATTGTTATGGGCTTGGATTTTGGAGAAGGAGGGAGCGCTAGAGGCATCAATCGGCTAGCAAACAAGCACACAGGGACGCAAGCTTTACCCATGTTCAGGCCTCGTAGAGGTCCCTACTCCTGCTTGTCTGCTCTTGGAATTAATGAAGGAATCGAAGATTACAAGGACGCGCAGATGCAATCTGGCGAGAGTTGTGGAAACTAGGGTGGTGATTGTCCTCCTTGCCACCCCTCCTAGCCTTTATATAGATAGGCTAGGTCTCGGATAGCAGCTCAAGTCGGTTACAGGTTAGGGTTTTCCCTTTGAACTTTCTATCTTAAGCTTCTTCTTGTCTCGCAAGCAATCAAGAGTCCATGGGCCACTCGAATCCTCCACTAGGCCTTGGCAACACCATGGGCTTCTGCCGTATTTGAACCATATATACCAAACTCGAGTACCTGTAGGGTATACCCATGTCACTTGGAAAAATGAAATTGATTATTTTTTGTTTTTAATATCTTCGATTATTTTCAAAGGATGGCCAAATTTGTCGGCATGCAAATTCTTGGATATGGGATCATAAGCATAAATTACATTCTACATAAAGGACCTAAAAAAGGGAAAATTACATTGAGGTCCATACATTTAGCACAAAGGACACTAAAATTGAGAAAAGAAAAACGATTGGGTTCGGCTCCTTCTCGAGAGAGCAGCTGGTCGAGCCATACTCTTCATACTACTTCCTCTTCGATTGTTTTCAAAATATGGCCAAATCTGTCGCCATGCAAATTCTTGAATATGGGATCATCAACATAAAGTATGATGTAGAGATATGGCCTTGACCTCGTGGTTGTTCGGCTTGAAATCCAAGATTTTTTCATACCAGATGACAACTATGCTTAAATTTGTTGAAATTTCATCACTTACTTATAGGTTAGCATTTTACATGGTTCGTGGGAGTACATTCTACATCAAGGACCTAAAAAGGGGGAAATTACATCGAGGTCCATACATTTAGCACAAAGGACCCTAAAATTGAGCAAAGAAAATAGTCGGGTTTGGCTCCTTCTCGAGAGAGCAGCTGGTCGAGCCATACTCTTCATACTACTTCCTCTTCGATTGTTTTCAAAATATGGCCAAATCTATCGCCATGCAATTTCTTGGATACTCCATCATCAGAATAAAGTATGATGTAGCGATATAGCCTCGACCTTGTGGTCGTTCGGCTTGAATTCAAAGAGTGTTCATACTCGTTGACAACTATAAGCTGAAATTCGTTTAAATTTCACCACTTACTTTTAGGTTAGAATTTTACACGGTTGATGGGAGTATATTTTACAACAAGGACCTAAAAAGGGGCGAAATTACATCGAGGTCCATACATTTAGCACAAAGAAGCCTAATACTAAGCAAGCAAATTAGTAGGGTTCGGCTCCTTCTTGAGAGAGTAGCTGATCGAGCCACACTCTTCATAGTACTTCTTTTTTGATTGTTTTCAAAATATGGCCAAATTTATCGATATGCAAATTCTTGAATATGGGATCATCAGCAAAAACAAGGATGTAGATATGGCCTTGACCTTGGTCGTTCATCTTGAAATACAAGAATGGTTCATACTTGTTGACAACTAAGATTAAATTCATTTAAATTTCACCACTTACTTTTAAGTTAGAACTTTACACGGTCGATCGGAGTACATTTTACATCAGGGACCTCAAAAAAGCAAAAATTACGTTGAGCTCCATACATTTAGCATAAAGGACCCTAAAATATTTTTTTGGTTTGGCTCCTTCTCGAGAGATCAGCTGATCTGAGTCAAACTCTTGATACTACTGATACGTCGTAAACGTATATATAATTTTTTATGTTCCATGCTTGTTTAGTATCTACTTTCTTATGTTTTGTTCATACTTTAAGGTATTTTTATACATTTTCTGGAACTAACCTATTAACAAGATGCCATAGTGCCAGTTGCCTATTTTTCTGTTATTTTTGGTTTCAGAAAATCTAGTAAAGAAATAATCTCGGAATTGGACAAAACAAAAGCCGAAGTTTCTATTTTACCAGAAGACTCACGGAGCCAGAAGACGAGACGGAGAGGGCTACGACGGGCCCTGTAGCATCCCAAAACTATAATCAAGGTTATCAAGATTCTAATCACCCAATTTAGGTTTAACAAAAACTTTTTATTATTAAAATAATTATGAATGCATGTGTATGTTGCATTAGTGTAGAATTGTTTGAAAATGCCATGTTTGATTGTTCTAAATGATATGAAATGGTTAAAATGTGAATTCCACATCATCCAGACCATTTACAAACAAAATCCAAAGAAAAAGAAATCAAATAAGATTAAATAATGCAAATGGTCATTTTGACCATTTTAATCCACTAGGTCACTTTAGGTGTTCCTAGAAGTCAATTTCAAGTAGAAACCTTCTCAACTCTTTTCACCCCTTGCTAGACCAAGTAAAGATGTACCAAGGCCCACTTTACACACTTACAAAAACATCTAGCAAAAAAAATTAAATGACATTTGAAAATTTAATCCAATGCATATGTGAAGATCCTCATTTTTGAAAAACCCATCAAATGAATTCACCTTGCCAATCCCTAGCAACCACAGATGCCCAAGATTATGACCAACACACCCACCAAATTTGAGCCAAATATTCAAATTTAAACTTCTTGCGGGCATTGTGTCGAACACTTGGTGAGCACAAATTTAGCTGCCAAACTTTTACTATTCTTGATCAATGCCTTGTCTACCAATTGTCGCCAAAACGTGTCCTTCCCCCAGTCCCAACGAAGGCCAATGCACCACTCCCCCTTGTTGTATGCGCTAGTGCCAAGCCACCGGAGAACCCCCATTGCCGGTCGACCATGAACCACTCACAGCAGACTGCCCCGCTCTCTCCCACCATGTCTAGGAGGTAGCCACCAATGCGCCGCCCCTCCCTGCCCCTTCCCCGACCACTGCCAAGCCCTAGACCGCTGCAGAACAGCCGCGCCCAGAGCGTCTGCGCCATGCCGAGCACGCGCCAGAGCGCCGCGCCCGACCAGCATGCACATGCCGCGCCTCGACCGCAGCTCACGCGCACTACTTCGCCACAACCCCAGGAACCGCCCAAACATGCCCGTTTGCCGCTGCTTGACACGCAACCACCATGCGCCACGTCGAACACCGCTTCTGTCGCGCAGAGCATCACCCTCTCCAAACCGCACACGGCCGCCCCTTGCCCCACCTTTAAGTTCGAGAGGATCTCTAGGAGATCGTGCATCGTCCCCTACCTCCAGCCGCACCGCTAGCTGCATGTACCGTCGCCACCGACGAGCTGCGCCCACGCCGCTCAGTCCCTTCGTCAACCTATAAATAGAGGCCACCCCAGCCTCATTCCTCACACCATCTCACTCCCCTCTCACCACTGATCCTTCCACCCCATCCCCGGAGCAAGGCGAGCCTAGTTAACCGGAATTTCATCGGAGCTTGCCACTGCAGAGGAGAACAGGCGTCGTCGATTGGAGCTGTCCCAGGAGCCACCGTGACCATGCTTCAAACCGCCGTCGTCTACCAGCTCGATCACCCCCATCGCGACGTCTAGTTGGAGCCCAGGTGATCCCCCATAGACCCCCACCGTGCTTTTCTACATTCAAACATTTTTCAAAAATCAACCATAATAGCTTTTGAGTTGATTCCAACTCTCAAAAATCACATTTGATAGTACCTTTTTGAATATGTAAAAATATTTAGGTTTGCATGTAGTGACTCTGGGCTAGTACCAAAAAATGCTATTAGGGCATTTCTAGTCACTTTAAATCTATTAAATAATAATCTTAAACTTTATAAAATGTGACCAACCCTTTAAATCACATTCCCATGTATTAGAATATGTGGTGATGACATGTGTCCACATGATCCCATATTCTATTTGGAGAATATTAAATCTTAATTAATTTCAATGAGTAGAAATTACTTTTCTCAAATAAAACTAGTTCTTTAATGCATGTGATGACTGTGATGATGCTAGATCATCAAGTGTGAGCCTTAGTGTGCTAAATAGCAATAGATAAGTATTGTTTGGTGATTGTGTACCCTGTATTCATTTATAGAAAATAGTACCGACCAAGTCTATGAGGAGGAGGAGTTCTACCCCGAAGAAGACGAGGAAAACTTCAATCACTACACCAACCAAGGAAAGCTAGATCTATGCAAGCTTTAACCTAAGCAAGATTCCTTATGTATGCTTTGGTTATATATTTTGATTTATACCCATCCCAAGTTTTACTTGCAAGCTTTACTTTCCTTTACTTTATCAAAGTTCTTTACTTTTAGTATAGGTAGCATAAAGAGTATAAAACTAGGCCTATCTTGTTACACTTAGATGTCATTCTATGGAATGAAATTGAAGATTAGCACCCCTCATTAGTGACCACTCTTAACCTTAGTGGCTAGTGCTCAGCATAAAACTTGATCACTTTAGATGGGACTACTTGGTGAAAATGATTATGAAAACCTTGGAATGATGAGTCATTCTATTGAGATGCTTTGACATGTGTTGAGAAACACAAATCGATTTGATGCTGAAAATGTTGAGGCATGAGCCTTAGCCCTTTTAGAAAAACATATGGTTGGGTTCGGATGCGATACCATTCCAATTTTACCGTACAACCACAATACCTGAATTGGGTAGGGCTTAGCCGGAAGTTTATATGCCTTAGTATGGGTTCCCTCGCGGGAGAGGTTTGAGCTAGGGCTACCTCTTGATGATGTCCACTGATAGCCCAAAATATATCGAGCTCGTTAGGGAACCTCAATAGGAAGGTATGATGAGCACATCAGCAAGTTTCCCTCAGTTATGAAACCAAGGTTATCAATCCAGTAGGAGCAAGGAAACACCCAAAGGTGTTGCTAGCTGAGCCTTGGCAGGGCGCACTACCGGTGCTAGCAGCAACGTGGAGACCTACACAACACAACCACAGAACTCTGTCCCCAACTTGCGATGAGGTTGTCAATCTCACCGGTTTTGCTGAAAACAAAGGATTAAACGTATTGAATGGAAGAAAGTAGTAGTTTGCAGAAAGTAAACACAAAGGAGTAAACAGTTGATTGTAGATTGGAAGTAAAAGAAAAGACCGGGGTCCATAGTTCACTAGAGGTGGCTCTCCTTAAGATAGATAACATGTTGGGTGAACAAATTACAACATGGCAATTGACAAATATTGAGAAAGCATACAAGCATATACTACTCATCTTGACTCCTTTGAGATTCGATTAGGCATTACAACATTATACATAGACTGTCATCCAACTGCATCTATGACTAATAATCCACCTTCAGGTAATCATCTGAACCCCCTCCAGTATTAAGTTGCAAGCAACAGATTATTACATTACGAATTGCGTGTAAAGTAAACAATACGATTGTTCTATGAACAAAGGATTGTTGTTTTCTCCCTACTAGAAACAACACATCTAGTACCTTAGACATTACTTTCACGTCCTTAGATTACCAGAGGAATGAACCCACTATCAAGCATAAATACTAACTCTTGGAGTTGCTAGCATCTACTTGGCCAAGATAGCTACTAACAACAGAAAGCATGCAAGATCACAAATAACAAAGACATGATAGAATCAATAATCAATCTGAAATAGCATCTCAATATCCATCAGATCCCCGCAAACACAACATGCATAATTACAAATATATGATCTTGATCATGAACGGAGCTCACAAGATCTAAACATGATAACACAAAGGAGGAGAACCAGCCATCTAGCTACTACACGGATCTGTAGTCCAGAGATGAACTACTCACGCATCACACCGGAGGCTTGCATGATGATGAAGAAGGCCTCCAGGATGAAATCCCCACTCCGGCAGGGTACCGGGAAGGGCTTCAGATCCCTCCCGGTCTAGGGATGGAGACGACAGCGGCTACCAACGCTTTTGTGGATTTTTGATCGGGTACTTAGGGTTTCTGTATCGAAGGCAATATATAGTTGGAAGGAGAGGCCGAGGAGGTGCCCGGGGCGGCCATACCACCCCCTGGAGCGGGCCAAGCCTGGCCGCGCGGCCAGGTGGTGTGGCCGGGCCCCAGCCTCTCTATGTCTCGTATTCTGGCTCCGTGTGTCCCTCGGTGAAAAACTGACTTTGGCTTTTGTCCCGTCCAATTCCGAGAATATTCATTTTCTGACTTCCTGGAACCAAAAACAACAGAAAACAGGCAGCTGGGATTGTGGCTCTTGTTAATAGGTTAGTCCAAGAAATCATATGAAAAGTACTACAAAGCTGGAACAAAACATAAGAAAGTAGATAAAACCAAGCATGGAACATAAAAAATTATGAATACGTTAGCAACGTATCAACATCCCCAAGCTTAACTCCTGCTCGTCCTCGAGTAGGTAAGTGATAAAAAGAAAGAATAATTTTTGAGGTGACATGCACCATCATAAACTTGATCAAAGTATTTGCAAAACATTCAAAGCGGGGATCATAGTACTTCAATCATAACATGAAAGACAAAGTTCTAGCAATAAGACAAAGCAACTATGTTGCAACATGAAAGGGTACAAACAAAAGATTCATGAATAACAATACTTTGCAAGACGTTTGTTTGTTTCACATAAATAAAACATGGCATAATAGTATTCAGCTTGTCCCTCATGGAGTAGCAAAACATAAATGCATAGGACACCTTCAAAGTTCATAAGAGTGACTAGATACAAATAGTTTAAAACAAACAATATCAAGTTATGCATCAATCAACTAGTCTTGGGAAAATGCACATAGAACTAAGAATGGCCACTATGATCTCAAAGTAGGCGCATAAAGAGAGAAGGTGGAGACTCGACATAAAAGTAAAAGAAAGGCCTTCATAGAAGGAAGTAGGGATTCAAGTCTCATAATGAGCTTCCAAAAATTATGGTACTTGTTAGCTTTTAGCTCTCATTGCCCCTATCATAAGCATCTTTAAGGTGATTAAGGTTAAAGTGACACAACTAAGAGGATATGCTTGACAAGTTATAAGCCGAAATCTCATGCCCCTTACTTACAAAGACCGAACCTCATGCTACTCAAATTTAGTCACGAGTAAGCTCTTGTCATTGTAAGTACATATGTATCATAAAGAACCTCCAACGGAGTACCCCTTGCACATGATATAGGAGCTATCCCATAATCAAAATGACAAGGCAAGCAGACAATGAGCATCTCAGGGATCTTTTTATTTGCTATTTGCATAGGTTTTTATTGAGGATGCTTCATAGAGTGCTCATTATGGTGATGCTGCAAGTTTCCACCTTGGTTAGGCATGGATTAGGCTAGCGGCCCAGGCATTTCTCTAACACACATACAAACTCCATGATCTTACAACTTCCACTTTTATTTCACACCACCGGGATCCATAAGCAAAACAGCAGGGTACAAAGTACACGTGCAATGTTGAAAGCGTTCCCCATGATACATGGTTCCGCTAATTTCAACTTATAAAGCGCAAGCATATACGCAACAAAGAAGGACCCAATGGTTCAAGTTTATTAAATGCAAGAAAAGTAAAGTGTGCCATCAAGTTCGTGAGAGCTTTAATCACTAATTTTCACATAACAAGTTTAATTTGGAAGGTAGAAAAAACAAGAATATACTTGAAATAGCATAATATAGTAGGTAGGTATGGTGGAATCTTTGGAATAACTTGGTTTAAGGAGTTGGATGCATGAGTGGAACTCATACTTGGTTATAGAGGCTAGCAAAAGACTGGGAGCGACAAACTAAGAGAGCAATAATGGCCATAATCATGTAGAGCGACAAAACATCATTGATCAAAGCATAAAGTGATACTACAAGTTGAAAACTAAAGTATCATAAAGGCTATGGTGACTTGGGATAGTCATAACATGGTGTAAGCATGTGCCAAGTCAACCCAAATAAAGCATCAAAGGAGAATACCACAATATTATGCTTTAATATGCTAAAACAACGCATGATCCTTCTAAGGCACATTAAGCAATCTAAATTGCTTAAAACATGTCATGCTACAACAAATAATACTAAGCATAAAGCCAAAAAAATATCAAGCATGGCACGACAAAGCATAAGCCTCAGTCTAAAACAAGCTCTCTGATACATTGCAAATGTATCTATACTTTTTGATGTTCCATGCTTGGTTTTATCTGCTTTCTTATGTTTTGTTCCAACTTTGGAGTACTTTTCATATGATTTGTTGGACTAACCTATTAACAAGAGCCACAGTGCCAGTTGCCTGTTTTCTGCTGTTTTTGGTTCCAGAAAGTCAGAAAATGAATATTCTCGGAATTGGACGGGACAAAAGCCAAAGTTGATATTTTACCGGAAGACTCACATAGCCAGAAGACGAGATGGAGAGGGGCCACAGGGTGGCCACACCATGTGGTGGCGCGGGCTAGCCCTGGCCGCACCACCAGGTGGTGTGGGGCCCCTGGCCGCCCACCGACCTTGCCCTCTGGCCTATAAGAAGCCTCCCGAGGCATAAACCCTAAATAATCAATCATCCAACCACGAAAAGTTCCGCAGCACCGCTGCCACCGAAGGGGAGATTCAGGGGACAGAAAGTCTCTGTTCCAGCACCCTGCCGAGACGGGGAAGTGCCCCCAGAGCCATCTCCATCGATCTCCACCACCATCTCCATCACCGTTGCTGATTCCCATGATGAGGAGAGAGTAGTTCTCTCTCGAGTCTAAGGGTTCTACCGATAGCTATGTGTTCATCTCTCTCTCTATGCATGATCTTATTGAGGTCATGAGCTTGTAATCTGTAGATCTATTCTGCTACTCAAGTGCTTTAATGAATCTCTGTTCTCCCCATGTGTGTGAAAGTGACAGCGTGCTCACCATGGTGGCACTTAGGCTAGAGATTACAAATACTTGTTATGAGTTATATTTAGAGTTGGATTTTCTATGAAATTGTGGTGTTTGTTGGATTCATCTAGTACTCAAGGTGATAGTGTGGGGTTATCTAGATAGGAAAAGCAAACTTTGAGGTGTGCTGTTATAGCCCTACCATCGATTAGAGTGTCCAACCCGAGAGTAGTTAAGAGTAGTATCATAAAGAGAAGGTATTTATATGAGAGAGTGTTCACTAGTGAAAGTATGATCCCTAGGACTTGTTTCTAAGCATTGAAACACCGTTTGCTACTAGATCTGTTACATGTTTGCTTGCTTCCATCTTTATTTCAGTTTGCCTTTACTCTCTTCCACGCCCTCAAGCTATTTTCTATCACCGTTACCACTTGTAATTATCCATACCACTTGTATTTCACTATCTCTTCGCCGAACTAGTGCACATATACACGTGACAAGTGTATTGGGTGTGTTGGGGACACAAGATACTTCTTGTATCTTGATTGCAAGGTTGCTTGAGAGGGGATACCTTTGACCACTTCCTCCCTGAGTTCGATAAACCTTGGGTCATCCACTTAAGGGAAAACTTGCTGTTGTTCTACAAACCTCTACACTTGGAGGCCCAACAACTGTCTACAAGAATAAAAGTGCATAGAGATCAAGCTATTTTCTGGCGCCATTGCCGGGGAGGTAAGGTAAAAGGTATTCACACCGAAGGATTAAAGAAGAAGAACCTCCCACGGCAAACGTCTATTTTCTAGTGCCGTTGTCGGGGAGGTAAGGTAAAAGGTACTTACATCCTCCGGTGTGAGTGCTCGAAGTTATTTCCTTTAGATTCTGCAATTTTATCTTTTTGTTTCTTGTTTTCACTAGTTTGGCTTAATGGAAAACAACAACAAAATTAGAGAGCTTTTTAGTATTTTTCCTAATATAGAACATGAATTCTTTTAAAAGAAAATTAAAAAACCCTTGGAACCTTCTTTGCATGCTAATAGCAATGTTATTAGTATGAATCTTTTGAACACCTTTGTTACTAATGCTATGGAAACATCTAAGCTTGGGGAAGTTGGTTTTTATGAAAATGATCCTTTTAGTTCCCCAGCTTTAAACAAGAAAATTTGCTCTGATGATACTTTATCTCCCATATGTGGTATTTCTAATGATACTTGTGATATTTTAAATCCACATACTGAAAGCATCCCTTTTAAAATACCTATAAAAAATGTTGAACGTGTTACGAATAACTCTTATTTTGGAGATGGAACTGTCCATCATGGTGATCATTTACTCTTTATACATGAATTATGCGAGTTGTTCAAGTGTGTAGGTATTTCAATGAACCAAGTTAAGAGGAAGCTATTCCCTCTTTCAGTTAAGGGCAAAGCAAGGGAGTGGTATGAGCTACTAGATGATCCTCATCATTTGGAGTGGTAGGAACTCGAATCTCTCTTTTACTCTAAATTTTATCCTCCTCATGAAATTCATAAAGATAGGAATTACATTTATAATTTTCATCCTCATGATGGAGAAAGTATTGCCCAAGCATGGGGGAGATTGAAGTCACTAATGCTCAAATGCCCCATTCATGAGCTCCCTAGAAATATTGTTATTAATAATTTCTATGCAAGGCTTTCAGGACATTACAAGGACTATCTAGATACTTGTTTAGAGGGATCCTTTACAAGTAAGGAGGTCAAATCTAAGTGGGATCTTCTTGAAACAATTCAAAGCAATACCAAAGATTGGGATAACAACAAATGTAAAGAACCAGGTATAAACTATGAGTATGATTGCATTAAGTCTTTCGCTGAAACTGTGGATTTTCAAGATCTTAGTGCTAAATATGGTCTTGATCCTCAAATTCTTGTTGATTGTTATAGAACCTTTGCTTCTCATATTAATGCTCCTAAAGAAAAATGGGACATGTATCATGAGCCTTTTAAAGACATTTGCATGGAAAATGAAATTGTTATTAATGATAGCAATAAACATGCTCAAACATATGAAAGTACTATTTCTTATAAGCATGTTAATTTTTGTGGAATACATAGACCTTGTGAGAATAATCAAATTGAAGAATAATATTGTATCACCCACAGGAATGAAAAAACTAGAATATGGTATAGGGCTTTAAATGATCTTGGGAAAAAAGTTTGTGGCATTTATCCTTTTATTTGTGAACTTTGCTTCGAAGTGGGTCATTTCAATTTTCAATGCTCATGCCATAATAATAGCCCTTCTAATCCAATGAGTACTGCAAGTTTGTATTGTGATGACATGATCACTCCTAATCAGCATGATGAACTTACATTATTTTTGGGGTGTGACGAGTTATCAAGAAAAACCTCTTTGGTAGATATGGGTGCTTTTGATATGAATAGTGTCCTGCATGGTTGTCATCTTTATTGTGTTGATAATTGCCACACAAATACTTACATACAAAATATTATAGAAGATGAGATTTTACCAAAATACGATAGGACTAATATGTGTTTTGATCTTATTAATGAAAAGAAGGAATCCTCCAAAGTTTCTTCTGTTGTCTCTAACAATGAACCAGGATATATGGAGAAGCTTCCTTTCAAGCCTCTCCCTCCTAAAGAGAAGAAGAGAAAGAAGAAGAGGAGGAGTAAAAGGAGAGAGGAAACTGTATTTTCCCCTAAGCATGTTGCTCCTATTATAGTTTTTGATGAGTCTGAATTCGATGATGTTCCTATGCCTATTACCTATAGTAGTGATCAGGATTGGGAAAAGCACACTACTTTGGATATTGAAAATCTCTTCGGTACCAATTCTGAAAATGATGATAATTGTTGTACTATTAGTGCTATCCATGTTCCTTCCAATGATGATATGTTTACAAATGAACACGCTTTGGAAGATAACTATTCTATTGCCTATGATGATACTATACCCCCAATATATGGTGATTGCAATGATGCATATGATATTTTCAGTCCACCTACTATTGAGGAGGCAATTAATTATGATTACAATATGCCTCCTATATTTGATGATTATGGTGATGAGAATAATAATGATAGATATTTTTTTGAATTTGCTCCCACTATAATTAAAAAGAATGACTATGTTTATGGGGAGAGCATTAATTCTTTTATGCATGTGGCTCATGATAAGAATGTTTTCTGTGATTGTTATATTGTTAATTTTATTCATGATGCTACTGAAAGTTATTATGAGAGAGGGAAACATGGTTTTATGTGTCTCAACAATATTAAGTTTCCCCTCTTTATGTTGAAAGTCTTGAAGTTGCACTTGTTTTGCTTTACTTTGCTTGTTGCTTTGTGCTTTCATGACTTGTTTATTTACAAGATTCCTATGCATAGGAAGTGGGTTAGACTTAAATTTTCTTTGAATTTGCTTCTTGATGCTCTCTTTTACTTCAATTCATATTTCTTATGTGAGCATATTCTCAAACTATCAAGCCTAACTTAAAGGCATTAAAGAAAAGTACTTATTGGGAGATAACCCAAAAGTTTTAGATGAGTCTTGGAAGTTATTACTTCAGTAATAACTTCTCCTTATCCTTTTTATTTGCTTTTTGTGCCAAGAGTAACCTCTAATGAGAGAAGTAATGATTGGGAAAGTTGCTGTCCCGAAATAGATTTCTTTGCTTCACCGTAAAAATTCGTGTAAAATCTCTGAACGTCTTTTTGAGGCGTGAATTTTTGTGCTTCTGCCCCAGGTTGTTATCTAACTTTCGTTAGTTCAACACTTTTTGATTTGATCTACATATGGTCTTTAAAAAAATTCGTCTTTACCTGCTGGTCTGTTTTAACAGATTTCTGCCATTTTCTACATTTGCTTCTTGTTGTTTCCTCTTTGAGTTCTTTTGGGGAATTGAGCTTTTTGAGGGAAGTGTTACAGTAGCTAGTGTTCTAATGGAAGTTTATTTGATGTTGGAACTGAACCTTAAGACCTATTATCTTGAGTGCACTAATGTTGCTAATAAAGATTGTGTGAAGTTTTGTATGAAGAAAATTTTCAGGTGTATGGAAGGAATCAGTAATGAGATGAAGGATGGACTAACGCTCAAGCTTGGGGATGCCACGCGTGTCACCCTAAGAAATATCCAAGAAGTACAAGCGTCAAAGCTTGGGATGCCCAAAGCATCCCCCTCTTCATCAATAAAAATCTCAGGTTTCTTCCAAACGCTTCATTTTTATTGTTTCATGCACAATTGTGTTGTTCTTGGAGCGTCTTCTTTTTTGTTTTGGTTTTTCGTTTTCTTCGTTTGCTGAATAAATTGGTTGGACCCCCTCTTTCATACATTGGTTTTCAAATAGTCTGGTTTGGTTTGGAAAAGAGTAGGAAAAACTCATGCTTAAGTGGTAAAGAGAGCTTGTTTTTGACTGTGGCTTATGCTTTGTCATGCGATGCTTGATATTGTTTTGGCTTTATGCTTAGTATTTTTTGCTGTAGTGTAGCACCCCGGTAAAAACACTACTAGAAAATCGCGTGTTGTTTTTATTTTGTGCATCATAATGACTGCATGCTCATGTCATCATGCCACATTGCATTTGAGCATCGTCATCATCATGCATGGTTTGCCTAAAACTATTTTCTAAAAGACTATCTTTGTTTTCTAAATATCCCTTGTCTTTATTTCAAATTATAAAACCGGATCCTTCTGAATATTTTATTTGTCTAGAAACTAATTACACTAGTCTTATAAATAAATAATTAAAACTTATATTATTTTTAGGAGGCAGCCAGCCAGGCCCAAAAGCCCATCCGGTCACCTCCAAACCCTAATCCTACCCTTTCCAAACCCTAGCCTAACACCACCCCACCCTGCCGCTGCCAACCACCCACACCACACCCGGCTACACTCACCTGGCCGCACAAACGCCTACACACACCGCACAGCACGCGCGGCAGTAGCAGCGCAGCCCCGCCCGCTAGCTGGCCCCACCTCGCGCGCCCTCACGTTGCCTGCACGGGAACGGCCCTCCTCGCGGTCAACCACCCAACCCCGCTACCCCGTGATCCCCTTCTCCCCATGACCCCGCGTCGTTGACCCGGCCCCACCATCTGCATCCCACCCCGCTCCCACACGTATCGCACGCCTCCTTCGCGTCAATCCCCACCTACCCCCGATCTTCTCCTCCTCGTTCCCGAGCCCAAGCCGAGCGCCCCATGCCCGATCGAGTCACCGCCGCCGCTCTCTGAGCGTCGCCGCCCCTCCTCTCCGGTCGCTGTCGCCAGTCACGCCGCCGCCTGGCTCTCCTCGACCTCCTCGCTAGCGTCGGACCCCACCTACCTACCGCCGTGTGAGGCCCCACCGAGCCACGCCGTCGTCAGCCTCGTCGACCCCTATCCCTGGCTGCTCCTCCCCACCTCGCGCAGAACCACCGTGGCCCCGCCTCCTCGGTCGGCCTGACCTCGCCTCAGCCGCGGTCGCCCCTGCACCGTCTTCCTCGCCTCCGGCCGTCGTCCTCTGCCCACGCGGTCGCATCGGCGTCTCCTGGTCGCCAAGCTCAGGCCACCGCCTCCTCTGCTTTACCACGCGAGCGCCGCCACCAGCACCTCTGCAAGCCGCACCGGCTGTGCCGTCCCAAGCTCACCTCGTCCGCCCCCTCTCTTCTTCGAGCAGAGTCCACGCAGGCCCGCCTCCCCGCGCTAGTCAGCAGGCCGCCGCCCACCATCCGTCGGCTATGACGCCCTCCGCTTTGGGCCATGTGTGCTCTGGCCGCCTCGCGTGGACGCGCACGCAAGCCCCCGCAGTGGTCCTTACCCTGCTCTGGCGGTGCCCGCCCCTATGTCGAGCACGCGCGGGACGTCGTCTATGTTTCCCTGCAGATGCGTGCTACGGATGTGCTGCTACTCAATGTCGAAACCAAAAGTGTCGCATCTATATCTTTTTGATAAGTTGTTTCTGATATCTGCCAGATGATGTTCTGATGTGGTGGTGGCATGATGTTTGCGCATCGCACATCAAAAACTTTAGAACATATGGACACACAAGATCCACATCCACCTGGACGAACCCGATGAACCGCCTGCGCCACTCGAGACCGACATCGACACTTGAAGTGGAGACCCCAAGCTCTCCATCATGGAACCCGAAGGCCACCGACGTCGAACCTCGAGACCCTCGACACGGAACCCGAACACGGTGATGTGTACTCCCAATACCCTCGGCATGTATTGCTACGATCTCCTTCACAGATCCGATGGCCGGACCCGAAGACCGTTCTTCGGATCTGAAGACCAAACCTGAAGACCATCAAGTTCTCCTTCCGGAGCGACAAGTGCTTCGTCACGGGTCTGATGTTCGAGACCCCGAACCAAGATCCGAAGACCGATCCCGATGTCCGAACCCCTCCGAAACCAAGACCTTCGCTCCTAATGTGTGACCCCTTTTTCCGAGACCGATATTTTTTTATAATATATGATATCCACATGTCTCATATAATTGTTCATACTTGCATGCATATTGTGGGGTTTGGGGGCATTACGCTGATTCACTCATAATTAAATATGGAAACCATATGTGGGCTATTCTAGTCTTATATGAACTCCATTAAATTTGTGTAGAGAACCTTTGCTATGTTTTGCCTTGTTAATGCAACATTTAAATTGCGGGGTAACTAAACAACATTAACCTCCTAATTAATTGTCGGGACCCCGGTTTCACTTAATATTGCCTAATTGCACCGCATCTTTGCCATGTCGTGCATCATACATGCATCATGCCTGGTCTTCTGCCGTAGTATTAAATAGTGCATCCGGTGTTTCTTTTAGTGCTTTGCTTCTTCGCAGATTAGGCTGATGAGTTGATGCTAGTATCGGCAAGTCCTTCGGATAATGTATCTTTGGCAGTGTTTCCCAGGCGAGCAATCTCCCCCTTTCTACCTATTTTGCATTTATAGTCTTTACTTCCTCCTGTTGATCTATTGCTATCCGTGTTGCGATGCTTTAGTTTCCGTGCACCCTTTATATTCCTTGCAGCCTCTATATTGCCTTGGATACATCCTATTGCCTGTAGTTTGATAGATAGTCGGCCTTGCGAGTCGTAGTTGCTTGCTCAGGTGCTGCTTTGCGTTGTTGTCGCTCCACCGTTGTTGGAAGGTGGGTACATGTTTAATGGTGGAGATGATCATGGCTTTAAATACAACTATTAAATTGCTAGAATAACTAATGAAAGAGGCATCGGTGGGCAATATAAGCTATTTGGTTTTTCATGTCCACTTGTGTCCCGTAGGCCCCGAGTACTTGATACTTGTTCCTTGATTATTCGCACTATCCACATCCGGGAGACCCTATGGATCCCCCTTAGCCAGAGCTTGATTCATTTCTTATTTCTTGGGGCCACAAAGTAGTTTGGGGCTTTATTACTATCATGTACTTATGCCATGCTTTACCGCTTTATTTACGATTGTGCGTGGAGCACCTGTACTATTTTGGAACGTGGAATGTTTTCGCGGTATCGACAAGCCCAATCACACTTTCGGGTTCCCAATCGTTTATAGCCATTGTTTCAAACCATGGGTCCGTCTCGGAGCTGGCCAACTTCATTGCAGGTAGCTTAGTGGGGTGGCCCCCTGAAATATTTTATGAATCCTATGATTGCTTTGTCGTGAAAGCCTCGTTGGGTTTTGATTTGGTTTTTCCGAGGTTGATCGTGTGTGTGTTGCTATTTGTGCACCCCTGCAGGGTAAATCTTTTTGAAAGCCGTGTCCATGGTTATGGACGACTTGGAGCACAGTATCTTGATCATAGACAAGCATAACTAAAGTAGTGCTATAAATTTGACTTAACATGTGACTAGTAATCAGCTTCACTACAATGGAATGGATAATAAAAGTGCCAACAACTAGTGGAACTAGGGTGTATCGTGTGATGTTATACCTGCCTAGTAAGTATCGCAACTCTAATGGAATGAACTAAAAGTGCCAACAACTGCTGGGTTTGTGATGTCACATGCTAATTGTATCTGACTAGTAAGTACTGGAACTACCACTGAATGGTTAACTAAAACTGGCCACTACTTATGCTATCAGGATGACTCATGCTATCTATATCTGACTAGTAAGTGCTTCAACTATAAAGGAATGAATAAAACTGCCAACTGTGTGAGTTCCTCAGTTTGACTTCCTCGTTTGGTCTCGAGGGGGAATACCAGGATGGGTATGATTGGTGTTAGTATAAGGTTGGTTCTGAATAGGTCCTTCTTATCTCTCTCTAATAACCGACAGTTAATCGAGTCTCCATAGGTTTTTTAGTGCATGTTGCGCTGCCGCTTCAGTCCACCATACCTATGTAGGCGAGAGCCGCCGAATTCTAGCCTCTCCATGTACTGTCCTCAGTACTGACGCTCCTCTTTTTTGCTTTGCCCTTTGTCGGCACCCCTTTTGTTTTAGCAGGTTTGAGATCGACGTCGTTAGCAGGGTTACCCTTCCGGCTTGGCCTGGGCAGGGTTATGGACGCCATTGGTTATTCTTAAGGGCTCTTAGCCCCATTTGCATCTTGTCCGTACTCGGACGCTATATAGTTTTCAAGGTGATTTGGATCTTTGTATTATATATTTGTATTTTTGACTCATGGAGTCATTTATGTATATATATATATATGTTTCTGTGGTTTCCATCGTGGACTATTATGTAATGTTATTACTTCGTTTTCCACCCGCACGCAAGTGCTTGGTGGGCATCTTTGAATCGTTTCTATGCGGGTTTGGCGGAAATCGCTAAATCTGCATATGGCTGATTCGAGGGTGTTACAAAGTGGTATCAGAGCTCAGCAGTTGCGATACCCCACTGGTCCAGCCTATAGGATAACCTAGCTAACAGATGTGGTAGAGTGTCAAAACTATTTTTGAAAATCGGTTGGATAGATCTGATTAGGTCTGCTTTTACTCCTTACCCCTCTGCTATTCTCCTCTTACCTCTGCGTGTTTTGGATCTGCCCTCTTATCTTTTCTTCAAGTCCAGGAATTCTCGTGGTTGGGTTTCCGTCGTACCTTCAGGGTTTTGATTCCTTCCTCTTGCAACGGTGTTTCCACATCTAGTCTTTGTGCCATCGGAGTAGCCTTCATCGGTTGTACCTTTCGGTGGATCAAAAATTCATTGAAATCTTTCTTTGTACCTCTCGATGTTTTCTAACACGACGAGCTCTACCCCATCAGATTCGATAGAGAGCCTACATCACTCCTTTGTGTTTCTATACATCGTTTGTCAAGATCTTCAGTCTGAATCCTGAGAGTTGGTTGCATAATTCTTCTATTCATGTACAGAGTAATGCTTTAGGTGCGCGATGGACTGATCCCCATCCGACTACTCTTATCATTCGCTTATGTACATTGAACTGGTGGATCAATGCAACTTTACTCCTTTCACGGAAGTTAGAGGTGGCCTAACTGTTGAGACCTCTCCCTTCATCTTTGTTTCTCCGGAGTGTTCTCTCGACGATCGTGAGCAACGAACCTTGTTGGTGGTGTCGCTGATTTCAATATGGAGTGAGATCAATTGTTAGTGGTGTCGCGAGGATTTACATGAAGCAAGAAGATTCAGACTGTCAGCCTTCTTCCCCATACCATGAGGCGGATCTCGAGGGCGAGATCCATTGTTAGTGGTGTCGAATTGTAGCACCCCGGTAAAACCACTACTAGAAAACCGTGTGTTGTTTTTATTTTGTGCATCATAATGACTGCATGCTCATGTCATCATGCCACATTGCATTTGAGCATCGTCATCATCATGCATGGTTTGCCTAAAACTATTTTCTAAAAGACTATCTTTGTTTTCAAAATATCCCTTGTCTTTATTTCAAATTATAAAACCGGATCCTTCTAAATATTTTATTTGTCTAGAAACTAATTACACTAGTCTTATAAATAAATAATTAAAACTTATATTATTTTTAGGAGGCAGCCAACCAGGCCCAAAAGCCCAACCGGTCACCTCCAAACCCTAATCCTACCCTTTCCAAACCCTAGCATAACACCACCCCCACCCTGCCACCGCCAAACATCCACACCACACCCGGCTGCACTCACCTGGCCACACAAACGCCTACACACACCGCATAGCATGCGCGGCAGTAGCAGCGCAGCCCCGCCCGCTAGCTGGCCCCACCGCGTGCACCCTCACGTTGCCTGCACGGGAACGGCCCTCCTCACGGTCAACCACCCAACCCCGCTACCCCGTGATCCCCTTCTCCCCATGACCCTGCGTCGTTGACCTGGCCCCACCATCCTGATCCCACCCCGCTCCCACACATATCGCACGCCTCCTTCGTGTCAATCCCCACCTATCCCCGATATTCTCCTCCTCGTTCCTGAGCCAAGCCGAGCGCCCCATCCCCGATCGAGTCACTGCCGCCGCTCTCTGACCGTCGCCGCCCCTCCTCTCTGGTCGCCGTCGCCAGTCACGCTGCCGCCTGGCTCTCCTCGACCTCCTCGCTAGCGTCGGACCCCACCTACCTAGCGCCGTGCGAGGCCCCGCCGAGCCACGCCTTCATCGGCCTCGTCGACCCCTGTCCCTGGCTGCTCCTCCCCACCTCACGCAGAACCACCATGACCCCGCCTCCTCGGCCGGCCTGACCTCGCCTCAGCCGCGGTCGCCCCTGCACCGCCTTCCTCGCCTCCAGCCGTCGTCCTCTGCCCATGCGGTCGCGTCGACGTCTCCTGGTCGCCAAGCTCAGGCCACCGCCTCCTCTGCTTTACCGCGCCGAGCGCCACCACCAGCGCCTCTGCAAGCCGCACCGACTGTGCCGTCCCAAGCTCACCCCGTCTGCCCCCTCTCTTCCTCGAGCAGAGTCCACGCAGCTCCGCCTCCCCGCACTAGTCAGCGGGCCACCGCCCACCATCCGTCGGCTATGCCGCCCTCCGCTTTGGGCCATGTGTGCTCCGGCCGACTCGCGTGGACGCGCGCGAGCTCCCGCAGTGGTCCTTACCCTGCTCTGGCGGTGCCCGCCCCTATGTCGAGCATGCGCGGGACATCGTCTATGTTTCCCTGCAGATGCGTGCTACGGATGTGCTGCTACTCAATGTCGAAACCAAAAGTGTCGCATCTATATCTTTTTGATAAGTTGTTTCTGATATCTGCCAGATGATGTTCTGATGTGGTGGTGGCATGATGTTTGCGCGTCGCACATCAAAAACATTAGAACATATCGACACACAAGATCCACATCCACCTGGACGAACCCGATGAACCGCCGGCACCACTCGAGACCGACATCGACACTTGAAGTGGAGACCCCAAGCTCTCCATCATGGAACCCGAAGGCCACCAACGTCGAACCTCGAGACCCTCGACACGGAACCCGAACACGGTGATGTGTACTCCCAATACCCTCGGCATGGATTGCTACGATCTCCTTCACGGATCCGATGGCCGGACCCGAAGACCGATCCTCGGATCCGAAGACCAAACCTGAAGACCATCAAGTTCTCCTTCCCAGAGCGACAAGTGCTTCGTCACGGGTCCGATGTTCGAGACCCCGAACCAAGATCCGAAGACCGATCCCGGTGCCCAAACCCCTCCGAAACCAAGACCTTCGCTCCTAATGTGTGACCCCTTTTTTCGAGACCCATATTTTTTTATAATATATGATATCCACATGTCTCATATAATTGTTCATACTTGCATGCATATTGTGGGGTTTGGGGGCATTACGCTGATTCACTCATAATTAAATATGGAAACCATATGTGGGCTATTCTAGTCTTATATGAACTCCATTAAATTTGTGTAGAGAACCTTTGCTATGTTTTGCCTTATTAATGCAACATTTAAGTTGCGGGGTAACTAAACAACATTAACCTCCTAATTAATTGTCGGGACCCCGGTTTCACTTAATATTGCCTAATTGCACCGCATCTTTGCCATGTCGTGCATCATACATGCATCATGCCCGGTCTTCTGCCATAGTATTAAATAGTGCATCCGGTGTTTCTTTTAGTGTTTTGCTTCTTCATGGATTAGGCTGATGAGTTGATGCGAGTATCGGCAAGTCCTTCGGATAATGTATCTTTGGTAGTGTTTCCCAGGCGAGCAATCTCCCCCTTTCTACCTATTTTGCATTTATAGTCTTTACTTCCTCCTGTTGATCTATTGCTATCCGTGTTGCGATGCTTTAGTTTCTGTGCACCCTTCATATTCCTTGCAGCCTCTATATTGCCTTGGACACATCCTATTGCCTGTTGTTTGATATATAGTCGGCCTTGCGAGTCGTAGTTGCTTGCTGAGGTGCTGCTTCGCGTTGTTGTCGCTCCACTGTTGTTGGAAGGTGGGTACATGTTTAATGGTGGAGATGATCATGGATTTAAATAAAACTATTAAATTGCTGGGATAACTAATGAAAGAGGCACCGGTGGGCAGCTATTTGGTTTTTCATGTCCACTTGTGTCCAGTAGGCCCCGAGTACTTGATACCTGTTCCTTGATTATTCGCACTATCCACATCCGGGAGACCCTATGGATCCCCCTTAGCTAAAGATAGATTCATTTCTTATTTCTTGGGGCCACAAAGTAGTTTGGGCATTTATTACTATCATGTACTTATGCCATGCTTTACTGCTTTATTTACGATTGTGTGTGGACCACCTGTACTGTTTTGGAACGTGGAATGTTTTCGCGGTATCGACAAGCCCAGTCACACTTTCGGGTTCCCAATCGTTTACAAGCATTGTCACAAACCCTGGGTCCGTCTCGGAGCTGGCCAACTTCGTTGCGGGTAGCTTAGTGGGGTGGCCCCCTGAAATATTTTATGAATCCTGTGATTGCTTTGTCGTGAAAGCCTCATTGGGTTTTGATTTGGTTTTTCCGAGGTTGATCGTGTGTGTGTTGCTATTTGTGCACCCCTGCAGGGTAAATCTTTCTGAAAGCCGTGTCCGCGGTTATGGACGACTTGGAGCATAGTATCTCGATCATAGACAAGCATAACTAAAGTAGTGCTATAAATTTGACTTAACATGTGACTAGTAATCAGCTTCACTACAATGGAATGGATAATAAAAGTGCCAACAACTGGTGGAACTGGGGTGTATCGTGTCATGTTATACCTGCCTAGTAAGTATCGCAACTCCAATGGAATGAAGTAGAAGTGCCAACAACTGCTGGGTTTGTGATGTCACATGCTAATTGTATCTGACTAGTAAGTACTGCAACTACCACTGAATGATTAACTAAAACTGGCCACTACTTATGCTATCAGGATGACTCATGCTATCTATATCTGACTAGTAAGTGCTTCAACTAGAATGGAATGAATAAAACTGCCAACTGTGTGAGTTCCTCAGTTTGACTTCCTCGTTTGGTCTCGAGGGGGAATACCAGGATGGGTATGGTTGGTGTTAGTATAAGGTTGGTTCTGAATAGGTCCTTCTTATCTCTCTCTAATAACCGACAGTTAATCGAGTCTCCATAGGTTGTTTAGTGCATGTTGCGCTGCCGCTTCCGTCCACCATACCTATGTAGGCGAGAGCCGCCAAATTCTAGCCTCGCCATGTACTGGCCTCAGTACTGACGCTCCTCTTTTTCCTTTTCCCTCTGTCGGCACCCCTTTTGTTTTAGCAGGTTTGAGATCGACGTCGTTAGAAGGGTTACCCTTCCGGCTTGGCCTGGGCAGGGTTATGGACGCCATTGGTTATTCTTCAGGGCTCTTAGCCCCATTTGCATCTTGTCCGTACTCGGACGCTATATAATTTTCAAGGTGATTTGGATCTTTGTATTATATATTTGTATTTTTGACTCATGGAGTCGTTGTTGTATATATATATATATATGTTTATGTGGGTTCCATCGTGGACTATTGTGTAATGTTATTACTTCATTTTCCACCCGCACGCAAGTGCTTGGTGGGCATCTTTGAATCGTTTCTATGCGGGTTTGGCAGAAATCGCTAAATCTGCATAGGGCTGATTCGAGGGTGTTACATGTAGCATGACTTGTTATAAACAATTGAGATTGCTTAATGTGCGAATCATGCGTTGTTTTAGCATATTAAAGCATAGTACAGTTCTCCTTTGATGCTTTATTTGGATTGACTTGGCACATGCTCACACCATGTTATGACTATCCCAAGTCACCATAGCCTTTATGATCCTTTAGTTTTCAACTTGTAATATCACTTTATGCTTTGATCAATGATGTTTTGTCGCTCTGCATGATTATGGCCATTATTGCTCTCTTAGTTTGTCGCTCCCAGTCTTTTGCTATCCTCCGTAACCAAGTATGAGTTCCACTCATGCATCCAACTCCCTAAACCAAGTTATTCCAAAGAGTCCACCATACCTACCTACTAGCATATGCTATTCGAAGTATATTCATGTTTTTGTTTACGTTCCAAATTACACTTGTTATGAGAAAACTAGTGATTAAAGCTCTCACAAACTTGATGGCACACTTTACTTTTTGCATCTAATAAACTTGAACCATTGGGTCCTTCTTTGTTGTGTATATGCTTGCGCTTTATAAGTTGAAATTAGCAGAACCATGTTTCATGGGGAACGCTTTCAACATTGCACTTGTATTTTGTACCCTATTGATATCATGTTCTTTTGCTTATGGATCCCGGCGGTGTGAAATAAAAGTGGAATTTGTAAGATCATGGAGTTTGTATGTGTGTTAGAGAAACGCCTGGGCCGCTAGCCTAAGCCATGCTTAATCATGGTGGAAACTTGCAGCATCACCATAATGAGCACTCTATGAAGCATCCTCAATAAAAACCTATGAAAATAGCAAATAAAAAGATCGCCGAGATGCTCATTGTCTGCTTGCCTTGTATTTTGATTATGGGATCGCTCCTGTATCATGTGCAAGGGGTACCCGTTGGCGGTTCTTTATGATACACATGTACTTACAATGACAAGAGCTTACTTGTGACTAAAGTTGAGTAGCATGAGGTTCGGTCTTTGTAAGTAAGGGGCATGAGATTTCGGTTTATAACTTGTCAAGCATATCCTCTTAGTTGTGTCACTTTAAGCTTAATCACTTCAAGATGCTTATGATAGGGGCAATGAGAGCTGAAAGCTATAAGTACCATAATTTTTGGAAGCTCTTTATGAGACTTGAATCCCTACTTCCTTTTACAAAGGCCTTTCTTCCACCATTATATTGAGTCTCCACCTTCTATCTTTATGCACCTACTTTGAGAGCATAGTGGCCATTCTTATTTGTATGTGCATTGTCCCAAGACTAGTTGATTGATGCATAACTTGATATTGCTTGTTTTAAACTATTGTATCTAGTCACTCTGATGAACTTTGAAGGTGTCCTATGCACTTATATTTGCTACTCTATTGAGGGACAAGCTGGATGCTATTATGCTATGTTTTCTTTATGTGAAACAAACAAACGTCTTGCAAACCATGTTATTCATGAATATTTTTTTGTGCCTTTTCATGTTGCATCATAGTTTCTTTGTCTTATTATTGCTAGAACTTTGTCTTTCATGTTATGATTGAAGTACTTTGATCCCAGCTTTGAATGTTTTACAAATACTTTGATCAAGTCTTTGATGGTGCATGTCACCTCAAAAATTATTCTTTCTTTTTATCACTTACCTACTCGAGGACGAGCAGGAGTTAAGCTTGGGGATGTTGATACATTGCAAAGGTATCTATAATTTTTGATGTTCCATGCTTGGTTTTATCTGCTTTCTTATGTTTTGTTACAACTTTGGAGTACTTTTCATATGATTTCTTGGACTAACCTATTAACAAGAACTATAGTGCCAGTTGCCTGTTTTCTGCTGTTTTTGGTTCTAGAAATTCAGAAAATGAATATTCTCGGAATTGGATGGGACAAAAGCCAAAGTTGATATTTTAATGGAAGACTCACGGAGCCAGAAGACGAGACGGAGAGGGGCCACAGGGCAGCCACACCATGTGGTGGCGCGGGCTAGCCCCGGCCGCGCCACCAGGTGGTGTGGGCCCCCTGGCCGCCCACCGACCTTGCCCTCTGGCCTATAAGAAGCCTCCCGAGGCATAAACCCTAAATAATCAATCATCCAGCCACGAAAAGTTCCGCAGCACCGCCGCCACCGAAGGGGAGATTCAGGGGACAGAAAGTCTCTATTCCGGCACCCTGCCGGGACGGGGAAGTGCCCCCGGAGCCATCTCCATCACCGTTGCTGATTCCCATGATGAGGAGGGAGTATTTCTCTCTCGAGGCTAAGGGTTCTACCGGTAGCTATGTGTTCATCTCTCTCTCTATGCATGATCTTATTGAGGTCATGAGCTTGTAATCTATAGATCTATTCTGCTACTCAAGTGCTTTAATGAATCTCTGCTCTCCCCATGTGGGTGAAAGTGACAGCATGCTCACCATGGTGGCACTTAGGCTAGAGATTACAAATACTTGTTATGAGTTATATTTGGAGTTGGATGTTTCTATGAAATTGTGGTGTTTGTTGGACTCATCTAGTACTCAAGGTGACAGTGTGGGGTTATCTAGATGGGAAAAGCAAACTTTGAGGTGTGTTGTTATAGCCCTACCATCGATTAGAGTGTCCAACCAGAGAGTAGTTAAGAGTAGTATCAAAGAGAAGATATTTATATGAGAGAGTGTTCACTAGTGAAAGTATGATCCCTAGGCCTTGTTTCTAAGCATTGAAACACCGTTTGCTACTAGATCTGTACATGTTTGCTTGCTTCCATCTTTATTTCAGTTTGCCTTTAGTCTCTTCCACGCCATCAAGCTATTTTCTATCACCTTTACCACTTATAATTATCCATACCACTTGTATTTCACTATCTCTTCACCGAACTAGTGCACCTATACACCCGATAAGTGTATTGGGTGTGTGGGGGACACAAGAGACTTCTTGTATCTTGATTGCGGGGTTGCTTGAGAGGAGATACCATTGACCACTTCCTCCCTGAGTTCGATAAACCTTGGGTGATCCACTTAAGGGAAAACTTGCTGCTGTTCTACAAACCTCTGCACTTGGAGGCCCCACAACTGTCTACAAGAATAGAAGTGCGTAGGCATCACTCTCTTTACCACTTAAGCATGAACTTTTCCTACTCTTTTCCAATCCAAACCAAACTATTTGAAAACCAATGCATGAAAGAGGGGGTCCAACCAATTTATTCAGCAAACTAAGCAACCCAAGCAAACAAAAAACCAAAACCAAATCGAAAAAGAAGACGCTCCAAGAACAACACAACTGTGCATGAAACAATAAAAATGAAGCGTTTGGAAGAAATCTAGGATTTTTATTGATGAAGAAGGGGATGCCTTGGGTATCCCCATTCTTTGACGTTTGTACTTCTTGGATATTTCTTGGGGTGACACGCGTGGTATCCCCAAGCTTGACCTTTAGTCCATCCTTCATCATATTACTCATTCATTCCATACACCTGAAATTTTTCCTTCATACAAAACTTCACACAATCTTTATTAGCAACATTAGTGTACTCAAGATAATAAGTCTTTAGGTTTAGTTCTAACACCAATAAAACTTCCAATAAAACACTAGCTACTGTAGCACTTCCCTCAAAAATCTCAATTCCCCAAAAGAACTCAAAAAGGAACCAACAAGAAGCAAATGCAAATAATGGTAGAAATCTGTCAAAACAGACCAGCAGGTAAAGACGATTTTTTCAAAGACCTTCTGTTGGTCAAATCAAAAAGTGTTGAACTAACGGAAGTTAGATAACAACCTGGGGAAGAAGCACAATAATTCACGCCTCAAAAGGACGTACAGAGATTTTACACGAATTTTTATGGTTTAGCACAAATTTTTTTTTCGGGATAGCAACTTTACCAATCATTACTTCTCTCTCATTAGAGGTTAGTCTTGGCACAAAAAGCAAATAAAAAGAATAAAGAGCGGTTATTACAGAGGTAATAACTTCCAAGACTCATCTAAAACTTTTGGGTTATCTTCCAATAAGTAGTTTGCTTTAATGCCTTTAAGTTAGGCATAAGAAGCAAGAAAAAAAATCAAGTGTTCTCCAATGAAGGAGCGTTAAAACCAAATTTCTTGCCCTTACCTCTCTTACTTTTATTCTTAACCTTGGGGAACATATGATTGTTTGGTGGAGAAGCAAGGTGCATGGTCCCCTTTCCCACATCTATTATTGCTCCAAGGAGTTTTAATAGGGACCTTCCAAGTGTAATTTGTCCTATTCCTGCACATTCAATAATAAGATAATCAGTAGAAACCATTTTACCTAGGATCTTTGTAAACACTCCTTCAGCTATTCCGATAGGTAATATTGTGGCATTATTAGCAATAAATATTTCTTTTCCTCCTTTGGAAAGCCCCCAAAGATTCAAAGATTCATAAATATCTTTGGGCATAAGACAAAATTCAGACATGATATCACAACGGGCTTAAATTTTTTCATTATTTATATCAATTTTCACTATGGGAAGCCACTTGGATGGTTCAAAATTTATTGAAACATAATTATGATGCTCTCTAAGCGTGTTATAACAATCCTTTAAACTAGTAGTGTGGGTCTCAAGAGTGTTCAATCTAGCAAATATGTTCATAAAGGAAGAATCAGATTTGCTAGGCAAGTTGTAAGTAAAGATTAACTTCTTTATGGCATTAACAGCATCATCCTCATTATATTGGAGGAAATCTCCTCCCACAACAGCATCGAAAGCATATCTATAGCAAAGAGCAATTCCAAGGTAGAAACTGCTAAGGAACAAGCTTTGAGTCATTTTAGGTTCAGTTTTTTTATGTAGATCAGAGATTCTAGACCAAGCTTCTTTGAAACTCCCTTCAATTCCTTTTTTAAGAGTGAAAATCATTTCCTCAGGTGACATAGTCATTGGAGCAATGCTAGACATAATGGCAACTTAAGATATGAACTAATTTTTTTTGTGTTTTTGAATAAAGAAAGCAAACTAGTAAAACTAATATTTATGTGTTTTCGATAAAGAAACAAGCAAACAAAACAAAAAGTAAACTAGGAAAAACAAAAATAACAAATTAAAGAGATTGGTTATGAGTGACTCCCCTTGTGAAGATGTCCTTGACTCCCGGCAACGACTCCAGAAAATCGCTTGATGGCCCAGAATATATCGAGCTCGTTGGGGAACCCCAAGAGGAAGGTATGATGAGCACAGCAACAAGTTTCCCTCAGTTATGAAACCGAGGTTATCAATCCAGTAGGAGAAAGGAAACACCCCAAAGGTGTTGCTAGATGAGCCTTGGTAGGGCGCACTACCGGTGCCAGCAGCAACATGGAGACCTGCACAACACAACCACATAACTCTCTCCCCAACTTGCGATGAGGTTGTCAATCTCACCGGTTTTGCTGAAAACAAAGGATTAACCGTATCGGATGGAATAAAGTAGTAGTTTGCAGAAAGTAAACACAAAGCAGTAAACAGTTGATTGTAGATTGAAAGTAAAAGAAAAGACTGGGGTCCATAGTTCACCAGAGGTGGCTCTCCTTAAGGTAGATAACATGCTGGGTGAACAAATTACACCGGGGCAATTGACAAATATCGAGAAAGCATACAAGCATATACTACTCATCTTGACTCCTTTGAGATTTGATTGGGCATTACAACATTATACATAGACCGTCATCCAACTGCATCTATGACTAATAATCCACCTTCAGGTTATCATCCGAACCCCCTCCAGTATAAAGTTGCAAGCAACAAATTATTGCATTACGAATTGTGTGTAAAATAAACAATACGATTGTTCTATGAACAAAGGATTGTTAGTTTCTCCCTAGTAGCAACAACACATCCAGTACCTTAGAGATTACTATCACTTCCCCAGATTACCAGAGGCATGAACCCACTATCGAGCATAAATACTAACTCTTGGAGTTGCTATCATCTACTTGGCCAAGATAGCTACTAACAATGGAAAGCATGCAAGATCACAAATAACAAAGACATGATAGAATCAATAATCAATCTGAAATAACATCTCAATATCCATCGGATCCCCGCAAACACAACATGCAGAATTACAAATATATGATCCTGATCATGAACGGAGCTCACAAGATCTAAACATGATAGCACAAAGGAGAAGAACCGACCATTGATACATTGCAAATGTATCTATAATTTTTGATGTTCCATGCTTGGTTTTATCCACTTTCTTGTGTTTTGTTCCAACTTTGGAGTACTTTTCATATGATTTCTTGGACTAACCTATTAACAAGAGCCACAGTGCCAGCTGCCTGTTTTCTGCTGTTTTTGGTTCCAGGAAAGTCAGAAAAGGAATATTCTCGGAATTGGACAGGACAAAAGCCAAAGTGCCTATTTTTCCGGAAGACATCAAGTGCCAGAATACGAGACGGAGAGGGGCCAGGGGGACACCACACCACTTGGCCGCGCGACCAGGCCTGGCCCGCGCCAGGGGTTGGTGTGGCCGCTCCCGGCACCCCCTCGGCCTCTCCTTCCGCC
Source organism: Avena eriantha (assembly GCA_910589775.1). NCBI lineage: Eukaryota > Viridiplantae > Streptophyta > Magnoliopsida > Poales > Poaceae > Avena > Avena eriantha. The sequence goes on from OU342745.1 coordinate 357,080,248, forward strand.
TATATATTACCCTCGGGATGAATACCCTAAGTGCCTGATCAACAATCCACGAAAGAGTCTGTAGCCGCCGTCATCTCCATCCCTAGATCGGGAGGGATCTGAAGCTCTTCCCGGCACCCTGCCGGAGAGGGGAATTCACCCTAGAGGACTTCTTCATCACCATGCAAGCCTCCGGTGTGATGCGTGAGTAGTTCATCCTTGGACTACGGATCCATGTAGTAGCTAGATGGCTGGTTCTCCTCCTTTGTGCTTTCATGTTTAGATCTTGTGAGCTCCGTTCATGATCAAGATCATCTATTTGTAATTCTGCATGTTGTGTTTGCGGGGATTCGATAGATATTGAGATGCTATTTCAGATTGATTATTGATTCTATCATGTCTTTGTTATTTGAGATCTTGCATGCTTTCTGTTGTTAGTAGCTATCTTGGGCAAGTAGATGCTAGCAACTCCAAGAGTTAGTATTTATGCTCGATAGTGGGTTCATGCCTCTGGTAATCTGGGGAAGTGACAGAAATGTCTAAGGTACTAGATGTGTTGTTGCTACTAGGGAGAAAAAAACAATCCTTTGTTCATAGAACAATCGTATTGTTTACTTTACACGCAGCTCGTAAAGCAATAATCTGTTGCTTGCAACTTAATACTGGAGGGGGTTCGGATGATAACCTGAAGGTGGATTATTAGTCATAGATGCAGTTGGATGGTGGTCTATGTATAATGTTGTAATGCCCAATCAAGTCTCAAAGGAGTCAAGATGATTAGTATATGCATGTATTGCTTTCTCGGTTTTTGTCAATTGCCTCGTTGTAATTTGTTCACCTAGCATGTTATCTATCTAAGGAGAGCCACCTCTAGTGAACTATGGATCCCGGTCCTTTGCTTTACATACAATTTACAATCTTTTACTGCTTTGTGTTTACTTTCTGCAAACTTTTACTTCTTTCCATTCGATACGTTTAATCCTTTGTTTTCCTCAAAACACGGTGAGATTGACAACCTCATCGCAAGTTGGGGACAAAGTTCTGTGGTTGTGTTGTGCAGGTCTCCACGTTGCTACTAGCACCAGTAGTGCGCCCTGCCAAAGCTCAGCTAGTAACACCTTTGGGGTGTTTCCTTGCTCCTACTGGTTCGATTAAACCTTGTTTTCATAACTGAGGGAAACTTGATGTTGTGCTCATCATACCTTCCTCTTGGGGTTCTCAACGAGCTCTACATCAGCGATGCACCAAGCACTTTTCTGGGCGCCGTGCATTGAGCCATCAAGTGATTTTCTGGCACTGTTGCCGGGGAGTCAAGGACATCTTCACAAGGGAGTCCCTCATAACCAATCTCTTTACTTTGTTGTTTTTGTTTTGCTTAGTTTCTTTTTGCTTTGTTTGCTTGTTTTGTTCTTCAAAAACACAAAAAAAATAGTTCTACAAGTTTGCTTTCTTATTTAAAACCCCAAAAAAATGACTACTCTTGAAAACACTAAGTTGTGTGACTTCACTAGCACCAACAACAATGATTTCATGAGCACACCTATTGCTCCACCTGTGGCTGAAAATACTTTCTTTGAGATAAAACCTGCTTTGCTCAATCTTGTTATGAGAGAATGATTTTCTGGTATTGGTAATGAAGATGCTACTTCCCATCTAAATAACTTTGTTGAACTTTGTGTGATGCAAAAGCATAGGGATATAGATGGTGATATTATTAAACTGAAATTGTTTCCTTTCTTTTTGAGAGGAAAAGCTAAAGAATGGTTGAATTCCTTAACTAGGAATAGTATTGATTCTTGGACTAAATGCAAAGATGATTTTATTGGAAAATACTATCCTCCTACTAAGATTATATCCATGAGAAGTGAAATAATGAAGTTTAAACAACTTGATAATGAGCATGTTGCTCAAGCTTGGGAAAGAATGAAATCTTTGGTAATGAATTGTCCCACTCATGGACTGACTGCTTGGATGATCATCCAAACTTTTTATGCAGGATTGAACTATTCTTCAAGGAACCTATTGGATTCTGCTGCTGGAGGTACCTTTATGACCATCACTTTGGGTGCAGTAACAAAACATCTGGACAATATGATGGTTAACTATTCTGAATGGCATACTGAGAGAGCTCCACAAGGTAGGAATGTAAATTCTGTTGAGGAAACTTCCTCCTTGAGTGATAAGATTGATATTATTATGTCTATGCTTGTTAATGGGAAAGGCCATATTGATCCAAATAATGTTCCTTTAGCCTCTTTGGTTGCTCAAGAAGAGCAAGTTGATGTGAACTTCATAATAAGTAATAACTTTGGCAATAATGCTTATAGGAACAATTTTGGTAACAACAATTATAAGCCATATCCTCCCAACAGTGGTAATGCTTATGGAAATTCTTACAACAATAATAGGAGTGCTCCCTCTAAACTTGAAGTTATGCTTAAAGAGTTTATTAGTAAACAAACTGCTTTCAATAAAACTATTGAGGAAAAACTCTCTAATGCTGAAAGAAATATAACATCTTTGGCTGAAGCTCAATCTTATTTGAATAAAATGGTTGCTAAACCTGAAACTAATGAGAATCCCTTTGCAGCTACTAATGCTATACAAGTAAGAATTGATGAAAATGTTAGACTATTAGCTGAATTACATGCTAAGTGGGAAAGAGAAGATGAAATTGCTAGAAACATTAGTGTTTCTACTATTACCACCATGAGTGTTGAGGCTAGTGATAGTTCTACTACTTTAGATGATAAAGTTTATTTTGATCTTGATGGTTGCAATATCTCTAAAGTTATTAAGTTCCTACAAAAGCTTGCTAGAAGTCCTAATGCTAGTGCTATGAACATGGCTTTTACAAAACACATTATCGATGCTCTCATAAAGATTAAAGAAGAAAAGATGAAATATAAAGCTTCTATTCCTATAAAACAAGAGGATGGTTGGGAAGCCATCATTAATATGAAAGTGAATGACTTTGATTTCAAAGCTTTGTGTGATCTTGATAGTAGTGTTTCTATTATGCGTAGAAGGATTTATGATATGCTTGATTTGCCTCCTCTTGAAGATTGCTATTTGAATGTCCCACTTGATGATAATGTTAAAATGAAACTCATGCGGAGTCTTAATGATGTTCTTATTATGGTTAACAATTCCTATGTCCCCGTCGATTTCTATGTTTTGGATGTTGAATACAATGCTTCTTGTCCTATTACTTTGGGAAGACCTTTTCGTAGAACTGTTGGTGCCATCATTGATATGAAAGAAGGCACCATTAAATATCAACTCCCACTCAAGAAAGGTATAGAACACTTAACTAAAAAGAGATAAAAGATTTCTTTTGCTTCTCCTATGAAAACAAAATTTGGTCTTAATGCTTCTTCATTTGAGAACACTTGATTCTTTCTTTGCTTCTTATGCCTAACTTAAAGGCGTTAAAGAAAAGTACTTATTGGGAGATAACCCAAAAGTTTTAGATGAGTCTTGGAAGTTATTACCTCTGTAATAACCTCTCCTTATCCTTTTTATTTGCTTTTTATGCCAAGAGTAACCTCTAATGAGAGAGAAGTAATGATTGGGAAAGTTACTGTCCCGAAATAGATTTTTGTGCTTCACCGTAAAAATTCGTGAGAGATCTCTGTATGTCAGATTGAGCTGTAATGTTTTGTGCTTATGCCCCAGGTTGTTATCTAACTTTAGTTAGTTCAACAATTTTTGATTTGAGCAACAGAAGGTCTTCGAAAAAATTCGGCTTTACCTGCTGGTCTGTTTTGACAGATTTCTGCCATTTTCTGCATTTGCTTCTTGTGGGTTCCTTTTTGAGTTCTTTTGGGGAATTGAGATTTTTGAGGGAAGTGCTACAGTATCTAGTGTTATAATGGAAGTTTATTTGGTGTTAGAACTGAACCTTAAGACTTATTTATCTTAAGTGCACTAATGTTGCTAATGAGATTGTGTGAAGTTTTGTATGAAGAAAAAATTTCAGGTGTATGGAAGGAATGAGTAATGAGATGAAGAATGGACTAAAGCTCAAGCTTGGGGAAGACACGCGTGTCACCCCAAGAAATATCCAAGAAGTAAAAGCTTCAAATCTTGGGGATGCCCAAGGCATCCCCTTCTTCATCAATAAAAATCCTAGGTTTCTTCCAAACGCTTCATTTTTATTGTTTCATGCATAATTGTGTTTTTCTTGGAGCGTCTTCTTTTTCGTTTTCGTTTTGGTTTTCATTTGCTTTGGTTTTCTTAGTTTTCTGAATAAATTGGTTGGACCCCCTCTTTCATACATTGGTTTGCAAATAGTTTGGTTTGGTTTGGAAAAGAGTAGGAAAGTTCATGGTTATGTGGTAAAAGAGCTGGTTTTTGACTGTGGCATATGCTTTGTCATGCCATGCTTGATATTGTTTTGGCTTTATGCTTAGTATTCTTTTCTGTATCATGGCTTGTTATAAACAATTGAGATTTCTTAATGTGCCTTGGATGAATCATGCGTTATTTTAGCATATTAAAGCATAGTATAGTGGTATTCTCCTTTGATGCTTTATTTGGGTTGACTTGGCGCATGCTCACACCATATTATGACTATCCAAAGTCACCATAGCCTTTATAATCCTTTAGTTTTCAACTTGTAGTATCACTTTATGCTTTGATCAATGATGTTTTGTCGCTCTGCATGATTATGGGCATTATTGCTCTCTTAGTTTTTCGCTCCCAGTCTTTTGCTAGCCTCCACAACAAAGTATGAGTTCCACTCATGCATCCAACTCCCTAAACCAAGTTATTCCAAAGAGTCCACCATACCTACCTACTATCTCATGCTATTCCAAGTATATTCATGCTTTTGTTTACCTTCCAAATTAAACTTGTTATGAGAAAACTAGTGATTAAAGCTCTCACGAACTTGATGGCACACTTTACTTTACTTGCCTCTAATAAACTTGACCCATTGGGTCCTTCTTTGTTGCGTATATGCTTGCGCTTTATAAGTTGAAATTATCAGAACCATGTTTCATGGGGAACGCTTTCAACATTGCACTTGTACTTTGTACCCCGTTGATATCATGTTCTTTTGCTTATGGATCCCGACGGTGTGAAATAAAAGTGGAACTTGTAAGATCATGGAGTTTGTATGTGTGTTAGAGAAACGCCTGGGCCGCTAGCCTAAGCCATGCCTAATCATGGTGGAAATTTGCAGCATCACCATAATGAGCACTCTATGAAGCATCCTCAATAAAAACCTATGCAAATAGCAAATAAGAAGATCGCTGAGATGCTCATTGTCTGCTTGCCTTGTCATTTTGATTATGGGAAAGCTCCCGTATCATGTGCAAGGGGTACCCCGTTGGCGGTTCTTAATGATACACATGTACTTACAATGACAAGAGCTTACTTGTGACTGAAGTTGAGTAGCATGAGGATCGGTCTTCGTAAGTAAGGGGCATGAGATTTCGGTTTATAACTTGTCAAGCATATCCTCTTAGTTGTGTCACTTTAACCTTAACCACTTCAAGATGCTTATGATAGGGGCAATGAGAGCTGAAAGCTATAAGTACCATAATTTTTGGAAGCTCTTTATGAGACTTGAATCCCTACTTCCTTTTACAAAGGCCTTTCTTCCACCATTATATTGAGTCTCCACCTTCTATCTTTATGCACCTACTTTGAGAGCATTGTGGCCATTCTTAGTTCTATGTGCATTGTCCCAAGACTAGTTGATGGATGCATACTTTGATATTGCTTGTTTTAAACTATTGTATCTAGTCACTCTTATGAACTTTAAAGGTGTCATATGCATTTATATTTGCTACTCTATTGAGGGACAAGCTGAATACTATTATCCTATGTTCTCGTTATGTGAAACAAACAAATGTCTTGCAAAGCATTGTTATTCATGAATCTTTTGTTTGTGCCTTTTCATGTTGCATCATAGTTTCTTTGACTATTGCCAAAACTTTATCTTTCATGTTATGATTAAAGTACTATGATCCCAACTTTGAATGTTTTACAAATACTTTGATCAAGACTTTGATGGTGCATGTCACCTCAAAAATTATTCTTTCTTTTTATCACTTACCTACTTGAGGACGAGCAGGAGTTAAGCTTGGGGATGTTGATACATTGCAAATGTATCTATAATTTTTGATGTTCCATGCTTGGTTTTATCCACTTTCTTGTGTTTTGTTCCAACTTTGGAGTACTTTTCATATGATTTCTGGACTAACTTATTAACAAGAGCCATAGTGCCAGCTGCCTGTTTTCTGCTGTTTTTGGTTCCAGGAAAGTCAGAAAATGAATATTCTCGGAATTGGACGGGACAAAAGCCAAATTGCCTATTTTTTTTGGAAGACATCAAGTGCCAGAATACGAGACGGAGAGGGGCCAGGGGGCCACCACACCACCTAGCCGCGCGGCCAGGCCTAGCCTGCGCCAGGGGGTGGTGTGGCTGCTCCCGGCACCCCCTCGGCCTCTCCCACCTATATATTGCCCTCAGGATGAAAAACCTAAGTGCCCGATCAAAACCCACGAAAGAGTCTGTAGCCGCCGTCATCTCAATCCCTAGATCGGGAGGGATCTGAAGCTCTTCCTGGCACCCTACCGGAGAGGGAAATTCACCCTGGAGGCCTTCTTCATCACCATGCAAGCCTCCGGTGTGATGCGTGAGTAGTTCATCCTTGGACTACAGATCCATGTAGTAGCTAGATGGCTGGTTCTCCTCCTTTGTGCTTTCATGTTTAGATCTTGTGAGCTCCGTTCATGATCAAGATCATCTATTTGTAATTCTGCATGTTGTGTTTGCGGGGATCCGATGGATATTGAGATGCTATTTCAGATTGATTATTGATTCTATCATGTCTTTGTTATTTGAGATCTTGCATGCTTTCTGTTGTTAGTAGCTATCTTGGGCAAGTAGATGCTAGCAACTCCAAGAGTTAGTATTTATGCTCGATAGTGGGTTCATGCCTCTGGTAATCTGGGGAAGTGACAGAAATGTCTAAGGTACTAGATGTGTTGTTGCTACTAGGGAGAAAACAACAATCCTTTGTTCATAGAACAATCGTATTGTTTACTTTACACGCAGCTCGTAAAGCAATAATCTGTTGCTTGCAACTTAATACTGGAGGGGGTTCGGATGATAACCTGAAGGTGGATTATTAGTCATAGATGCAGTTGGATGGCGGTCTATGTATAATGTTGTAATTCCCAATCAATTCTCAAAAGATTCAAGATGATTAGTATATGCATGTATTGCTTTCTCGGTGTTTGTCAATTGCCCCGCTGTAATTTGTTCACCCAGCATGTTATCTATCTAAGGAGAGCCACCTCTAGTGAACTATGGATCCCGGTCATTTACTTTACATACAATTTACAATCTTTTACTTCTTTGTGTGTACTTTCTGCAAACTTTTACTTCTTTCCATTCGATACGTTTAATCCTTTGTTTTCCTCAAAACACGGTGAGCTTGACAACCTCATCGCAAGGTGGGGACAAAGTTCTGTGGTTGTGTTGTGCAGGTCTCCACGTTGCTACTAGCACCGGTAGTGCGCCCTGCCAAAGCTCAGCTAGTAACACCTTTGGGGTGTTTCCTTGCTCCTACTGGTTCGATTAAACCTTGGTTTCATAACTGAGGGAAACTTGCTGTTGTGCTCATCATACCTTCCTCTTGGGGTTCCCAACGAGCTCTACATCAACCACGCACCAAGCACTTTTCTGGGCGCTGTGCATTGAGCTATCAACCATCTAGCTACTACATGGACTCGTAGTCCAGAGATGAACTACTCACGCATCACACCAGAGGCTTGATTGATGATGAAGAAGGCCTCTAGGGTGAAATCCCCTCTCTGGCAGGGTGCCAGGAAGAGCTTCAGATCCCTCCCGATCTAGGGATGGAGACGCCGGTGGCTACAGACTCTTTCGTGGATTTTTGATCGGGTACTTAGGGTTTCTATATCGGAGGCAATATATAGTCGGAAGGAGAGGCCGAGGGGGTGCCTAGGCGGCCAAACCACCCACTGGCTCGGGCCAAGCCTGGCCGTGTGGCCAGGTGGTGTGGCCGGGCCCCAGCCCCTCTCCGTCTCGTATTCTGGCTCCGTTTGTCCCTTGGTGAAAAACTGACTTTGGCTTTTGTCCCGTCCAATTCCGAGAATATTCATTTTCTGACTTCCTCAAACCAAAAACAGCAGAAAACAGGCAGATGGCACTATGGCTCTTGTTAATAGGTTAGTCCAAGAAATCATATGAAAAGTACTCCAAAGCTGGAACAAAACATAAGAAAGTAGATAAAACCAAGCATGGAACATCAAAAATTATGGATATGTTAGCAACGTATCATCCACCTATGCATGTCCTAGGATGGCAGATGGCCATGGCTGGGAGGCTAAGCTCATAGGGGAGGTGCCTATACTAGAGTGTGTAATTGAAAGGTTATGATTGATTATCCGCATACTAAGTATGATGATTCAAGGTTATCCCTGGAGGATGTATCGAATTTTGTGGTGAAAGTTTACCACCTCTGCAGAGTATCAAATTATTCGAATAGCCGCGTCTACGGTCATGGACAGTTGGAGTGGCCATACTGTTCCATCGTTAGATGTTTTCAAAATGACTGGTGAGATGAATTGTGACTTTGACTTGACCACGACAGGGTTGTGAACATGAAAACTAAGTTCCCACTTAGGTGATTTAGAACATTAAATTAGCTTTCTTTACTTCTCAACTCAGCTTAAGATAAATCTAGCTTTTGCAAATAAACTTAGAGCTTAGAATTTCCTACTAGAACTACCTTACTTGTTAGTGATAGTTTGCGAGTACTTAAATAGTACTCATGGCTTTTTCCCTGGCTATTCCCGTGGCCAGACTATGAGGAGGACTATCCGGAAGATGGACAACAGGACAGCTACGACAACTAGGATCATCTCCCATCGTCAGCATTGCCTGTGACACTAAAGATGGAGCCCACTACTACACTTTACTATTCCGCTGCTTGTTTGTATTAAGACTGGATCATGAGATCCTTTATTTGTGTAAAACCTTATTATGGTTTGTAATGGATGATGTATAGTGATAGCCAATCTGTTATGTCTCGCAAAAATGGTAATCCTGGGATTGCGAGGTATGGCATAACAGGCATGTGGGATTAAATAACCGGGTGTTGACAAGTTGGTATTAGAGCCATCCTGACCATATGAGACCCTAGTTAAAATGGATGTCCGAACAAAAACTTAGTTTTAAAACAAATGAAGTGAGTATTTATGAAAACCTATTTCCACTCTTATCCTTGAGATTCTTTCAAAAAAAATCATGTTCCTCAAAAAGTCTTACATTACTACATAAAATTTGACACACTTGATCACTTCACTAACTTACTCATCCTAAATTCTTATAGACGGAAGTTTAGTATTGCAAGTTCTACAAGTTGGGCAACAGAGGCTAGCTGATCTTTGAGAGGGATCTCGATGCACTGTCTGAGTATCTTGAGCGTCCACATCTGGAATTCTTCGGAGCTCAACTCAAGGATTACCCAGGAGGAGATCTACAATGGCTGATAGTTGCAGACCTCCGAGGCAAGATGGAAGCACCCCTTTGTGAGAAGATTCAATTCACCGTGCGAGAGAACAACTGGCTAGATGGATTAGCCAGGGCCATGCACGAAGCTCTTGCCCGTCTGTGTGGGCAAAATATCAACTTGATCCAGGGAACTCTCTTTGTGCACTAGGCAAGGCGTGATTCCATGGGAATGCCATTGGAGATGCCAAGTTACCCAGAGATGAAGCACCAAGTAGAGAACCTTGACTTCCTGCTGTATGATAGGCAGAAGGAATTGGACAATGCTCGAGCCTATGCCAACCATAACCTTGCCATTGCCGCCAAGAAGGACCACCATAACCTTGCCATTGCCGCCAAGAAGGACCAGACTCTCGCCATGCTCGTCAAGGATCACAAATCACTTCAACGTCAACGCGAGAAGAAGGATCGCACCATCGCTCGTCTTCGCAAGAAGGTGGACGACCTCGAGAAGACCATCTGTGAGTAGGAAATTCAGCTGGAAGCAAAGGAGGAGGAGGAAGGTGAAGATATCCAAGCAGATCTTTACTCCTACCTCAGTCATGACAACGACTATCTAGAGGGCGATGCCATGGAGTTCCACACCGATGATTAGGATTCCGACTTCATCGACGATGATTAGATTCACTTGATCACTACCGTAGGAATGAGTTGTATCGGTCCCACAGTATCGTAGTTTCACAGAATGGTTCTTAAAACCATCTGTTTTCCTTTTATGTGTGGTGTGTGTTTGTATTGTGTGCTTGAAAGAATGAATGAGAGGAAGTTGTTAGTTTACAAAACCCGAGTCAAACTCAAAGTTTAAAGCTTTTGAAACAAAAACATGAACCTTATAAATTTCATCTTATCTCATTATCTATCTCAATCTTCAGATGACTCGTGGAAACCAAGGAGGAAGCAGCTCATCGCAGGACCCGATGTTGCAGATTCTGCAAATGGTAGTTTCCGACCATGAAGCTAGTAGAGCCGAGCGCCAAGCCAATCTAGCCACCCTGCAACAAATAGCTCAGATGGGCCACAATAATCAAGGCCATGGAAACCAGGATCACTAGGATCCAAACTCAAGAACTTTTAGAATACCAATCCCCCTATCTTTAGCAAGTCTGAAGACCCGTTAGATGCGGATGATTGGTGATGGCCCAAAATATATCGAGCTCATTGGGGAACCCCAAGAGGAAGGTATGATGAGCACAACAACAAGTTTTCCCTCAGTACGAAACCAAGGTTATCAATCCAGTAGGAGAAAGGAAACACCCTAAAGGTGTAGCTAGTTGAACGTTGGCAGGGCGCACTACCGGTGCCAGTAGCAACGTAGAGACCTACACAACACAACCACAGAATTTTGTCCCCAACTTGCGATGAGGTTGTCAATCTCACCGGTTTTGCTAAAAACAAAGGATTAAACATATCGAATGGAAGGAAGTAATAGTTTGCAGAAAGTAAACACAAAGCAGTAAACAGTTGATTGTAGATTGTATGTAAAAGAAAGGACCGGGCTCCATAGTTCACTAGAGGTGGCTCTCCTTAAGATAGATAACATGTTGGGTGAACGAATTACAGCGAGGAAATTGACAAACATCGAGAAAGCAGTACATGCATATACTAATCATCTTGACTCCTTTAGAACTTGATTGGGCATTACAACATTATACATAGACCGCCATCCAACTGCATATATGACTAATAATCCACCTTCAGGTTATCATCCAAACCCCCACCAGTATTAAGTTGCAAGCAACAGATTATTGCTTTACGAATTGCCTGTAATGTAAACAATACGATTGTTCTATGAACAAAGGATTGTTGTTTTCTCCCTAGTAGCAACATCACATCTAGTACCTTAGAGATTTTGGTCACTTCCCTAGATTACCAGAGGCATGAACCCACTATCGAGCATAAATACTAACTCTTGGAGTTGCTAGCATCTACTTGGCCAAGATAGCTACTAACAACGGAAAGCATGCAAGATCACAAATAACAAAGACATGATAGCATCAATAATCAATCTAAAATAGCATCTCAATATCCATCGGATCCCTGCAAACACAACATGCAGAATTACAAATAGATGATCTTGATCATGAACGGAGCTCACAAGATCTAGACATGAAAGCACAAAGGAGGAGAACCAGCCATCTAGCTACTACATGGACCCGTAGTCCAAAGATGAACTACTCACGTATCACACCGGAGGCTTGCATGATGATGAAGAAGGCCTCCAGGGTGAATTCCCCTCTCCGGCAGGGTGCCGGGAAGAGCTTCAGATCCCTCCCGATCTAGGGATGGAGATCACGGCGGCTACAGACTCTTTCGTGGATTTTTGATCGGGTACTTAGGGTTTTCGTCCCGAGGGCATTTTATAGGCGGAAGGAGAGGCCGAGGGGGTGCTGGGGTCGGCCAGACCACCCCCTGGCGTGGGCTAGGCCTGGCCACGTGGCCAGGTGGCATGGCCGGCCCCCAGCCCTTCTCCGTCTCGTATTCTGGCATCTGATGACTTCCGGAAAAATAGGCACTTTGGCTTTTGTCCCGTCCAATTCCGAGAATATTTATTTTTGACTTTCCTGGAACCAAAAACAGCAGAAAACAGGCAACTAGCACTATGGCTCTTGTTAATAGGTTATTCCAAGAAATCATATGAAAAGTACTCCAGAGTGTGGACAAAACACAAGAAAGTGGATAAAACCAAGCATGGAACATCAAAAATTATAGATACATTTGCAATGTATCAATATCCCCAAGCTTAACTCCTGCTCGTACTTGAGTAGGTAAGTGATAAAAAAAAGAATAATTTTTGAGGTGACATGCACCATCAAAGACTTGATCAAAGTATTTGTAAAACATTCAAAGCTCGGATCATAGTACTTCAATCATAACATAAAAGACAAAGTTCTAGGAATAAGACAAAGAAACTATGATGCAACATGAAAAGGCACAAACAAAAGATTCATGAATAACAATGCTTTGCAAGACGTTTTTTTGTTTCCAATCAAGAAAACATAGCATAATAGTATTCAGCTTGTCCCTCATAGAGTAGCAAATATAAATGCATAGGACACCTTCAAAGTTCATAAGAGTGACTAGATACAAATAGTTTAAAACAAGCAATATCAAGTTATGCATCAATCAACTAGTCTTGGGACAATGCACATAGAACTAAGAATGGCCACTATGGTCTCAAAGTAGGTGCATAAAGGTAGAAGGTGGAGACCCAATATAATGGTGGAAGAAAGGCCTTCATAGAAGGTAGTAGGGATTCAAGTATCATAAAGAGCTTCCAAAAATTATGGTACTTATTAGCTTTCAGCTCTCATTGCCCCTATCTTAAGCATCTTGAAGGTGATTAAGGTTAAAGTGACACAACTAAGAGGATATACTTGACAAGGTATAAACACAAATCTCATGCCCCTTACTTACGAAGACCGAACCTCATGCTACTCAACTTTAGTCATGAGTAAGCTCTTGTCATTGTAAGTACATGTGTATCATAAAGAACCGCCAACTGGGTACCCCTTGCACATGATACAGGAGCTATCCCATAATCAAAATGACAAGGCAAGCAGACAATGAGCATCTCAGAGATCTTTTTATTTGCTATTTTCATAGGTTTTTATTGAGGATGCTTCATAGAGTGCTCATTATGGTGATGCTGCAAGGTTCCACCATGATTAGGCATGGCTTAGGCTAGCGGCCTAGGCATTTCTCTAACACACATACAAACTCCATGATCCTACAAGTTCCACTTTTATTTCATACCGCCGGGATCCATAAGCAAAAGAACATGATATCAACGGGGTACAAAGTACAGGTGCAATGTTGAAAGCGTTCCCCATGATACACGGTTCTGCTAATTTCAACTTATAAAGCGCAAGCATATACGCAATAAAGAAGGACCCAATGGTTCAAGTTTATTAAATGCAAAAAAGTAAAGTGTGCCATCAAGTTCGTGAGAGCTTTAATCACTAGTTTTCTCATAACAAGTTTAATTTGGAAGGTAAACAAAAGCATGAATATACTTGGAATAGCATAAGCTAGTACGTTGGTATGGTGGACTCTTTGGAATAACTTGGTTTAGGGAGTTGGATGCATGAGTGGAACTCATACTTGGTTGTGGAGGCTAGCAAAAGACTGGGAGCGACAAACTAAGAGAGCAATAATGGCCATAATCATGCAGAGCGACAAAACATCATTGATCAAAGCATAAAGTGATACTACAAGTTGAAAACTAAAGGATCATAAAGGCATAGTTGACTTGAGATAGTCATAACATGGTGTGAGAATGTGCCAAGTCAACCCAAATAAAGCATCAAAGGAGAATACCACTATACTATGCTTTAATATGCTAAAACAACGCATGATTCATCCAAGGAACATTAAGCAATCTCAATTGTTTATAACAAGTCATGCAACAGCAAAGAATACTAAGAATAAAGCCAAAACAATATCAAGCATGGCATGACAAAGCATAGACCACAGTCAAAAACGAGCTCTTTTTACCGCATAAGTATGAACTTTCCTACTCTTTTCCAATCAAAACCAAACTATTTGCAAACCAATGTATGAAAGAGGGGGTCCAACCAATTTATTCAGCAAACTAAGCAAACAAAAGAAAACAAAAAACCAAAACGAAAATGAAAAAGAAGACGCTCCAAGAACAACACAATTGTGCATGAAACAATAAAAATGAAGCATTTGGAAGAAACCTGGGATTTTTATTGATGAAGAAGGGGATGCCTTGGGCATCCCCAAGCTTTGGCGCTTGTACTTCTTGGATATTTATTGGGGTGACACGCGTGGCATCCCCCAGATTGAGCTTTAGTCCATCCTTCATCTCATTACTCATTCCTTCCATACACCTGAATTTTTTCCTTCATACAAAACTTCACACAATCTTTATTAGCAACATTAGTGCACTCAAGATAATAGGTCTTAAGGTTTTGTTCTAACACCAAATAAACTTCTATTAGAACACTAGCTACTATAGCACTTCCCTCAAAAAGCTCAATTCCCCAAAAGAACTCAAAAAGAAACCAACAAGAAGCAAATGCAGAAAATGGCAGAAATCTGTCAAAACAGACCAGCAGGTAAAGACGATTTTTTTCGAAGAATTTCTATTGCTCAAATCGAAAAGTGTTGAACTAACGAAAGTTAGATTAGAACCTGGGGCAGAAGCAAAAAAATTCACGCCTCAAAAAGACGTTCAGAGATTTTAACTGAATTTTTACGGTGAAGCACAGAAATTTTTTCCGGGACAACAACTTTCCCAGTGATTACTTCTCTCTTATTAGCGGTTACTCTTGGCACAAAAAGCAAATAAAAAGGATAAGGAGCGCTTATTACTGGAGTAATAACTCCAAGACTCATCTAAAACTTTTGGGTTATCTCCCAATAAGTACTTTTCTTTAACGCCTTTAAGTTAGGCATAAGAAGCAAGAAAGAATCAAGTGTTCTCAAATAAAGAAGCATTAATATTAATACCAGAAATATCTTCAACAAGACTAGGTATATCATCCAAATAAGTTCTAGAGGATCCTCTCTCAATGCTCTCAGGTTCACTATTTTCATCAAAAGGGTTTTCAGGAACAATCCAATCAAGATTCTTTTCTATGGCTTCATGTATTTCTACCAGTTTAAAGGGTATTGGTATCTTAGGTTCCTCCCCATTAGGTTCGATTTTGTTCATCTTTTCTCGTGTACCAACAACATCTACACATGAGCCTAGCATATTGAAACGTTCAAAGACTTTCCTAACTTCCTTGGCAACATCATAGAACTCCTTAAACAAAGTTTCTAAAATAAAATCCCTCTTTTCAGGGTCCTCAATTTCCTTAAGCTTAAGAAACATTACTTGCATTATGGGGTTGAGGTTAACAAACCTAGCTTCCAACATGTGAACTAAAGAAGCTGCAGCAATCTCATAATTTGGAGCAAGTTCTACAAGGGATTTATCCTCGGTATCCTCATGTTTACTAACATGATTAAAGAATTCTTCAATATTATCTTTCCCAATTATAGAACCACTACCAATTGAAAGGTCTTTCAGGGTGAATTTAGGGATCAGCATGGTGAGCTAAGGAAGAGGTGACAACTAAAGGAGACTTAATTTTTGTGTGTTTTCAAATAAGAAAGCAAACTAGTAAAACTAATATTTTTGTGTTTTTGATAAAGAAACAAGCAAACAAAGCAAAAAGAAGCTAAGCAAAACATAAAAACAAAGTAAAGAGATTGGTTATGAGGGACTCCCCTTGTGAAGATGTCCTTGACTCCCCGGCAACGCCGCTAGAAAATATGCTTGATGGCCCAAAATATATCGAGCTCATTGGGGAACCCCAAGAGGTAGGTATGATGAGCACAGAGCAAGTTTTCCCTCAGTACGAAACCAAGGTTATCAATCCAGTAGGAGCAAGGAAACACCCCAAAGGTGTAGCTCGCTGAACGTTGGTAGGGCGCACTACCGGTGCCAGCAGCAACATGGAGACCTTCACAACACAACCACAGAACTCTGTCCCCAACTTGCGATGAGGTTGTCAATCTCACCGGTTTTGCTGAAAACAAAGGATTAAACGTATCGTATCGAATGGAAGTAAGTAATAGTTGAAGAAAGTAAACACAAAGCAGTAAACAATTGATTATAGATTGTATGTAAAAGAAAGGACCGGGCTCCATAGTTCACTAGAGGTGGATCTCCTTAAGATAGATAACATGCTGGGTGAACGAATTACAGCGGGGCAATTGACAAACATCAAGAAAGCAATACATGTATATACTAATCATCTTGACTCCTTTGGAACTTGATTGGGCATTACAACATTATACATAGACCGCCATCCAACTGCATCTATGACAAATAATCCACCTTCAGGTTATCATCCGAACCCCCTCCAGTATTAAGTTGCAAGCAACAGATTATTGCTTTACGAATTGCGTGTAATGTAAACAATACGATTGTTCTATGAACAAAGGATTGTTGTTTTCTCCCTAGTAGCAACAACACATCTAGTACCTTTGAGATTTCTCTCACTTCCCCAGATTACCAGAGGCATGAACCCACTATCGAGCATAAATACTAACTCTTGGAGTTGCTAGCATCTACTTGGCCAAGATAGCCACTAACAACGGAAAGCATGCAAGATCACAAATAACAAAGACATGATAGAATCAATAATGAATCTGAAATAGCATCTCAATATCCATCGGATCCTTGCAAACACAACATGCAGAATTACAAATAGATGATCTTGATCAGGAACAGAGCTCACAAGATCTAGACATGAAAGCACAAAGGAGGAGAACCAGCCATCTAGCTACCACATGGACCGTAGTCCAAAGATGAACTACTCACGCATCACACTAGAGGCTTGCATGATGATGAAGAAGGCCTCCAGGGTGAATTCCCCTCTCTGGCAGGGTGCCGGGAAGAGCTTCAGATCCCTCCCGATCTAGGGATGGAGATGACGGCGGCTACAGACCCTTTCGTGGATTTTTGATCGGGTACTTAGGGTTTTCGTCCCAAGGGCATATTCTAGGCGGAAGGAGAGGCCGAGGGGGTGCTGGGGTCGGCTAGACCACCCCCTGGCACGGGCCAGGCCTGGCCGCACGGCCAGGTGGTGTGGCCGGCCCCCCAGCCCTTCTCCGTCTCGTATTCTGGCATCTGAGAACTTCCGGAAAAATAGACACTTTGGCTTTTGTCTCGTACAATTCCGAGAATATTCATTTTCTGACTTTCCTGGAACCAAAAACTACAGAAAACAGGCAGCTGGCACTGTGGCTCGTGTTAATAGGTTAGTCCAAGAAATCATATGAAAAGTACTCCAAAGTGTGGACAAAACACAAGAAAGTGGATAAAACCAAGCATGTAACATCAAAAATTATAGATACATTTGCAATGTATCAACTAGCTGCAAACCATGGAGAACAATCTGGAAGTCGCAGGAGTTGACGCCAATGCGAAGGTACTGTTTGCCACCCACTATCTGGAAGGAGATGCAAGAGCCTGGTGGAATAGCACTCGTACTATGAACCACGGTCGAGTGATGACATGGGAAGCTTTCAAGACCAAGTTCAGCCGCACCCAAGTGCCGCAAGGTTTAGTCACCAGAATGAGAGATGAATTCAGAGAGCTGAAGAAAGGCAAGTGTTGGGTCCGCAACATAGAAAACAAAAATTCCTACGATGAGAACTACACGCCAAGATCTATCTACTAGGTACAGAGCAACGGGTGGACAAACATCCAACGAGAACTTACCCTCGAAGACAACGAGTTTTGTTAACGAGTAGGAACTCGTGGTTGATGTAGTCGTACACTTGCTGATCTCAAGATCGTGTGGAAGTCCGAGCGCCACAAATCAGCAGCGCATCCGTACTCACACACACGTTCAAGCCACCGGACAACCTCCACCTCCTCGCTCCAGTGATCCAGCAGAAGCAACAACTCCTTCTAGACGAAATGCCACCAGGAACATGTATCTCGCTAATCCGAGACCATGGGGGAATAATTCTAGAGGGGGAGAGAGATCCTTCACAAGGAGGTGTGTGGAAGAAGGAGGAAGAGGGTGGCCTTTTATAGGAGGAGGGGGGTGCCCCTCCTTCATGGCCGGCGCATGGGGGGTGACTCCTCACCTCCCCCATTCATGTGGTGGTAACCCCTCCACATTAAAATGCCTCTTCACATTCCCCTTTAAAGTCCCTACTTTAAATGCATTAAAATTCTCCAAGTTTAATGCTCTCTCATTTAATAAAACTCTTTTATTAAATTTATTCAGAATTTTGTTAATTTTTTTAATTAACAAACATTCACATATAATCCCTTGCAATATTTCAATATCACATGCAGAACCACTTTCTGCAATTTCACCCGAAACAATTTCCGGTTTCTATCGAAACAATTCCTGCGCTTTGCAATTCTTTCGTCTGAAATATATGTGCTCCAAAATGGTGTACGGTAACTCTTAAGTGTGTCACCCTACGGTTCGCGAATAATGCAGACATGATTGAGACTCCTCTCAGATCAATAATCAGAAGTGGGACCTGGAGATCCATATTGAATCCTGCATATTCAACGATGACTTCTGTGATCGTGAGAACCTTTAACGCTTGTAACTAAATCCCTTTGTCTCGCGATATATTACATGTCCGAGATTCAATCATTGGTATCTCCATACCTAGTTTGATCTCGTTACCGACATGCACTCTTTTCTCGTTCCCGTGATATAACATTCTAGTGATCACATCACTTGCTTGCAAGCTATCTTAATGTGATATGACCGAGAGGGCCCAGAGTATATCTATCCGTCATCGGCATTGACAAATTCCACTCTTGATCCATTAGCCTCAACATAACACCTTCGTAGCACTGAACCCATCTTTATAGTCACCCTGTTATGGTGTGACGTTTGATGTTATCAAGATACTCTTCTAGTGTTAGCAATTAACATGATCTCATGGTCTAAGGATAAAGATTACTTCGTATGATGTTATAGCAATATAAACATAATGACTTTCACCGTAATGCTATACTTCGGATGAATGTTCATCACATCATTCCACCAATGTTGTGACCTTGTTATTAACAACATCCAATGTCCATGATCAGGAAACCTTGATCATCTTGTTAATCAACAAGCTAGTCTATAAGAGAGGCATAACTAGGAACCCTTTTTGTTTATTAAACACACATGTATTGACGTTTCCGATCAATACAATTATAGCATGCAAAATAAACATTTATCATAAACATGGAATAAGATAATAACCACTTTATTATTGCCTCTCGGGCATATTCCCTTTAGTCTCTCACTTGCACTAGAGTCAATAATCTAGTTTGAAAAACTTTGCATATTGAACACCTATGGCTTTCTGGTGTTGCATATACGCTATTGCTAGTGGTTAACATAATCTCTGGATCTGACAGTTTCAGGTCCGTGTGTATTTGCATGTCTTTGCGTATCTACGCATCACTCATTCTCAAATGAGATGGCATTGTATAAATTATGTCCTTTGGTGAGACCTTTAGTTCGTTCCGGTTAAAATATGTTGATATTATTGTCACACAATATATCTTCATAGTATTAGCCCACTTTGAACCACACCTAGTTTGATAACAAACTTAACACAAATGCCCTCCTTTGCTGCTACTATAGCAGTTATATACTTAGCCTTTTATTGTAGTATCCGTCACAATGTCTCAACTTTGGAACTCATCCAAATCCACCATGGAACATCCTTTCCATTACATTGTGCCACCCATAGTCTAAATTGAGATAAATTTAATTTGTATCTTGTGACAAAACTAGTATCAATGTAACACTTTACAATGAACTACCTTTAACTATTTGTCACTTATACATGATATATTCTTAGTTCTTCCAAAGCTCATAAGAATATCTTTACTATTGTCCAATGATCATCTTATGAATCATCCTGGTATGTGCTCATAACACTTAGAGCATAGGATATTTTGGATATATACATATCACGGTATAATCGATCAAAATCTTCATGTGATTTTACTCACCAAGTGTTGAAACACTTGAATCTTGATACAATTCTTTCCATGCAGCAAGAACCTTTCTTGTTGTTTCCATATTGAACCCTTTCAATATCTCATATATGTATGTCTGGCACAACCATATTAGCGCCTTAATCTATCCATATAGATATTGATGCCAAATATTCTGGGTTTGCCCAAGTCTTTCATCGAAATCTTATTTTAATGAAATTCTTAACTTGTGTCAATACAAGATACATCATTTCCAATCAACAATATGTCCTCTACATAATGTATTAGAAATATGTCTCAGTGCACCCACTTAATTTCTTGCAAATGCAAGCATCTTCATCATCTCCGATGAATTTAAACTCTTAACAGTTTCATCATGGTGAAGATTCCAACTCCGCTATGCTTACTTCAACTATTGAAGTTTGCAAGCTCTTTTAGCACCCTTTGAATTAACAAAACCCTTCGGACCGTGTCTTGTACACGTCCTAGGTAACCATTCTATTAGAAGAACATTTTTTTGTTTGTTCAACTACCATACATCAAATTATATGTAGTGGTTGCTACATTAATCCGTCAAGACTAAATATCGCTATGAAAGATCAAATCTTGTCATAGTCAACTCCTTGAACATTGTCGTAAACTTCTTTCTGACATGTCGACTGTTTCATAGATGTTAAACATCCATGTCTTATTTCTTTAGAGATCCAAAAACGACCGATAGGCTTCACGCCTTTCTGGAGGGTCTTCCAAGTTCAGAAACTTGATTTCTTGTGTATGGATACTATCACGGATTCTATGACTTCTAGTCATTTTATGGAGTCAGGGCCCATCATCGCTTCTTTGCATGTAGTTGGTTCATCATTGTCAAAACAATAACGACTTGCTTATCAAATCACACTATTTGATTCTTACCGACCCACACGGTTCAATAGGAACTCTAATCTCTGAGATCACACCCTTTGTAATCACGGGAGCCATGAGCATTGTGGCCGCCACTGGGACACTTTCTGGCACTGCGCTACTTAGCACATATAGCTAAGGTCAACAACCTTATCAAAGTTCTATTGTCCTCCCACTTAACTTTTCACGAAAAATTCCTTCTCAAGAAACTTGACGTTCCAAGTAACAAACTCTTTTGTCCTCGGTGTTATGGAGAAATTCCCAACAGATTCTTTGGGATAACCTACAAATACGTGCTTATCCGACTTTGGTTGTAAACATTTTACTTATGCATAGCATACCAAAATTTAAGAAAAGACAATTCAGATTTTATCCCAAACCATAACTTATATGGTGTCATTACAACGGATCACAATGGTGCTCTTTTCAGTGTAAAAGCGGTAGTATCTAAAGCTTCAATCCTTAAAACATAATGGCAGTTTTATAAATGACACCTTTGATCTTACCATGTCAAACATGGTTTGATTTCATCTCTCGAATATGCTATACTCCTATGGTTTATCGGGAAACACAAATCATGGAACAATTCCTCAAATCTTAGGTGTTTTGCTAAACCTGTAACTCAAATATCTTCCTTTATGATCAAATCATAAACTCTTTTATTTTCTTGTTACAATGATTTTTCAATTCATCTTGAAAATCTTTGAACAATTTTCAAATGTTTCATACTTCTCCCTTATTAAGTAAATATATAGATATATTCAATCAAATTTCTGGAGAAAGCATATGAAGCAAAAAGATCCATCGCATATGGCTACACATAATGGACTATGCGCATCAGCATGCACAATTTCTAATAAGCTAGTCATCCGTTCCTCTTTGGCCTATGAATGGAGTTTCATTTATCTCGAGGAAAGTCTCACAAGCGTCAATTGATCAAAATCAAAGACTCCAAAAATCCATCAACATGGAGTTTCTTCATGTTTACTTTCCAATATAATTTAAAACAACAATGTCACTTCATAAGTGATATTTTAATCATGTCTTGCGACATTCTAGCAATAGTGTTTATCGATGTGATTTCTCCCACTAGACTTGTAAAAGTTCATCCATCCTTTATGGAATACAGTAATTATTTGAACAACCATTGTTCTCGTAATACCAGAACAAAATAACAATTATTAAAACAAATCTTGAAGGCTAGGTTTGACGACAACGAAAAACATAATAACACTTTATTTGTTTTCGATGAACATCATCACTTATTCTCTTGCTAGTTACTTAGGCCATTGTAGCTCATGAATTGTGTTGTCCTGTATGACACTTCATACCAACCAATTCGGTATCTAATACCAGTATCCAATACCTAAGAACCACATTGTTTAACAAGCAAGGAATACAGCCATAACGTGTATATCTTCTATATACCTAAGTTGGACATCTCCAACCTTTTATTTTCTGCCAAATATTTTATAGATTCTCTTTTAGCAATTCCTTTTCCTTTTAAAAGAATCTATCAACATCAATAGTGGTGTCATTCACATGACACATAGTACAAAGCGTATATAGTCAAATACTAATACCTTTGGACTTGCACTTTGAAGTGGATCACCATCATCAAATGTTTGGCATTCTTTCAAAAATCCATTCTTTAGTGATATTTTAGTGTAGTAAACATTTTACTTACATCTTCTATTCATCCTTATCATGACAACTTTCATGATCAAGCTACTATAGCCTGTAAGGAAGAATCGCGAGTATAATGTTAGTTCCCGAAACCTTTTGGGAGATTTGGATTCCTAGCATCTCCATCCTACACATATTCTCATACAATATGAGAACATGTATTTTGTTAAATTATACTCTATCATAATGCAAAACATTGTTTCAGATATCACAATATCTTTCACACATGATGGTTTTTGAAAAAAAATTCAGCTCCTATATAATCTTGATATTAATACAACTTTTGAATATCAATAATCATGGAGGAAAACATGATACTTTAGATACTAACATTGGAATTCTTACTCTTGATTT
Organism: Avena eriantha; assembly: GCA_910589775.1. Taxonomy (NCBI): domain Eukaryota; kingdom Viridiplantae; phylum Streptophyta; class Magnoliopsida; order Poales; family Poaceae; genus Avena; species Avena eriantha. The sequence continues at coordinate 357,103,218 of OU342745.1, forward strand.
AATACTACTTATTAAACTTCATGGAGTAAATGGAGTTTGCTGAAAGTTTGCAATAGGACTTCTAAACTTTAAATTGACATTCAAAAAAATACGATACCAGTTCGTAAAGTAAATATCCAGAATTCTATAGTTCTATTATCTCAATTAAAACTAAGTATAAGGTAGTGAACAGACACCAATGACTACAACAAATTATGCAAATTCACTTCGATTTAGTTTATGACAAATTGAGTTCGACTAATCCAAATTAGAAATGAACTCCCACTCAAAAATGACATCCCTCGTGCCCTTTTGGTGATCACATGAACCAAATCCACTACACCAAGTCCGATCATCACGTGAGTTAATGTAGCTTCAAAGGCGAGCATCTATATGGGCATCATGTCAACCATATGACTCATGCTTAACCTTTCGGTCCGTGTTTCGAGGCCATGTCTGTACATGCTAGGCTCACCAAGTAAGAACCTTAGTACTCACATGTGTAAAACTGTCTTACACCCGTTTGTATGAAAGCGTAGAGTCGAGTACACCCGATCATCACGTGATGTCTTGAAACACGATCCACAAAACGGTGCATACTTAAGGAAAACACATTTTTATCTTGATATCTAAATGAGGGATCATCTTACAATGCTACAAAAAGCGCCAAACTAGCAGTATAAGATGCTAACATCTAATGCATAAAGTGAGATGATATGGTCCATGCATTTGATCTCTATCATTTGCATTGTGGTATGATCTCTATTATTCCTTTGTGTGTAAGGCCAAGGTCTATGGAACTTACACGTTGAATTTGTTGTAAGAGTATCTATCATACATCTACTTACAACAATACCATATCAAGACACTAGCCCAGCAACGATCTAAACTAGACGCCTCTAATTTATCAATTGCAAGTTTTACGTGGTTTAGGGCTTTCGGAGATAGAACCGTTCTTACCTACGAACATGAATCACAACGAGGATAACCAAGTTATGAGCAACTCATTGTAAATCAGATATTGACTATAGTAGGAGAGACAGACACCCGCCAGCCACTTATGCAAAACAAGTTGCATGTCAGTCGTGGAACCGGTCTCATGTACAATGACATGTAAGGTTGGTCCGGGCCGCTTCATCCCACTATGCCACCAATATCCAAAATACATAGAGGATGCAATAACTGATCATTATCGCCCACATATAAACATATGTGTACTACCCGTGGAAAGAACCTACGCATAGATCAGGCTCTGATACCACTGTTGGGTCCGCAGCATAGAAAACAAAAAATTTCCTACGATGAGAACTACACGCCAAGATCTATCTACTAGGTACAGAGCAATGGGTGGACATACATCCAACGAGAACTTACCTTCGAAGACAACGAGTTTTGTTAACGAGTAGGAATTCGTGGTTGATGTAGTCGTACACTTGCCAATCTCAAGATCGTGTGGAAGTCCGAGCGCCACAAATTAGCAGCGCATCCGTACTCGCACACACGTTCAAGCCACCGGACAACCTCCACCTCCTCGCTCCAGTGATCCAGCGGAAGCAGCAACTCCTACCAGACGAAATGCCACCGGGAACATGTATCTCGCTAATCCGAGACCATGGGGGAATAATTCTAGAGGGGGAGAGAGATCCTTCACAAGGAGGTGCGTGGAAGAAGGAGGAAGAGGGTGGCCTTTTATAGGAGGAGGGGGGTGACCCTCCTTCATGGCCGGCGCATGGGGGGTGACTCCTCACTTCCCCCATTCATGTGGTGGTAACCCCTCCACATTAAAATGCCTCTTCACATTCCCCTTTAAAGTCCCTACTTTAAATGCATTAAAATTCTCCAAGTTTAATGCTCTCTCATTTAATAAATCTCTTTTATTAAATTTATTCAGAATTTTTTTAATTACTTTAATTAACAAACATTCACATATAACCCCTTGCAATATTTCAATATCACATGCAGAACCACTTTTTGCAATTTCACCCAAAAAAAATTCCGGTTTCTATCGAAACAATTCCTGCGCTTTGCAATTCTTTCGTCTGAAATATATGTGCTCCAAAATGGTGTACGGTAACTCTTAAGTGTGTCACCCTACGGTTCGCGAATAATGCATACATGATTGAGACTCCTCTCAGATCAATAATCAGAAGAAGGACCTGGAGATCCATACTGACTCCTGCATATTCAACGATGACTTCTGTGATCGTGAGAACCTTTAACGCTTGTAACTAAATCCCTTTGTCTCGCGATATATTACATGTCCGATATTCAATCATTGGTATATCCATACCTAGTTTGATCTCATTACCGACATGCACTCTTTTGTCGTTCCCGTGATATGGACATTCTAGTGATCACATCACTTCTTGCAAGCTATCTTAATGTGATATCACCGAGAGGGCCCAAAGTACATCTATCCGTCATCGGGATTGACAAATTCCACTCTTGATCCATGAGCCTCAACATAACACCTTCGTAGCACTGAACCCATCTTTATAGTCACCCTGTTACGGTGTGACGTTTGATGTTATCAAGATACTCTTCTGGTGTTAGCAATTAACATGATCTCATGGTCTAAGGATAAAGATTACTTTGTATGATGTTATAGCAATATAAACATAATGACTTTGATCATAATGTTATACTTCGGATGAATGTTCATCACATCATTCCACCAATGTTGTGACCTTGTTATTAACAACATCCAATGTCCATGATCAGGAAACCTTGATCATCTTGTTAATCAACAAGCTAGTCTATAAGAGAGGCATAACTAGGAACCCTTTTTATTTATTAAACACACATGTATTGATCAATACAATTATAGCATGCAAAATAAACATTTATCATAAACATGGAATAAGATAATAACCACTTTATTATTGCCTCTCGGGCATATTTCCTTCAGCAAGATGACGGTAGTTGAGTACCGTGACAAATTTTTGTCGCTAGCTAGATATGCCCCTAACGAGATCAACACTGAAGCCAAGAAGAAGGAAAGGTTCCTGAACGGATTGCATGATGAGATGCAAACGGTGTTAGTCAACATCCGTTTTGAAGATCTCGAAGAGCTTGTAGATTCCGCCATCCAGATGGAAGGGAAGATCAACCAAGCCAACGACAATCGCAAGCGTAGAATGATGCACCAGAGTGGATCCAACAATCACCAGAAGTATCGCCCCAACCCGTCTGCAGTATATGCCCCAAGAAACAATAGACCCCCGATGAACCATCCTAGCTACCCCAATCGTAGCGGAGGAAATATGAAGTCCAGAGGAAGCAACAACAACAACCCCAGCAACTCCAACAACTTTAACCATGCACCGCCCAAGTCCAACAACAACAACAACAACAATACTGCCCCAAGGACTGGAAGCAATGCTATGCCTGTGGCAGCCAAAGACAAGTCCCTTATTACTTGCTTTGAATGTGGAGTTAAGGGTCATCTACTCCAACGAGTGTTCCAAGAATCTTGCAGCCACCACCAATGTGAATGCACCCGCCCAGCAACAACGCCGTGTTCAGCCCGAAAGAAGATTCGCCCTAGGGAATTTGCTCAACCGCAATGGTCGTCTGTTTCACATGAATGCTGAAGAAGCCCAAGAAGCGCCAGATGTCGTGCTGGGTATGTTTTCTGTTAACTCAGTATTAGCAAGAGTGTTGTTTGATTCTGGAGCATCGCACTCGTTTGTTACAGAAGAATTCACATGCACTAGTAAGATTCAACCAAGAAAACTGAAGCATGTTATGATAGTTCAAATACCCGGTTCAACCACCAAAGCTAGAAAAATTTGCAAGGCTGTACCTATCAGAATCCATGGGATAGATTTTTATGCCAATCTAATAGTACTTGGAACCAAAGGTTTGGAAGTAGTACTAGGAATGGATTGAATGTCAAAACATAAAGGATTGATCGACTGTGCCAAGAAAGCCATAACCATGACCAGTAGCTCTAGAGTATCAGTAGAGCATGTATCTGAAACCTTGCCCCGTCAATTCAAGTGCAACAAGAGTTTAGCCCAACCAACCCTAGACCAAGTCAGAGTAGTCTGTGAATACCCCGACATATTCCCAGATGAATTGCCCGGTATGCCCCCAGATCGGGATATCGAGTTCATTATTGAACTAATTCCTGGAACTGGACCCATAGCATAGAGACCCTATAGTATAAAACCATCTGAAGTAGTGGAGCTAAAGAAACAACTTGATGCTATGCTGGTGAAAGGTTTGATTCAACCAAGTGCGTCGCCATGGAGATCACCTATTTTGTTTGTTGATAAGAAGGATGGAGGTAACTGTTTGTGCACAGATTACCGGAAGCTGAATGACGTCACCATCAAGAGCAATTACCCATTGCCAAAGATCGAAGATCTGTTTGACCAGTTGACTAGTGCCAGAGTGTTTTCTAAGATTGATCTTAGAACTAGTTATCATCAACTCAAGATTCGTGCAACGAATATACCAAAGACCGCCTTTACCACCAGATATGGATTGTATTAGTATACTATCATTTCTTTTGGATTAACCAATGCCCCCGCTTATTTCATGAATCTCATGAATAAGATTTTTATGAACTTCCTGTATAAGTTTGTCATTGTTTTTATCGATTATATTCTTATCTATTCCAAGACAGAAGAGTTATGCTGACAAGAGACGTAGAGACCTGACTTTCAATGTTAGAGATTTTGTGTATCTCAAAGTGTCACCTTTAAAGGGAATGCAACGTTTTCAATTGAAATGAAAGTTACCCCCCAGATATATTGGACCCTTCAAGATTTTGAATCTCCGAGGAGAAGTATCTTCTCAACTAGAATTGCTGGAGGAGATGTCAGCCACCCATGATATGTTTCATATCTCGTTACTTTGCAAATGTCTAGAAGTTTCGGAGAAGACCGAAGTTTTCAAGAACATCGATCACCGAGACATAGATATCAACAAGGATTTTACGTATCACGAAGTGCCCATCTGTATCTTGGAAGAAGCCTTCAGAACCACCAGGACCCGGTGTATCAAGTTTCTCAAGATCCAATGGAGTAATCACACCGAAGAAGAAGCTACCTGGGAGCGAGAAGATTACATTAGGACTGAGTTTCTAGATCTCTTTAGTTCCTAGTTTTTCTTAAATCTCGGGACGAGATTTTGTTTAAGGAGGGAAGGTTTGTAACATCCTAAAACTTTAATCAAGGTTATCAAGATTCTAATCACCCAATTTAGGGTTAACAAAAACTTTTTATGATTAAAATAATTGTGAATGCATGTGTATGTTGCATTAGTGTAGAATTGTTTGAAAATGCCATGTTTGATTGTTCTAAATGATATGAAATGGTTCAAAGGTGAATGCCACATCATCTAGACCATTTACAAAAAAAATCCAAAGAAAAAGAAATCAAATAACATTAAATAATGCAAATGGTCATTTTGACCATTTTAATCCACTAGGTCACTTTAGGTGTTCCTAGAAGTCAATTTCAAATGGAAACTTTCTCAACTCTTTTCACCCCTTGCTAGACCAAGTAAAGATGTACCAAGGCCCACTTTACACACTTACAAAAACATCTAGCAAAACAATTTATATAACATTTGAAAATTTAATCCAATGCATATGTGAAGATCCTCATTTTTGAAAAACCCATCAAATGAATTCACCTTGCCAATACCTAGCAACCACAGATGCCCAAGCTTATGACCAACACACCCACCAAATTTGAGCCAAAAATTCAAAATTAAACTTCTTGCGAGCATTGTGTCGAACACTTGGTGAGCACAAATTTAGCTGCCAAACTATTATTGTTCTTGATCAATGCCTTGTCTACCAATTGTTGCCAAAACATGTCCCTAGTCTCCCCAATTCCCAACCAAGGTCAATGCACCACTCCCCTTTGTTGTATGCGCCAGTGCCAAGCCACCCGAGCACCCCCATTGCCGGTCTACCATGAACCGCTCACAGCAGACCGCCCCGCTCTCTCCCACCATGTCTGGGAGGTAGCCAACAATGCGCCGCCTCTCTATGTCCCTTCCCCGAGCGCTACTAAGCTCTGGACCACTGTAGAACAGCCGCGCCCAGAGCGTTTGCGCCATGCCGAGCACACGCCAGAGCACCGCGCCCAACCAGCATGCACACGCCGTGCTTCAACCGCAGCTCACGCGCACTGCTTCGCCATGACCCCAGGAACCGCCCAAACATGCCCGTTCGCCGCCGCTTGACCCACAACCACCGTGCGCCGCGTCGAATGCCGCTTCTACTGTGTAGAGCATCGCCTGCTCCAGGCCGCATGCGACCGCCCCTTGCCTCACATTTAAGCCTGAGAGGATCACCAGGAGACCATGCACCGTCCCCTACCTCTAGCTGCGCCGCTAGCTGCCTGTACCGTCGCCACTGATGAGCCACGCCCATGCCGCTCGGTCCCTTCGTCGACCTATAAATAGAGACCACCCCCAGCCTCATTCCTCACACCATCTCACTCCCCTCTCACCACTGATCCTTCCACCCCATCCCCGGAGCAAGGCGAGCCGCAGTTCGCCGGAATTTCGTCGAAGCTTGTCGCTACAGAGGAGAAGAGGCGCCATCGATTGGAGCTATCCCAGGAGCCGCCACGACCACGCCTCGAACCTCTGTCTACTAGCTCGATTACCCCCATCTCCACGTCTACATGGAGCCCAGGTGAGCTCCCGTAGACCCTGTGCCGTGTTAGGGTTTGTTCTCGCCAGAGCTATTCACCGGAGACGATGAACCACAGCCGTAGATCTTGTTCTAATCTTAGCGCTGAGATTGCCCCGTATCGCTTTGCGTGAGATGTGTCGCTGACATGTAGAACCCCTGTCAGTAGCCCGCTGCGCCGCGAAGCGCCACTGGGCCGGCCCATTTCTTTTCCCACGCTGGCCCTAAGATTCAAATAAATATTTTTCCATTTAGGTTTAAACTAGATTCTGTCCACTTATTAAAAAATCCATTCAGAAAGTTTCACTTAACCAAAAAGCATGATTCAAATTTATTTAGAAAGATAATTAAAATATCTATCCAAGCCCGTTGGATTTAAATCAATTGGAGTTAGAGATCACATATAGAAAAAATAACAAGACAAAGATTTTTCTACATTCAAACATTTTTTTTAAATCAACCGTGAAATCTTTTGAGTTGATTCCAACTCTCAAAAATCACATTTGATAATACCTTTCTGAATATGTAAAAATATTTAGGTTTTCATGTAGTGACTTTGGTCTAGTACCAAAAAAATGCTATTAGGGCATTTCTAGTCACTTTAAATCTATTAAATAATAATCTTAAACTTTATAAAATGTGAGCAACCCTTTAAAGCACATTACCATGTATTAGAATATGTGGTGATGACATGTGTCCACATGATGCCATATTATATTTGGAGAATATTAAATCTTAATTAATTTCAATGAGTAGAAATAGCTTTTCTCAAATAAAATAAATAAAACTAGTTCTTTAATGCATGTGATGAGTGTGATGATGCTAGATCATCAAGTGTGAGCCTTAGTGTGCTAAATAGCAATAGATACGTATTGTTTGGTGATTATGTACCCCGTATTCATTTATAGACAATAGTACCGACCAAGTCTACGAGGAGGAGGAGTTCTACCCCGAAGAAGACGAGGAAAACTTCAATCACTACACCAACCAAGGCAAGCTAGATTTATGCAAGCTTTAACCTAAGCAAGATGCCTTAGGCATGCTTTGGTTATATATTTTGATTTATACCCATCCCAAGTTTTCCTTGCAAGCTTTACTTTCTTTTACTTTACCAAAGTTCTTTACTTTTAGTATAGGTAGCATAAAGAGTATAAAACTAGGCCTATCTAGTTACACTTAGATGTCATTCTATGGCATGAAATTGAAGATTAGCACCCCTCATTAGTGAACACTCTTAAACTTAGTGGCTAGTGCTAAGCATAAAACTTGATCACTTTAGATGGGACTACTTGGTGAAAATTGTAGGGGTTCCGCGCATAAAAACAATAAAATTTACCCTACACCCCTCAACCCCTGAAGCTGCCAGGACCTATTTATTAGTAATACAGTAACAGGAGGGGCTTTTCGCGAACTTACCCATGAAGACCGAAAAGCGTTGGCAACGCTCAGGAGAGCATGGTTGATGTAGACGAGCCGAAGCCGACCTCAAGTTCGTGATGAAGTCCTTGCGCTCCTTCTGGCTCCAACGACTTGAGTGCCTCAAGTGCGACACCTCGTGGGGAGTTACACACGTCTGGTGCCTGACGATGACTCCCGCTTCCCTGATCCAGCAGCAGTTGCTGAAGTAGAGCTCCCGGATCCGAATCCCACAGCGCGACGGCGCTCCGCGGTGAAGATGTCTCTCGCTCGCGCAGTCTAGACTTGGGACCACGGTCACGAGAGAGAGAGGAGGAGAGAGAAAATATCAATTAGAGGTCTTCCCAAAAGTGGGGAGACGTTTATTGATTTTTGGTGTATTTTTCTAGGCCAAATACCCCACTATATATAGGGGGAGGAGGGGGTACACCCTCCCTCAAAGTCCCAGGGTGGGACTAAAGGAGAGGAGGGGGAGGGGGTGGCCGCCGACCACCTAGTGGGCCCCGCGTGGGGGGGGGGGTGGGGCTAGGCCCAGCCGGCCAGCCCCCTTGGCCCCTCTCCCTCTCTCCTTTCCCTAAAGGGCACTCTCCCTCCAGAAATTGGCCCATTAAGCCTTTTTGACCTTTAATTGATTTTCTCTATTAAATAATTATGAATAAATGATTAAATCAACATTTAACATTTATTCACACAATATTCAATCTCCGTGGCCATGGAACACCTTCCACCTCCACTCCGGACATCCTCCGGACTTACCGAAACCCTTCCGGTTTTCTCCCTTCTTTTCTTCGATGATTCTACCGATCCTATAAATACTCTATAAGCACCATCAAGCCCTTAAGTGTGATACCCCACGGTTCGGGAACACTCCAGACATGGTCGGGACACTCCCGCACCAATGATCGACAGAGGGACCTAGATGGCCATGTGACCCCTGTGCGTTCCACAAAGATCTTTCGTCGTTTGAACCGGGACAGTCGTGTCTTATTCCCTTTGTCTCTCGATACTTGCATTGCCCGAGATCTGATCAATGACATCAGCATGTCGTGTTCAATCTCGTTACTAAACAATGCTACTTGACTCGTTCCGACAAGTGATATCCCCGTGATCAAATCACATGTTGCGCAACTATTGGATATAACTTCTCCGAGTGGGCCCTTGAGTATCTTCCCGTCACATGGACGGACAAATCCCGCTCTTGACATATATTGCCTCTACGGTTTCCTCCAAGTACCTGAACGCACCTTTATAACCACCGTTTTACTAGATGGCGTTTGATGCTATCTAAGCACTCTCGGGAGACAGTGATTGATATAGCCTCACGGTCTAAGGAATAGTCTACAAGGATCCATTTCTAATCATTGTAACTTGAACTTCGTGACATGATTGAATCATGATGTTTAGGTTGGGTATTGGTTCATCATCTCATTTTTAGAATGAGATGACCTCATTTCCAACTGGCATAAATGCCACATGATCAGGAAACATGATCATCTGTTGACCAATGAACCAGTGACTAGAGTTTCACTGGGAACCCCTGGTTTGTTTGTATATCACACGTGTATTGATGTTTCCACTCAATACAGTTATAGCATGATATAAAACTTAATCATAAACTATATGAAATATGATAATAGTCCTTACTACTATTTGTCTCTAGGGCATATTTCCAACAAAAATGATTATGAAAACCTTTGAATGATGAGTCATTCTATTGAGATGTTTTGACCTGTGTTGAGAAACACAAATGGATTTGATGATGAAAATGTTGAGGCATGAGCCTTAGCCCTTTTATAAAAATTGATGGTTGGGTTCCGATGCGATACCATTCCAATTTTACCGTACAACCACAATACCTGAATTGGGTAGTGCTTAGCTGGAAGTTTATATGCCTTAGTATGTGATAGTTATATTGTTAATTTTATTCATGATGCTACTGAAAGTTATTATGAGAGAGGGAAACATGGTTATGTATCTCAACAACATTAACTTTCCCCTCTTTATGTTGAAATTTTTGAAGTTGCACTTGTTTTGCTTTCCTAAGCTTGTTGCTTTGTGCCTTCATGACTTATTTCTTTACAAGATTATTTTTCATATGAAGTGGGTTAGACTTAAATTTTCTCTATATTTGCTTCTTTATTCTCTCTTTTACTTCAATTCATATTTCTTAGGTGAGCATCATCGAAATTATCATGTCTATCTTAAAGGCGTTAAAGAAAAGCACTTATTGGGAGATAACCCAAATTTTTAGTCAATACATTTTTCTTTTGTTGAGTCTTGAAAGTTATTGCCTCAGTAATAACCTCTACTTATCATTTTTGTGTGGTTTTTATGCCAAGAATAACCTCTAATAAGAGAGAAATAATGCTTGGGAAAGTTGTTGTCCCGAGATAGATTTTTGTGCTTCGCTGTAAAAATTCGTGAAAAATCTCTGTACACCAGATTGAGATGTAATTTTTTGTGCTTCTGCCCTAGGTTGTTATATAACTTTCGTTAGATTAACACTTTTCAATTTGAGCAACATAAGGTCTTCGGAAAAATCAGTTTTTACCTGCTGGTCTATTTTGACAGATTTCTACCATTATTTGCATTTGCCTCTTAATATCTTTCTCTTTGAGTTCTCCTTCATCATTTGAACTTTTAAAAGTAATTGCTACAGTAGCTTGTGTTTTGATGGAAGTTTTACTTGTGTTGAAACTGAACTTAAAGACTTATTATTTTAAGTGCACTAATGTTGCTAATGAAGATTGTGTGAAGTTTTGTATGAAGGAAATTTTAAAGTGTAGGGAAGAACAATTTGATAAGATGAAGTTTGGACAAAAGCTCAAGCTTGGGGATGCCACCCGTGTCACCCCAAGAAATATTCAAGAAGTACAAGCATCAAAGCTTGGGGATGCCCAAGGCATCCCCTTCTTCATGAATAAAAATCTCAGGTTTCTTCCAAACACTTCATTTCTATTGTTCCATGCACAATTGTGTTATTCTTAGAGCATATTTGTTTTTGTTTTTAGTTTTTTTTGTTTTATTTGCTTAAATCAGTTGGTTGGATCCCAACACACTTATTTTGGAGGGAGACACACCCCGTTATTCATTGCCTAGAACACTCTTATTGTTCTGTGAGTGTTCTCCTTTGCTAGCACTGCGTTTAGCTTTAGGTTTTGATTGGTGTTGGAAAAGAGTAGGAAGTTTCATGATTATAAGTGGTATGAAAGGAGTTTTGTTTTGACTGTGGCCTAGACTTTATTATGACATGTTTGATATTGCTTTGACTTTATGCTTAGTAATTATTGTTGTAGCATGACTTGCTCCAAACAATTGAGATTGCTTAATGTGCCTTGAAAGAATCATGCATTGTTTTAGCATACAAAAGCATAATATTGTGGTATTCTCCTTTTATGCTTTATTTGGGTTGACTTGGCGCATGCTCACACCATGTTAAGACTATACCAGTCACCATAGCCTCTATGATCATTTAGTTTTCGACTTGTAATATCACTTTATGCTTTGATTAATAATGTTTTCTTGCTTTGCATGATTATGGCCATTATTGCTCTCTTAGTTGGTCGCTCCCAGTCTTTTGCTAGCATCCACATGTACCAAGTATGAGTTCCACTCATGCATCCAACTCAAAATAAAACTAAGTTATTCCAAAGAGTCCACCATACCTACCTATTAGCATTATTGATATTCCAAGTATATTCATGTTTTTATCTACCTTCCGAATTAAACTTGTCATGTGAAAATTAGTGATTAAATCTCTCAAAAACTTGAGGGCACATTTTACTTTCTTGCACTTAATAAACTTGAACCATTGTGCCCATCTATGTTGCGTATATGCTGGCACTTTGTAAGTTGTGAATTAGCAGAACCATGTTATCATGGGGACACTTTCAACATTGCACTTTATTTAGTTGATATCATGCTCTTTTGCTTATGGATCCCGGTGGTGTGAAATAAAAGGGGAGCTTGTAAGCTCATGGAGTTTGTATATGTGTTAGAGAAACGCCTGGGCGGTTAGCCTAAGCCATGCCTAATCATGGTGGAAACTTGCAGCATAACCATAGTGAGCTATCTGTGAAGCATCCTCAATAAAAACCCTATGCAAATCGTAAATAAAAAGATCGCTGAGATGCTCATTGTCTATTGCCTTGTCATTTTGATATGGGAAAGCTCCTCTATCATGGGGCAAGGGGTACCCCATTGGTGGTTCTCTATGATACACATGTACTTACAATGACAAGAACTTACTCGTGACTACAGTTGAGTAGCATGAGGTTTGGTACTCGTAAGCAAGGGGCATGAGATTTTATACCTTATAACTTGTCAGGCATATCCTCATATTTGTTCACTTTAACCTTAATCACCTAAAGATGCTTATGATAGGGGCAATGAGAGCTGAAAGCTAATAAGTACCATAATTTTTCGAAAGCTCTTTATGAAACTTGAATCCCTGCTTCCTTCTAAGAAGGGCCTTTCTTTTACTTTTATGTTGAGTCTCCATCTTCTATCTTTATGCACCCATTGAGAGAGCATAGTGGTCATTCTTAGTTTAATGTGCATTGTCCCAAAACTTGTTGATTGATTCATAACTTTGATATTGCTTGTTCTTAAACTATTTGTATCTAGTCACCCTTATGAACTTTGAAGGTGTCCTATGCATTTATGTTTTGCTACACCATGAGGGACAAGCTGAATACCATTCTCATTATGTTTTCTATATGTAAAACAAACAAACATCTTTCAAAGCATTGTTATTCATGAATATTTTGTTTGTACCTTTTCATGTTACAACATAGTTGCTATGTCTTATTGTTAGAACTATATCTTTCATGTCTATGTTAGAGTACTATGATCCCAGCTATCAATGTTTTACAAATACGTTGATCAAGATTGTGATGGTGCAAGTCACCTCAAAAATTATTCTTTTTTATCACTTACCTACTCGAGGACGAGCATGAGTTAAGCTTGGGGATGTTGATACATCATAAACGTATCTATAATTTTTGATGTTCCATGCTTGTTTAGTATCTACTTTCTTATGTTTTGTTCATACTTTGAGGTATTTTTATACATTTTCTGGAACTAACGTATTAACAAGATGCTGCAGTGCCAGTTGCCTGTTTTCTGCTGTTTTTTGTTTCAGAAAAGCTAGGAAAGAAATATTCTCGGAATTGGATGAAACAAAAGCTGAAGTTCCTATTTTACGAGAAGACTCAAGGAGCCAGAAGACGAGACGGAGAGGGGCCATGAGGGCCCACACCTCCTGGTGGCGCGGGCTAGGCCAGCCACGCCAGGGGGTGGTCTGTCCGCCTCGGGCACCCACCGACCTTGCCTCTTCGCCTATATATTCCCCCAAAGACAAAAACCCTAAGTACCCGATTAGAATTCCATGAAAAGTTCCGCAGAGTCGCCGTCACCGAAGAGGAGATTCGGGGGACAGAAGTCTCTGTTCCGGCACCCTGTCGGGACGGGGAAGTGCCCCCGGATCCATCTCCATCGACTCCACCACCATCTCCATTGCTGTTGCTGACTCCCATGATGAGGAGGGAATAGTTCTTTCTCGAGGCTAAGGGCTCTACAAGTAGCTATGTGTTCATCTCTCTCTATGCGTGATCTTATTTGGATCATGAGCTTTGAAATCTAGATCTATTCTGCTACTCACGTGCTTAATTAATCTCTGCTTATCCCCACATGTGTGAAGTTAACAGTGTGCACACCGTGTGGCACTTTGGCTAAGGTTACATAAATACTTATCATGAGTATAATTTGAGTTGAAAGTCTCTATGAGATTGTGGTGTTTGTTGGAACTATCTAGCGCTCAAGGTGGCAGTGAGGGGTTATCTAGATGGGGAATGCGAACTTTAAGGTGTCTTGTTATAGCCCTACATTGTCCAACCGAAGAGTAGTTCAGGGTAGCATAATGAAGAGAAGATATTTATATGAGAGTGTCCACTAGTGAAAGTATGATCTCTGGGCCTTGTTTCTAAGCATTGAAACATCGTTTATAATCAGTTATGTTACATGTTTGCTTGCTGCTGCTCTTATTTCAGATTGCAATTACCACTTATAATCATCCATATTACTTTTATTTCACTATCTCTTCGCTGAACTAGTGCACCTATACACCTGACAAGTGTATTGGGTGTGTTGGGGACACAATAGATTTCTTGTATCTTGATTGCATGGTTGCTTGAGAGGGATAGCTTTGACCACTTTCTCCCAGAGTTCGATAAACCTTTGGTGATCCACTTAAGGGAAGTTTGCTGCTGTTCTACAAACCTCTGCACTTGGAGACCCAACACTGTCTACAAGAATAGAAGCATGCATAGACATCAACTACTTCCTCTTCGATTGTTTTAAAAACATGGCCGGATCTGTTGGCATGCAAATTCTCTAACATGGGATCATCAGCATATAAAGTATGATGTTGATATGGCCTTGACGACCTTGGTCATTCGGATTGAATCCAGGAATGTTCATACTCGTTGACAAGTAAGCTTAAAATAATCGTCTAAATTTCAACACTTACACTTTTAGACCTGAAAAGGGGAAAATTACATCGAGGTCCATACATTTAGCACAAAGAAACCTTAAATTAAGCAAGGAAAATTACATCAAGGTCCATACATTTAGCACAAAGGACCATAAAATTTGACCACTTACACTTTTAGGTTAGAATTTGACACGAGCGTGGAAGTACATTTTATATCAAGGACCTAAAAAGGGAAAATTACATCGAGGTCCATAAATTTAGCACAAAGGACCCTAAAATAAAGGAAGGAAAACAGTCGGCTTTGGCTCCTTCTCGAGAGAGTAGCTGATCGAGCCATGCTCTTCATACTACTTCATCTTCGATTGTTTTCAAAATATGGCCAAATTTGCCGACATGCAAATTCTTGGATATGGGATCATGACCTTGGTCGTTCATCTTGAAATCCCAGAATGGTTCATACTCCTTGACAACTAAGCTTAAATTCGGTTAAACTTCACCACTTACTTTTAGGTTAGATTTTTACATGGTTGGTTGGAGTACATTTTACACCAGTTACCTAAAAAGCAAAAAATAAATCGAAGTCCATACATTTATCATAAATCTCCCTAAAAGGAAAATTTTCTGGTTTGGCTCCTTCATGAGAGATCAGCTGATCTGAGCCAACCTCTACATACTGCTTCCTCTTTGATTGTTTTCAAAATATGGCCAAATTTGTCACCATGCAAATTCTCTCATATGGGATCATCAACATAAAGTATGATGGTTGATATATATGGCCTTGACCTTGGTCGTTTGGCTTGAAATCCAAGAATGGTCATACTCGTTGACCAGTAAGCTAAAAAATCATCGAAATTTCACCACTTACACTTTTAGGTTAGAATTTTACACGCGCGGGGAAGTACATTTTACATCAAGGACCTAAAAAGGGAAAATTACATCGAGGTCCATACATTTAGCACAAAGGTCCCTAAATTTAAGCAAGGAAAATAGTCGGGTTCGGATCCTTCTCGAGAGAGTAGTTGATCGAGCCATGCTCTTCATACTACTTCATCTTCGATTGTTTTCAAAATATGGCAAAATTTGTCGGGGTGCAAATGTTGGAATATGGGATCATGACCTTGGTTGTTCAGATTGAAATCCTAGAATGGTTCATACTCATTGACAACTAAGCTTAAATTCATTTAAATTTCACCACTTACTTTTAGGTTAGATTTTTAAACAGCTGGTCGGAGTACATTTTACACCAGGGACCCGAAAAAAGCAATAATTACATTGAAGTCCATACATTTATCATAAAGCTCCCTAAAAGCAAAAAAATTCTGGTTCGGCTCCTTCTCGAGAGATCAGCTGATATGAGCCAAACTCTACACACTACTTCGTCTTCGATTGTTTTCAAAATAGGGAAATTTGTCGCCATGCAAATTCTCTCATATGGGATCATCAACATAAAGTATGATGTTGATATGGCTTTGACCTTGGTCGTTTGGCTTGAAATCCAAATAATGGTCATACTCGTTGACAGGTAAGCTTAAAATCATCGAAATTTCATCACTTACACTTTTGGGTTAGAATTTTAGATGGGTGTCAAAGTACATTTGACATCAAGGACCTAAAAAAGTGAAAATTACACCGAGGTCCATACCTTTAGCACAAAGGACCTTTAAATTAAGCAAGGAAAATTGCCGGGTTTGACTCCTTCTCTAGAGAGGAGCTGATCGAGCCACACACTTCACACTACTTCATCTTCGATTGTTTTCAAAATATGGCCAAATTTGTTGGCATGCAAATTCTTGGATATAGGATCATATGCATAAAGTATGATGTAGATATGGCTTGACCTTGGCCGTTTGTCTTGAAAATCCAAGAATATGGTTCATACTCGTTGACAACTAAGCTTAATTTCGTTTAAAATTCACCACTTACTTTTAGTTTAGAATTTTACATGGTCAGTGGGAGTATATTTTACATCAAGGACCTAAAAAGGGAAAATTACATGGAGGTCCATACATTTAGCACAATGGACCCTACAAAGGAACACTTTCTATTTCGTCTCCTTATCGAGAGACTAGCTGATTTGAGCCAAACTCTTTGTACTACTTCCTCTTCAATTATTTTGAAAATATGGCCAAATATGTTGCCATGCAGATTCTCTGATATGGGATCATCATCATAAAGTATGATGTTTATATGGCCTTAACCTTGGTCGTTCGACTGAAATCCAAGAATGTTCATACTCATTGACAAGTAAGCTTAAAATCATCTAAATTTGAGCACTTACACTTTTAGGTTAGAATTTTACACGGTGTGTGGAAGCACATTTTACATGAAGTACCCAAAAAGGGAAAATTACATAGATGTCCATACATTTAGTATCCCCCAAAAAATAAGCAAGGAAAAACGTCGTGTATGGCTCTTTCTCGAGAGAGCAGCTGATAGAGCCATACTGTTCGTACTACTTCATCTTCGATTGCTTTCAAAATATGGCCAAATCCATCGGCATGCTAATTCTTGGACATGGTATCATCACCATAAAGTATGATGTTGATATGGCCTTTCCCTTGGTCGTTCGGCTTGAAATCCAAGAATTTTCATACTCGTCGACAACTAAGCTTAAATTTGTTCAAATTTCACCACTTACACTTTTTGGTAAGAATTTTACACAGATGGTGGGGGTACATTTACACCAAGGACCTAAAAAGGTAAAATTACACCGAGGTCCATGCAGTTAGCATAAAGGACCATAAAATTTAGCAAAAAAAATAGTCGGGTTAGGCTCCTCGAGAGAGCAGATGATCAGGCCCTACTCTTCATACTACTTCTTCTTCAATTTACAAGAAAGATTTATTTTGGAGGGAACTAGGAGCAGAGTAGTACTATTCTAAAGGGAACTGGAGCAGAGGAACATGCGTCTGTTTTCATTTTATTCAACCTTGCCTATACGCTCTATCCCCACTTCTACGCCAAGCGCCGCCGTTCTTCTCCTCCACAATGCCGCTTTCTGATCCTGTTCATAGCATAGTATGAGAGTGTTTGTTCTTCTCCCTATCCCGCCTACCGCCATCGATCTTCCCTCTTTTCCAGAAAACCAAATCAAGCCACTGTCCCAAATTCCATCAGCTCCCTTGTGATGGCAGGACCGAGCAAGGACAATGATGATTCTAAGCTGTTCCAGCATGTTTTTACCGAAGGCCCACTTGAAGAACTCATAACCAGATGCGACGTCATCACCACCGCGAGCCTCGCTGGTTTGTCCAAACATCTTCTTGACTCAGTAAAATATAGTGCAATTTTACATGCTTCTCAGCCGTTTGGCCTCCCCTGTATTCTTCATTCTCACCCGACTGAGAAACCATGGGAATGCAACGAGTACTTCGAGGGCAAGGGCATGACATGCAAGCTGACGCTGCTGGATAGGTTCTCCTCCGACGCCGTGTTATCCAATTGTATGGGTAAGCAGTGGGTAGGTGCCAATGGAGATTGGATCGCCACTATTGGGTTCGAGTGCAAGTGGGAGCTTGTCAATGTGTACACTCATCAGTGTGTTCCTCTCCCACAAGTCAATGAGTTTGTACCCACCAATGATCCGTTTACATTCATGCATAATGATTGCCCCGTTCTCCTCTGGAAGATTGCTATTTGCTGAGCTCCCATAGCTGCGGCTGATTATTTAGATTTCTCTCTTGTCGCTATCTTTGACTACTCAATTGCTACCCTTTATAGCGATGAGGATGCATGGACAGTTCTTGAGAACCAGTTCTTGTGTTATTTCCGATACATTGATGCACTTATCCACAAGGGTCTGGTGTTTGCAGCCACTGAGAGTGGCAGTGTTTATGTTTTGAATCATCTGTATTTTGGTAAGTTTGATCCATTCCTTTTCTAAAGACTAGCTTCAGTTTTAATGGATGTAAACTAGTGTTAGCTGATTTGGCCGTCATTTCTTTTTGTAGGTCCTATTCTGCTCCCGTCACCACCTGTCGCGCATCTCAAGGAGGGAAACCTTGATGCCATAGATGATGACGAGCACAAACCTGGTTTATGGTTCTTAGCAATATCTACAGATGAATCTTGCCTTCTTCTTATCCATACCGTGGGCATTACTGATGAGGATTTTTATGGAAGTACTTACTATGGTCATGGCAATCCTATTGCTGATCATAGTGTTAATCGCTGCGGTCGTACTTGTGGCACCTATGCTACTAGGTTTGGCTGCAAGGTGTACTCAAAGGACACTGCTTACTTGTATCCACCTAAGCCATGGATATAGATTGCTAACCTGGGAGCATATTCCCTTTTCCTTGGATTGAACTATCTGATTAATATTGCGGTAGGCTATGCAGATGTTGCCCCAGGATATCTGACGAGAAGAAACTATGTATACACTTCCCACCATGCAATAGGACTTAGATATACGTCGTTTCCTGAAATATGTTGCTTCATTCTAAATACTGAAGAAGCAGATGTTGGTTTCTTAACCTACGTTGCATGGAAATCTCCGTAGACTCCATTATGGTTCATCCCGAGCATCGCCAATGCCCGCGATTGGAACCAAACTACTGTAAGTAATCGTAATACTATGTAATAGGATAGCTCAGTTTAGATGAAGTGCAGTAGATGGTCTTGCTTTTCTTTTGTAAATTGTCCTTGTCATAAACTCATAATCTAGACAAGCCTTTGGTCATTTTAGTTGCCTATGGAGGTCACACGCAGGCATTAATGCGAGAAGGAGGCATGCACATAAAAGCAGACTTGATCGTTAGTTTTGTTTCTTCTAATGAAGAGTGTTCGGAGAAAAGGGAAAACTGAATCTATCACTTTGGAATGCTGCTGAATATGTCGAAGTGACGCTGAATGTGAACTGTGAATCTATCGATATTTTTCTTTATTATTATGTACTACTGCATCTTTCAAATGCTACTGAACCTATCAAAAGTTTTGTTCGGTACTTGTTCAGATTGACCAGTCGAGTGCAGAATATGGTCTCGCTTTCCTTTGAATCAGTCCTTGCTACATCTATTGAATTTCAATGTCTACATTGCTGGATCTGTAAATTCTTTGTACTTCCACAACCGGTCACTTTGAAATGTTGTGCTGACTCTCTCAAGTGCTGCTGAATATGAACCGGGAATCTATCTAATATTTTTACGGTCTATTCTATACTGCTGAATCTTCCAAATGCTACTGAATCTGTCAAATGTTCCGTCATTACTATTAGTACAATATTTTGTAGAATGAACTATGATGTACTGGTACTTGGTTAGATGAAGTGCATCAGATTGTCTTGCTTTTCTTTTGAAACTTAGCATTGTTACAATTATCCAGATGAGTCTTGGGCATTTTGGGTTGCTATGGGCGGTCATAGAGGCATTGACATAAGGAGGAGGTAATCACACAGAAGCAGACCTGATCATTTTGCTTGCTCCAATGATTGAGTCTATTCTGAGAACAGGCCAAATTGATCGTGGGCCAAGGTTTTTTTTAGCTAGAACAAGAACTGATTCTCTCTGTACTACCATTGAATTTTAAGCAGGAAAGCTACTGAATCTCTCAAATGTTCTATCGTTTCTATTACTAAAGCATTTGTGCAACTAATAGTACTGTTATTGTATTTCATTGTCTGTATTGCTGCATTTGTCACTTTTGAAATGCTGCTAAATTGGTCAAGTGCTCCCGAATATTAACTTCGAATCTGTCAATAATTTTTCTACCTTAATCTGTACTGCTGAGTTTTGACATGAATATCTGCCAAAAAGAATTATCGCTTTTCCCCCATCCTCGCTGAGGTCTTTGTTTCAAATTCGGCAGAGCACATCACAGTACAACTTTTATTAACAAGGAGAAGAAATCTAGTAATCCCTCCGATCCAAATTAATGTTCTTATATTTGTCTAGATTCTGATATATCTAGTCATGTTTTAGTGCTAGATACGTCCAAATCTAGCCAAACCCGAGAACATTAATTTGGATCGGAGGGAGTGGAGTAGCTCATTCGACCCCTCTTTAGCCGAGAACATTTTCAGTCTTTTCAGGGTCAGGTACTGCTGACCACATGCCAGTGGAAATTTTAGAAAGGAGCCCATGGAGCATAGCCGAGAACATATTAGTTCGGCCTTTTACGCGTCAGCGGACTGCTAAGCACAACCCAGTGAAATTTGAGAATGAAGCCCATGGAGCATAGCCTATGGAATATAACCCACATAGAGCAATAGCCAAACTCTTTTTAATTCGTCCTTTTGGGCATTCCCCCATCTCTCATAATAAAAAAACTCTGCCTACCCATGATTTTAAGAAAATACCCCTTTATGTGGCATTTTATTAAATTGAGATGCCAGGAGCGCTGCCCTATTATATTTTCAAAGATATAAACATAGACACACAAAATAATTTAAGAAGAATAATACATAAGTTGTAGTACTGATAAAAGTTTAATGATATTTTTTTTATAAATATCTTTGTTGTAGTGGAAACGCACTCAGTTTACGTTTATTTGACATCTAGGACCCGAAAATTTATTTATAGTCCAACATACACATGTTTCTTTCAAATAGAGGATGTCAGCTGGGACCCAGCATAGACACGTTTCCTGCACAAAGGTGGTTGACATTTGGGGCCCAGCAAGTTGCCAAGGTCAAAATAGTGGACATGGCCAAAAAAGGTCCATCATACACACGTTTCATTTACATAGAGGCTGATATGTGGGACCTAGCAGTGCAACCTTATACAGATGCTACATCGAGCAATGTAGCCAGTTCGAAACAGGGAGGCGCAAGTGAGAAAAAGTTCAGCATGTACACGTTTCTTTTAATGAGAGGCTGAAATGGGGGACCCAGCAGCGTGAGCAAACGGGAGATTCGTCGAGCAACGCTATCTAGTTTGGAACAGGGTAGTGCTAGAGAAGAAAAAAAATTCCATCATACCCATGATTCTTTTAATGTGAGGCTGACATAAGGGACCCACCAGCCTGAATAAACAGCTAATGCAGCGAGCAAAGCTATCAAGTTCGGAATACGAAGGCGCTACAGAGGGTAAAAAATCCATCATACACACGTTCTTCTAATGAGAGGATGACATGCGGGGCCTAGCATCGTGATTAAACGATAGATGCATCGAACAACGCTATCAAGTTCGGAATAGGGTAGCGCGAGCGAAGGAAAAAACATCCATCATGCACACGTTTCTTCTAATGAGAGGATGACATGTGGGGATCAGAAGGTTGGTTAAGCGGTAGATGCATCGAGCATCGCAATCAACTCAGAATGGGATAGCGCCAGCGAAGGAAAAAAATCCATCATAAACATGTTTCTTCTAATGAGAGGATGACATATGGGTCCCAGGAGGTTGATTAGACGGTAGATGCATCGAGCAGCGCTATCAACTTTGGAACAAGGTAGCACGAGCGAAGGAAAAAAATTCCATCATACACATGATCCTTCTAATTTGAGGCTAACATGTGGGACCTAGCAACCTGACTAAACGGTAGACGCCTCGAGCAACATTATCGAGTTCAAATCAGGGAGGCGCCACTGAAAAGTATGGTCCGCTAGAGACACTGACGTCCGTGACCCACATGCCTCAAATGACTTCGACGAGTCAAAATCGTGCGAGGAAACAAAAATATTGCTTCTACCACGCGCCAACCAAGCTTCCTCCATGTTTTTAGCAGATCCGTCATAGTAGAGGCTGCAAAACTGGAAAAAACAAGTTTTCCATCGGCCACAGCCGAGCCGAGAATTTTGTCGCGGAAGACGTGCCTTCTATGACGACCGTCAGGCTAAGTCGTTGCGGAAGGAAACTTTTCTTGTAGTGATATCATGACACTAGCTCAGCAACGATCTAAACTAGACGCTTCTAATTTATCAATTGCAAGTTTTTACGTGGCTTAGGGATTTCGAAGATAGTACCATTCTTACCTACGAACATGGAACCACAAAGATGATAACCAAATTATTAACAACTCATTGTAAATAATATATTGACTATATTAGGAGAGATAGACACCTACTAGCTACTTATGCAAAACTAGTTGCATGTCAAGCGTGGAACAGGTCCCATGTGCGAGGACATGTAAAGTTAGTCTGTGCCGCTTCATCCCACTGTGCCACCAATATCCAAAATACATAGAAGATGCAATAAAATGATCATCATCGCCCACATACTCTTATGTGTACTACTGATGACTGCAAGTGCACAGATCGTTTGTAGCTAGTTTCGAAATTAAGATATTGATCCAACAGGGAGTAGTAGGCGAAAGACTAAAATGCTTTTAACTATAACTAAACGAAATACTTAAGAAATAACTTTAAGATGCAAGATAAGTAGAGTTGTTTTTGGGTTTTTGGTTGAATAAGGTAATTTAAAGTAAAGCAAAACTTAATACAGAAAGTAAGAATCGTGTGTGTAATAGAACTTTGGAACTATAATAGGGAAAAGGCGTTCTCAGGGAGTAGCGGATACACCGCTAGCAATTTAGACTAAGTAATCGAGAGTATTATAATGAATATTCTCATAGTGTGTATGTATGTGGGAGGAGCTCCATATATGGACGATTTACCAGCAACCTCTACACACATCGTCCTTATAACCACATCAGATAGTAACCGACAACCATCGCATTACCGCGCTCTTAAGGGATTTCTCCCATGGCATGGACATGGCTTGATGAGTTCTCCTTGGTTCCCCAAGTTAGTATGTAAAGAATGACAACAGCTTTATAGTCACAATAAGCGCTATCATCCCTCCGTCTACAAACGAGTAATACCCTCCATCAAGTCCCCATGGGAGGAAAATATTAAGAAGGTGCACTTCTCCTTAATATCAAGATGAATACAATTAACACGTATACATAATGATGTATAACATAATAATATCTATCTATCTCAGTCATATGCTAGGGTTTCTCTATCTCCCCAAGAACTAAAGATCTACTCATACATGGAGGCAATCAATATCATGGCAATGGTAATGGAAACAATCATAGATGAATAGTACTTGTATAAATCCACAACGAGTATAGGTATTCCAACAAGATCTAGACAAGATGTAGATGGGATGGATGAGGATGGTGTTGATGTAGCAGTGGTTGATGGAGATCGATGCCTTAGCCTCCCGGATCTGCGCAGGGTGATGATGGATCCCTAGCGGATGAGTTCCCCCTCTAGATGCCTTCCGGAGGTGAGGTTTTCACGATTTCTTGATGTTCTCTATGTCATCGTCGCGAACCAATTGCACGGGGTGAAACTATTTGACGAGGCAGAGGCGGCGGAAACTATACGGTTGGAGCTATACAGGCAGAAGAAATTCTCCTGCCGTATAGTTGGTCATTACGCTCTCTACCTCCTTTGTTCGCTTCTGGTTTTCTTCTGGTATTATTAATATTTCCCAAATAAGCGATTTACGTTGTTTTTGACTCCTTTTCTCCATAGTACAACTACTTCAATAATTGTATCCTTTGGATCCATCATCTGTCCTGATCCTGGTGAAAACAGACATACAATGTGCGTGCGAGCGTCGTAAAATACCAAGATCCTACGTCTACAATGCAAAATAGTAATGTAAAACATGATACAAATATGCACTCATCAACTTCCCCAAGCTTAGAATCTTGCTCGTCCTGAGCAAGTTTTTAGGTTAATGGATGTGATCCTCATATTCATGAAGCTGAGTCGATAAAATAAATGAGGCAATTGCAACATGTGTTTAGCATGTTCGATACAGGGGATAAGTTCACAAATAGTACCTTACTCGAACCATCCAAATAGTATTGGGAGGCTTCCACACCTTAGTTATCAATAGTTCATAAAAGATGAATCTCAACATAATGTAAAAGAATCTGGTTCAACCGAATGAGTTAACGAGGTAGTCCCAAGTGTTTTAGGATCAACGTATTCACTTGGGATTCAAAATGTCAAAAGTGTCTCTTTGTCATACTACAATAGTCGTATATGCCTATTTGCTCTTTGCACATTCGCTCCTTTTCTTCTTTTCTTTTGCATATATGCTCACACTTTTGTTTTAAGTGCTATGCAAAGGAGCTAGCCATATATTCCACTTCATGTAGGAATTCAAAGTCCAACGATCTCCATTATCAAATTCCGACTATATATGAATCATTCTTATGACTTGGAGATTCTACCTCGACTTGTTCTCACTCTATTTGGATAGCACTTTCATTTTCCTTTTGTTCAAGGTTCCTTTTTCAACTTAATTGAATAGATAATTTTTCTTTGTGAATCAAACCGTAGACTTACAACATATTGACCAAATTATCTTTATGTGTTCCATTAATACCAATGGTGTGGAAGACTCCTATTGCTATCATCAAGTGCAAGTAAAATCATACTCAAGCCATTCATATATCAATAAAGAAAACATAAACTCAATATTGCTCCATATATAATAATAAACTTGGAATTTCGTAAAAGGGATCGACTATTCCTGAAGGGAATTCTAATGATGCAAACTTTTGAACTAATGAAATAACTATAATATAAAACTTATAAGAAAGATTACAAGGCCTTTAAAGATCTCCCCAAGCTTGGAATCAAGCTAGGCGGGATCAATTAACTCCTTGTGGGTACCTATTCCTCCTCTTGGGTAGACAGAGTGTCGCCTTCTTCCTTTACGTTGCCTGCTTTAACTATGCTTTCAAAGCGAATGCCGAGCTTGGCCATGTCATATTGGAGCTTCAACATTTTCCTCTTGAGGAATTTCTTCTCATATGTTAACTCAAAGACAGTTTCAATCAAGAAACCAACTCTACCATCGATTGCATCGACCTTCTTTTCAAGGTCTTTGCTCATTATCTAGTAGGAGTCAATCCCTTCTCCAATTGTTTCAACGCATGCCTTAGAAGCCTTTTCTAGCTCACAGATCTTATCATGAATCTCATCTTGCCACACCTTCTTAGGTTTAAGAGGTGATGGACTAAGAGGAGGTTTATAATAGGATCCCATGTTGTAATGATAAGGATTAGGGAGATACTCATCTTGTTCCTTCCCTGCTCAGCTTGTCTCATCATCTCCATCCTCTGTGGGAACATGTCCTCCCAATTTGGGAGAGGCTTGATCTCCAGGTCGGATGATGATGACGATCATTTAGGTTCTGCTTCCCCGATCCTCTTCACAGGCTTCTCATCTTTCTTCTTCTAGATATGGTTGATGTGGAAGGGCTGCATGGCTTTGCTCCACGGATGTTATTAGATGGCTTGTATAGGGATGCCGAGGATTTTTTGAGGCTGGAGGCTGAAGCTCTACCAAAACTTAATGTATAGGGATGGCGAGGATTTTTCGAGGATTTTTCGAGGCTGTCTTGCGTAACGAGCAACTATACGGCCGTAGCCCATATAGCTCCCGCCGTATAGTTGTGAACTGACTATAGATTAGATCTACCGTGGAACTTAACTATACGGCCAGAACTATACCGGCGGAATTTTTTTATTCCGGCTGTATAGTTGGCCGTTAAACTCTTTGTTTCCTCGATAAAATTCTTGAAGAAGGGTCGATAACTATACAACTGTAACTGTACAGGCGGAATTTTTAATTCCGGCCATATAGTTGGTTGTTAAACTCTCAGTATTCCAAAAATAATTTTGTCAAAGGCGTAGACAAGTATAGGACCGCAACTATACGGGCGGAATTTTTCAATTCCGGCCATATAGTTGGTCGTTAAACTCTCAGTACCTTTTTGTAGGGGTTCCGCACATGAAAACAATAAATTTTTACCCTACCCCCTGAACCCCGAAAGATGCCAGGACCTATCTATTAGTAATACAGTAACGGGAGGGGCTTTTTGCAAACTTACCCTTGAAGACCGAAAAGTGTTGTCAACGCTCAGGAGAGCATGGTTGATGTAGACAAGCCGAAGCCGACCTCAAGGTCGTGATGAAGTCCTTGCGCTCCTTCTGGCTCCAACGACTTGAGTGCCTCAAGTGCGACACATCGCGGGAAGTTACACACGTCTGGTGCCTGACAATGACTCCCGCTTCCCCGATCCAGCAGCAGTTCTGGAAGTAGAGCTCTCGGATCCGAATCCCGCAGCGCCACGGCGCTCCGCGGTGAAGATGTTCTCGCTCGCGCAGTCCAGACTTGGGACCACGGTCACGAGAGAGAGAGAGGGGGGGAGAGAGAAAATATCAATTAGAGGTCCTCCCAAAAGTGGGGAGACCTTTATTGATTATTGGTGTATTTTTCTAGGCCAAATACCCCACTATATATAGGGGGAGGAGGGGGTACACCCTCCCTCAAAGTCCCGGGGTGGGACTAAAGGAGAGGAGGGGGGAGGGGGTGGCTGCCGGCCACCTAGTGGGCCCCGTGCGGGGGGGCTAGGCCCAGCCGGCCACTCCCTTGGCCCCTCTCCCTCTCTCCTTTCATTAATGGGCCCTCCCCGTCCGGAAATTGGCCCATTAAGCCTTTTTGACCTTTAATTGATTTTCTCTTTATTAAATAATTATGCATAAATGATTAAATCAACATTTAACATTCATTCACACATTATTCAATCTCAGTGGCCATGGAACACCTTCCACCTCCACTCCGGACATCCTCCGGACTTGCCGAAACCCTTCCGGTTTTCTCCCTTCTTTTCTTCGGTGATTCTACCGATCCTATAAATACTCTCTAAGCATCATCAAGCCCTTAAGCATGATACCCCACAGTTCGGGAACACTCCAGACATGGTCGGGACACTCCCGCACCAATGATCAATAGAGGGACCTGGATGGCCATATGACCCCTGTGCGTTCCACGAAGATCTTTCGTCGTTTGAACCAGGACAGTCGTGTATTATTCCCTTTGTATCTTGATACTTGCATTGCCTGAGATATGATCAATGATATCACCATGTCGTGTTCAATCTCATTACTGAATAATGCTACTTGACTCGCTCCGACAAGTGATATCCACGTGATCAAATCACATGTTGTGCAGCTATTGGATATAACTTCTCTGAGTGGGCCCTTGAGTATCTTCTCATCACATGGACGGACAAATCCTGCTCTTGACATATATTGCCTCTACGGTTTCCTCCAAGTACCTGAACACACCTTTATAACCACCATATTACTAGATGGCGTTTGATGCTATCTAAGCACTCTCAGGAGACAGTGATTGATATAGCCTCACGGTCTAAGGAATAGTCTACGAGGATCCTTTTTCTAATCATCGTAACTTGAACTTCGTGACATGATCGGGTCATGATGTTTAGATTGGGTATTGGTTCATCATCTCATTCTCAGAATGAGATGACTCCATTTCCAACTGGCATAAATGCCACATGATCAGGAAACATGATCATCTGTTGACCAATGAACCAGTGACTAGAGTTTCACTGGGAACCACTGGTTGTTTGTATCTCACACGTGGATTGATGTTTGCACTCAGTAGAGTTATAGTATGACATAAAACTTAATCATAAACTATATGAAATATGATAATAGTCCTTACTACTATTTGTCTCTAGGGCATATTTCCAACAGTCTCCCACTTGCACTAGAGTACAAATACACTAGCTGCATTTGTTCTCAATCATTAGCACCATATACTCGGTACCCTGAACATGCTTGCTCATGGAAGAGGTTGAGTCTTGGGTCTGTACTTTACAGTCCCAAATCCTTTGCAACTTACTAATGTCACTTTGAATGACATTAATACTTTATCATCACATGATAGCATCTGTGTGAATGCATCATTGCTATGGCAGCAGAACGAGGCATGATTCCAGGAGCCTACAGTGACGTTAGATCAACCTCGAGGGCTTTCTGATCGGCACTATGCCCTGGGACACATCATTCTATGTTAAAAGCAAACTAGCCCCGCCATAACTTTATACAACACTTTATTATGGACCCTTATGTATTATTATAAATGTATTCATAAAAACACTAGTGCACTCTGTGCAACTTTCGATGTTTTTTTCATGTCGCTTCCTACTTGACTTTAATTGGTATTTATAGGAGTTTCCAACATATTCCCTTATAACATAACTCTTTATGCTTTAAGATATGTCATCCTTTTCGGATTTGGAAAACAAGTCTATAGTTCTCTATCAGACACTGTGGACAAACTTAGCTCAATGTTCTGTGCTTCAGACTTAATCACTTTCAAACATTCCTTATTTGGATCACATATTATGCTAAGTTATCATCATGGTTTACTAAGATAGAACCTATGTCTCAACATAGTGAATGACGATCATCCTTTTCTTTCTTTTAACCAGTGATGTTACACTTAATACTATTCTTAATTTGAGTCATTAAGGACTAGTTCCTTAATTAACTTCTATTCTGAAACCCCTTTCAGAATCCCTTAAGGAATACTACATAATATCATAATACGGTTATTATCAACTTCTACACCTTATAAATCATTATTTCTAAGTATTTTCCCTTTCATTCTTAACACACTTAAGAATTACTCCTATAAGCTCCCACTCAGAATATGTTCCTACATATTTGAATTTGAGACTCATATTGCTCCCACTCAAAAATATGTCAATCACATATTGTTTCATCGAAGACTTTCATAACTCCACTCAATTTTATGCAAATTGCATATCTCCTTACTATTTTGAATAACTTCAAAATCCTTTGATCGAATATCAAACTTGGAGATTTACTATGAGATACTAGTACTGTTACTAGTTTTAAATCCACTAGACATTTATCGCATTTGAATCAAATTCATTTGGATTTGTCCAATACCTGAAAAATTGTGATTTTGTCATTTACCCCTTTTCCTACTATGGCTTTGCAGTCATTTGGGAAAATTCAAATAACTCCTTTTACTTGTGAGATTTAGCAACGAATTGCTTTCTAATCTCAAGGGAATTTTGCTTTTAGGATTTCTCATAATTCTAGTTTACCATTATTTCCTTTGTAGTTCGTAGGTATGTCATATTCGAATAATCATGACAAATGATTCACAAATGTCTCCATACAAGATATGGATTACATTTTGAATCCTACTTCATATAGTGAAAACACTAGTGGGGAAAACGCAATGATCAAAATCATTGGTTCTTTCCTTCTGTGAAGAGAATCGTTCAGGAATGTTGTTCGTTGCGCTTCTCAACACTCTGATGCTGGATTTTGAATCCTCATCATGTTTTACACTAATTTACATTTGCTTCATAATTGAGAAACATCACTAAAAGTGAGCTTTCTCAAGAATGCACCAAAATCCAAGCAATACGAATCTTTCTTTCCTTTTGGTTTCAGCTATGGGTTTCGTATTCAAAGTTTCCAATGAATATGCTACAAGGACTTATTCGCTATTGTTTTGGTTATATCGAATAACCCCAAAACTTCCACGAATTCAAATGGTTCACTACATTCTAATTGAGTGCTAACTATTTCTAACTAATGGTCTCTACACTACAACGATTTATTTGGTGCCTTCTATTTAACCCCCTTTGATATCTAATATCACATTGTGATGCTCTGTATTCTAACGTTTCAAAACGCTTTGCATTTCAAAATTTCTTTTATGCCATTCTTATAAAATTGAATTTCATTACTATTGATCAAATCATAGTAATTAGATTCTCTTTTATATTTATACCCTTTGTTAATGAAACACTTTGATCAAATCAAATAGTTTCATATTCATGTTTCCTTTGGTAAACGTCTTTACTCATGTAAACAATCATATAATGATAATTACCATTTTCGTTAAAAACACAATACATCGAATATGTATTTACTTTTAACAATTCATTAAACACTTTGTATTCAAGTAATACACGGTGTTCAAGTTAATTTGCCAAACTTAGGCATGATTTATATGTGATAAGAAATCGAATGACTTTCACATATTATCACATAACTTTGAATTTAAACAATGGTTTTTCATTCATTAATGAACATATCATTAAATTGGGTATTTTAAACAAGGCATTTTAATGTTTTACAAATGTTCATGCATTATCAATTAGTTTCAAAGAACAAGGATAATTCACAAGTAATCAAACAAGATATGAACACGAATAGAAATCATTCATAAAAGTGGAACAACTGTTTGTTACAAACTCATATGAATAACTGTCTCATAAAGTGTGAGACACACTAAAGAAGTTCACAATCTCTTTATTACAATAATCATCCTAAAACATAAACTAAATGATAAATGTCGAGGGAGAGTGTCATCGGCCATCATCATCATGCTCGCCATCAACACGCAACGTCACCTCTTCTCCAGCAAGCACCTCTCATGTAGAAGGACCTGTTTTCAGCAAAACAGAACAAGTATCAGATATACTTAAACTGCAAATGTGTTTGCAAGATTATAACATTTATAAAACTATATATCAAATATATACCTTTGTCATCCATGACCTCTTTGGTGATCGGTTCAACTTTTATGTTCCTGAAACGTAATATGAACTCATGGAAATCAAATGCTTCCGTATCACCACTCATGATGCTACTCCAGACATGTCCTTCATAGCTGGGAGGAAACGACCGAAGCAGTACGTCTATCGCAAATGGATCAGCCATCCAGTAATCCACGAAGTGAACTAGTCTCGTGTGTGCATCAAGCATGCGCTCCAAGTGACCCTTCAGACATGTATGTTCCTCCATCTGTATGGAAAGGAACTCTCCAAGCAGCTCGTGCTTCCACATGCGCACATGTCCTATGAACTCTGCTCTCAGCTGATCCACCATCGAATATGGATCTAGATCACCCATGAGCGGATGTAGTTCATCCATCATCCCATAACGCATTATTATCTGAATGTAGGTGGACATCTCTTGGCGATAGTAGCGGTCTGCCAGCTCTTGTGGGGTCTCATAGTGGTCTGGATCAGTCAAATCCATCGTGCGGCGTATGTAGTCTACCACATGATTCCTAGTAAGGAGGTCATTCAGGCGCACAAGCCAACTAGGGAAGTTGGATCCATCAAGTCTAAGTTTCTCACCCTTTACCCAATCCTCAATGACAAAGTAAGCTTCACGGTGAGCCATCTACATTTATAATTGCAAAAGGAATTTAGACTAAGTTTATAATTAAATGAGTTAATAATAACTCCACTCAGAAACACCTATCCCTAAAAGGGTTCCTAGTGATATCACGACCCCTATCAGCCACATCTCCCCCGATCGTCACGGCCATCAATGTAGGTTCAAGGGTGGACGCTAATCGTCGGTCACATCATTTATGTGACTCGTGCTTGATCTTTCGACCATCCGTGTTCCGAGGCCACGCTTCTCTAGCGTGCTAGGCTCACCAACTCAACTTTAGTGTATTCGATGTGCAACATGGCTTAAACCCACTATATGCGAATGTAGATATGTTTGATACCTAGGCATGTAACCCTGGATCGCCTCATACCGAAGAACTTTCTTGGTGGTGCACACTAAGGGGGAACACAATCGTTGGTATTTCTAACAGGTATCATCTTATTAGGCTACCGTCGAGTATCTAATACTTGCACACAATAATACATACAAACAATAACATTGAATGTTAATGCTATGTGATATGGTCCTTCACATCGTGATCTCCATCCGCCGTCACCGGGTTCCGACGCCGTAGACACCAGGGTACCGGTGTCATTCTGGCATGGTAGTTCGTCACCTCCGTGACTATCTACTACTATGTAACAAAAGGTAATCACTTTACCTTTGCCACAACCATATCACAAAGCAACGCCCCCCTGCAAAACAAAGTTAGACGCCTCTACTTTATCTTTGCATGTCTTACGTGGTTGAATGGGCTTTCGCACAAGAACCGTTCTTACCTACGAACTTTCAGCACAACACTGATCAAGTAGTTGTCTCTACTACACCCCTTTTGGGGCCCTCCGTTGCAAATGGCATACCAACTAATGCAAGAGACAGACACCTCCCTAAGCCACTTTATACGTTACAAGCTGTATGTCAAGCGTGGACCAGTCTCGCGAATGAACGCGTAAAGTCGGTTGGGGGCCGCTTCATGAAGCATTACTGCGGTATACACAAGTACACGTGGGAGGGTAATAACTAAAAGATCAACGCCCACACACTACATCTCGTGTGTTCTACCCATACTAGCATTACTACGCATAGATCTAGCTCTAATACCACTGTAGGGGTTCCGCGCATGAAAACAATAAAATTTTACCCTATGCCCCTGAACCCCTCAAGTTGCCAGGACCTATCTATTAGTAATACAGTAACAAGAGGGGCTTTTCGCGAACTTACCCTTGAAGACCGAAAATCGTTGTCAACGCTCAGGAGAGCGTGGTTGATGTAGACGAGCCGAAGCTGACCTCAAGGTCGTGATGAAGTCCTTGCGCTCCTTCTGGCTCCAATGACTTGAGTGACTCAAGTGCGACACCTCATGGGGAGTTACACACGTCTGGTGCCTGACGATGACTCCCGCTTCCCCGATCCAGCAGCAGTTGCTGAAGTAGAGCTCCCGGATCCGAATCCCACAGCGCGACGGCGCTCCGCGGTGAAGATGTCTCTCGCTCGCGCAGTCTAGACTTGGGACCACGGTCACGAGAGAGAGAGGGGGAGAGAGAAAATATCAATTAGAGGTCTTCCCAAAAGTGGGGAGACGTTTATTGATTATTGGTGTATTTTTCTAGGCCAAATACCCCACTATATATAGGGGGAGAAGGGGGTACACCCTCCCTCAAAGTCCCAGGGTGGGACTAAAGGAGAGGAGGGGGGAGGGGGTGGCCGCCGACCACCTAGTGGGCCCCGCGTGGGGGGGGGGGGGTGGGGCTAGGCCCAGCCGGCCAGCCCCCTTGGCCCCTCTCCCTCTCTCCTTTCCCTAATGGGCACTCTCCCTCCAGAAATTGGCCCATTAAGCCTTTTTGACCTTTAATTGATTTTCTCTATTAAATAATTATGAATAAATGATTAAATCAACATTTAACATTCATTCACACAATATTCAATCTCCGTGGCCATGGAACACCTTCCACCTCCACTCCGGACATCCTCCGGACTTACCGAAACCCTTCCGGTTTTCTCCCTTCTTTTCTTCGGTGATTCTACCGATCCTATAAATACTCAGCACCATCAAGCCCTTAAGTGTGATACCCCACGGTTCGGGAACACTCCAGACATGGTCA
Organism: Avena eriantha; assembly: GCA_910589775.1. Classification (NCBI taxonomy): domain Eukaryota; kingdom Viridiplantae; phylum Streptophyta; class Magnoliopsida; order Poales; family Poaceae; genus Avena; species Avena eriantha. Next base: position 357,136,819 of record OU342745.1, read on the forward strand.
GGACACTCCCGCACCAATGATCGACAGAGGGACCTAGATGGCCATGTGACCCCTGTGCGTTCCATGAAGATCTTTCGTCGTTTGAACCGGGACAGTCGTGTCTTATTCCCTTTGTCTCTCGATACTTGCATTGCCCGAGATCTGATCAATGACATCAGCATGTCGTGTTCAATCTCGTTACTAAACAATGCTACTTGACTCGTTCCGACAAGTGATATCCCCGTGATCAAATCACATGTTGCGCAACTATTGGATATAACTTCTCCGAGTGGGCCCTTGAGTATCTTCCCGTCACATGGACGGACAAATCCCGCTCTTGACATATATTTCCTCTATGGTTTCCTCCAAGTACCTGAACACACCTTTATAACCACCGTATAACCAAATGGCGTTTGATGCTATCTAAGCACTCTCGGGAGACAGTGATTGATATAGCCTCACGGTCTAAGGAATAGTCTACGAGGATCCTTTTTCTAATCATCATAACTTGAACTTCGTGAAATGATTGGGTCACGATGTATAGATTGGGTATTGGTTCATCATCTCATTCTCAGAATGAGATGACTCCATTTCCAATTAGCATAAATGCCACTTGATCAGGAAACATGATCATTTGTTGACCAATGAACCAGTGACTAGAGTTTCACTGGGAACCCCTGGTTGTTTGTATATCACACGTGTATTGATGTTTCCACTCAATACAGTTATAGCATGATATAAAATTTAATCATAAACTATATGAAATATGATAATAGTCCTTACTACTATTTGTCTTTAGGGCATATTTCCAACACTTTTTTGGATGGAAGCGTTGATGTCGCATCAACTATACGGCCGGAACTATAGAGCTAGAATTTTTTTCCCGCCATATAGTTAGTCGTTAAACCTTATGTGTCCACCAAAATTTTTCTGCTTCTCCAGGTATTCTTTATTAATCTGAAACTTAACGAAATATCGAGTTTTGAAAGAGAAATGTCAGCTTAGACTTTCGACCAATGTTGGCATCATCAATCTTCCTTCTTCTTTGCTAGAGCATAAATAATACTCAAACTATACTTTAACTAAAAAATTTAAAACTTACTCAACCTTTATTTCACATGGGTTGCCTCCCATGAAGCGCTCTTTTATGGTAAATAGCTCGACCTTAGTACCGTTCATTCCATCTTGAGTCCATTCTTCTTGTAATTCTCGTTCTTTGTATATTTTCGCTTTATCACTTCTTTGGGGGTGCTCAACTCTATAGTGATTGCACTTATATATTCTTTCACCCAATAATGCTTCAAGCGTTGTCCCTTTACCACCCATGCAAGAGAGGGTGTTTTTCCTTGGAGCTTCACTACTCCCAACGAATAGGCTTCTTCAACTACATATGGACCTTCCCACTTCGACCTAAGTTTTTCTAGAAACAACTTAAGACGAGAATTATAGAGCAACACTTTGTCTCCACTTTAAAAAAAATTATTCTCTATTTTTCTATCATGCCATCTTTAACTTTTTCCTTGAACAACCTAGCATTCTCATAGGCTTCACTTCTAACTCATCTAAAGCATGCATATCTAATAAACGCTTTTCCCCTGCTACTTTGAGATCATAATTTTGATTCTTGATTTCCCGAAAAGCTTGGTGTTCTAGTTCTAATGGTAAATGGCATGCATTACTGTACACCATCTTATAAGGTGTCATACCATTGGATTTTTAAATGCAGTACGGTATGCCCATAGATTGTTATTTAACTTGTATGACCAATCTTTTCTTGATTTGTCCACCATCTTCTCGAGTATGGTCTTTAGTTCTCTATTTGAGAGTTACACTTAACCACTTGTTTGGGGATGATATGGTGAAGCAACACAGTGAGTTACTCCATACTTGCTGAGGATTTTCCTAAAAGTCCCTTTCATAAAATGAGAACCACCGCCAGTAATTAAAAATCTAGGAACTCCAAACCTGGGGAATATGACATCCTTGATCATCTTCACTGAGGTAGCTACATCTGCATGATTTGTTCGGATAGCTTCTACCCACTTAGTAACATAGTCAACAGCAACACGGATATGAGTATAACCGTTTGACTCTGTAAATGGCCCCATGTAATCCATTCCCCATACATCAAAGGGTTCAATTATTAGACTATAAAGCATTGCCATTTGTTGTCTCCTACCTATATTACCTCTTCTTTGGTAAGCATCGCAATATTCCACATACCTGTGTGCATCCTTGAGCAAGGTGGGCCAATATAATCTGGATTGAATTACCTTTGCAGAAGTCCTTTTACCTGCATGATGCCCTCCATATGGACTGCCATGACAAGCCTTCAATACCGCATTCATTTCATGATTAGGAACCCACTTCTGAATCATTTTGTCAAGTCTGTGACGATATAGATACAGATCATCCCGAAAGTAATATTTAAGATCATTAAAGAATTTCATTCTTTGATTCCTTGACATACCAGGAGGTAAAAAATTTGTTGCTAGATAGTTAGCATAATCTGCATACCATGGATCAACAATTTCTACCTTTGCTAAATATTTTCCCGGAAATGATTCATTAATAGGTACGTGGTCATTAATTATTGCCTCCATCCTAGAGAGATGATCTGCTACCGGATTATCCTTACCCCTCCTATCTACTATTTGCAAATCATATTCTTGTAGTAATAAAACCCACCTAATCAACCTAGGCTTAGCGTACTTTTTCACAAGCAGGTGACACAAAGCTCTGTGATCAGTATGAATTATTACCTTAGAATTAATTATGTAAGATCTAAATTTGTCGCAAGCAAAAATTATAGCTAGAAACTCTTTTTCCGTAGTAGCATAATGTTTCTGAATCTTATTAAGAGGTCTACTAGCATAATAAATAACATTCAAATTCTTTCCATCTCGAGTCCCAACACAACCCCTAAAGCATAATCACTAGCATCACACATAGTTTCAAAAAGTTCATCCCACTTTGGAGGTTGCATGATAGGTGCTGAAACTAGTTTATCTTTAAGGTTCTCAAAAGCTGCAATGCAGTCACGGTCTAAATAGAATGGAGTTTCTTTATCAATAATATTGGTAAGGGGCATAGCTAGTTTAGCAAAATCTTTTATAAACCGCTTATAAAATCCTGCATGCCCCAGAAACATTTTTAAGCTTTTAATGTCCTGAGGTATTGGGAGATTTTCTATAGCATTTATATTAGTTTTATGTATTTCTATTCCCTTCTCCGAAACCTCATGCCCGAAAACTTTACCTTCTCTTTCCATGAAACGGCATTGCTCCCAATTCAATACCAAGTTTGATTGCCTGCATCTCTACATAAGTCTGGTCAGATTGTAGAGACAATTATCAAAAGTTGTTCCACAAACGACAAAATCATTTGTTAGGACTTCCATAGTCTTCTCAACAAAATCATCAAATATCTTTAGAACACATTCCTAAAAAGTTGCTGCTGCATTACATAAGACAAATGTAATTAATCTATAAGCATATGCGCCATAAGGACAAGTAAAAGTTGTTTTCTCTTGATCTTCCGGCTATATGGCAATTTGAGAATATCCAGAATAACCATCAAGAATACAAAAATAAGAATTATTACTAAGTCTTTTTTAGAATTTTATCCATGAACGGTATAGGTTTATGATTATTTTGTGTCTCACGATTTAGTTTCCTAAAATCAATGCCCATAGGATATCCTACAATTGGTCTCACAGGAACTACCTCACCTTCCTCATTCAGAGCAGCATCAAGGCCACCTTGTCTTGGTATGCAATGAGCTGGGCTAACCCACTTACTATCAGAAATAAGATATATTATGCCAGCATCAAGTAAACGTATAACTTATTTTCTTACTACCTCCTTCATCTTAGGATTAAGCCTTCTTTGCGTATCTACTACTGGTTCAACATCATCAAGCATGGTAGTCTTATGTGTTATGATAGATGAATCTATTCCTTTAATATCACTCAATGTATATCCAAAGGCTTCACGATACTTAACCAAAACTGAAATGAGTTTATTCGTTTCATTTTATGATAGTTTCTTGCTAATAATAATAGGACATTTATTTTCATTATGTAAAAACTCATACCTCAAATTATCTGGAAGTTTTTTCAATTCTATTGGTGGAAGTTCTTCATCTCCTATTCTTACCAATTCTTCATAGTCCTGTGGATTTTCTGCTTCCGGAATTGAATCAAGGTAATCATCCATGTATTCTTTCTTCTCATCATCCGGTGCTTTTTCCCAATTAATCAAGCTCCTTTCTAATTCATCTTGTGGAGTGCTGAAATGAATTGTTGCTAGCTTGGCAATCGTCTTGTCTTCCTTAATATCCTCCACTTCATATGGCCTCTTCTTTAGTTTCGCGAAGTGGAATGTCATTTCCTATTCTCCAAACTTCAGTGAAATGGTTTCCTTCTGATTATCCACTAGAGCTTTAGTGATGGCAATAAAAGGTCTACCTAAAAGAATAGGGCAAAAAGAATCTGGAGGCATATCAACAATATGAAAATCATGGGGGTACATGAGTGAGCCAATAAAGACATAGATATTTCTAATTACCCCTTCCGGTTTTATATTGGTTCTATTAGACAATTTAATAATAATGTCTACCGGTTCAACATCTGGATTATTTAAGTTGTAGCAAAGTTCTTGATAAAGTGATGACGGCATAATATTTATGGTGGAAATTGGTTCACAAATTCCATATAAGAAAGTTTCTCCACAATATATAGGGGTCATTGGTTTTGAAGTTTCGTTACCTCGAACCTTACCTTGGATGAATTCCGAAGATTCACGGTCTAATATAACCACTTCATCCTCCACTATTCATGCCTCTATAAGGTCTTTTATTATAACATTATTTATATTTGTAGCTTTGGAATTCCTTTCTGGTTTCTTCAGTCTCTTCTTTATTTGTTCTTCCTATCTTTTTCTTTTTTCAATGATTCCTTGTAGAGGTATCGAGGAGAACTCTTCCATTAGTGCTCTTGCACGCTTATTTTCTTTCAGAGGTTTACGAGGTTCCCATTCTATAGGTACCTGCAAATGCCCTGCAAAATTCTCAATAATTTTCTTTACTGAGTAAGAATCAATACCGAGGTTTTTAATCATTGCATTTGTCCTCTCATCTGCAAGGAAATCATTAATGCAAGCATATTATGAAAAACTATTTGTAATATTTTCCTTATCTTTAGAATTTCCAGTTGCTTCTTTCATTTTTATTATTAGATTCCAAGCCTCATCATAGGTATAAGATAGAAAACTACCATTTGAAGCAGTGTCTAGATTCGCTCTATTTTCAATATTTAGCCCTCCATAAAATGTATGGGTGACTAACCAATCAGGTAACCGTTGATGGGGGAATTATCCAGGTAACTTTTATACCTTAGATATCCTTCATATAATCCTTCACTAGGATTATTTTTGAAACTGATAATAATACCTCTCATCCTGTGAGCTTTGCTTTTAGAATAATATTTTGATAGGAACTTAGTTGTCAATTCCTCCCAAGTCCTTGGTGCTTCTGCACAAAAAGATTTGTGCCAGTCGCAAACATTATTAGAGAGAGTTTGTCTAAACAACTGGATTTTAACCATATCAAGATTACAGCCGTCGAAAATAAAGGAACTGAGAATATCTTCAAAGAATTTTAAATGTCCATATGGACTTTCTTCATTGGTTCCTGCAAATTTCTTAGAGTGTAACAAAAAAAATTGAAGGTGAAACGGTAGGGAAAGTCCCCACTGTAATTTTTCTATTATATAAATATAGAGATATTACAAAGAGTTATTACATATGAGTCTGATGATCCAAGAAAGATCAAGAAAATTGAAAAGGTTCGACCTCAAAGAGGATCTCGACTCCATCCGGATTTATGCTTTTGTTGACAGTTATAAAAGCGTCCATGAGCGAACCCATTTTCCTTACTGCCTCAAGCTAGTTTAAATGTTGAGTATTATCCATTGTTGTGGTCCTCCAACTCAAGTAAAAATTAGTACAACGAAAGTAAATAACTAAAAGTAAAGTGACTTATTGTGTTAAGCTCTCCGGCAACAACGCCATAAATAGCTGATGACTGCAAGTTCATAGATCGTTTGTAGCAAGTTTCGAAATAAAGATATCGATCCCACTGGGAGCAGTAGGTGAAAGACTAAAATGCTTTTAACTATAACTAACTTTAAGATGCAAGATAAGTAGAGTTGTTTTTGGGTTTTTGGTTGAACAAGGTAATTTAAAGTAAAGCAAAACTTAGTACAAAAAGTAAGAATCATTTGTGCAATAGAACTTTGGAACTATAATAGGGAAAAAGCGTTCTCAGGGAGTAGCGGATACACCGCTAGCAATTTAGACTAAGTAATCGAGAGTATTATAACGAATATTCTCATAGTGTGTATGTATGTGGGAGGAGCTCCATATATGGACGATTTGCCAGCAACCGATGCACACATTATACTCATAACCACATCAAATAGTAACTGACAAACATCGCATTACCGCGCTATTAAGGGATTTCTCCCGTGGCATGGACATGGCTTGATGAGTTCTCCTTGGTTCCCCAAGTTAGTACGTAAAGAATGACCCCAGCTTTATAGTCATAGTAAGCATTATCATCCCTCCGTCTACTAACGAGTAATCCCCTCCATCGAGTCCCCATGGGAGGCAAATATTAAGAAGGTGTACTTCTCCGTAATATCAAGATGAAGACAATTAATACGTACACATAATGATGTATAACATGGTAATCTCTATCTCATCTCAGTCATATGCTAGGATTTCTCTATCTCCTCAAGAACTAAATATCTACTCAGACATGGAGGCAATCAACATCATGGCAATGGTAATGGAAACAATCATAGATGAATAATACTTGTATAAATCCACAACGAGTATAGGAATTACAACAAGATCTAGACAAAGATGTAGATGGGATGGATGAGGATGGTGTTGATGCAGTGGTGGTTGATGGAGATCGATGCCTTAGCCTCCCGGATCTGTGCAGGGTGAAGATGGATCCCTAGCGGACGAGTTCCCCCTCCAGATGCCTTCCGGAGGTGGGGTTTTTGGAATTTCTAGGTGTTCTCTATGTCATCATCGTGAACCAATTGAACGTGGTGAAACTATTTGACGCGCCGGAGGCGGTGCCAACTATATGGCCGGAGCTATATGGGCGGAAGAAATTCTCCCACCGTATAGTTGGTCGTTATGCTCTCTGCCTCCTTTGTTCCCTTCTGGTTTTCTTCTAGTATTATTAATATTTCCCAAATAAGAGATTTACATTGTTTTTTACTCCTTTTCTCCACAGTACAACTGCTTCAATAATTGTATCCATTGGATCCATCATCTGTCCTGATCCTGGTGAAAACATACATAAAATGTGCACGTGAGTGCCGTAAAATACCAAGATCCTACCAATTTCGATTCTTTGTTATAAGTACCGAACTTATCTGTTCCAAACGTCTACAATGCAAAATAGTAATGTAAAACATGATGCAAATATGAACTCATAAAGTACCCGTGCAAAGCATCTACACATAGATCCGGCTGTGATACCACTGCTGGGTTCGCAGCATAGAAAACAAAAAATTTCCTACGATGGGAACTATTATACGCCAAGATCTATCTACTAGATACAAGAAACGAGTGGATATACATCTATAGAGAACATACCCTTGAAGATCTACAAATCATTGTTAACGAAACTGATTTCGTGGTTGATGTAGTCGTACACTTGCCGATCTTAAGATCGTGATGAAGTCCAACGAGTCTAGCAGGTCCAACACCAGCAAGTCCAGCAGGTCCAGCACCACCAAGTCTAGCACCGCAAAGCAGCGGTGCATCCGTGATCGCACACACATCCAGTACCCAAATAACCTCCCTCCCTCGCTCTAGCAAAGAAGTGGAAGCAATAACTCCTTTCTAGATAAAGCCATTGGGAACATGTATCTTGCTAATCCGAGACCATGTGGAATAATTTCTAGAGGGGGAGAGAGATCCTTCACGAGGAGGTGTGTGAGAAGTGAGGAGAGGGGGCCCTTTTATAGGAGAAGGGGTTCCCCTTCACCTCCCTCATTCATGTGGTGGTAACTCCCTCCACATAAATATGACCCTCCACATTCTCCACTCAAGTCTCCACTTAAATGCATTAAATTTCTCCAAATTTAATACTCCCTCATTTAATAAAACTCTTTTATTTATTTTATTCAGAATTTTGTTAATTACTTTAATTAAAAAACATTCACATAAAACCCCCTACAACATTTCAATATTACACGCGGAACCAATTTCAGCAATTTCACCCAAAACAATTTCGATGTCGATTGAAATAATTCTAGCACTTAGTAATTCTTTTATCTGGAACATATTTGCTCCAAATGGTGTTGGTATCCCTTAAGTGTGTCACCCTACAGTTCACGAATAATGGAGACATGATCGAGACCCTTCTCCGTTAATAATCAGTAGCGGGACCTAGAGGTCCATACTAACTCCCACAAATTCTACGACGACTTCTATGATCGTAAGAACCTTTTACGCATGTAACCTAATCCCTTTGTCTCGCGATATATCACATGTCCGAGATTCGATCATCGATATCTCCATACCTACTTTGATCTTGTTACCGACATGCACTCTTTTCTCATTACCGTGATATAACATTCTAGTGATGTCATCACTTGCTTGCAAGGTAACTAATGTGATATCACCGAGAGGGCCCAGAGTATATCTATCCGTCATCGGGATGGAAAAATTCCACTTTTGATCAATGAGCCTCAACATAACACCTTGGGAGTATTTGAACCCACCTTTATAGGCACCTAGTTACAGTGTGATGTTTGATGTTATCAAGTCACTCTTCTAGTATTAGCAATTAACATGATCTCATGGTCTAAGGACTAAGATTACTTTGCAAGATGCTATAGAAATATAAACACAGTGACTTTGACCGTAATGTTATACTTTGGATGAATGTTCATCACATCATTCACTAATGTTCTGACCTTCTTATTAACAACATCCAATGTCCATGATCAGAAAACCTTGATCATCTTGTTAATCAACGAGCTAGTTTATAAGAGAGGCATAACTAGGAATCCTTTATTTGTTTATTAAACACACATGTATTAATGTTTCCAATTAATACAATTATAGCATGCAAAATAACATTTATCATAAACAAGGAATAAGAAATAACCACTTTATTATTGCCTCTCGGGCATATTCCCTTCAGTTGCTTAGGACGAACTAGAACCAGATGCAAGATATAGTAGCATCGCACGTGAACATGTAGAACAAGACAAACAATCATTAGACAAGTGTGCCTACAATGAAATGAGCAATCAAACAAATTGTTTTTTAGAATTTCAGCAAATGTAAACTAGCCAGGTCATATAAGCAAATGTATAGGGAAGCAGTGGTATTTCCTGGAATGCAAGAGACGTTCGGTGACTCGGAATTTATGGTGAGCTACATAATGGCATGCAGGTACTAGCATAGCTAAGAATCAACCAGATAGAAATATAATGGCATCATAAGGGAACTTCTAGAGTAGGAATGCAAACCACGAGTGAACTACATAGTAGAGGATAATTATGCCATTGCTTAGGACGAACCAGCACCAGATAAGGAAATAATGGTGTTGCTTGTGTACCTGTAGAAGAGGCTATGCAAACCATCATGTTCATTGTTCCATTCTGGGCTCTATGTAAGAAAAAGGAAATAGTTAGTGTTATAGCTTTTGAAGAACCATATGGCAACAACAAAATTATAATCGAATTAGTATGAAGAGTCTAAATGGGTAGTACAGGATAGCAGAACAATTCCAAGGAGAAAATAATAACATGAACTTATATCAGGACGAACCAGATAGATTTAGTAACTATAGCGCAGGGAATCCACACTAATAATTTCCACTCATTTAACATTTTGCAAGAACTACATGATCGTAGGAAATTACTATTGTTTGGAGTAACTAAGAACATGTGCATGACTTCAAAATTTGTAGAGCAACAAATGAAAACCAACATGTCTAGTGATCTACTCCGTAGTATGTAGCACGAAGAACAAGCGTGCACTTTGACTGGGTGTACATCACGATTACAAAAATGCAGTTCACTGCGATAGGCTTGAACCTAATGTACTACTGAAAAAACAAAAAAAGAGGTGGAGATTTGGTTACCATGGTCGGATAGGCTTCTAAGCATCATCTGTACCGACGCAGGTGACATACTTGTCACACAGGGTGCTGCGGTTGCGCCGGCTGTTTGCGTCGGGGAAGCAGATCTTGGGCACTCGATGCCAGCTTGAGCGCGGTGGACGAGGTAGAATTGGTGCACTACACGTCGGTTTCGGTACGGTACGGGTGGGGAGGATGCCAGTGGCGTTAATGCAGATCTTAGGCAGTCGTTGACAGATTCGGTGCCATGGACAGGAAACTGGGAAAAGGAAATCAAGTGCGGTGGACGACGACGGACTCAGTGACCTCGGTCGGGTGCGGTGGACTTCGGTGAAGCGGCAATGGTGCTTTGGATGAGACCACAACTGATGCGACTCCGGAATACTGTTGGGTGAGGAGTGCATGGTGTCGAGTTCTGGCGGGCAAAGCTACCCGGAGAAGTGCCGCGGGAGGTTCCGAGCGCAAGAAATTTCGCAGTGTTTGAAATGGAGGGGTGTGAGGGAGTGGGGACCACATGATTTTGGTATTGTTTGAAAGGGAGGGGCGCGAGAAATTTCATAGTGTTTAAAATGGAGGGGCACGAGGGAGTGGGGACCATGTGATTTAGGTATCATTTGAAACGGAGGGGCGTGAGAAATTTCGTAGTGTTTGAAATCGAGGGGCGCGAGGGAATGGGGACCACGTGATTTTGGATTTCTAGCAATCTTGTTTGTCCATCCCAAATCAACAGGCCAGAGGGGATACCTTCCCTTCGAAGGCTCTAACACAGATGCCTATGCAAGCAACCGCTAGGTGTCCCAGAGTAGACTATAGGGGTAGATGTGCAGGCTACTATAGTAGCAGACCATTAATCGGGCTAGCCGGGGTGATGTCATTTTAGCGCTCCACGAGTTCAAACTTTTACTTATGGTGTTCAGGAGTGAACGCATGCAGCTCAAAAAAGGTACTTACATGACTACATGCATGGTATTATTAGGATACTGAGTTGCATGCATCATGTAGTAATGAGTGGATTCTATTAGGTTGATTATTATATTACTCGTATTCTCTCTCCGTATATATGTTGATCACAGTCTAGTTACTGAGTTGCATGGATGTGAGCATAATTTATTGAGTGACAAACCTTTTTTTTGTGGTCGACGCCACCGTCCGCCGATGACCCTAGCTAATCAATGCAGCTCACACATACTGTAGTTTGCAGTCATTACCAGACTTCTAATGAAATCAGAGTAGTAACTCATAAGCCCAATTACATATGTTGTTTTAGAAGTGTATTTTACGTAGTAGTAGTAATAGTAGTAGAAACATCATCCAGGGAGACAAAGTTCAGCGTCTAGCAATCTTGTCCCTCCAATCCGAAATCTATGGGTCAAAGCAGATACCTTCCCTGCGAAGGCTCTGGCGCAAATGCCTATGCAAGGAATCGTTGGGTGTCCCTAGGTATACTATATGGGTAGTTGTGCTTGTGACCCAAAGTACTCCAGACAATAGCTAGGTTCCCTTGATGCTGACGGTGCATTTTGTTTTCTAGATAGACACCGCGTCTCCTGATAGTATATATGTCTAAACAGTGGAGTAGTTGAGTAAGAAAAATATTCCTTGAGGTGAGTCTAGTACTACTATACACAATGTCTACTGCAATAAAGAAATGAAAAAGTAACCAGAGAAGAGAACAAGGTTGAACAAAACTTGTAAGTTAAACATAGACTATAGCATGCATAAGTTATTAGTCTATGTTAATACAAGAGTAGTTCATTTATTAGATAATAGACTCATTTCAGCTTGGTATGTGTGAATAAATCACTGCCACATAAGGAATTTTACTAAGTTGGACCCTTAGTTACTCATGAAGTTATTTGCACTATGACTAGCCTAAAAAGATTCTTTCCCTAAATTTTGCTTATCTCCAGCAACAACCCTATATTATCCCCCCTACATCATAACCACAATATTTTAATAGGGAAGAGCAAAAAAATCACCCAATGACTCATTCATCGACATAGGGGCCACATAAATGAAAGACAAAATAGTTGATAAGTATACTAGACACTGGATCCCTACACATCTGACAAAGTAGAAAGTATGACCAAATTTAAAGATCACTCATTGACGATTTGATTATTTTGATTTATCAGACATACTCTCCCTCCATCCTATTTTTCTAAAAATGCCCTCCAACCTATTAAAAAGGATGTCACATATTTGACTAAATTTGAATGTATATGTACACTAAACAGTGACTACTATACGACAAGTATATCGTTATAAAAGCTCCACACAACGCATTCGATTGGTAAGAGTGCAGTATAATTATGCAAAGACGGATGAGAAAAAATGATCCATGCACCCAAAAGAAAGAAAAAAGAGGGCCACGCCGGGAAGTCCTCTCCCTTCCTAGTTCGTACTCCAAGATTCGGCGATTACAACACTATGGCTGCCCTAGAGAGGCAGGGCCTCGACAACCTCCGAAATGGTCACAACCTCGAAAACCAACATGAGATGGCTTCACTCTTACTACAGCGGGGCATGACCTGGACGATCTTTGCAATGGTAGCTACTGGCTGCAGAGCTCCGTGACTTCCTTCTTCAAATTTTCGCACTCAGCGTGAATCATCGAGGAGCCACGCTCGTAAGATCATGCGAGCTTCATTTGAAAAGCCAAATCGGCTCGGAGGCGATCATACTTTAGGTTGAGCTCAAAGTTTTTCTACAGAATGTTGATGTTATGGCTGTTGATTTCATCTACTTTGGCCGAGATTCTTGCCCTGACTTCCTGCATGGAAAATGCATCATCAGTAAGAGAGCATGGAGTGCATGGAGAGAAGAACATAAAATGCTAATACATGTATAGTGACTATATTACCTCTCTTCTTCGACCGAGATCAGGCATGAGGGCATCGTACGCGTGAGAGATATCCGTCGTCCTATCGACCGGTGCGGTGGAAAATTCGACACTCGAGCCGCCTGCCCTAGAAGATGTACAAAGACGGTTAAATAGTAGGAGCAGACAGCCCAGGAATCAACGGAAGTACAAACCTACCCGGAATCTTGGTCCCCATGATAGCCGCTCTTCGAATACATGCGCGAAGACAAGCCCTCGCCCCATGGCTGGTCTGCTTTCTCAGTCCGAGCCTGCAGGTCACCCTGCCAGCGGGATTTCTCCATGGCTCTAACCACCACCATCTTGTTGATCTTCCGATGAGACATGATATTTGGTGACATCACTGGATGAAGAAGTAGAGAATAAAGGGAGGAGCAGTGGAAGAAAATGGTTTCTGTGACAGCGGAGCGAGGTAGTACTAGTAGGAGGAGAGAGGAGAGTGAATATTGGAAGAAAAACGTCAAGATATGGGTATCGTCGCCAGCCTTCGAGCAATCTTGTTGGTCCATCATACTAAGCGACCGAGCTACTAGTTGTAAATATTTACGACCCACCCAAAGTTTATGGACAAATTTGGCTAAATACATAATGGTGCAATCAATTGGCCTATGTTGTACTAAGTGGGTCCCATCTTTAGGATTGGTTTTTGATGGCCAGTCTTGTAAATTTCTAGTAGATTCGGAAAAAAAGTCTAGTACGTATATTTCGTAGCCAGCTCTAGTAACGGCTCACGCTGTGCTTGCTCGTTATAGTAGTAGTAATCACATTGAATATAATAAGGGCTTGACGCATAAGAATCACAAATGGTCACCAAAAGATCGAACAACAAACTTAAAGAAAACTTAGGGCTTCTTTGGATAACAGGATTTAGAAACACAAAATTTTGACTCGGTTACACGTACAAAACAATGGATTGCAAAACAAAGGAAATAGCTTTCTTTGGATCAAGGAATTTCAAAACACAGGATAACAGGGTCGGAGGTACAAAACAGAGGAAATCTGCAGGCTTAAAGTCATTTCGATGAAATAGAGGAAACACGGAGGAAAATTGCCTCAATCCTACGCGAATGAGTGTAAAAAAGTGGATGTTGAAATTCCTATGGGATTGGGGTGTAGAAATGCAATACACATGAATTTTAGAGGTATGGTTCCTTTCATCCAAAGGTCTTCCTTATGAAAAAATCCTATGGGTCGAATTACTCTAAAATTCCTTTGAAAATCCTTCGATCCAAATTTGCCCTTAATCAAAATGTGTGTGCTCACGACAGACGAACATCTTCCGGCAGGAGGTGATGCGGTCGTAGATTTTCATCTTGAACCCGTATGCAGTGACCTTGAACATAAGGCAGTCACCGTCCTTCAACTCATGGAAAGCAGCAAAGGTAGCCAACTCTTTGTCTAGGACGATCTGATCTTTGTTGTTGTTGGCATGGACAACCCACTCTCATTCCTTGCATGCTTGGACCACCACTAGTTGTGGGTAGGGTCATCCCTTCACGTAAGGCTTGAAGTAAGTTAGGATGATAAGCATATACAAGTCATGCTAGACTAACTGGATGTAGAAGCGCCTAGGATGATGCGCCATGGCATGGTGTCCAACCGACCTAGTGCGTCTTCTCGGTTTGGCAGAACTAGCGATCGACCTGGCAGCACTTGCCCTTGCCAAGGCCTCCACTCTCCTGCCCCGCAGCTTCAACTCCCTTGGTATGATGGGAGAGCATCTTCATAGCCACCTGGAGCTGGAGTAGTCCGGTCAAGAATGTAGTCTAAGTTCGGCATTACAACTAGGTCATCCTACATGCAAATTACCATTGCGCTAGTCCTTTGGAATTACCAAAACACCACAATGCATTGTATAAATTGACTAAAGATCACAATGCGTCATTGCACCATCAAAATTACCTAAACAACACAAGGTATTAGGTAAATTAAATGGGATTTCTATTTTTGTGCCCCTGGTTCATTAGTTGTACTCAATTTTCTCCAGCCGCTTAGTTATTGCTCACTTTAGCCCTCCCTTCATTCCGAAACCCTCACATGCGCTCAGACGGGGGGATGTCGTCGGGTTAAAGGCTTGACTGTTACATGCTTACCGGTGGGACCGTGTTGGGGCGGGTCGTGTGTTGAGCGTTACGTTACGTCGCCTCGACTGTTACATGCTGACAGGTGGGGCCAGGATACACAGCAGACCAGTCATCCATCTCTCGCTGATTATGGGGGACGTGGTGTGGGACCATGTGGAGCGTGTTTGGTGGTTACGTGCGCCCTGTTGCCTAAATTGGAAGTTTTATTTTTTTTTATTTTTAAGATTAGCCTTTTTAAGAGCGCATTTCCCCCTCTCTCTCGCTAACAGTTGTGTTTTTTGCCCAAAAAGGTAGCGAATCTAGAGTAGCTTCTCTCTTTATTAATTGTTCCTTTTGCCCTCGTTTTTCCCAAATCTGGTAGAAAATCTAGAGCAACAAATCTAACAAGCACCATAAATCAATTTAGTAAACAGAGCAGATGTAGATAAAGCATCTAATATAGGTTATATAGTACGGTACTTAACGAGGTTTGACAATTAGGCTGCTCAGCAGCAGCGGACAAGTTCAACATAGATAAGACAAAAGAAGCTGCTTTATAGCAGTAGCAGCAGTAGCAGATCAGTGGCCCCTCATGGCCTCTACCAGGAGGGCCTCCGCCTCCTCCCTCTAGCGCCTCCTCCACTTCTTGCTGCCAAGTCCCTTGACCTTGGGTGCCTTGGGCTTGATCAGGGGCATGCAGCCCTCCTCGATAGCCACCTTCTAGAGGTTGCGAAGGTGAAGACCGAGCGTCTGGTGATTGACTATGAAGCCATGGACGTTCACGGACTCGCCGCAGGTCCTCACGTCCTCGACATGCTTCATGAGGGAGTTGAATTCCGTGGAGCTGAGCCTCCTGGTGGGGCAAAAGGGGCATCTGTATACGTTGTCAGTGAAGAAATTGTTGTACTGGCCAGACTTCAGCCTCCTCAGCACATGACGAGTCTTGGTGTCCTTGGACTCGTCGTCACTGCAGATGTCACTGCTATCCTCTTTTTGGAAAAACAGTAGAGTGCAATAAGGCCATGATTGAGATACTTTGATTATCGGGGTTGATTCTTTGCATAAATTAACCAATTGAGATCTCCTAGTTATTCCCCAAATCTCAAACCAAATCGAATATTGATCCCAACTACGAACAGGGGGTTCAAATATGAACATGGGTTCATCGAAATACGAGATCTAACATAAGAGGATTACCTACTGTAAAAAATATGAACAGCCGAGCCCTAATAACATACGATCTAGCATCAAACAATGGGAACGAGGGAAGAACAAGGGAAGGGGAGAAAACCCTAGTTACCTCTGACCAGGGGCCAGCGATGCTGGTGTCGTAGGGGTTCTCCGGCCTTATGTAATCAACCTCCTCGTTGGGGTCCCAGCCGAGTGGGATTTGCCCGAGACCGGCGGGGGCCTCCTCGCCAACGGCTACGGCGGATGTGGGGACAGGGACAACGGCTGCCTTCCATGCCTGGACAGGGGCCTGTACGGGGACGGGGCCTCCTTGCTGGCAGCCTTGGAGGCACCGATGGCCACCGCGCCGTTCTTCTCCATCACCGGCGTGGTTGGGGTTTTCTTGGGGGTTTGCAGAAGGTGATGGGATAGTGGAGACAATTGAGTAAGCTAGTGAGTGATAAGTGGGAGTGAGGAGGCCTCTATTAAAGGAGAAGGGAAGCAATGTTTCGTCGCACCACCGTGCACCGCGTAACCGCGTACGCTACTGCACCGTGCACGTCCACACGTGTCCACTACCGCCCCGTGCACCGCACACGCGTACCACGAGTCACGTTTTTTCCCTCGTGTCTAACCCTGGCAACTTAGTTGTGCTCAGTTTTGCCCTTGAGTGTAACACTGACAGTTTGATTGTACTCAGTTTTCCCCTCCAGTAGTAACACTGCCATGTGCAATATACTCAGTTTTACCCTCCGGTGGCTGGTCAACAAAGAGTCAACGAATAGGTTTTAGCTAGCTAATTGAGTCATTTTATGTACAACAAATTCAAAAAGAGCAAAACATAGTGGCATCTACCTAGGGAATCTTATTATGTGACCTGTCACCATAAGAATTGTATATAAACAAAGTTTTAACCTCAATCACCACTTCTCAAATCACCTACTATCTATGAAGGTTCGTGGTTTTCTACTCAAGCCTCTTCCCAAAACATCCCTCCCCAAAACATAGTTTGTCTGAATGAGGCAATAATTGTCAAATTGGTGTATATTTGAATTGAAAATAGTTTGATATATGCCAAGATGTATTTTATTGTATAAAAGGCGCATTTTCCATTTTTAAAATCTTTTTATATTTTCTATTTGAATCCCTTTATCAGTCTTGCCCTTGGTTTTCAAGTTCTACCCAGTTTTGCCCATGATTCTTAAGTGCTACTCATTTTCCCCCTCTCTTAGTATGAATCTCTCGCACATGTGCTCATCTTCGCTGCTACGCTCTAATTGGTTGAGACAGTTGTCACGTGGATCGTGCCCACCAACCATTGATCCTCTGTGATCTAGTGTATAGGATAACCCCTATATCTGTCAGGGGCACCCCTCTATCCATGCAAAATAACGAGATTGCCACTGGTACTTTAACTCCATAAACAAATGAAACTTGAATATAATTTGAAGGGAACATATTCGAAGGTGTATAATTTTTGCATTATATTCCACTCTATGAAAATGATAATCTCTCAAGATTTTATTAGCAGAATATGATCATGTATTAAGTGCGATTTCAAAGAGTTCAAATGTGTATAATTTTCATATATGCAACTTTATGCATTACATTCCACTCTATGAAAATGGGGGGAGAAAATGATAATCGCTCTAAATTTTGCTATACACAAGTTTAAAATTATTATCTCGTTATTAACTGCGATTTCACAGTGTCCAAAGGTTTGAAATTTTCGTATATGCAGGTTTATGCATTATATTTCACTCTATGGAAATGATAAATGATCAAGATTTTATTAGCACAACATTATCATGACCTAAGTGCGATTTCAAAGAGTCCAAAGGTGTATAATTTTCGTATATGCCAGTTTATGCATTACATTCCACTATATGAAAATGATAATCTCTCAAGATTTTCTTAGCACAACATTATCACGTATTAAGTGCGATTTTTAAAGAGTTCAAAGGTGTATAATTTTTGTATATGCAAATTTATGCATTACATTCCACTCTATGAAAATAATAATCTCTCAAGATTTTCTTTGCACAACATTATCACATATTAAGTGCGATTTCAAAGAGTTCAAAGGCGTATAAACTTCGTACATGCAAGTTTATGCATTACATTCCACTCTATGAAAATAATAATCTCTCTAGATTTTCTTAGCACAACATTATCACGTATTAAGTGCGATTTCAAAGAGTTTAAATGTATATAAACTTCATATATGCAAGTTTATGCATTACATTCCACTCTACGAAAATGGGGGAGAAAATAATAATCTCTCAAAATTTTGTTAGCACATCATTATCATGTATTAAGTGTGATTTAAAAGTGTTCAAAGGTTTATAATTTTCACATATGCAAGTTTGTGCATTATATTTCACTCCATGGAAATGATAAATGATCAGGATTTTATTAGCATGACATTATCACGTATTAAGTGCGATTTCAAAGAGTTCAAAGGTGTATAATTATTCTGTACGCAAGTTTATGCATTATATTTCACTCCATGGAAATGGTAAATGATCAGGATTTTATTAGCACAACATTATCATGTCCTCAGTGCGATTTAAAAGAGTTCATGGTGTATAATTTTCGTATAATTTTAATATATCCATTACATTTCACTATATGAAAATGAAGCTAGACAAAGGGCGCGGGGGCGGGGCTGGCTCGGGGTCCCATCTTGCAACGCCAACCTGGATAAGCTGTGGGTCTGGCGCTCATGTGGATAAGCTGTGGGTCTGGCGCTCATGTGGATAAGCTATGGGTCCGATGTTGATCTGGATAAGTTGAGAGAGGTGTCCACTACGGGAATCGACTGAACGCGGCCCCACTTGTCAGCATGTAACGACAAGGGTACACTACAGGACCCAACAGAACGCGACCCTACTCGTCCGCACATAACGGTGAGGGTCCACTATAGGAACCGACTGAACGCGACCCACTTGTAAGCACGTAAAGGCAAGGCTGACGGACAACGAGTTTCAGACCATGTGAGAGTTTCGTACAAGGAGATGGGCAAAAGTGAGGAAAAATTAAGCGGCTGGGGAAAACTGAGTACAACTAACGAACCGAGGGCACGAAAATAGAAATCCCAAATTAAATTACCTACAAAGCACAATGTATCATCAGAATCACCTAACCCGATGGGTCCTCAAAATTATCTGAATATCTACTAGAAGACATACCACTTAATTAGATTGATTAAACAACATAATGCATAATATGAATGGATAAAACAACACAATCATTATCTCGATTAACAAAACAGCATATATGCAGTGCATCATCAAAAATACCAAAACAACACAAGGTATCATGTAATTATATTTAATAAACAGTGTCTGCACAATCAAAATTACCTAAACTGATGGGTCATTGAAATAATCTGAACAGCTAGAAGGCATATCATTTAATCCTAAACTGCAAAACACAGATCAAAATGGATGAAACAACACAGTGAGGAGACATGGCACAATGCATCATAAAAAAGTACCAAAACAACATAACGTGTCATGGAAAATTCCTAAACAGCACAATGCATCATCTAAGTATCAAAACAGAACCCTACATCATCGTCATCAAGAATATTCCATAACTAAGCAGAATAGCACAAAATACAATTATCAAGAATATGACATCTAAAGAACAACACAAAAGACAATTATCAACAATATGACATATAACTAAGCAGTTCAACAAAGGACCTGCAGTACACGTTGCAAAAATCTGACTAGATGCACGTTGGATTTGGGTTAAAGCCCCAATCCTCTAGATCTAACCTCGTTGCAGTTGGGGGCAAAAACTTGCACAGGGGTTGATGGGTTGAGCAGATGAACAGGGCGCCACTGACGAAGAACCAGCCACATACACCGAAAAGCATAGAGAATCGCTGATGAAGAGGAAGCCACCGATAGAGGTTTCACCACGTACAGTCTAAAATTTGGCACATTGGGAATGAGAGTCCAACCTACAGATGAAAAGGACGCGTCCACCGCCGCACGAGCATCGGTCCCAACACACACGGTGACGAAGGCTTGGATGACCGCTCAGCGGGCGATGAGGGTTTTAGCGTGGCTAATCGAAACCCTAAGGGCGACAGACGCCTTACAATGGGCACGACCCGCACACACACAAAAGGCGAAGGATGCTTCAAAGAGGGTGTTGCGGCCGGCGTAATCTAACAAGACACCTGCAGCTCCGACGCAGAGCTCGATGAGGACCCCAGCTCAACCATAGACAAAGGTTTTGGCATTGGTTTCATCGAAGCAACGGCTGGGTTAACAACTGAGAGTTGTCAGGTGAGTGTGGGAATGTGATAGCAAGAGAGAGATAATGATGGGGGAGGAGTTAGAGAATGGCAGTAGGTAACCCTCTATCCACTTGAGTAGTACCGTATTACAAAAAAACTACATTTCACATATCATCACTTTTTGGTGAACTAGATCATTTCTTTGAATCGACTAAAATAGTGAGTACCCTTTAGGTTTCAAACTTCCATCTGGTACCTGTTTTGCTAGTAGTAAGTACATTACAATACTTTGTATTACCCTCCATGATAGTATAAAACATTTTTTTAGATAGAGGAAATTGCACGATCCACCATCTTTTCATCGCACTTTTTCACAAAACACTTGGTGAATGTCATTTTTGCACATTTTAACAGTTTTTGGCCTAATATGCACAAATTTGGCTAGTTAGTTCTGTAATGACCGATTTAACCTCATTGGTAGCAATACTTACAAGTGGTCCCCAAATGTCATTGCTCCCATTCACACACAAAGATTGAATGTTGCTAAAAACTGGATACTAACGATATTTATCACCAACAATACTTTTGGATGCATGTAGCTGGGATGTAAGAGACTTATTTCATATGAAATGCCAATGTTTACACAAACATACCAAAATATTAGTTCGTCCCACATTGAATTTGTGAAGGCTTTATTTGGTCATAATAAACTTGTTTTAAACATAACTTGTTTATACATAAGATTTGACATTTTATTCACATAACCAAATGTCCATCAAAGAGTTTCTTTTAAAGTGCTGGACAAATGATATATGTCTGTTTATTACACCTCACACAAAAGAGCACCCCGATTTATCATAAACTTTAAGTAGATAATTATTTTCCCGGAATTTATTTTCTTGAGAGCAAGCACGGTGAATATGCCTTGGAATGCCATAAGCCCAGTTTCCAAATAAGGTTTATACATGTTTCACTTACGATTACGAAGTTTTTTGAGTTCTCAAGGTTTCCAAGCAAACTTCACATTCTTAAACTAATTTAAGTTGATTTATCAATGTTAGATAAAATTTGAACTATGCGTAAGTAGTAGATTGCTCTTAAAGTTATACAAGTATCTTTTGAAGGTACCCACCTAGACTATCAATATATCGGAAACCAATGAATTTTTTGAATTCAACTTCATGCTAAGAATTTGCATATACAAAATTTGACTTTTATTGGAAAACAATAAAAAACATTGCACGATGACCTCTGACTTGTACTACTTGTCGTGAAAATTTATTATTATCAAGAGAGTTCACATATAAAAACAAACTAATTTAAAATATGGCCTGCCATGTATGAACATATCCTTAGGCTTCAGGTTGAAAGACAAGCTAAATTACCTTATATATGTACAACATACTGTATGGTAATGTTCCCATATTTGGTAGATGTGTGCATCTTGGCATGGTGAACAATAATGCTACCAGTACTGGGAGTTTCCAAAATTTAGGAATAAAAAATCATTTTCAAATTTCAACTACAAGTAAACATGATAGAATGCTATTAAAGAGTTACAAACATCCTTTGAGTCTTTATGGTACCAAGGCGGTCAATACTTCAAAAACCAACGAGTGTTCCGTAGGATTTAAGTTCTTGTGATGAATATGCATGTTGACAATTTGATCCTCACTAGCGATGAACGAAAATAATGAAAACCCTAAAAATGAAGCCTTCTCCATGGAGTCCTCTTGCATGTACTACTATTTGCAATGAAAAATAATTAATAATTGTGAGTCATAATAAAGTAAAAAAAATTAGTTACACAATATATGGCCCACGGTGTATGAACACTCTTGGGTTTCAAGCCAAATGACAAAGGTAACAACCATATGCACATCATATTGTATTGTAATGTTCCCATATCTGGTAGATATGTGCATCTTGGCAAGTTGAAAAATGGTGGCAACCATAGTTTCCAACTTATAGGAACAATTAAAGTTTTTGCAGTTTTCGAAGCGACAAGATTTTTTCTATAAGCAAGTACGAAGAAAAATGTCTCAGAGCACCACAACAACAACCCTAGTTTTCATACAAAGCGTGGACCTTGATACACTTATGATTGATTACCAAGTTTTATGAGTTCTCAAGCTTCCCAGCCAACTGTTTTCCTTGCTTAATTTTAGGGTGCTTCCTGCTAAATCTATGGACATTGATGTAATTTTACCTTTTTAGGTCCTTGACGTAAAATGTACTTTCACCGTCCGTGTAAAATTCGAATATAGAAGCAAGAGGTAAAATTTAAACATATTTAAGATTATTAGTTGTCAATCAGTATGAACATTCTTGGAGTTTCAAGCCGAACGACCAAGGTCATGGCCATATCAGCATCATACTTTATGTTCATGATGATCTCATATCCAAGAATTTGCATGCCACCAAATTTGGCCATATATTTTGAAAACAAACAAAGAGGAAGTAGAGGTATGAAGAGTATGGCTTGATCAGCTGCACTCAGGAGAATGAGCCGAACCCAATTGTTTTATTCTTTTCTTGATTTTGGGGTACTTCATGCTAAATGCAAGGACCTCGATGTAATTTCCCCCCTTTTTAGGTCCTTGATGTAAATTTTACTCCCACCGTCCATGTAAAATTCTAACCTAAAAGCAAGTGGTAAAATTTAAACGTATTTAAGATTAATAGTTGTCGATGAGTATGAACATTCTTGGATTTCAAGACGAACGACAAAGGTCATGGCCATAGCTACATCATACTTTATGTTCATGATTCATGATCCCATATCCAAGAATTTGCATGCCGGAAAATCTGGCCATATTTTGAAAACAAACAAAGAGGAAGTAGTATGAAGAGTATGGCTCGATTAGCTTTTCTCTCGAGAAGGAGCAAAACATGACTATTTTCCCTGCTTAATTTTAGGGTGCTTCGTGCTAAATGTATGGACCCTAATGTAATTTTACCTTTTGCAGGTCCTTGATGTAAAATGTACTCCCACCGTCTGTACGTGTAAAATTTGAACCTAAAAGCAAGTGGTAACATTTAAACATATTTAAGATTATTAGTTGTCGATGAGTATGAACATTCTTGGATTTTAAGCCGAACGAACAAAGTCATGGCCATATCTACTTCATACTTTATGCTGATGATGATCCCAAGTCCAGGAATTTTCATGCCGCCAAATTTGGCCATATATTTTGAAAACAAACGAAGAGAAAGTATTATGAAGAGTATGGATCGATCAGCTGCTCTCTCGAGAAGGAGCCGCACTCGACTATTTCCCTTGCTTAATTTTAGGGTGCTTTGTGCTAAATGTAAGGACCTCTATGTAATTTTCTCCATTTTTAGATCCTTGATGTAAATTGTACTCCCACCGTCCATGATGTTCCCATATTTGGGAGTAAATGGGTGCGAATCATGGCATGGTAACAATGTTTCCACTCGGAGTTTCCAACCATTAGGAAAGGAAAAAATCAATTTTCCAAGTGACAAGAGTGTATTTTCTGTAAAGCAAGTAGGAAGAATATGTATTTTTTACAGAAAAGAAACAAAGAAAAAGAAGAGAAACTATGAGCACAGAGGAAGCAGCTCTAGAGAGCAGCGAAGAGGAGGAGTTAAAGGCGGTGCGATATCAGAGCAAAGCTATGATGACTTCCTGATACGAAGTACAAGGTGCATTCACCTAGTAGTACTAGTAGTATAGAACTAGTACTAGAAAATTTCAGGACCTTAACTATATATTGTATGCACGCAAAAAAAAATTCTCTCTCCTTCACTGCCTCATGACCATCCCCACACCCCGGCTAGCTGATCTCTCCCTTGTTCAAAACATGGCGTTGCGCACGTGTGAAGGGACAAATCACACCCTAAGCGGATTTTGGTGCTAATGAAGATTGAATTAGGGAACTAACGTGTGTACAAGTTTATTCTCAGATATAAGTTGTGATCGATGTGGAAGCAAGATGAATGGTTACCCCCACATAAAAAGGTATATCATGAACACAACGTCTTTTGTTTTTGATCTTTTCTCTTATCTTTTTGAGTCCTAGGATGTCGTACTATTACGAGGGGTCCAAGCTTATGAAAGTTGAGGTTTGAATTCCACATACACAACCTATTGTTTTCCACCAAAAAGCCCTTTCTATCTTGCCAAGGTTTGCCACCCTTCTTTATTGCTTTTTGGTTTGGTTCGGAAGCAGTTTCGGATTGGCTCGGACGTAATCTCGGACATGGTCAGACGCAGGTTCGAACGGTCCAACCATATGACTGCAAGCCTTTTTTCCTCCTGAAACTCAAGTCGGATAAGGTCAGACGAGATCTCAGACCCGTGTATTTTCATCCAACTTGACAGATTCCTATGCAACAACCACATTTTGGGGGCCCATATAAAATTCCTTCCCCTACCTTGGAAAAGACACGATTTTCACATCCCTTTGAGCCCCCTTCATTGTTGAGCTTCAATCCTTTGATTCCTCCACATTTCCCCACTCAATCTTGCAAATCTTTGAGGGAAAAGAGAGAGGAACCTCAGATCTACATTTCCATCCAAACAAAAGTTCAATCCCCACCTTGAGTAAGCTTGGTCTTGTTACTCTTGGGTTTGTGGGAAACCCTAGACGGTTGGTGTTGCCTTGTGAGCATCCGGTGTGTGGATTGCTATCAAGGAGTTTGTAAAGGTGCAGGATCCCCTTAAAATACCGTTAGTAGAAAGAGCTCCCGCTAAGTTTGGGAACTCAAGGGTTCTTACTTGGTTTGGAGAGCTCACGAAGAAGACAGCTTGATCTGGTTCAGGGATCATGTGGACTTTGTTTGCCACGGCCTCTCCAACGGAGAGTAGAGTCCCCCCATGGACTTGAACTTCAGGATACATCATTGTGTCCTCGCCTCCTCTACTTTCAATTATTTCTATCCTTTCCTTTACTTATTGTATCTTGTATCCATCTTGTCCCTTGCCATCACATAGGATTGTTCACCTAGTTGTTTTAGGCTCACTTTCATTTATCCGCAACTATCCTTGAAAATAACAAAATTGGTTAAAATTTGTATTCGCCTCTTCACCCCCCTCTAGGCGCCATCTTTGATCCTTCAATGTGTGTCGGCCTGCCTTGTCATCGACTCCATGTCAGTATCAGGCATGTTGCGTAGAAGGAACCATTTTGGGGCTTGGCGATAAAAGGTAAAATACTCATACTATTATTAGAGTCGGAGTTCAAACTTTTGCAGTTTCGAAATTTTCACTTCCTTCCCAAACATCCGGAGGGAAGGTTATTCAAAATATAGTGGTTCACAAGGGATTGTTTATACTGTATGTAGTACGTCCCATCATGTTCGATACACTTCATTATGATCTGGCCAGCTTTACCACTACTCCGTAGTACTCTATTGGCGTTCCATTACACACCCTGCGAAGAGGAAGCCACCAAGCACACCCACATCATGGTGGATCGAAAGTACAATAGGAGTAGTACGAAGGGTATGGCTCGCCTACTCGCTCGAGAAGGACCCGCACCCGACTACTTTTCATTGCTTCATTTTAGGGCCCTTTGTGCTAAATGTATGGAGCTCTATTTAATTTTCTATTTTTTATTGTTATGCATATGCATCCCGACAAAATTGACACGCTTTTCATAACATTTCAAATAAAGAATAAAAAGTATAATTTTTTTGTGGCATCATGTTACGTGTATCCAAAAACACATGTTATAAAAAGTATAATACAAACATTATTAATTATTATTTGGTTTCAATAATACTTTATGTAGATGATCCCATATCCAAGAATTTTTATGCCGCCAAATTTGTCCATATTTTGAAAACAAACGAAGAGGAAGAAGTAGTATGAAGAGTATGGATCAATCAGCTTCGCTCTCGAGAAGGAGCCAAATCTAACTCTTTTCCTTGCTTATTTTTAGGGTGCTTCATTCGTGCTAAATGTATGGACATCGATGTAATTTTACCCTTTTTAAGTCCTTGATGTAAAATGTACTCCCACCATCCATGTAAAATTCAAACCTAAAAGCAAGTGGTAACATTTAAACGTATTTAAGATTATTAGTTGTCGATGAGTATGAACATTCTTGGTTTTCAAGTCGAATGACCAAGGTTATGGACATATCTACATCATACTTTATGCTCATGATGATCCCATGTCCAGGAATTTTCATGACGCCAAAATTTTCCATATATTTTAAAAATAAATGAGGAGAAAGTAGTATGAAGAGTATGGCTTGATAGCTGCTCTCTCGTGAAGGAGACGCACCCGACTATTTCCCTTTCTTAATTTTAGAATGCTTCGTGCTAAATGTAAGGACCTCTATGTAATTTTATCCATTTTTAAGTCCTTGCTGTAAAATGTACTCCCATTGTCCGTGTAAAATTCGAACATAAAAGCAAGTGGTAAAATTTAAACGTATTTACGCTTATTAGTTATCAATGAGTATGAAAATCTTGCATTTCAAGCCGAACGGCTAGGGTCATGTACATATGTACCTCATACTTTATGTTGATGATTCATGATCCCATATCAAAGAATTTGCATGACGCAAAATTTGGCCATATTTTGTAAACAAATGAAGAGGAATTAGTATGAAGAGTATGGCTTGGTCAGGTTCTCTCTCGAGAAGGAGCCGAACCCGACTATTTTCCTTTGCTTAATTTTTAGGCGTGCTTCGTGCTAAATTTATGTACCTCGATGTAATTTCCCCTTTTAGGTCCTTGATGAAAAAAACGAAGAGGAAGTACTATGAAGAGTACGACTTGATCAACTGCTCTCTCGAGAAGGAGCCGAACCCGACTATTTTATTTGCTTAATTTTATGGTACTTCGTGCTAAATGTATAGACATCGATGTAATTTTCCCCCTTTTTAGGTCCGTGATGTAAAATGTACTCCTACCGTCTGTCTAAAATTCGAACCTACAAGTTAATGGTAAAAGTTAAATGAATTTAAGGTTAGTTGTGAATGAGTATGAAGAATCTTGGCTTTCAAGCCGAACAACCAAGGTCATGGCCATATCTACATTATACTTTATATCAATGATTCACTATACCGTATCCAAAAAATTGCATGCCGCCAAATCGGGCCATATTTTGAAAACAAATGAAGAGGAAGTAGTACGAAGAGTATCGCTCGACCAACAGCTCTCTCGAGAAGGAGCCGAACCCGACTATTTTACATGATTAATTTTAGGGTGCTTCGTGCTAAATGTATAGACCTCGATGTAATTTTACCTTTTTTAGGTCCTTGCGGTCAAATGTATTCCCACCATTTGTGTAAAATTTGAACATAAAAGCAAGTGGTAAAATTTAAACATATTTAGGCTTATTAGTTGTCAATGAATATGAAAATTCTTGCTTTTCAAGCTGATGACCAGGGTCATACATATCTACATCGTACTTTATGTTGATGATTCATGATCCCATATCGAAAACTTTACATGCCACCAAATTTGGCCATATTTTGAAAACAAATGAAGAGGAAGTAGTATGAAGAGTATGGGTTGATCAACTTCTCTCTCTAGAAGGAGGAAAACATGATTGTTTTCCCTGGTTAATTTTAGGGTGCTTCATACTAAATGTATGGACCTCGATGTATTTTTACCTTTTTAGGTCCTTGATGTAAAATGTACTCCCACCGTCCGTGTAAAATTCGAACCTACAAGCAAGTTGTAAAATTTAAACGAATTTAAGATTATTATTTGTGGATGAGTATTAATATTCTTGGATTTCAAGACGAACGACTAAGGTCATGGCCATATCTACATCATACTTTATGCCGATGATTCGTGATCCCATATCCAAGAATTTGCATGCCACAAAATTTGGCCATATTTTGAAAACAAACAAAGAGGAAGTAGTATGAAGAGTATGACTTGATCAGCTTCTCTCATGAGAAAGAGCAAGACATGACTGTTTTCCCTGCTTAATTTTTGGGTGCTTTGTGCTAAATGTATGGACCTCGATGTAATTTTACCTTTTTAGGTCCTTGGTGTAAACTGTACTCCCACCATCCGTACGTGTAAAATTCGAACTTAAAAGCTAGTGCTAAAATTTAAACATATTTAAGATTATTAGTTGTCAATGAGTATGAACATTCTTGGATTTCAAGACGAAGAACCAAGGTCATAGCCATATCAACATCATACTTTATGCTGATGAATCATGATCCCATATCAAAAAATTTGCATGCCACCAAATTTGGCCATATTTTGAAAACAAACGAAGAGGAAGTAGTATGAAGAGTATGGCTCGCTCAGCTTTTCTCTCGAGAAGGAGCAAAACATGACTATTTTCCCTGCTTAATTTTAGGGTGCTTCGTACTAAATGTATGCACCTTGATGTAATTTTACCTTTTTTAGGTGCTTGATGTAAAATCTACTCCCATCGTCCGTACGTGTAAAATTTAAACCTAAAATCAAGTGGTAAAATTTTAACGTATTTAAGATTATTAGTTGTTGATAAGTATGAACATTCTTGGATTTCAAAACGAACGACCAAGGTCATGGCCATACCTACATCATACTTTATGCTAATGATTCATGATCCCATATCCAAGAATTTGCATGTCGCCATATTTGGCCATATTTTGAAACAAACAAAGAGGAAGTAGTATGAAGAGTATGGCTCGATTAGTTTTTCTCTCTCGAAGGAGCAAAACATGACTGTTTTCCCTGCTTAATTTTAGGGTGCTTCGTGCTAAATGTAAGGACCTCGATGTAATTTTACCTTTTTAGGTCCTTGATGTAAAATGTACTCCCACCGTCCATATGTGTAAAATTCAAACCTAAAAGCAAGTGGTAAAATTTAAACGTATTTAAGATTATTAGTTGTCGATGAGTATGAACATTCTTGGAGTTCAAGATGAACGACCAAGGTCATGGCCATATCTACATCATACTTTATGCTGATGATTCATGATCCCATATCCAAGAATTTGCATGCCGCCATATTTGGCCATATTTTGAAAAGAAACAAAGAGGAAGTAGTATGAAGAGTATGGCTCAATCAGCTTTTCTCTCGAGAAGGAGCAAAACATGACTATTTTCCCTGCTTAATTTTAGGGTGCTTCGTGCTAACTGTATGGACCTCGATGTAATTTAACCTTTTTAGGTCCTTGATGTAAAATTTACTCCCACCATCCGTATGTGTAAAATTCTAAAGTAAAATCAAGTGGTAAAATTTAAATATATTTAAGATTATTAGTTGTCGATAAGTATGAACATTCTTGGATTTCAAGCCGAACGACCAAGGTCATGGCCATATCTACATCATACTTTATGCTGATGATGATCCCATGTCCTGGAATTTTCATGCCACCAAATTTGGCCATATATTTTGAAAACAAACAAACAAAAAGTAGTGTGAAGAGTATGGCTCGATCAACTGCCCTCTCAAGGAGTCGGACCCGACTATTTCCCTTGCTTAATTTTAGGGTGCTTCGTGCTAAATGTAAGGACCTCTATGTAATTTTCTCCATTTTTAGGTCCTTGATGTAAATTGTACTCCCACCATCCGTGATGTTCCCATATTTGGGAGTAAATGGGTGTGAATCATGGCATGGTAACAATGTTGCCACTCGGAGTTTCCAACCATTAGATAAATCTAGCAGTAAAACATGACTATATACATTCTAATCTTGATAAATGTGAGAACATTATATGGATCAGAGGGAGTAGTATATATGCATTCAAAACAAATTTTGTTTTATATCTCCTTCAGTGCCGTATCACCATCCCCACATGCAAAACAAATTTGAGGACATTTCAAACTTTTTTATTTAGCAGGGTATGATTTGCTATCCCTAGCTACTGACATGAAAAAAACAGTAGCGCCTCAAACTAGGGGCCAGCATTGTGGGCTGCAGTGTTTAATAAATATATCTAATTTTCAGTTATTATTCCTTTTTGCATAAGCGTCCATGTTAACGTCCCGCGTTTGTTTTTCCCTAATATACCGGGTCGGAGGAGTCGATTCAAGAATCGGAGGAGAACCTCCCACCCCCATATTTTTTTGGCTGAGAAACCGCGCGCCCCTCATCGTCTTCCTCTGTCGCTCCGGCCGCTTGTGCACCATCATAGCCCCTCTCCACCCTTGCAAAAAATTAGAAACCGCCAACCCATCCCAGCTAATCTTCGGCGGTACTCTTCCCCAAAACGACATTTGGAGCGATGAAGCGTAAGATATATGAGCGCTATAGCCAGACAATTGGATTTGGCAACCTCCACTATAGACCGCTGAGCAACATCACTGGTCACGCCGATCTTCTGAGCACCACTCACGTAGCTTGCGGCATGGTTGGCATGCGTCGAGGGATTGAGGAAGATCCTGGTCTCCCATTTGGTTTGCCCTGCCTACTTCACTCTGACTCACGGACATGGCCACTAGACTATGACGAGCAGGTAAAAATCAGTTTTGCATGATTTTTGTAGGATTCGAATCCTTAGATTCTTTCCTATTGTCGTCGGATTGATGAAAAGTACGTCATGAGGGGGTCCTCAAGGCGTGCGGAAGAGAGGGATGTGAGACGTATGGTGTTCCAGGATGGTGAGCACACAAGTTTACCAAGGTTCGAATCCGCCGGCTTTGGACGGATCCTACTCCTGCTAGCAATCCAGTAATACGGCAGAGCCGGAATATGGGTTACAAGGGTTTGCCTGTGCGAGTTGAGATTGTAGACTATTGAGGGTTGCCCTAAAGTCTCTCCCTAGGACGGCTTATATAGATATCCGGCCTAGGGTTCACAGGAGAGATCTATCCGGCTATGACTAAGAGTCGGTTATAGAGTACATCTTGAACTACAAGTAACACTATGGGCCTATGTCGGTAAGTCTTCTAGGCCTTCCCGTAGCCAGACTAGACTCCGTCTCTTCTCCCTGACTGGGCCACCCGTGAAGCGAAGCTCTAACCCGAAGTGGGCCACCCTGGTCAGTGAGGAACGTTGAGGATACCCGGAAAGTATATCCCCAACAGCAGCCCCCGGAATTCTCCAAGATCCAAAGTCGGATTCTGTTGGAGATATGCCCAAGAGGCAATAATAAAAAGTGGTTATTATTATATCTTTGTGTTTTTGATGAATGTTTACATCCCATGCTATAATTGTATTATTAGGAAACACTAATACATGTGTGTTTTGTAAACATAAGAGAGTCCCTAGTAAGCCTCTTATTGAACTAGCTTGTTGATTAATTTATGATCATGGTTTCCTGATCATGGACATTAGGATGTGATTAATAACAAGGTTATATCATTAGGAGAATGATGTGATGGACACACACCCATAGTAAGCGTAGCATAAGATCAAGTCATTAAGTTCGTATTGCTGTAAGCTTTTAAATGCATAGTAACCTAATCCTTCGACCATGAGGTTGTGTTAATCACCATCACCGGATGGGTACTTTGATGACATCAAACACCGCTTCGTAACTGGGTGGTCATAAAGGTGTCATTGGGTATTCTGAAAGTATGTGTTGAAGCGCATGGACCAAGATTGGGATTTGTCCATCCATATGACGGATAGATATGCTCTGGGCCCTCTCGGTGGAATGTCATCTAGTTAGCTTGCAAGCATGTGACTGGGTCACAAGGGATGACATATCACGGAACGAGTAAAGATTACTTATCAGTAACGAGGTAGAACTAGGTATGGAGATGCTGACGATCAAACCTCGGATAAGTATAGTATCGCGTGACAAAGGGAATTGGTTTCGTATGTAAATGGTTCAATCGATCATGAAGTCATCGTTGAGTATGTGGGAGCCATTATAGATCTCCAGGTCCCGCTAATGGTTATTGATAGGAGATGTGTCTCTATCATGTCTACATATTCAAGAACCGTAGGGTGACACACTTAAGGTTCGAAGTTGTTTTAAGTAGATATGGAATGTGCGTTGGAGACCGAATGTTGTTCGGAGTCTCGGATTGGATTCGGGACATCACGAGGAGATCCGGAATTGTCCGGAGAATAAGATCATATATTGGGGATCATTTTCTGAGTTAGGAAATGTTCCGGAGTGTTTGTATGAGGATTCTAGAAGGTTTCGGAATGTTCCAGAAGGTTCTAGAAGATTTCTTGGAGTTTGCTTGAAAACCAAGGAAGGGATCAAGGAGTCCTGGTGGGTCAAGCCTAGGAGTCGTGGGGGAGGAGGACTCCTCCCCCCACTCCCTAATCCGCCGGCCCTAGAGGGAGGGGAGTCCTACAAGGACTCCCCCTCCCATGGCGCCTCACCCCCCTTAAATAGAGGGGCAGGGGCGCCCCCTCCACCCCTGCTCCATAACTCCCAATCTCTGTCGCCTCTCTCCTCCTCCTTTCTTCTGCACAGGCATAGGCGAAGCCCTACAGAATTCTCTACTCCACCACCACCACCACGCCGTCGTGCTGCTGGGATTCCGTGGAGAAGATCTACTACCTCCGCTGCTCGCTGGAACGAGGAGAGGAAGGTCTGCTTTTCGACTCCGCACGTGTGACCGACTGCGTAAGCGCTGCCGAAACGCGGTGCCGGAAGGATCGTCCACTTGACCGACTGTGGAAGCGCTGCCGGAACGTGACGCCAGAAGGATCGTCCACACGATATTGAGATCGGCAAGTGATCGACTACATCAACCACGAGATCTAATCTCGTTAACGCTTTCGGATCTATGAGGGTTAGTTCCTATCTATCTCGTTGCACATGTCTAATAGATTACATCTTGGCTTTTATCTAGATTAGATCTGGGTTTTGTTCGTTCTTGCGGTAGAAATTTTTTGTTTTCCATGCTACGAACCCATCAGTGGTATCAGAGCCGTATCTATGCGTAGATCTGTTGCACGATTAGAACACAATGTTTTTGTGGGCGTTGATGCTTTTGTTGTCGGTGTTTTAGCGTGTACTTTGCATCTTGCGGCATGGTGGGATGAAGCGGCTCGGGCTAACATTACATGTCATCGCACATGAGACTTGCTCCACGCTTGACGTGCAACTTGCTTTGCACAAGTGGCTTTGCAGATGTCTGTCTCTCCCACCATAGTTAAGATTCAATTTACAGTGAGCATCTGACAACACTTGTATCAACGTTGTGGTTCTTGTTCGTAGGTAAGATCGGTCTTATGCGAAAGCCCCAAACCACGTAAAACTTGCAAAGAAAATTAGAGGCGTCTAACTTGTTTTTGCAGGGGTTTTGTGATGTGATATGGCCATCATGTGATTGTGATTGTATTTGATGTATGCAATGATCCTTGTTGTAATATGGCAACCGGCAGGAGCCTAATGGTTGTCTTTAATTCTCTTAAGACCTGCGTGTCTATTCATCTTGTAATAGCTTTATTCCAAGTAGTTGTAATAGTTGCTGGTGATGATGGACAACCATGAAGCGGCGCCACTGACCTTGACGCAATGCTGGTGATGAGGGAGATCATGTTCGTGCTTTGGAGATGGAGATCAAAGGCGCAAGAAGAAAAGGCCATATCATATCACACTAATTATGAATTGCCTGTGATGTTAATCCTTTATGCATCTTGTATTTCTTAGATCGCGACGGTAGCATTATAAGATGATCCCTCTCACTAAATATCAAGTAATAAAGTGTTCACCCTTAGTTGGCACCGTTGCTAAGACTCGTCGTTTCGAAGCATCTCGTGATGATCGGATGTGATAGATTCTACGTGTGCATACAACGGGTGCAAGCCAGATTTGCACATGCGGAAACTAAGGTTATCTTGAAGAGCCTAGCATGTACAGACATGGTCTCGGAACACGGAATACCGAAAGGTAGAGCATGAGTCATATAAATGATATGATGAACATGAAGATTGTTCGCCAATGAAACTACATCTTCTCTCGTGAAGATCGGACTAGGTGTAGTTGACTTGGTTCGTGTAATCACTAAGACAATGTGAGGGATGTTGTTTTGAGTGGGAGTTCACTTAGTTAGTTTAAGAATTAAATTAGAACTCAATTTGTCATAAACTTAGTCTAAACTACTTGCAAATTGTTGTAGATTATGGCGACCCCTCCATCAATTTCAATGCGTTCCTAGAGAAAGAAAAGCTTAAGAACAATGGAAGCAATTTCACGGATTGGTTCCGTGGACTGAAGATCATCCTCAGGGCTGGTCAGTTGACCTATGTGCTTGAAGCACCGCTAGGTGACCCACCTGCAGATAATGCCACCGATGACGAAAAGAATGTTTTCGCCACTCGGAAAAATCATTGCTCCACAGTTCAGTGTGCCATCCTATATGGTTTAGAAGCGGAGCTCCAGAAGCGTTTTGAGCACCACGACCCGTTCGAGATCATTAAGGAGCTCAGGCTAATTTTTGAGACTCGCGCGGCCATGGAGAGCTATGAGGCCTCCGAAAAGTTCTTTAACTGTAAGATGGAAGAAGGAAGCTCCGTTAGCGAGCACGTGCTCACCATGTCTGGGTACGCAAACAAGCTCCAAGAATTGGGGATATCGATTCCTAATGAATTGGGGATTCACCGTCTCCTTCAATCACTGCCACCAAGTTACAAGAACTTTGTGATGAACTACAACATGCACTGCATGAACAAGACGTTGCCTGAACTGTCGTCCATGCTGAAAACTGCTGAAGTGGAGATCAAAAAGGAGCACCAAGTGTTGATGGTCAATAAGACCACCAATTTCAAGAGACAGGGCAAGCATAAGAACAAGGGCAACTTCAAGAAGGACGGCAAGAAAGCTGCCGTACCTGCTAAGAAGCCCAAGGCTGGTCCTAAGCCTGAAACTGAGTGCTTCTACTGCAAGGGTGCTGGTCACTGGAAGCGTAACTGCCCCAAGTACCTGGCGGATCTGAAGAACGGCAACATCAAGAAGAAAGGTATATTTGATATATGTGTTATAGATGTGTATCTTACTAGTAATCGTGGTAGTGCCTGGGTATTTGATACTGGTTCGGTTGCTCACATTTGTAACTCGAAACAGGAGCTGCGGAATAAACGAAGACTGGCAAGAGACGAGGTGACGATGCGCGTTGGAAATGGCTCCAAGGTTGATGTGATCGCCGTCGGCACGCTCCCTCTACATCTACCTTCGGGATTAGTTTTAAATTTGAATAATTGTTATTTGGTGCCTGCGTTAAGCATGAACATTATATCTGGATCCTGTTTATTGCGAGACGGTTACTCTTTTAAGTCCGAGAATAAAGGTTGTTCGATTTATATGAGTAATATCTTTTATGGTAATGCACCTGAGATGAATGGTTTATTCTTACTGAATCTCGATAGTAGTGATACACATGTTCACAACATAGATGCTAAACGAATAAAATTGAATGATAATTCTACATACATGTGGCACTGTCGTCTTGGTCACATTGGAGTGAAGCGTATGAAGAAACTCCATTCTGATGGACTTCTTGAATCACTTGATTTTGAATCACTTGAAAGATGCGAATCATGTCTAATGGGAAAAATGACTAAGACTCCATTCTCTGGTACAATGGAGCGAGCTACAGACTTATTGGAAATAATACATACCGATGTGTGCAGTCCGATGAGTGTAGCATCGCGTGGTGGATATCGTTATGTTCTCATTTCACGGATGACTTAAGTAGATATGGGTATGTCTACTTTATGAAACATAAGTCCGAAACTTTTGAGAAGTTTAAGGAATTTCAAAGTGAAGTGGAAAATCATCGTAACAAGAAGATTAAATTTCTGCGTTCTGACCGCGGAGGTGAATATCTGAGTTATGAGTTTGGCATGCATTTAAAGAAATGTGGAATACTTTCACAGTTGACACCGCTGGGAACACCACAGCGTAATGGTGTGTCCGAACGTCGTAATCGAACTCTCTTAGATATGGTTCGGTCTATGATGTCTCTTACAGATTGACTGTTATCATTTTGGGGCTATGCATTAGAGACAGCCGCATTCACTTTAAATAGGGCACCATCTAAATCCGTTGAAACGACACCATACGAATTGTGGTTTGGTAAGAAACCTAAGTTGTCGTTCCTTAAAGTTTGGGGTTGCGAAGCATATGTAAATAAGTTACAACCTGATAAGCTAGAACACAAAGCGGAGAAATGCGTCTTCATAGGATACCCTAAAGAAACAATTGGGTATACCTTCTATCATAGATCCGAAGGCAAAGTTTTCGTTGCAAAGAATGGATCCTTTCTTGAGAAGGAGTTTCTCTCAAAGGAGGTGACTGGAAGGAAAGTAGAACTCGATGAGGTTATTGAACCTTCTCTCGGGTTTGAGAGTAGCGCAGCACCGGAAGATGTTTTTGTGCCGCCTGCACCAATTGGAGAGGAAGCTAATGATAATGATCATGAAACTTCAAATGAAGTTACTGCTGAACATCGCAGATCAACGAGGGTTCGTACCACTCTTGATTGGTATGACTCTGCCTTGAACGTCATGTTGGTGGACAGCAATGATGA
Organism: Avena eriantha; assembly: GCA_910589775.1. Taxonomy (NCBI): domain Eukaryota; kingdom Viridiplantae; phylum Streptophyta; class Magnoliopsida; order Poales; family Poaceae; genus Avena; species Avena eriantha. Next base: position 357,173,721 of record OU342745.1, read on the forward strand.
CCCTGCGACGTATGAAGAAGCTATGGTGAGCCCAGATTCTGACAAATGGCTAGAAGCCATGAAATCTGAAATGGGATCCATGTACGAAAACCAAGTGTGGACTTTGGTGGACTTACCGGATGGCCGTAAGGCTGTCGAGAACAAATGGATTTTCAAGAGAAAAATAGATGCTGATGGTAATGTTACCGTCTATAAAGCTTGACTTGTCGCGAAAGGGTTCCGACAAATTCAAGGAGTTGACTATGATGAGACATTCTCACCAGTAGCGAAGCTAAAGTCTGTGAGGATTTTGTTAGCAATTGCTGCATATTTCGATTATGAGATTTGGCAGATGGATGTCAAAACGGCGTTCCTTAATGGTGACATTGAGGAAGAGTTGTATATGGTACAACCCAAGGGTTTTGTCGATCCTAAAGATGCTGACAAGGTATGCAAGCTTCAGCGCTCCATTTATGGACTAAAGCAAGCATCCCGAAGTTGGAATCAACATTTTGATAAAGTAATCAAAAACTTTGGGTTTATACAAACTTATGGAGAAGCTTGTATTTACAAGAAAGTGAGTGGGAGCTCTGTAGCATTCCTAGTACTATATGTAGATGACATATTGTTGATTGGGAATGATATAGAACTTCTTAATAGCGTCAAAACCTATTTGAATAATAGTTTTTCAATGAAGGATCTTGGCGAAGCGGCATACATTCTAGGCATCAAGATTTATAGAGATAGATCAAGACGCCTAATAGCGCTTTCACAAAGTACATACTTGGACAAAGTTCTAAAGAAGTTTAGAATGGAAGATAGCAAGAAAGGGTTCATGCCCATGTTGTCAGGTAAGACCTTGAGTAAGACTCAAAGTCCAGCTACGGCAGAAGATAGAGAGAAAATGAATAATATTCCCTATGCCTCGGCCATAGGTTCTATCATGTATGCCATGCTGTGTACAAGACCAGATATAGCACATGCTGTTAGTTTGACTAGCAGATATCAAAGTGATCCTGGAATGGAGCACTGGACAACGGTCAAGAATATCCTAAAGTACCTTAATAGGACTAAGGATATGGTTCTTTCTTATGGAGGTGATGAACAGCTTGTTGTAAACGGTTACACCGATGCTAGTTGGAACACCGATCTGGATGACTCTAAGTCACAGTCGGGATACGTATTTATTTTGAATGGTGCTGCAGTGAGCTGGAGGAGTGCGAAGCAAAGCGTTGTGGCGACATCTTCAACTAAATCGGAATACATAGCTGCTTCGGAGGCTGCACAAGAAGCCGTTTGGATGAAGGAATTCATTACTGAACTTGGCGTGGTTCCCAGTACGTTGGACCCGATGGCCATCTACTGTGACAACACAGGTGCCATAGCTAATGCACAGGAGCCAAGGTCACATAGCAAGCTGAAGCACATCAAGCTACGTTTCCACGCTATTCGCGAGTATGTCCGAGATGGTGACATAAAGATTTGCAAAGTACACATTGATCTGAATGTGGCGGATCCGTTGACTAAACCTCTCCCTAGGGCAAAGCATGACCAACACCAGAACGCCATGGGTGTTAGGTATATTACCATGTAATCTAGATTATTGACTCTAGTGCAAGTGGGAGACTGTTGGAGATATGCCCAAGAGGCAATAATAAAAAGTGGTTATTATTATATCTTTGTGTTTATGATGAATGTTTACATCCCATGCTATAATTGTATTATTAGGAAACACTAATACATGTGTGTCTTGTAAACATAAGAGAGTCCCTAGTAAGCCTCTTGTTGAACTAGCTTGTTGATTAATTGATGATCATGGACATTAGGATGTGATTAATAACAAGGTTATATCATTATGAGAATGATGTGATGGACACACACCCATAGTAAGCGTAGGATAAGATCAAGTCATTAAGTTCGTATTGCTGTAAGCTTTTAAATGCATAGTAACCTAATCCTTCGACCATGAGGTTGTGTTAATCACCATCACCGGATGGGTACTTTGATAACATCAAACACCGCTTCGTAACTGGGTGGTCATAAAGGTGTCATTGGGTATTCTGAAAGTATGTGTTGAAGCGCATGGACCAAGATTGGGATTTGTCCATCCATATGACGGATAGATATGCTCTGGGCCCTCTCGGTGGAATGTCATCTAGTTATCTTGCAAGCATGTGACTGGGTCACAAGGGATGACAGATCACGGAACGAGTAAAGAGTACTTATCAGTAACGAGGTAGAACTAGGTATGGAGATGCTGACGATCAAACCTCGGATAAGTATAGTATCGCGTGACAAAGGGAATTGGTTTCGTATGTAAATGGTTCAATCGATCACGAAGTCATCGTTGAGTATGTGGGAGCCATTATGGATCTCCAGGTCCTGCTAATGGTTATTGATAGGAGATGTGTCTCTGTCATGTCTACATATTCACGAACCGTAGGGTGACACACTTAAGGTTCGAAGTTGTTTTAAGTAGATATGGAATGTGCGTTGGAGACCGAATGTTGTTCGGAGTCTCGGATTGGATTCGGGACATCATGAGGAGATCCGGAATTGTCCGGAGAATAAGATTCATATATTGGGGATCACTTTCTGAGTTAGGAAATGTTCCGGAGTGTTTGTATGAGGATTCTAGAAGGTTGCGGAATGTTCCAGAAGGTTCTAGAAGATTTCTTGGAGTTTGCTTGAAAACCAAGGAAGGGATCAAGGAGTCCTGGTGGGTCAAGACTAGGAGTCGTGGGGGAGGAGGACTCCTCCCCCCACTCCCCAATCCGCCGGCCCTAGAGGGAGGGGAGTCCTACAAGGACTCCCCCTCCCATGGCGCCTCACCCCCCTTAAATAGAGGGGCAGGGGCGCCCCCTCCAACCCTGCTCCATAACTCCCAATCTCTGCCGCCTCTCTCCTCCTCCTTTCTTCTGCACAGGCATAGGCGAAGCCCTGCAGAATTCTCTACTCCACCACCACCACCACGCCGTCGTGCTGCTGGGATTCCGTGGAGAAGATCTACTACCTCCGCTGCTCGCTGGAACGAGGAGAGGAAGGTCTGCTTCGACTCCGCACGTGTGACCGACTACGGAAGCGCTGCTGAAACGCGGCGCCGGAAGGATCGTCCACTTGACCGACTGCGGAAGCGCTGCCGGAACGCGACGCCGGAAGGATCGTCCACACGATATTGAGATCGGCAAGTGATCGACTACATCAACCACGAGATCTAATCTCGTTAACGCTTTTGGATCTACGAGGGTTAGTTCCTATCTATCTCGTTGCACATGTCTAATAGATTAGATCTTGGCTTTTATCTAGATTAGATCTGGGTTTTGTTCGTTCTTGCGGTAGAATTTTTTTGTTCTCCATGCTACGAACCCATCAGATTCATCATTGTCTAGCTTGATCTTCGGCTTGCAGAATCTTGAAGGGTTCCTGAAACTTCACAACAACAAATACGATCCGGGTCTTAAAAGTAAGTCGGACCTATCAATATGTTACTCGGATTTCCTAGCTTGATTTTCAAATTAAGCCGGAACTTGGTCTCTAACGTCACCTGACACTGGTCATGGTCAAGTCACGTCATCTGACAAACATCCTGTCAGCACAACCGTTGGTGGGTCCTCCGTTCACGGAACCGAGGCACCGTTTCAATGCGCACGTGGAGATCGAGGCGACGTAATCATCGCATGGGTCCTTCCTAGTTCCTTCCACGACGTGTGGCGTTTACACAGTATGGTTTGCACGAATCTTGGCGCAAGTAGGTGGTTATAAGGTGTGAGGATTTTCCTTCTCTCCTTTTCACCTGTTCCCTTTGTCGTTCCTTGTTCTCCACATCTCCCTAGCGCACAGAGCTCTCCCGCCTCCCATATTACCTAGTGCCGCCCATCCAAGGTCGCCGGCACACCGGAGAAATGGCTTCTTCCTCCTCATCCGGATTGGCAGCGGCAGCGGCGGCGGCAGCGACGGCTGCGGCAGAGAAGGAGAGCAACCAGGGAGTCTGGATCCCGTGCCTCCTCGACGAATTACTCCCGTTGTGGAGAATGAAGGTCTCCTCCGTGCCAGCGACTGGCGAAGCGGTTCCGGCAAAACCATCCCCCACCCGCGCGCTGACGAGCGGGTCCACTTCGGCACCCACCTTGACAGAGGTTTGTCTTTCCCTCCTTCGGAATTCTTTTCCGAGGTGATTGATCATTATGGTGTACAACTCCACCATCTTCCCCCGAACTTCATCTTAGAGATGAGTTCTTATGCAACTTTGTGCGAGGGGTATCTCGGCATTAGGCCGAGTCTCATTTTGTTTCGTTTCTAATTCCATGTTCGTAGAAACTCTATCACTACCAGTAATCCGTACATTACCGCCACTATTAGCCTTTCACTTAGACGTGAGCATAGCTATCCTCGCATTTCTACCAGTTAGTCGGTCAAAAAATGGCCGGCCACTTGCTTCTACCACTAGGATGTTCCTGCTTCCGGCAAAGCCACTGCTTTGCCGGCTTTCATCGATAGAGCCGCCACAACCCAACCGTCTTGAGACGAGGCCCCTCCGGCCCTCAGTGACGATCTGATCCTCGCTAAGAGGCGGATCGAATACCTGATAAAACACAAGGGCCTGAAAGGATCCGACCTAGTCCAGTGTTGGGTAGCATGTCAGATCCAGCCTCTCCAGTACCACGGCGACCGAATGATGCATTCCATCACGGCGTCAAAACAAGACTCCCTCCGCATCAGCCCCAATGCCCTGAAGACGCAGGACTACATAAGCCAGATTAAATGGTTGATTAAGGAGCGGGTTGAGAGAAAGATTCGGGAGGTGTCTCTGGACATGCACACAGCGGAAGACCCTGTAGTTCCGGTAAGCTTCAATAGTAAACCCTTTTATGTGTTTTACCTTTTAAGTTATTTTGCAATGCTGAAATATTTTCTTCTTTTCAGCTTGACGACCTCCCCAAGTCAGAGCTAGCTCCCCTCGAGGGATATCCTCCGGAGTTTTCTCAGGAGGCTGAACTAGTTCCACTACCAGACATTGTGCCCAAGAAGCGCAAAGCTTCGACAGTGGCTGTCGGCACAAAGGAGGTGCCAGTCGTGTAGAGGTAACTTTCAACACAACTTCCCCCTTTGTTCCTTATTCGAATTTCGCTTCCGAGATGTAATGCTTTCCATTCTTATTACATTCTCAGAGCTAAGCAGATCATGAAGGGCAAGGGGAAGGGAGCTTCTTCGAAGCCCTTGCGGCAGACGAAGCTGACTATAGCTTCCCCTACCGTGGCTCCTCCGACTCTTGCCCCACAACCCTCTGCAATGCCGGTGGTTATTTCATCACCAGTTGTTGCAGAAGATCCGGCTCCTTCAACGGAGCCATCGATCCTTGAGTCGCAGACTGACATCAGGATGAGTGAGTCAGGTTTTGATAAGGGTGAACCCTCTTCGGGTAATGATCCCTCGGTAGAGACCTTTGCCGAAAACCTCCTTAACAATCCGGGGTTTGCCAAACTTGGCTTGTCCCGGAAATCTGTGGAGGAGATCTAGCGGCTGGCCCGGCAATGCCTGGAGAAGAGAAATCTCTCTGCCGAAGAAGAAGCACAAGAGGTGAAAGACATCAAGTACTCCGACCTTCTTGAACAAGTTCGCCTTCGCGATGAGGGACTTAGAGCTGGTGTACTTCCACCACCTCCGGTTATTCCACTCACCCTCACCGAGAAGGATACCACCGAGGTGAACATGTGTCTGAGCAAGCTCACACATGAACATCATGTAAGTCGGAATTTCCAACTAACGATTTTCTTTATTGCATTTCATATCATATCCTCTAGCCCCCAAGCATGAAATAGGATATACAATCCGGGTTTATGCTTCCTTAGGATGCCAAAGAATGAACTAGTGTAGCCCCCAAGGCTCGTGCTGATATTAGTAACAATATTAGCCCGAGTCTTTAGTAGACTTCTGACTCTGGGTATTCTGACTTATAGAAAGTTAATTCATATAACCAGGATTTGTTGAAGAACATCTGCAACAAGCAGAGAGAGATCCGTGCTCTACAACTTGAAAATGCTGAGCTGAAGGTCTCCAAGGATGACGCCGAAGGTAAACATTCCGAGACTCAAACCTTGTCTTTTGTGTTTTCATAGTCAAATATTTTCGTTGAACTATTGTTCTTTTTGACTTACAGCACTGGTAAAACAATCATGCGCTATGATTAAAGAGGCCGAGAACCTCAAAATCTTGGTGGTGGAGAACAAAGAACTTCGCCAAGAGCTGGATAGGCTCAAGGCGGATCATGAGAAGAGCAACGCTCAAGTTCTCGAATCCTCCTCCATGGCTACTAACGAGCGTGATCATAAGATTGCGGCTCAAGATCAGAGAATCTCGGATGTCAATGATGAACTTTGCAGAGAGAAGGATCTTTCCGAGGCGCTCCGGGCTGAACTCCGGAGTCTTCGAGAAGAGAAGACCAAAGTTGACGATGGCATCTTCGGTAAGTTTCCATCTTTCTAACTTGTCTTTATGCTTCGACTCTTTCAATGTCGGATTTGTCTTAACTGTTTTGTGTTATGTGTATAGGTCCTCTGAACTTGACGGACTCCACCTCTGCCGAGCCTCGCACCCACCAGCTTACCCAAGTCAGTGATCTGCTTAATGACTTCTGCCAATCCCTTGAGGATATTGGCGAAGCTCTCAAGATTCCAGACATGCATAGCATGTCGGATTTTCAGGTGCGAGACAAGGCGAAGGATATGCCGCAACTCGTTCAGGACTGTAACATGTCCTATGCACGATCTGCTATGCAGAATGCTCTCACATGGTCATGAGCCACCATGGAAGCATGGAGGTATGGCAAGTGACCAGAGGGTATTCTAAAGTGGATGAAGACGGACAGGAGCAAGATATCAAGGCCATTATGGACTCCTACACCAGATATGGATGTCACGTAGCTGACTTAACCAGCTACGATACTCCCTTCTTCACTCGCATCGACACACCGCCTCCACCTCCGGAAGAAGCAGCCGAAGTTTCCGACGATGAACAGACCGTATCGGATCTAAACATCTCGGAACGTTATCAAACTGAGGCCAATGCATCCAGCGAGCCGGCAGCTCCTGCATCCTCTCCTGCATCATAAATTTTGATAAGCAAATGTATTATTCCAAAAAACAATTATGGGTCTGTAAATATGCCGTACTTATAGTTTTGCTAGTGCTAAGCTTTTGATCTATTCAGCACTTTTGGCTTTAAATTTTTGTGTGCCTGAAATGTTTACATAAGCACTTATACTTTTTCGTCTATACTTATCGTCTATCTGGCTTTCCGCCTCGCCCCTTTCGTGAGCCGGCTAAACCTTCTGCACGGAAACTTTGCCGAGCAACGGAGCTCAATTGCTTAACCAGTTTAAACTCGAAAACAAAGCCGGCTTCTAGTACCAACAATTCACTACTCAGAAAATACCCGCATCCGGCAATCAAACAAATAACCAAAGTGTAGACTAGAAACTTTAGAGTTATACCCGAAGGTAGCATTTTTTTTAAATCGGAAATCTAAACCAGAACAAACATGAGCATAAAGTACTTTCAAGTATTCTGGGATTTTCGACTATGACATGATCATTTGGAAATAAGATGGTAAAAACTTCTCTGAAAAAATTGAGGCAACCAAGACTTTTATTTCTCGCAGAACATGTACATATGTATGATTACAAAGAAGGACAAACTAAAAATAAAAGGGACATAGCAGAGCAATATTCCACGGTCTGTTTAACTCATCCGGATTTGTACTGCCTCCGGCTCTCTTTCTCTTCTTAGTAGCAGGTCTTTCTTTGACTGGCCTCATGCCAGTTAAGTAGTACGAACCATTGTGCAATACTCGACTAACTAAAAAGGGCCCTTCCCATACTGGGGAAAGTTTGTGCTTTCTTTGTTGCACAAGCCGAAGAACCAAATCGCCTTTATTGAAAGATCTGTTTCGGACTCTCTGGCTATGATACTTGCGTAACTTCTGCTGATAGGCTGTTGATCTCATTTCAGCAACGGCGCGAACTTCTTCGACTAAGTCGAGATCATTTTGTCAAGAAATCTCGGCATCCTCTTCGATATACGTGGCCACTCTAGGAGAAGTGTGAATCAAATCACTAGGAAGAACTTCTTCTGTGCCATAGACCAAGAAGAAAGGTGTGTATCATGTTGACCTATTCGGAGTTGTTCGTAAACTCCATATTACAAAGGGTAATTCCTTTGCCCAAGCCCCCGCAGCACGTCGTAATGGTGCTTCGAGTCTCGGTTTTAGGCCTTGTAAGATTAAACCATTTGCTCTTTCAACTTGTCCATTAGCCTGTGGATGTGCGACTGACGCAATGTCAAGCCGGATATTTTGTTCGCTGCAGAATTTGGCCAATTCTCCCATAGAGAAATTACTCCCGTTGTCCGTGATAATGCTATGCGGATAATCGTACCGGATTATAACATCCTTGACAAATCTTTTGGATGTTGCTCCATCACAACTAGTGACGGGTTTGGCCTCAATCCATTTTGTGAACTTATCCACCATCACTAAGAGGTGAGTAAATCCACTTGGAGCCCGTTTAAACGGTCCTACCATGTCAAGCCCCAGACCGCAAAAGGCCATGTTATAGGTATTGTTCATAGCTGATCAGCCGGAACATGAGCTTGTTTGCCGTACTTTTGGCAGCCCTTGCACGTCTTGACCAGCCGTTCGGCATCTTCCTTGGCTGTAAGCCAGAAAAAACTGTGTCTGAAAGCTTTTCCACTAAAGATTTGGCTACAGCGTGGTGACCACACTCGCCTTCATGGATTTCTCTTAAGATTTTCACTCCTTCTTCCGGAGATACGCAGCGCGGAAAAACCCCATAAACACTCCGCTTATAGAGCTCACCTTTAACAATAGTATAGGATTTCGCTCGTCGGACGACCTGCCGGCTCAGAACCTCGTCTTTGGGTAATTTGCCATCTACCAGATAATCAAGGTAGGGTTGGGTCCATCTAGGAATTACAACCAGAACTGCTATTAGAGGCGAGTTGGATTTGGTCGGATATTCCTCATCCACTCCCTTTATTGAGGGAACTTTGAGGTGTTCTAAAAAAGTGTCATCCGGGACCTCTTTCCGTGCGGAGCCTATCCGAGATAGTGCATCTGCTTCCTCGTTTTCTGCTCGAGGGATGTGTTGAACCTCAAACCCTTCGAATGATTTAGATAAATCATCCACGACAGCTTTATATGCTGCCATGTGTTTATTTGCATTACAAATATCCAAAACTTGCTGAGCAACAAGATCCGAATCTCCGTAACACATCAAACGTTGTATGCCAATATCTTTAGCAATCCGGATTCCATGTAGCAGTGCTTCATACTCGGCAATATTATTTGTCGCTGTGAAGTGGATCTGCAACACGTGTAGAAGTTTATCACCTTGGGGTGATTTGAGCACCACGCTAGCTCCCGAGCCCCTGCGAGCCTTAGACCCATCAAAGTATAGGGTCTAGTATTCCGACTCAGGGAGGGTCATATTCTCCTTTGTCTCTGTCCAATCAGCAACAAAGTCGGCAAGGATTTGGGATTTGATTACTGTCCGAGGTTTGTACTCAATATCGAAAGCTGAAAGCTCTATGCCCCATTTGGTGACGGGTCCTGTGGCGTCATTGTTGTTAATTATGTCTCTCATGGGAGCTGTGCTCACCACGGTGATTGGATGCTCTTGAAAATAATGTTGTAGCTTACGAGATGCTAGGAAAACACCGTAAGCTAGCTTTTGATAGTGCGGATACGTGCTCTTGAACGGGACCACTTCAAAGGAAAGTGCCTCCGTCCTATGGTTCTTTGGAGTTCCGAAGGTAACATCCAAAGTGATTTCTCCCAGGGAATTGGCTTATGTTCCTAGGATAACTCCGTGAAAGATCACAGAGCTATGGTTCAGATGGGTCTCCGAGATCTTCATCCGGCGTAGCGTTTCGACATACAAAATATTGATACTGCTGCCGCCGTCCATGAGAGTCTTGGAGAAACCATAACCGTCAATAAGTGGATTGATGATTAAGGCATATTTTCCTCGCATGTGCAACTTAGGCGGATGATCAACGCGGTCAAATGTGATTGCCACTTCCGACCAGTCCAAGAATTGGGAGACAGCCGGAACCATTGCATTGAGCTCATGTAGAACTTCTTTCTTGACCTTTGCTGGTTGAGATCCGAGGAAGGTGACATAAGTGTCTTTCTTGGTCGGAAAATTTTTCTTCCCTTCCGGCTTGGGATTTGAAGCATCAGCTTCCTCCATGTCGGAATCTTCCTTGGTCTCTTTATCTTTTTCAGGATTCTTCTTTCCCTTCTTCCGCTTAGCTTTGTAGCCAGCCGTGTCATCTCTTTTGATATCGTCATTGAAACGACAATCGGTGTTGGTGTGGGATGAGCCCCCATTGGCATCTAAGTGATGCACACATGGGTTATTTGCAATGTCGGCCCAAGAGTAGGTTTTGCCTGGTTGCTGGTCTCCTTTACCTTGAACTCTCGAAGTCCCACGGCCACGGCCACGGCCTCTGCCGCGTCCTCCTCATCCTCCAGACCCGAAAGTAGCAGTGACCACTGCCGTTTCCGCATTGGGTTTCTCTTCCGAGGTATTCTTGCACTTCTGAGCTTGTTGCTTTGGTTGTTTTGCTAACTGTGGCATAGCCAGGGCGTTGAGTAATCCCTTTGCATCATCGTCAGCATCTGCATACTTGCTTTCTATCATCTCTCCCAAATCAGTGACCTTGTCACACTCCAAGCGATGACGCAGTAGACCAATTGGGAGACCTGCAATGAAAGCTTCAATCGCAGTTTGGTCATTTACTCCTTCACAGGAGTTCTTGGTGTCGATCCATCGTCCGAGGTAATCCTGGCAAGTTTCTCTGGCCTTCTGGGTTCAACGTTGTAGGTCCCCGACCGTACAGGGCCTCTGGTATGTGCCTTCGAAATTCCGAAAGAACGCGCTTTGCATGTCATACCAGTTGTGGATGGTGTTCTCCGAAAGTTCATTAAGCCACGATCGCGCCGTCTTCCGCAACATGAGTGGGAGATATCGGGTTGTGACCAGGCTATTTCCGCCTTTGGCGATGTAGCAACTTGGAAGAAATCCTGTAGCCAGGTATCTGGCCGAGCAATGCCGTCGTAGGCTTGGATATGTCGTGAGATAGCAAATCCTTTCGGGAATCTTGTAGCTCTAATGCATGGTCCGAAGCACTTTGGGCCCACGTATATATCATCGTTTTCGTAGCGCCGCGCCTCTATATTGGAATTGATCCTGTGCCTTGCGTCATTCGGGGATAGGGATCGTCCCGAGTGTCGGATGTGGCTACGGTTCCTTGGAGACAGACTTCGGCTTCTGCCACCACCTCCTCTACCACGACGCCCTCCTTGGCCTCCTTGGGAGCCATTGTGATGGCTACTTGGCAGAGAGGGTGGGGCAGCTGGGTTATTTCCGGCTGATCGCAGGCATCCGTCCGGAGTGTTATTATTCCGGTTCCGGGGAGGGTCTTCTTCGTGATAAGCCCCCTGCCGGCTTGTCCCAGCACGGTGTCCGTCGTTCCTTCGTCCGTCATCCAGACGGCTTTCATGTCTAGGAGGTGGCATTCTTTGTCGGTCCTCCTCCTGACGTTTCTCTCTATCATCATCCCTGCGGTCTTTCGACTCTCGCCAGGGCAGGTTTCTCGGATTCAGTGTAGAAATTGCTTCTTGCCCTGCAACTGGGTTAACGTTACGCCAGTTACGGGTAGCTTTGTGGTGGTGTCCTGAAGATCCGGTTCTTGAGTAATTGTCTTCCCTGCGATCGGGGCGGTGGTGCTGCTTCGGAACGCGCTGGGGTCTTACGTCAGCCCATGCCGGATCTGTGCGACATTGGTCGGAATCAGAGACCAGTTTTTGACTACCGGACATGGCGACCTTTTGCTGTTCTAGTCCCTTGTTGAGTAGTTTGATTCCCAACCGGATCTCCTCTGGGCCTAGATTAGCCGATAAAATTTCTCGGGCCGCCACGGTGTTCTGTACTGGGGTTGGATACACCCAATCCCCTTTGCTATCTTTCCGAGGCTTCCCCATTTCTTCTCCAAAAAGGATGGTGTGAATCTGCGGGAATTGGTTGTCATTGGTATGATGCTTCCTAGTCTTCTGGTATTGCCTGGAGTTGTACTTCTCTGCAGATGCTATGCGTTTCTTTTCCTCCTCAATGTTTTTGGCTTCATCGAGGAGTACTTGACGACGCGCTTCTAGGGCCTGCACCCTCTCGGCTAGTTCTTCAGCAGTAAGTTCTGCAGCTGTAGGAATAGGTGTGGTTAATCCAGCATCGATGGATTGACGTGCACCTTCAGTGATCACGTGTCCATCCACCGGTTCTTCTTTTTTGGGCCCGCCTAGGATAAGTTCTCCATCCGAGTCTTCTTCATACTCCTCGGCAATCACCTTCTCTGCCAGAGGGTCTTTTTCCAGGGTCTTGTTCTTCTTCTTTGCCTTCTTGGCGGCGTCGGTAGAAAAGACGGCTTTGGGTCCATTTCCCAGAGTCAAGCTCTGATCTGTACTTTCAGACATCTGGACTTCGGGATTATCTCCGACTTCCATGTCATCCTGTGCTTTGGGAGAGTGTTCCCCGGATCCTTCATCCATGGCTTCTCCTTCCTCTACAGCTTTGGAGTTATACTCCTCTTCATATTCCGCGGAGAACTTTCGGAAATCTGTTGACGTCATCGATTCATCCGAGGATGTGGGTACGTCGGCGTTTGTTCCAATTTCCTCCAGCATAGAGTCGGTGTTGTCTCCAGCATCGGCAGAGCCGGATCCGGATCCCACATATCCGACAAAGTGCGACGTGTGCTTCCTGAGGTACCTGCGGCTCTCGCGATCAGCTTCGTCGAAACTTTTGATGGTCTCGAGAATTGCATCTACGCCTGAATTTTGCATTATCATACGTCGCAACGTGTACCTTAGGAAAGGCCTATCTATCCCGATGTCATCAGAGCCAAAATCAGTATCATTGATATGCTCCTCCTGGATTTCGACATCAGCGGGTAGGTCGATATGGGATTCGGTCTCTCCAAGGAGATCCACTCCAGATTCGACTTGGACCGCTAGGTCTGCTTCAGGCTCGGATTTCTCCACTATCTCCGCAACTAGTGCGGGCTGGGTGGGATTAGGGTTTTCTGAGATCCGGAACTCTACCGCCTCTGCGGACAAAGGGGACCCAGAAGATTCTTCTGCCTCTATCATCACCACTGGGGTGGGTGGGACAAGTTCATCAAAACCGATGTAAACATCGATCTCGCCAAAAGACATGATGGTGTAGGCAGTCACAGCCTCCCTAGCTAGAATCCAAGTCTCGTCAAGAACGATGAGAGGGACGTCGCTGGCATCGAGGATGCGACCGACGGCGATAGTCTCGCCGATTCCAATTCTTGGAGATTCCGCTCGGAACGCAGATCCGAAGCTCACTTGCCCCACGGTTGGCACCAACTGTCGTCGGATTGATGACAAGTACGCCATGAGGGGGTCCTCGAGGCGTGCGGAAGAGAGGGGTGTGAGACGTACGGTGTTCCGGGACAGTGAGCACACAAGTTTACCCAGGTTCGAATCCGCCGGCTTTGGACGGATCCTACTCCTGCTAGCAATCCAGTAATACGGCAGAGCCAGAATATGGGTTACAAGGGTTTTCCTATGCGAGTTGAGATTGTAGACTATTGAGGGTTGCCCTAAAGGCTCTCCCTAGGACGGCTTATATAGATATCCGGCCTAGGTTTACAGGAGAGATCTATCCGGCTACGACTAAGAGTTGGTTACAGAGTACATCTTGAACTACAAGTAACACTATGGGCCTATGCCGGTAAGTCTTCTGGGCCTTCCTGTAGCCGGACTGGACTCCGTCTCTTCTCCCTGACTAACCTGCCCGTGAAGCGAAGCTCTAACCCGAAGTGGGCCACCCTGGTCAGTGAGGAACGCTGAGGATACCCGGAAAGTATATCCCCAACACCTATGGATTGCATTTGGATCAAAGAAATCATGGTACCCAAATTATTTTGAATTCCATTCCCCACCCATGCTTAAATCCCGTAGGAATTGGAACATCTACTTGAGCCTCAACTCTCATCGCATGCGTAGGATCAAAATATGCCATTCATGTAGGTAGTTTTCCTATGTTTTATAATTGCCTATTTTTCACCGGCAAACCTGTGAAATTCCTGTGTTCTCAATCCTATGATCCAAAGAGGCCCAAGACTTTTGCTTCAGTGTCCCCCCTCTCCTCCAAACATACTAATATGAAAACACAAGAATGACTAGGATTGTTGATACCCGTAATGGAAGGTGTATTGGCCAATCAAGGCTGGCGTTATATTTTAAGTTTCATGTGTTTTACAAACACAAGATTTCTATAAAAAGTTGGCTATTTGGTTTACATGAATACAAAAACATAGGATTACTTTAAAACATGGTAAAAGTCAAACCTTGCAAGAGAGTATATGTATGATGTTATCGTGTCTCTTGGGACCTCATTCTTGTTCTTTGCGCGCGTAGGAATTTGAAAACGAGGTCCAAGTTGGATATGAAGAATTGCATATGAGTTTTGGAGGATTCTAACCCATAGGATTTTGGAAGATATCAAATTCCTATGGAGTCCCTTCTTAGTTCCTATGCCCTCCATTCCATAAGAATCTAAACATGAGCTCCAACCTCATTCTATTTATCCTTTGAGAAGTCCAATACGCTCACACTATATTCCTGCAAAACTCCTATGTTTGTTTCCTAGTCACCATCCAAAGACACATGTTACAAAATTCCTGCATTTTTAATTCCTAATATGAATTTACTGTACCTACCATGTCAATCCTATGTTTTCCTATTCCTATGTTTTTTAAAAACCATTGATCGAAAGAGGCCCCTAATCTTGTTAATCAATCATAGGAAAATTGCCTATGTTTTTTGCTCTGATCCATTTCTCTGAACCAAATGGCTGAACAGTGCCAGCATAGGAAACCTAACTATTCATACACTTTTTCTTTAATGCAAACAAGACCTTATTCCTTGGTGTATTTGTCTACATGCATTCATGATTTATTCATCACGTTTTTGCATCTTTCAGATAGTAGTTTTTCTGCAAAGCTAGCTAGCACCCCCCCTTTGTCAAACACCTTGCATGCCCCTAGATATGAAGAAAATATGTTGCAGGGCATTGACGCGTTGTTGATGCCACTAGACAATCCAATAGTAGAAGCATTTGTACTAGTTGATGATGACATCCGGAACATGGGATGATGAAGGATTTGAAAACAAGGGTCGATGGGTTGGTGCCAACGAAGAATGGATTGCGATTGTAAAGCACCCGAGGCGCTGGTACCTCCAAAACGTCTATAGTATGGCACAAATCAAGCTACCACATGTGCAGCATGTTGATATTTATCCATCAGGTAACTAGTGTTTCCCTGCCCCCCATGCACTTACATCTACAAGCACGTGAATATCGAGCTGCGGAAGACACAAATAGCAAAGAAACCGTATAGATTTGACAACCAATGGCACTACGGCGTGATGGTGGTGTTTGACAAATTCATTGCTACCATAGATTTTCCTTGTGACAAGGACTGAATTATCCTTCGAAACGACTATCTTGCACCAACAACGTATGTTGATGCCATTACCGCGAGTCTAATCAGTGGTTTGATTGATAGCATATACGCGGTGACAGAACCGCGAGGAGATGTTCTTGTCTGGGAACCAAGCAAGTGGAGTGAGTCCCGTTATTTAAAAGTAAAATTTATGAATTATTTACAACTGGATTGTTCATGATACTTTTGTTAACTGAAATGCACACACGGGTATACTTGTAGGCCCGCGTGTCATGCAGGCTCCAGTAATTGAAGAGCCAGAAAATTTCCAAGCCGGTGACGGTACCGAGGCTAAAGATATTGCATTATGTAGCTGGTACTTGGAAGAGCTTGGTTGGGATATCCTGTGAATTCACACCAGGGGTGCACGAACCAGCAGCCATGCTGATCCTGTATCATACATGGGTAGAGAACTGATCTATTATCCCTCGCTCTGCTGCCACGTTGTCTAGAGGGCCCTTAATTTGGATGACCTTGTAGTTCTGGACTAGTTCAGAAGGTATAATCTTGAAGGAAGGTTAGTGTTTGTGGGAATCAACCATCCATTCCTCGAGCCCCCTACAAACCCCGAACCTGGTGCTATCGATGTTGACGAAGCTCTGCCAGTGTTCAGAGGAGATTGTGTCTTTGCTACACATGTGCATTGTGAACATTTCCCACAGCCAGTTCCAGATTAGATCCATATGCACGTCAATAGGGGGCTTCCATAGGTTCATCACTTACTACACTAGAGCAGAACATAGGAAGAAAATGTATGAGGCACCAATGTGGTTCGTGCCAACCCTGCCTCGTTAGAACTATGTGAAGTTTGACCAAAATACAGAAAAGTTGATTATGAGCACTCGCAACATCATTTCTGTAGCTAGTACTTGTCACCGTGTAATGTATAATACTACATATGTAGTACTTTCATACTGTATTGTAGTATCAGTACTTGCAACACCATTTCCACTATTGCTTCTACTAGGCACCATGTACGTAATAATATACTTTCATAGTATGTGTTTGATGTTTCCCTATTCAAGCGCTCAAGCTGCCATGCCCAATTTTCTAGGCTATTAATTTTGGCATGATAATTAGTAGTACTGTATTGGTGGCTGTTGGATTTGCGATATAGTGGATATTGCGGCGGAACTACCGCGAAATAAAGGCAAGGTTTGCGTTGCCGATAGAATTCGTCTGACCTCATCACATTTATTCCCTCCCCAGCCCCAGCCCCAGCCCTAGCTCTCTCTCACACAACACTCCTTAATCGCCATTGCGCTTCCCTCCATTGATGACCACCGCCACAACTTACTCGTCTTAGTCGGGTCGGATGCAGGCAGCGGGCCCTACAACTTCATCTATAGAGCTTTCGCATCCCACAGACATCGTGGTGGCAGTGTGGTATGTACATAATTCGGTGACCCATCATACCACTGCATGATGTAGTACACTATAGTCATTGACATAACAGCAATGAAACACCATTCACTAGTATTACATCCCCCAGAGTGGTACAACAGAAACACAGCAGGTCCAAGACATGACTATAGATTACAACTCGACTCTTTACAAAAGATCTAGTGAACACTCTAGGTTAAATATGAAGAAAGAATCTTCTTACAAATAAGAACCAAAAAGAACAACTAAAAACTATCTAGCTAATAAGACTATCATCTAAACAATCTGGCTTGCAATTGCTAGTAAAGCAACGCTCTACAAAAATAGGTTTTGTGGCTAGAGAATCTATTCCTATCTACTTCACTCTGGTTGATGTATATGTTGACTTCATTGACTTTGTTGAAGAACTTGAGCTGTCGATGATGGTTTCTTGAGCCTAAGTTGGTGTTGACGTTGTCTTTGATGGCTTAGAACCTAGCAAGGGTTAAGAAGGTACGATTGAGTTCGAGCGTACTCAACAAGTTCACTAAAAACGACTTTATGATGCACTATGTCTACAGCCACAGACCAAAGGTCGTAGGCCATGCAAGTGTCAGCACCCGGATTTTTAATCCCAGATGCCTGTTATGCCATACATCGCAATCCCAGGATTACCATTTTTGCGAGACATAACAGATTAGATATCACAGTACATCATCCATTACAAACCATAATAAGGTCTTACAACAAATAAAGGATCTCATGATCTAGTCTTAGTACAATCAAGTAGCGGAATAAATAATAAGCGTAGCGGTGGGGTCCATCTTCAGGGGCACAGGCAATGCTGACGATGGAAGATAGTCGTAGTTATCATAGCCGTCCTACTGTCCTTCATCTTGGTAGTCTCCTTCATAGTCTGGCCATAGTAATAGCTAGGGACAAAAGCCATGAGGACTCTTTAAGTTCTCGCAAACTATCACTAACAAGTAAGGTAGTTCTAGTGGGAAATGCTAACTCTAGGTTTATTTGCAAAGTTAAGTTTGAAACCTAAGCTGAGTTCAGAAACAAAGAAAGATAAAAGAATATTGAAAACACTTAAGTGGGAACATAGTTATTATAATCACAACTCCGTTGCAGTCAAGTCATGTCACAATTCATTTCATAAGTTGTTTTGAAAACATCTAACAACAGAACAGTATGGTCACTCCAACTGTCCATAACCGCAGACGCGGCTATTCGAATAGTTTGACACTCTACAGAGGTGGTACACTTTCACCACAAGATTCGATACATCTATCAGGGATAACCCTGAATCATCATACTTAGTATGCAGATAATCAAACATAACCTTTCCTTTACACACCCTAGTATAAGAACCTCTACTATGACCATGGCCTCCCAACCATGACCATTTGTCATCTTGGGCACTGCATGGTGGAAAACATTGAGAGGTAGCCTCGGCTCAAACCTCTCCCGCGAGGGAACTAATACTAGTGCATATAAACTTCCGGCTAAGCCTTACCCAATTCAGGTATTGTGGTTGTACAGTAAAATTGGAATGGTATCACATCCGAACCCAACCATCAGTTTTGTAAAGGGTTTAAGGCTCATGCCTCAACATTTTCATCATCATAAACCATTTGTGTTTCTCAACGCATGTCAAAACATCTCAATAGAATGACTCATCATTCCAAGGTTTTCACAATTCATTTTCACCAAGTATTCCCATCTAAAGTGACTCAAGTTCTAGTTTATCTCTAAACTACTAAGTTAAGAGTGTTCACTAATATGGGATGCTAAGATCAATCTCATGCCATAGAATGACATCTAAATCTCACTTTGATAGGTCAAGTTTTATACTTTTTATGCTACCTTCAAACTAGTAAGGGACTTTGGTAAAGTAAGGAAAGTAAAGCTTGGAAATAAAACTTGGGGTAGGTAATATTCAAAGTGGTATAACCCAAAGCATGCCTAATGCATCTTGCTTAGGTTATCTAACTTGCAAGGGTTAGCATGCATTGTTAATGATGGCTTGCCTTGGTTGGTGCAGTGGTTGAAGTTTTCTTCCTCCTCTTGGTAGAACTCCTCCTCCTCGAAAGCTTGGTCGGTACTATCGTCTATAAATACATACGGGATACACAATCACCAAACAATACTTAACTAGTCTACTTATCACACTAAGGCACACATTTGATGATCTACTATCCTCACAAGCATCACAAGGTTTTATTAACTAGCTTCTTTTTATTTGAGAAAAGTAATTTCTACTCATTGAAAATAACTAAGATTTAATATTCTCCAATTAAAATATGGGATCATTATGGACACATGCCATCACCACATATTCTAACATATGGGAATGTGATTTAAAGGTTGGATCACATTTTAATAAGTTTAATTTTAATATTTAATGATTTAAAGTGACTAGAAATGCCTATATAGCATTATTTTGGTACTAGTCCAAAGTCACTACATGCAAACCTTAATATTATTACATATTCAGATAGGTATGGTTAAATGTGATTTTTGAGAGTTGGAATCAACTCAAAAGCTATTATGGTTGATTTTATAAAAACGTTTGAATGTGCAAAATCTTATGTCTTGTTATTTTTACTAGGAGAGATCTCCAACCCTAAAATATTCAAATCCAACAGTCTTGGATAAATAATTTCAGTAGGTTTCCAACAAAATTGGAATCACTCAATTTAGTTTAGTAAATCTTCCTGAATTAATTTTTAAACTAAGGGACATAATTGATTCTAAATCTAAATAGAAAAACCTAATTTGAAATAAATGGGTCAGCGCGGGAAAATAAATGGGCCAACCTAGTAACGCTCAGGGCACAGAGGGCTGCTGATAGGGGGGTCCCGCATGTCAGCGGCTCTTTAAACGTGAAGTGGTACGGGACGATCTGGGCGCTATGTTTAGAATATAGATCAACGGTCCACAGTCGTTGTCGACGACGGACTCGTCGCCGGCAAGACCGAACCCTAAACGGCTGGTGGGGGTCTACTAGGGACGTACCAAGGCTCCAGCTAGTGCGACGAGGCGGGCGATCGAACTGGATGGCGACGGCGAGCTCAGGCGAAGTCGCGGTAGGGGCTAAGGTGGACGAAATCGACGACATCGTCTCCTCCTCTGTTGCGGCTACCTCTGGTGAAATTCCGGCGGCCTGCTGCTCGAGCTGCTCTAGCGAGAGGTGGGGAAGGACTAGGGGTGCGAGGGGAGTGTGAGAGTGTGAGGAATTCGTGCTGGGGTGGCTTGCTTATATAGGCGCAACGAGGGGACCGACGGGCGTGGGTCGGCGTCTTCGGCGATGGCGGTACAGAGGGCTACCGGCGTAGGCGAGGTAGGCGGACGGTGGGCGGTCTGCTGGCGGTTCTCTACGACATAATGGCGACGCTAGGGGCGGTGGTAGTTGGTCGGGGGCTTCCCGCGCTCTGGGAGACAGAGGCGGTGCTCGACGGCGATCATGGCGACTGTGGGTCGCACGGCGGTGCACGGCTGTGTCTAGCGGGGTGTGGGTGTCGAGGCGGAGCGGCGTGTGTGATATGGTGTCGCGGCGTGGTCTTCTGCGTGCTGACGGCGATCGCGCTCTAGCGTGCGCTGCGCATGGTGCGGAGAGAAAGGGCGGCGCGGTGCTGAGGTGGTCCAGGGCCTGGCTGGGCTTGGGGAAGGGGCGTGCGTTAGGGTTGGGCGGAGCTTAAGGGCATGCTGGAATGGCATAGCTTGGTCTCTGGCGTGCTGCCCGCGTTCGGCCGGCGGTGACCATACTTGGGCGGTGCGGCACTGGCGCTACGGTGAAGGGGGAGTGCTGGTCTGGGCTTGGTTAGATGCTAGGGGGACAGGCGAGTGCAGAGAGGGTCCAGAGGGGAACAAGGGCTTAACTAGCAACAATATTAGTTAGGCCACTTTTTATCTGCCTGCCAGGTGTTCGACACAATAGCCGCATGAAGAAAATATTTGAATTTTTGGGAGATTTTTGGTGGAGTGATTCATCTTATGCTTAAGCATCTAGGTTTGCTTGGGATTTTAAAATGGAGTTCATTTGAGTGGTTTTTTTAATAAGTGTGATCTATACATATGAACTAAATTCAATTTTCAATTGTTATTTAAATTTAGAGTTTGAACGTTTTTGGGAGATCACAAAGTGGGCCTTGGCACATCACTACTTGTACTAGCAAGGGGTGCAAAGAACCACCATTGTCTCTGTTGGCATTTGAGTCGTAGGAACACCCAAAGTGTCCTAGTTAGTTAAAATGGCACAAATGACCATTTCATTATTTTATTCTTTTTGATTTCTTTTTCTTTGGGATTTGTTTGATAATGATCTAGATGATGTTTAATTCACCTTAGAATCATTTTACAACCAATGGATCACTCAAACATGGAAATTCAAAACAAATCCTAAGTTAAATGCACATACATATGAATGCTTAATTGTTTTAAATGGAAAAGTTTTTGTTAACCCTAAATTGGGTAGATTTGATCTTGATTAACTTTGGATTAAGTTTTGGGATGTTACAAACCTTCCCCCCTTAAACAAAATCTCGTCCCGAGATTTACGAAATAAAACTAGGAACTAAAGAGATCTGGGAACTCTGTCCTGATGTAATCTTCCTGCTCCCAAGTGGCTTCTTCTTCGGTATGGTTGCTCCATTGAATATTGAGAAATTTGATACTCTGGGTCCTGGTGGTTCTGTAAGCTTCTTCCAAAATACGGATGGGCACTTCACAGTACGTCAGATCCTTTTTGATATCCACAGCTCAGTGATCGATGTTCTTGAAAACTTCAGTCCTCTCCGGCACCTCTAGGCATTTGCGAAGTAACGAGATATGGAACACATTGTGGATGGCTGACATCTCTTCTGGCAGTTCTAGTATACGATACTTCTCCTCGGCGATTCAGAATCTTGAAAGGTCCGATATATCTGGGGGCTAACTTTCCTTTCAGACTAAAGCGTTGTGTTCCCTTCAATGGCGAAAGCTTGAGATATACAAAATCTCCGACATTGAAAGTCAGGTCTCTCCTTCTCTTGTCAGCATAACTCTTCTGTCTGGTTTGAGCGGTCTTGAGGTGCTCATGGACTTTGTGAACTTTCTCTTCAGCTTCTCGGAGAATGTCGGGTCCAAAAATCTGACTCACTTGCGATCAATTCAAAGGGGCGCGACACTTTCTTCCGTATAGGAACTCGAATGGGGCCATTTGCAAACTAGCTTGGTAACTGTTGTTGTATGAGAATTCTACGAAAGGCAGACAGTCTTCCCATTTTTATCCATACTCCAAAACACAAGCTCTCAACATATCTTCTAAGATCTGGTTGACTCTTTCAGTCTGTCCATCAGTTTGTGGGTGATAAGCGGTGCTGAAGTTCAACTTGGTTCCTAATCCTTCTTGGACTTTCTGCCAAAATCTCGAGGTAAATTGGGTTCCTCGATCTGATACTATGGTCTTGGGGGTTCCATGGAAATAACAATTCTAGTAATGTGCAACTCTGCTAGCTTCGAACTCTGATAGGAAGTCTTGACAAGTATAAAGTGAGCTACCTTGGATAGTCTATCAATGATGACCCAGATTGAGTCATTTCCCCTACTAGAAGTAGGCAAACCGGTGATAAAGTCCATTCCGACAGAATCCCATTTCCATTCCGGAATCTACAATGGTTGCAACAGTCTTGCGGGTCTCTAATGCTCTGCTTTGACTCTTTGACAGATGTCACACTTGGCGATGTAGCTTCCGATTTCTCTCTTCATCTTGTGCCACCAAAATTGCGCTTTCAAATCTTGATACATCTTTGTTCCTCCGGGCTGGATAGAATAAAGAGTATCATGAGCTTCATGCATGATAACTTGTTTCAGCTCCAAATCTGCTGGCACACTGATGTCTACGCACTTCTATTCTTGTAGACAGTTGTTGGGCCTCCAAGTGCAGAGGTTTGTAGAACAGCAGCAAGTTTTCCCTTAAGTGGATCACCCAAGGTTTATCGAACTCAGGGAGGAAGTGGTCAAAGGTATTCCCTCTCAAGAAATCCTCCAATCAAGATACAAGAAGTCTCTTGTGTCCCCAACACACCCAATACACTTGTCAGGTGTATAGGTGCACTAGTTCGGCGAAGAGATAGTAAAATACAAGTGGTATGGATAATTATAGGTGGTAACGGTGATAGAAAATAGCTTGATGGCGTGGAAAAGACTAAAGTAAAACTGAAATAAAGATGGAAGCAAGCAAACATGTAACAGATCTAATTGCAAACAGTGTATCAATGCTTAGAAACAAGGCCTAGGGATCATACTTTCACTAGTGAACACTCTCATATAAATATCTTCTCTTTATGATACTACTCTTAACTACTCTCCGGTTGAACACTCTAATCATTGGTAGGGCTATAACAGCACACCTCAAAGTAAGTCTTTACCATCTGGAAAAACCCACACTGTCACCTTGAGTACTAGATGAGTCCAACAAAACACCACAATTTCATAAAGACATCCAACTCCAAATATAACTCATAACAAGTATTTGTAATCTCTAGCCTAAGTGCCACCATGGTGTCCATGCTGTCACTTTCACACACATGGGGAGAGAAGAGATCTATTAAAGCACTTGAGTAGTAAGGTAGATCTATAGATTACAAGCTCATGATCTTAATAAGATCATGCATAGAGAGAGATGAACACATAGCTATCGGTAGAACCCTTAGCCTCGAGAGAGAACTACTCCCTCATCATCATGGGAATCAGCAACGGCGATGGAGATGGTGGTGGAGATCGATGGAGATGGCTCCGCTGGCGCGGAGGAATTCTTCCCCACCGCCGGTATCATAGGGGAGGACCGCCCCTTAGCACCCTTCCTTCATGGATTATTGGGAGCCCTTCCCCATGGAGATGGGATCCATGGGGGAGGCAAAAACGTGGCTTTGGTGACTGCAAATTTGTGGGTGAAGGTGTCTCCCACAAATTAGGTTTCCTCCCTTTATATAGCTTCTCGGATTCCCGTCACCCCATCTTGGGCTGCAGTAAATCGGGTCTATTGGGCCCGTCCTGACTCGGAATCAGCTAAATTTTATGTCCAGAACATTTACCGCGAGTTGAAGAGTTTTCCGTTTGACGCCATCTTCGACCCGGAACGTGACCATCTTCAAAAAGAGTTCTAAGACAGATTTCTGGAAAATCCCAATTTGACTCCAACAAGGTTTCCACTTTTATTCTTGTTAATTCCTACACATCAAAGTGTAAAACAAGAACATTGTGCACTTTTGCAACTATTAGTAGTTTAGTCCAAATAAATCATATGAAAAGTACTCCAAAGTTGGAACAAAACATAAGAAAGTGGATAAAACCAAGCATGGAACATCAAAAATTATAGATACATTTGCAATGTATCAACATCCCCAAGCTTAACTCCTGCTCGTCCTCGATTAGGTAAGTGATAAAAAGAAAGAATAATTTTTGAGGTGACATGCACCATCAAAGACTTGATCAAAGTATTTGTAAAACATTCAAAGTTGGGATAAGAGTACTTCAATCATAACATGAAAGACAAAGTTCTAGCAATAAGACAAAGAAACTATGATGCAACATGAAAAGGCACACACAAAAGATTCATGAATAACAATGCTTTGCAATACGTTTGTTTGTTTCACATAAAGAAAACATAGCATAATAGTATTGAGCTTGTCCCTCAATAGAGTAGCAAATATAAATGCATAGGACACCTTCAAAGTTCACAAGATTGACTAGATACAAATAGTTTAAAACAAGCAATATCAAGTTATGCATGAATCAACTAGTCTTGGGACAATGCACATAGAACTAAGAATGACCACTATGCTCTCAAAGTAGGTGCATAAAGATAGAAGGTGGAGACTCAATATAGTGGTGGAAGAAAGGCCTTTATAAAAGGAAGTAGGGATTCAAGTCTCATAAATAGCTTCCAAAAATTATGGTACTTATAGCTTTCAGCTCTCATTGCCCCTATCATAAGCATCTTTAAGGTGATTAAGGTTAAAGTGACATAACTAAGAGGATATGCTTGACAAGTTATAAACCGAAATGTCATGCCCCTTACTTATGAAGACCGATCCTCATGCTACTCAACTTCAGTCACGAGTAAGCTCTTGTCATTGTAAGTACATGTGTATCATTAAGAACCGCCAACGGGGTACCCCTTGCACATGATACATGAGCTATCCCATAATCAAAATGACAATGCAAGCAGACAATGAGCATCTCAGCGATCTTTTTATTTTCTATTTGCATAGGTTTTTATGGAGGATGCTTCATAGAGTGCTCATTATGGTGATTCTGCAAGTTTCCACCATGATTAGGCATGGCTTAGGCTAGCGGCCCAGGCGTTTCTCTAACACACATACAAACTCCATGATCTTACAAGTTCCACTTTTATTTCACACCTCCGGGATCCGCAAGCAAAAGAACATGATATCAACGGGGTACAAAGTACAAGTGCAATGTTGAAAGCGTTCCCCATGAAACATGGTTCTACTAATTTCAACTTATAAAGCGCAAGCATATACGCAACAAAGAAGGACCCAATGGATCAAGTTTATTAGAGGCAATAAAGTAAAGTGTGCCATCAAGTTCGTGAGAGCTTTAATCACTAGTTTTCTCATAACAAGTGGAAGGTAAACAAAAGCATGAATATACTTGGAATAACATAAGCTAGTATGTAGGTATGGTGGACTCTTTGGAATAACTTGGTTTAGGGAGTTGGATGCATGAGTGGAACTCATACTTGGTTGTGGAGGCTAGCAAAAGACTGGGAGCGACAAACTAAGAGAGCAATAATGGCCATAATTATGCAGAGCGACAAAACATCATTGATCAAAGCATAAAGTGATGCTACAAGTTGAAAACTAAAGGATCATAAAGGCTATGGTGACTTGAGATAGTCATAACATGGTGTGAGCATGCGCCAAGTCAACCCAAATAAAGCATCAAAGGAGAATACCACTATACTATGCTTTAATATGCTAAAACAACGCATGATTCATCCAAGGCACATTAAGAAATCTCAATTGTTTATAACAAGTAATGCTACAGCAAATAATGCTAAGCATAAACCCAAAACAATATCAATCATGGCATGACAAAGCATAGGCCACAGTCAAAAACAAGCTCTTTTTACCACATAAGTATGAACTTTCCTACTCTTTTCCAATCCAAACCAAACTACTTGAAAACCAATGCATGAAAGAGGGGGTCCAACCAATTTATTCAGCAAACTAAGCAAACCAAGCAAAGAAAAAACCAAAACAAAAACAAAAAATAAGACGCTCCAAGAACAACACAACTGTGCATGAAACAATAAAAATGAAGCGTTTGGAAGAAACCTGGGATTTTTATTGATGAAGAAGGGGATGCCTTGGGCATCCCCAAGCTTTGACGCTTGTACTTATTGGATATTACTCGGGGTGACATGCGTGGCATCCCCAAGCTTGAGCTTTAGTCCATCCTTCATCTCATTACTCATTCCTTCCATACACCTAAAATTTTTCCTTCATATAAAACTTCACACAATCTTTATTAGCAACATTAGTGCACTCAAGATAATAAGTCTTTGGGTTCAGTTTAAACACCAAATAAACTTCCATTAGAACACTAGCTACTGTAGCACTTCCCTAAAAAAGCTCAATTTCCCAAAAGAACTCAAGAAGGAACCAAGAAGAAGCAAATGCAGAAAATGGCAGAAATCTGTCAAAACAGACCAGCAGGTATAGACGAATTTTTTCTTAGCCCTTCTATTGCTCAAATCAAAACGTGTTGAACTAACGAAAGTTAGATAACAACCTGGGGCAGAAGCAAAACAAATTATAGCTCAATCCGACATACAGAGCTCTCTCACGAATTTTTACGGTGAAGCACAGAAATCTGTTTCGGGACAGCAACTTTCCCAATCATTACTTCTCTCTCATTTGAGGTTACTCTTGGCACAAAAAGCAAATAAAAAGGATAAGAAGAGGTTATTACAGAGATAATAACTTCCAAGACTTATCTAAAACTTTTGGGTTATCTCCCAATAAGTACTTTTCTTTAACGCCTTTAAGTTAGGCATGATAGTTTGAGAAGATGCTCACATAAGAAATATGTATTGAAGTAAAAGAGAGCATCAAGAAGCAAATTCAAAACACATTTAAGTCTACCCACTTCCTATGCATAGGAATCTTGTAAAGAAACAAGTCATGAAAGCACAAAGCAACAAGCATAGAAAAGCAAAACAAGTGCAACTTCAAAGTTTTCCACATGAAGAGGGGAAACTTAATATTATTGAGAAACATAAAACCATGTTTCCCTCTGTCATAATAACTTTCAGTAGAATCATGAATAAAATTAACAATATAACTATCACATAAAACATTATTATCATGAGCAATATACATAAAATGATTATCACTCTCCACATAAGCATAGTCATTCTTATTAATTGTGGTGGGAGCAAATTCAACAAAATAGCTATCATTATTATTCTCATCCCCATAATCATCAAATATAGGAGGCATATTGTAATCATAATTAATTTTCTCCTCAATAGTAGGTGGACTGAAAATATCATACTCATCATTGTAGTCATCATATATTGGAGGTTTGGTATCATCATAAGCAATAGAATAGCTATCTTCCAAAGCTGGGGAACTAAAAAGATCATTTTCATTAAAACTAGCTTCCCCAAGCTTAGACTTTTACATAGCATTAGCAATAATGGTCTCCAAAGAATTCATACTAACAACATTGCTATTAGCATGCAAATGAAGTTCCATAGGTTTTTTAATTTTCTCTTCAAACACTTCATGTCCTAATTCAAGATAAATACTATAAAGCTCTCTAATTTTTTTGTTGTTTCCCATTAAGACTAACTAGTGAAAACAAGAAACAAAAAGACAAAATTGCAGAATCTAAAGGAAATAACTTCGAGCACTCACACCGGAAAATAGGCGTTTGCCGTGGGAGGTTCTTCTTCTTTAATCCTCCAGTGTGAATACCTTTTACCTTTCCTCCCCGGCAACGGCGCTAGAAAATAGCTTGATGTCTACGCACTTCTATTCTTGTAGATAGTTGTTGGGCCTCCAAGTGCAGAGGTTTGTAGAACAGCAGCAAGTTTTCCCTTAAGTGGATCACCCAAGGTTTATCGAACTCAGGGAGGAAGTGGTCAAAGGTATTCCCTCTCAAGCAATCCTGCAATCAAGATACAAGAAGTCTCATGTGTCCCCAACACACCCAATATACTTGTCAGGTGTATAGGTGCACTAGTTCGGCGAAGAGATAGTAAAATACAAGTGGTATGGATAATTATAAGTGGTAACGGTGATAGAAAATAGCTTGATGGCGTGGAAAAGACTAAAGTAAAACTGAAATAAAGATGGAAGCAAGCAAACATGTAAGAGATCTAATTGCAAATGGTGTATCAATGCTTAGAAACAAGGCCTAGGGATCATACTTTCACTAGTGAACACTCATATAAATATCTTCTCTTTATGATACTACTCTTAACTACTCTCCGGTTGAACACTCTAATCGATGGTAGGGCTATAACAGCACCCCTCAAAGTAAGTCTTTCCCATCTAGAAAACCCCACACTGTCACCTTGCGTACTAGATGAGTCCAACAAACACCACAATTTCATAAAAACATCCAACTCCAAATATAACTCATAACAAGTATTTGTAATCTCTAGCCTAAGTGCCACCATGGTGTGCACACTGTCACTTTCACACACATGGGGAGAGAAGAGATCTATTAAAGCACTTGAGTAGCAAGGTAGATCTATAGATTACAAGCTCATGATCTCAATAAGATCATGCATAGAGAGAGAGATGAACACATAGCTACCGGTAGAACCCTTAGCCTCAAGAGAGAACTACTCCCTCATCATCATGGAAATCAACAACGGCGATGGAGATGGTGGTGGAGATCGATGGAGATGGCTCCGGTGGCGCGGAGGACTTCTTCCCCGCCGCCGGTATCACAGGGGAGCACCGCCCCTTAGCACCCTTTCATGGATTATTGGGAGCCCTTCCCCATGGAGATGGGATCAATGGAGGAGGTAAAAACGTGGCTTTGGTGGCTGCAAATTCGTGGGTGGAGGTGTCTCCCACGAATTTGGTTTCCTCCATTTATATAGCTTCTCGGATTTCCGTCACCCCATCTTGGGCTGCAGTAATCAGGTCTATTGGGCCCGTCCTGACTTGGAATCAGCTAAATTTTATGTCCAGAACGTTTGCCACGAAATTTCTAACAACTTAGTAGTTGAAGAGTTTTCCGTTTGACGCCATCTTCCACCCGGGAAGTGACCATCTTCAAAAAGAGTTCTAAGACAGATTTCTGGAAAATCCCAATTTGACTCCAACAAGGTTTCCACTTTTATTCTTGATAATTGTTAAACATCAAAGTGTAAAACAAGAACATTCTGCACTTCTGGAACTATTAGTAGGTTATTCCAAATAAATCATATGAAAAGTACTCCAAAGTTGGAACAAAACATAAGAAAGTGGATAAAACCTAGCATGGAACATCAAAAATTATAGATACATTTGCAATGTATCACATACAGATACGGCCTTTGTACCACATAACTCCTTGTTCGTCTTTGGTGAATCCAGGTACCTTTCCTGTACCAATACGACGTTTGATTCCGTTGATACTTTCATTTCCCTATGGGTTTCCTTGATTTGGCTAATCAAAGTGGGTTGAAGTTCAATGCTAGCTAGAAATCCTTTGCTAACAAGCTCAGTTCTAAACTGCTCCAACTCCTCATACAAACTTGGTTGCTTTTCCTTGATCATGGTGTTTAGCCTGCACGGCAATCTGCTAAGAGCATCCGCTACCATGTTGGCTTTGCCTAGGTGATAGCGAATGTCAAGGTCATAATCCTTGATTAACTCTATCCATCTCCTTTGCCTCATATTCAGCTCCTTCTGAGTGAAAATATACTTCAAGCTCTTGTGATCTGAGTAAATCTCACAGCGATTACCCATAAGGTAATGATGCCATGTTTTCAATGCCAATACTACGACTGCTAACTCAAGATCATGGGTCGGATAGTTCTGCTCATGCTGCTTCAGTTGTCGAGACAGATAAGCAATGACTTTGCCTTCTTGCATATATACACATCCGAGACCAATCTTGGATGCATCCCAATATACATCAAACGGCTTCTTGATATCTGGCATGATCAATATTGGGGCTGAAATCAATCTCTTCTTCAGTTCTTGGAAACTAGCTTCACATTTGTTGGTCCATTCAAACTTCTTGTCTTTCTTCAACAATTGGGTCATGGGTCTGGCGATGCTCTAGAATCCTTCTACGAACTTGCGGTAATATCCCGCTAATTCGAGAAATGCATGGACTTGGGTTTGAGTGGTTGGGGCTTCCCATTCTTCGACATCTTTAATTTTGGCGGGATCAACAGTGATTCCTCCGGCAGACACAATATGTCCTAGGAATCCTACTTCTTTAAGCCAAAACTCACATTTGCTGAACTTGGCATATAACCGATGCTCTCTCAGGGTTTCTAGGATGATTCTCAGATGTTGCTCATGCTCTTCTTCTGACTTGGAGTAGATAAGGATATCGTCGATAAACACAACGACAAACTTATCTAGGAAATTCATAAAGATCTTATTCATGAGATTCATGAAATAAGCAGGGGCATTGGTTAATCCAAAATACATGACCGTATACTCGTATAAACTATAACGAGTAGTAAAGGCGGTCTTCGGAATATCCGTTGCACGAATCTTAATTTGGTGATAACCAGTCCTAAGATCAATCTTTGAGAACACTTGGGCACCAGTCAACTGATCAAATAGATCCTCTATCTTTGGCAAAGGGTAGTTGTTTTTGATGGTGACATCATTCAGCTTTCTGTAATCGATGCACAAACGGTTTCCTCCATCTTTCTTGTCGACGAATAGCACTGGTGATCTCCATGGCGATGCGCTTGGTTGAATCAAGCATGTTTCTAACATAGCATCCAACTGCTTCTTCAACTCTACTAACTCTGAGGGGTTCATGCTATAGGGTCTCTAGGCTATTGGTCTGGTTCCGGGGATTAGTTCAATAATGAACTCAATATCCCTATCTGGGGCATACCAGACAATTCATCTGGGAATACATCGGGGTATTCATAGACTACTCTGACTTGGTCAATGGTGGGTAGGGCAAGACTCTTATTACACTTGAATTGACGGGGCAAGGTTTCAGATATATGATCTACTGTGACTCCAGAGCTACTGGTCATGGTGATGGCTTTCTTTGCACAGTCTATCAATCCTTTATGTTTTGACATCCAATCCATTCCTAGTACTACTTCCAATCCTTTGGTTCCAAGTACTATTAGATTAGCATAAAAATCTATCCCATGTATTCTGATAGGCACGGCTTTGCAAATTTTTCTAGCTTTTGTAGTTGAACTAGGAATTTGAACTATCATGACATGCTTCAAATTGGTTGGGTGAATCTTACTAGTGCATGCAAATTCTGCGGTGACAAATGAGTGTGATGCTCCAGAATCAAACTACACTCTTGCTAAAACTGAGTTAATAGAAAAGATACCCAGCACTGCATCTGGCGCTTCTTGGGCTTCTTCGGCGTTCATGTGGAAGAGACGGCCGTTGCGGTTGTGAGGGTTCCCTGGGGAAAATCTTCTTCCTGGTTGAACACGACGCTGCTGTTGAGCTAGAGCATTCACATTGGCAGTGGCGGCAGTCTTCTTGGGGCACTCATTGGAATAGTGACCCTTCACTCCACACTCGAAACAAGTGATCTAACACTTGTCTTTAGCTGCGACAGGAACAACATTGCTTCCAGTTCTGGGTGCAGTGTTGTTGTTGTTGTTGTTGCTCTTGGGAGGTGCACGGTTGAAATTGCTGGTGTTGTCGGGGTTGTTGTTGTTTCCCCCGGACTTCACATTGCCTCCGCTACGGTTGGGGTAGCTTGGGTGAGACGTTGGGGGTCGGTTGTTCCTCGATGCATACCCTGCAGACGGGTTGGGACGGTACTTCTAGTGACTATTGGATCCATCTTAGTGCATCATACGACGTTTGCGGTTGTCGTTTGCCTGGTTAATCTTCCCTTCCATCTGAATGGCAGAGTCGACTAGCTCTTCGAGATCCTCGAAGCAGATGTTGACGAGGGCAGTCTGCATCTCATCATGCAGTCCGTTCAGGAATCTCTCCTTCTTCTTGGCCTCCGTGTTGATCTCATCAGGTGCATACCTGGCAAGCGACAGGAATCTGTCACGGTACTCCACTATAGTCATTCTGCGTTGCTTCAACTCTCTAAATTCATCACTCATTCTAGTGACTAGGCCCTGCGGCACGTGGGTGCGGCTGAACTTGATTTTGAAGGCTTCCCGTGTCATCACTTGACCATGGTTCATCATGCGGTTGCTGTTCCACCAGGCTCTTGCATCTCGTGCCAAGTAGTGGGTGGCAAAGAGAACTTTCTCGTTGTCATCAACTTTGGCTACTTCCAAATTGTTCTCCATTGTCTGCAACCAGTCATCAGCATCTAGTGGGTTCTCCGAAGTGCTAAAGATTGGGGGATTGGTATTCTGGAAGTTTTTCAGCTTTGATCCTTGATGATCCTGATTTCCATGCCCTTGGTTGTTTTGGGCCATCTGGGCGATCTGCTGCAGTGTTGCTAAGTTGGCCTGGCGCTCTGCCCTGCTTGCTTCACGGTCTGCAACCAGCATTTGCATAATCTGCAGTATTGGGTCCTGCGATGAGCTGCTCCCTCCGGGGTTTCCACGAGTCATCTGAAGATTGAGATAGATAAAGGGGTAAGAGGGAAAGTTCTAAGGTTCATGGTTTTGGTTTCAAAGCTAAAACTTTGAGTTTGACTCAGGTTTTGCAACTAACTTATTTTCATTCATTCAAACAAGCACACGATACAAACACACGCACCACAACATCAAAGGAAAACAAATGGTTTTAAGAACCATTCTATAAGGTAGGATACATTGGGACCGATACTCCTCACTCTATGATAGTGCTCTAGTGCATCTACTCATTGTCGATGAAGTCGGAGTCATCATCATCGATGTGGAAATCCATGGCATCCTCCTCCAGAAAGTCATCATCATTGCTGAGGTAAGAGTCCATATCTCCCTGGATGTCTTCACCTTCCTCTTCTTCTTCCTTTGCTGCAAGCTGAGCTTCTTGCTCCTTGATGGTCTTCTCGAGGTCGGCCACCTTCTTGCGAAGACGGTCATTGGTGCGATCCTTCTTTTCGCGCTGGCGGTGAAGTGACTGACGGTCCTTGACAAGCAGTGAGAAAGTCTGAGCCTTCTGGGCGGCAATGGCAAGGTTGTGGTTGGTGAACTACCTAGCATTGTCAAATTGCTTCTAGCGGTCGTACAGTAGGAAGTTAAGGTTCTCCACTTGACGCTTCAACTCCGGGTGACTTGGCATTTCCATTGACATTCCCATGAAGTCACGCCTTGCATAGTGAACAAAGCGGGTTCCTTGGATTTGGTTGACACTCAGGGCACACAGACGTGCGAGAGATTCATGCATTGCCCTAGCTAATCCATCTAGCCAGTTGTTCTCTCTTACGGAGAACTGGATTCTCCCGGATGTTGGTGATTCTATACTTCCTCGAAGATCAGCGGTGACTAGCCATTGTAAGTCTCCTCTAGGGGGTCTAGGAAGTTGAGCTCCAAGAAACTCCAGATGTGGGCGTCCCAAGTACTCCGATAGTGCATCAAGATCCCTCTCGAAGATCAGATGGCCTCCATTCCCCAACTGGTAGAACTTGCTGAACTAAGTATCCATCTATAAGAATTAAGGATGAGGAAGTTAGTGAAGTGATCAAGTGTGTCAAATTTTATGTAGTAATGTAAGAATTGGAGGAACATGAATTTTTGAGAGAGAATGAATTCCCAAGGGTAAGAGAGGAAATAGTTTTTCATAAATACTCACTTTGGTTTTTGAAACTAAGTTTTTGTTCGGACGTCCATTCTAACTAGGGTCTCCTATGGTCAGGATGGCTCTCATACCAACTTGTCAACACCCAGATTTTTAATCCCAGATGCCTATTATGCCATACATCGCAATCCCAGGATTACCATTTTTGCGAGACACAACAGATTGGATATCACAGTACATCATCCATTACAAACCATAATAAGGTCTTACAACAAATAAAGGATCTCATGATCCAGTCTTAGTACAATCAAGTAGCGGAATAAATAATAAGCATAGCGGTGGGGTCCATCTTCAGGGGCACAGGCAATGATGACGATGGAAGATAGTCCTAGTTATCATAGCCGTCCTGATGTCCTTCACCTTGGTAGTCTCCTTCATAGTCTGGCCATAGTAATAGCCAGGGACAAAAGCCATGAGTACTCTTTAAGTACTCGCAAACTAGCACTAACAAGTAAGGTAGTTCTAGTGGGAAATGCTACCTCTAGGTTTATTTGCAAAGTTAAGTTTGAAACCTAAGCTGAGTTCAGAAAGAAAGAAATATAAAGAAGTTTGAAAACACTTCAGTGGTAACTTAGTTATCATAGTCAACACTCCGTTGCGGTCAAGTCATATCACAATTAATTTCATAAGTTCTTTTGAAAACATCTAACAACGGAACAGTATGGCCACTCCAACTGTCCATAACCGCGGACACGGCTATTCGAATAGTTTGACACTCTGCAGAGGTGGTACACATTCACCACAAGATTCGATACATCTGTCAGGGATAACCTTGAATCATCATACTTAGTATGCAGATAATCAAACATAACCTTTCCTTTACACACCCTAGTATAAGCACCTCTCCTATGAGCATGGGTCCCAACCATGACCATCTGTCATCTTGGGCATTGCATAGGTGGACAACATTGAGAGGTAGCCTCGGATCAAACCTCTCCTGTGAGGGAACTAATACTAATGCATATAAACTTCCGGCTAAGCCTTACCCAATTCAGGTATTGTGGTTGTACGGTAAAACTAGAATGGTATCGCATCCGAACCGAACCATCAGTTTTGTAAAGGGCTTAAGGCTCATGCCTCAACATTTTCATCATCATAAACCATTTGTGTTTCTCAACACATGTAAAAACATCTCAATAGAATGACTCATCATTCCAAGGTTTTCACAATTCATTTTCACCAAGTATTCCCATCTAAAGTGACTCAAGTTATAGTTTAGCTCTAAACTACTAAGTTAAGAGTGTTCACTAATATGGGATGCTATCAATCTCATGCCATAGAATGACATCTAAATCTCACTTTCATAGGTCAAGTTTTATACTTTTTATGCTACCTTCAAACTAGTAAGGGACTTTGGTAAAGTAAGGAAAGTAAAGCTTGGAAATAAAACTTGGGGTAGCTAATATTCAAAGTGGTATAACCCAAAGCATGCCTAATGCATCTTGCTTAGGTCATCTAACTTCATTGGTAATGATGGCTTGCCTTGGTTGGTGCAGTGGTTGAAGTTTTCTTCCTCCTCCTCTTGGTAGAACTCCTCCTCCTCGAAAGCTTGGTCGGTACTATCGTCTATAAATACATACGGGATACACAATCACCAACCAATACTTAACTAGTCTACGTAGCACACTAAGGCACACATTTGATGATCTACTATCATCACAAGCATCACAAGGTTTTATTAACTAGCTTCATTCTTTTTATTTGAGAAAAGTAATTTCTACTCATTGAAAATAACTAAGATTTAATATTCTCCAATTAAAATATGGGATCATGTGGACACATGTCATCCCCACATATTCTAACATATGTGAATGTGATTGAAAGGTTGGATCACATTATAATAAGTTTAAGTTTAATATTTAATGATTTAAAGTGACTAGAAATGCCTATATAGCATTATTTTGGTACTAGTCCAAAGTCACTGCATGCAAACCTTAATATTATTAGATATTCAGATAGGTATGGTTAAATGTGATTTTTGAGAGTAGGAACCAACTCAAAATCTATTATGGTTGATTTTATAAAAATGTTTGAATGTGCAAAAGCTTCTGTCTTGTTATTTTTACTAGGAGAGATCTCTAACCCTAAAAGATTTAAATACAACAGGCTTGGATAGATAATTTCAGTAGCTTTCCAACAAATATGGAATCACTCAATTTGGTTCAGTAAATCTTCCTGAATTGATTTTTAAACTAAGGGACATAATTGATTCTAAATCTAAATAGAAAAACCTAATTTGAAATAAACGGGTCAGCGCGGGAAAATAAATGGGCCGGCCCAGTAACGCTTAGCGGCGAAGAGGGCTGCTGACAGGAGGGTCTCGCATGTCAGCGTCTCTTTAAACACGAAGCGGTACAGGACGATCTGGGCGCTACGTTTAGAATATAGATCAATAGTCCACAGTTGTCGTCGACGACGGACTCGTCGCCGACGAGACCGAACCCTAAACGGCAGATGGGGGTCTACTATGGACGTAGCAGGGCTCCACCTAGTGCGGCGAGGCAAGCGATCGAACTGGACGACGACAGTGAGCTCAGGCAAAGTCACGGCAGGGGCTAAGCTGGACGGAATCAACGACAACGTCTCCTCCTCTGTTGCGGCTGCCTCCGGTGAAATTCTGGCGGCCTGCTGCTCGAGCTGCTCCGGCGAGAGGTGGGGAAGGACTAGGGGTCAGAGGGGAGTGTGAGAGTGTGAGGAATTCATGCTGGGGTGGCTTGCTTATATAGGCGCGACGTGGGGACCGACGGGTGTGGGCTGGCATCTCCGGCGAGGGCGGTATAGAGGGCTACCGGCGTGGGCGAGGTAGGAGGACAGTGGGCGGTGGCAGTTGGTCGTGGGATCTCACGCTCTAGGAGACAAAGGCGGTGCTCGACGGTGATCATGGCGACTATGGGTCGTGCGGCGGTGCACGGCCGTGTCTGGTAGGGTGTGGGTGTCGAGGCGGAGCGGCGTGCATGATATGGTGCCGCGGCGTGGTCTGCTGCATGCTAGCGGCGATCACGCTCTGGCGTGCGCTAGGGTTTGGGTCCAGGGCCTGGCTGGGCTTGGGGAAGGGGCAGTGAGGTGCGGTAGGGTTGGGCGGAGCTAGAGGGCACGCTGGAATGGCGTGGCTTTGTCTCTGGCGTGTTGCCCGCGTTCGACCGATGGTGACCATACTTGGGCGGCGCGGCACTAGCACTGCGGTGAAGGGGGAGTGCTGGTCTAGGCTTGCTTAGATGCTAGGGGGACAGGGGAGTGCAGAGAGGATCCAGAGGGGAACAAGGGCTTAACTAGCAACAATATTAGTTAGGCCACTTTTTATCTACCTGCCAGGTGTTCGACACAATGGCCGCATGAAGAAAATATTTGAATTTTTGGGAGATTTTTGGTGGAGTGATTCATCTTATGCTTAAGCATCTAGGTTTGCTTGGGATTTGAAAATGGAATTCATTTGTGTGGTTTTTGAATAAGTGTGATCTATACATATGAACTACATTCAATTTTCAATTGTTATTTAAATTTAGAGTTTGAATGTTTTTGGGAGATCACAAAATGGGCCTTGGCACATCACTACTTGTACTAGCAAGGGGTGCAAAGAACCACCATTGTCTCTGTTGGTATTTGAGTCCTAGGAACACCCAAAGTGTCATAGTTAGTTAAAATGGCACAAATGACCATTTCATTATTTTATTCTTTTTGATTTCTTTTTCTTTGGGATTTGTTTGGGAATGATCTAGATGATGTTTAATTCACCTTAGAATCATTTTACAACCAATGGATCACTCAAACATGGCAATTCAAAACAACTCCAAAGTTAAATGCACATACATATGAATGCTTAATTGTTTTAAATGGAAAAGTTTTTGTTAACCCTAAATTGGGTAGATTTGATCTTGATTAACTTTGGATTAAGTTTACGGATGTTATAGCAGGTTTTCGTAAACATTTCTTCAAAGGTTTCTTTTATTCTAAAAACTATGTCCATCAGCCTTCATAGGTTTACCAGAACATTCATGGAGTTCCTTTCCTGCCGCGTTCGTAGCTCCTTCCCGGAACAGGTAGTAACATGTTGATGACCCACAAGTAGAGGGGATAGCAACAGTCTTTGTGGGATGTAAAACCCAATTAATTGATTCGACACAAGGGGAGCGAAAGAATATTTATAAGCCTTAACAACTGAGTTGACAATTCAGCTACACCTGGAAACAGTCTTGCTCACAGTAGTTTATTAGTAGCAATAGTTTTGTAGTAGCAATAGCAAACTAATAGAAGTAGTAAAAGTAAAGACAATAGTAACAATTGTAGTAAATAGTAGGATTAAAGCGCGGTAGGCATAGGGATGGATGGACGGGCATTGCATGGACAAGACAATTCATATAACAATCAAGATATAGGGCATTTGCAGATAAATAAGGTAAAGCATCCAAGTACTAAATAATCATAGGAATGTGTTCCATATATAGTCATACGTGCTCGTAATGAGAACTTGCACAACATCTTTTGTCCTGCCAGCCTCTTGCAGCGGGGACTCTAGGGAATCTACTAGCAATTAAGGTGCTCCTTTTAATAGAGCACCGGAGCAAAGTATTAACACTCCGTGAACACACGTGATCCTCATATCATACCCATTCCCTCCGGTTATCCCGATTCTTAACACTTTGGGTCCTTTGGTGCCGGACTATAATATGTGTATACAACTTGCAGGTATGATCATAAACAATAATATCATCATGAATCAATAACATGTTCAGATCTGAAATCATGGCACTCGGGACCTAGTGACAAGAATTAAGCATAACAAGTTACAACAAAGTCAAAAAGCACTAATAGATACTAGGCACCATGCCCTAACAATCCGATGCAATTACATGAACGATCTTATCCAATCCCTACCATCCCCATAGCCTACAGCGGGGGATTACTCACTCATGGATGGGGGAATGATGGATGGTTGATGGAGAAGCGATGGTGATGATCTCCTCCAATTCCCCGTCCCGGCAGGGTGCCATAACGGAGTTTCTGGTTCCGAATCGCGGTATCTAGTGGTGGCGGCGCAACGGAACTCTATCTTGAAAAACGTCAAACCCCTGTTTGTTTTAGGTCAGAGGGCTTTTATAGGCGAAAGGAGAGGTCGAGGCGGAGTCCGAGGCTGCCACACCACCCCCTGGTGCGGTCTGGCCTGGCTCGCGCGGCTAGGTGGTGTGGGACCCTCGTGGCTCTTCTTCGACTCGTCTTCTGGCTCCGTGAGTCTTCTGGTAAAATAGGAGTTTTGCGATATTTTCCGAGATTTTTCCTGAAAGTTGATTTCCTGCACAAAAACGAGACACCAAGGTAATTCTGCTGAAAACAGCGTTAGTCCGCATTAGGTGTATCCAAATCACACAAATTAGAGGAGAAACAATAGCAAAAGTGTTCGGGAAAGTAGATACGTTTTGTACATATCAACTCCCCCCAAACTTAGCTTATTGCTTGTCCTCAAGCAATTCAGTTGAAAATGGAGTGCGATAAAAGAAACTTTCACGAACACATTTGCTTCATAAGATGTATATATTCCCAGCATATGATCAAATACTTAGGCAATTCATAAGAAAGAGTATGCAAATAAGTTTACTCAGTAGTCATGCAAGCTATGAAGAGATTCCAACTCATTAATAATAAGCAACATGACACATAAGCATATGCAGGATTGTAGTGTTCATAAGAAGATATGATAAAGTGGTATCTCTCTTACCTTTATTTGGAGCAAAACATAAATGCCAAGGCACCTCTGAAGTTTAAGTGAAGACTAGAAATAAAAATATCAAAGATTCAAGTGTAAAAGTTATGTCGTAATTGACCGTGTTTGGGAACAAGCACATTACACTAAGAATGATGACTATGCTCTCGGGAAGGTGCTCAAAGAATAAATGGTGACTCAACATAAAAGTGAAAGAAAAAGATTTAAAAGTTTGAAAAGCTTCCAAATGTTGAAAGTATGGTACTCATTATATTTGAGCTCTCATTGCCCCTATCATAAGCATCTTTAGGTGATTAAGGTTAAAGTGAACAAATATGAGGATATGCTTGACAAGTTATAAGTTGAAAATCTCATGCCCCGTGCTTATGAGTACCAGACCTCATGCTACTCAACATTAGTTACGAGTAAGTTCTTGTCATTCTAAGTACATGTGTATCATAGAGAACCGCCAACGGGGTACCCCTTGCCCGATGATACGGAAGCTTTCCATATCAAAATGACAAGGCAAGCAGACAATGAGCATCTCAGCGATCTTTTTATTTGCTATTTTCATAGGTTTTTATTGAGGATGCTTCACAGATTGCTCACTATGGTTATGCTGCAAGTTTCCACCATGATTAGGCATGGCTTAGGCTAGCCGCCCAGGCGTTTCTCTAACACATATACAAACTCCATGAGCTTACAAGCTCCCCTTTTATTTCACACCGCCGGGATCCATAAGCAAAATAATCATGATATCAACTAATAAAGTGCAATGTTGAAAGCGTTCCCCATGGTAACATGGTTCTGCTAATCCACAAATTGCAAAGCGCAAGCATATACGCAACATAGATGGGCACAATGTATCAAGTTTATTAAGTGCAAAAAAGTAAAGTGTGCCATCAAGTTTGTGAGAGCTTTACTAACTAATTTTCTCATAACAAGCAAACATTTTTATTGGAAGAAAACAACGCATAATAAACATGCAAGGAATAACAATGATGCTAATAGGTAGATATGGTGGACTCTTGTTGACAACTTTGATTTTGGGGAGTTGGATACACGAGTAAAGCTTATACTCAGCACAAGTGAAGGCTAGCAATAGATAGGGAGTGACAATCGAGAGAGAAGTAACTGTCATAATCATGCTTGCGACAAAACAAAATAAATAGTGGCATAAAAGTGACACAAGAACTCTAAGGCAGAATAAATCATCGAGGCTTAACTGACTTTTTGTTTAGTCATATCCATGCGTGAGCATGTGCCAAGTCAATTCAAATAAAACATTCAGAGGAGGATACCACAATGTCATACCAAGTTATGAATAGAACAATGCAAGCAGATATTTACATGACATGTTACAAACTAGTAATGGATTGGTACTGATCATAAGAAAGCAAGAACTACTAAGCACCCATTAAATAACATACACCTTACTTGAAAAGACTAAGCATGCCCACAATGATGAGTATATGTACAAAAATGAAAACAAATAGAGTTCATACCAGCCTCTTACCACACCTCAAGTTGTCATAAATCATCATTGCCTTTCACTTATGTGACTTGAATAATAAGATAAAACCAAACCCCAAGGAATCACTGAGGAATGCTGAACCCTCCAACAAACTTTACAAAACCAGAGAAGAGCAACAAATATTTTTGGGTTTTCGATTTTAAAGGCAAGGTTCGAGGGAAAAGGCAAACAAAACAAAATCTTTTTCGGTTTTTCGAACCATCAAAATCAAGATGAAAAGAATGAAGCAAACAAAGGCTAAAAGATAAAGAAGTAAACAAAGAGAAATAACGAAATTTTTTTGGTCTTTTTGTGTTTTGGAAAGCAGAAATAAAGCAAGAACAAAAACTAAAAAGAAAGCGAAACATGGATATGCAAAGTACCATCTGAACATGATATGTAGATGAGTGTGATGTCGGTATACCTCCCCCCAAGCTTAGGCTTTTAGCCTAAGTGGGTATCAACCCCAACGTGGGTAGGAACTCCAAGCGGGCGAGTCATCATAAGAATGATTGTAGTTAGGCCCTTGCGAAGAAGAAAAACTCCCCAATCATAGGCATGCTGCTGGTACAAAGACTCCCCCTCATTTGAAGGCTGGACCGAATCGTCTGTAACCTCCCTTCCAGTATCCTGCTCTTGCTGGGAGAGCTCCCCTAGATATGTATCGAGCTCTTCCTCAGTGAGTGACCATCCTACCCTAGTATCAAGGTTAAACAAAACAGGCACAGACAAAAGAACAACACGCTCGGACTTACCCCTTCTCCAACCATCCTTGAGAAAGGTTATTTCATAAGATAAATCACTCAAATTAGCCCAAGAAGAAACGAATTTATGTTGTATCATGGAATTAAGGTCAAGTCTCTCTATGGGAAACTGTAAGTCTAAATGATGAGGTGCTACACCATGCAAAGCTAATAAACGAGAGGCAATGAGGCCTCCACAAATTCCACCTTTCTCGCGGTTAGCATCAAGACGGAAAGCTATTAAAGCACCCAAATTATAAGTCCTATCTCGTTTTAAGGTAGCTGAGATGAAGGCTAGATCATATGAGGATAATTTACTAGCAGTTTTCCTAGCAAGAATGCACTTTGAAATAAAGTAGGCAAAGTATCGAATAGACGGGAGGTGAATATTATGAATTTTACCACTCTCCTTTGAGAAGTTGCTTCCTTGGCAAATCTCTGCATACAAGTCCATGAGTGGTGTAGGTCGCTCTCTAATCCTCTCACACGAACCCCACTGCGGTTAATAGCTGCACAAAAATCATCAAAAGGGAGATTAACAGCTATATTGTATATTTTGTAATGAACCATGGGGTTAGGCAAGGAGCAACTAAATCGAAAATCATGCACCACAGACATAGTTAGTTTCACATATTGGTAAGATTCATCTTCCACAAAATGTTCCAATCCTGCATTAGCAATTAAAGTATGGAAATCTTGAGAAATCCCTGTAGCCCTCATGAATTAGAGGCATGGGTAGATAGAAGGAAAGACTTCCTCCTCACGGTGAACCTTCATAACCGCGGGCACCCTTAATTCATGTTGGTTGAGTTGGTGTTCATTCATCTCCTTTTCTGAAATTTAGACAACCATCATACAAGTGATTGCAAAGTGATTACATAATGAAAGGAACTACTTATAGGGACTTGTAAGATTCCTAAACATGTATCAAAACAATTTATCTAAGCATTGAACAAGCATGCAAGCTCACATAACCTATGACCTATAGTAGCAAAATACTCAAGATATAATCCACTAATTACAAATCTACTTAGACACATGGAGGAGTCAAATACCGGAGATCAAATGCTCCAAATATCAGCAGCAAGGATGGGCTAAGCAAGGAGATCGAAAATCACGAGAAAGAATAGCAAGAACACAGGTTTGAGCAAAGAACTCGTGTTTTCTCGGGAGAGAGAAATGAGTGGCATGTAGGAGAATAAGTGGAGGGCCAGGAGTGGCCCGCACCATGGCCAAGCGCGCCCTTGGTGTGGCCGCGCCACCAGGTGGTGTGCCTGCCTGGTGGGGCCCCCTAGGTTACTCCAAGTACTTCTCTGCCCCTTTTTTCACGTAAAAATTTAATATGAATTTTATGGAATTTTTTGAGACACTTTATTTTTTTTAGCAATTTTCAGGTATTGATGAATGATTTTCTGACAGAAAGATAATTTTGGAGTGATGCAATAACAAAACAAAACCTAAACTTCAGAAGTTGTAAGACACCCTATTATGCAAGCAACTAGCAATAGAAAAGTAAACTAAGTGAAAGCAAAAATTAAAATGGATAAAATAAAAGTAAGCAAAGATAATCATGGTGAAAAAATTGTTTTATTCATTAAAATCCCTTTGTTAACAACGTCGATCAGGTCTTGTTACCAAAACAATTTTATATGAAACAAAACTTTGCATTTCACTAAATGATTATGTTACCTCAACCTTGATAGCAATGGTCCCAAACATAACAAATTCATAGTTTTCTCGTGGTATGGGACAATATATTTCTCCAACTTGGATGCCCTCAATATTTTCAATTTAATTTAAGCCATAAGTCCTATCAATATTCTTGGGGAAATAGAAAGTAGGCTCCTTGTCATTAACATTAAAAGTTACCTTTCCTTGATTGCAATTAATGACAACACCTGCAGTATTAAGAAAAGGTCTCCCAAGAATAATAGACATATTATCATCTTTAGGCATTTCAAGCACAACAAAGTCAGTTAATATCAAGCAATTATGAGCCACTTGAACAGATACATCCTCACATATACCAACAGGAATAGTAGTAGATTTATCAGCCATTTGCAAAGATATGTCAGTTGGTATTGATTTCTCTAGTTGAAGTCTCTTGTAGAGAGAAAAAGGCATAACACTAACTCCTGCTCCCAATTCACACAAAGCATTTCTAACATAATTATTTTTAATAGAGCATGGAATAGTTGGAATCCCTAGGTCTCCAAGTTTCTTTGGAACCTTACCATTAAAGGAATAATTAGAAAGTAAAGTAGAAATTTCCTCATTAGGGATCTACTTTTTATTAGAGACAATATCCTTCATATACTTTGAATAAGGAGGTAATTTAATAGCATCAGTTAAAGGAATTTGCAAAAAT
Source organism: Avena eriantha (assembly GCA_910589775.1). Lineage (NCBI taxonomy): Eukaryota > Viridiplantae > Streptophyta > Magnoliopsida > Poales > Poaceae > Avena > Avena eriantha. The sequence continues at coordinate 357,217,935 of OU342745.1, forward strand.
AAAGGTTTCATACACTCACAAAACTTATTATAGTGTCTTTCTTCCTTTGACTTATGTTTCTTATCAGGGAAAGGCATTGGTTTTTGAACCCAGGGCTCTCTTTCACTGCCATGTTTATTAGCAACAAAATCTTCCTTGGTGTACTTAGCATTTTTAGTGTTCCTTTCAGGTTCTTCTTCAATTTCTTCTTTATCAGGAGCATCATTTTTCCTATTACCACTCTCAGTTTCATCATCAGAGACAGATATACTATTAGGATCTTTAGCAGGTTCACAAGATTCTACAACTATTTTATGTTTATTTTTCTTTCTCTTAGAAGAAGTACCTCTATTTTCAGTTTGTTGAGAATCCTGCTAAATCCTTTTAGGATGCCCTCAAGATATAGAGGATCCTGGGTGGCAGCACCACTTCTAGTTCTAATTTCATAAGCATGTTTTTCTTTAGAATCATTAACTAGCAAATCTTTTTGTACCTTAATAAGCTGATCAATTTGAGTTTGAACCATTTGGAAATGTTTAACAAGCATTTTAACACCATTGGAGGTTCTTTCCACAGTATCCCTTAACTCAATAATAGCTCTAGAGTTTTCCATCAAATGATTTTGCACTCCTTTGTTAAAATTATCTTGCTTAGCAATAAAGATATCAAACTCTTCTAAGCATTGATCAGGAGGTTTAGAATAAGGAATATCACCTTCATCAAAATGTTGAAGAGAGTGTACCTCAATAGTGGATGAGTGGGAGATTGGCTTACATAATTCATCTATAGGAGGTAAATTCTTCACATCTTTAGATTTAATACCCTTCTTAGCTTCCTTCATCACTTCATCATTTAGTTCAACCACTCCCCTCTTCTTTGGTGTTGGTGTTGGCTCAGGCTTAGTTAACTCAGGTGTAGTTGGCTCAGGTGGAGTTGACTCAGGTGAAGTCCAGTCATCATAATTCTTGCTTATTTTAGCCATTAATTTCTTAGCTTCTTTAGTAGTTCTCTTCCTGAAAACACAATCAACACAACTATCTAGGTACATCCTAGATTCTTCAATTAGTCCATTATAATATATATCAAGAAGCTCATTTTTAGGTAATGTACACATAGCATGTGCATGAATAAAAGCACAAAACCTTGCCCATGATTCAGGCAATATCTCCTTTTCTCCTTGTTTAAAATCAAAAAGTTCCTACAAAATGGCATGTCTAGCACTAGGTGGGAAATATTTCTGAAAGAAAGTATCAATCAAGCAATCAGGGTTATTAATAGATCCAGGTGGTAAATTATTAAACCAAGATTTAGCCTCTCCTTTCAGTGAAAAAGGGAAAAAATTAGCAACAAAGTAGGTGCACATCTTAATATCATCAGAAAATAGGCCACTCATGGTAGAAAGCTCAGTCATATGTGCTACAACACTTTCATTTTTAGTCCCACTAAAAGGTTCTTTCTCAACAATGGTTATGTAAGATAAATCAAGAGAGAAATCATAATCCTTATCTTTAATGTTTATGGGAGATGTAGCAAACTTAGCATTAGGAGACAATTTAGGTCTAACAGTATGTTTCTCAAGAAGACTCTTAATAACACTCCTACCATGAGTGTTTTCGCATTCTTTAATAAATTCATCAGTCATTTCTATATATCCATCTTCAATATCATAGCTCTCTCTAGACTCAGGTGAACTGACAGGTGTAGTGGTATCTTCATTAGGAGTTTCAGTATTTCCAGCTATAGTTCTAGCAATCGTAGCATCTAGGAAAGGACCTAATGAAACACTATTATCAAGCACAATAGAAGCAGCATCATAAGTATTAGAATTTTCAGATTCAGCAGAAGTAGCAGTATGTGTAGCATGTGTATGTGGTGGTGGTGGTGTGAGGAGCTTACTCATCACAGATGGTGAATCAAGAGCAACAGAGGTGATCAGAACTATACCTCTCCTTGTAGTGGATGGTAATATAGGAACCTTTCCATCATGAGATTTACCCATGATGAATGGATAGCAGCGAACAATAGTGATTCCGAGTGAACTTGATAAATAAAGCTATGCTCCCCGACAACGGTGCCAGAAAATAGTCTTGATGACCCACAAGTATAGGGGATCGCAACAGTCTTCGAGGGAAGTAAAACCCAATTTATTGATTCGACACAAGGGGAGCCAAAGAATATTTATAAGCCTTAACAACTGAGTTGTCAATTCAGCTGCACCTAGAAACAGTCTTGCTCACAGTAGTTTATCAGTAGCAATAGTTTTGTAGTAGCAATAACAAAGTAATAGCAGTAGTAAAAGTAAAGACAGTAGTAACAATTGTAGTAAATAGTAGGATTAAAGCGCGGTAGGCATAGGGATGGATGGACGGGCGTTGCATGGACAAGACAATTCATATAATAATCAAGATATAGGGCATTTGCAGATAAATAAGGTAAAGCATCCAAGTACTAAATAATCGTAGGCATGTGTTCCATATATAGTCATACGTGCTCGTAATGATAACTCGCACAACATCTTTTGTCCTCCCAGCCCATTGTAACGGGGCCTCTAGAGAATCTACTAGCAATTAAGGTGCTCCTTTTAATAGAGCACCAGAGCAAAGCATTAACACTCTGTGAACACACGTGATCCTCATATCACAGCCATTCCCTCCGGTTATCCCAATTCTTGTCACTTTAGGGCCTTTGGTGCCGGACAATAATATGTGTATACAACTTGCAGGTAAGATCATAAACAATAATATCATCATGAATCAATAACATGTTCAGATCTGAAATCATGGCACTCATGCCCTAGTGACAAGCATTAAGCATAACAAGTTGCAACAAAGTCAAAAATATCTGATAGATAGTAGGCACCATGACCTAACAATCCAATGCAATTACATGAACGATCTCATCCAATCCCTACCATCCCGATAGCCTACAGCAGGGGATTACTCACTCATGGATGGGGGAATCATGGATGGTTTATGGAGAAGCGATGGTGATGATGATGGCGATGATCTCCACCAATTCCCCATCCGTCAGGGTGCCAGAACGGAGTTTCTGGTTCCGAATCGCGGTGTCTGGTGGTGTCGGCGCAACAGAACTCTATCTGGAAAAACATCGAACCCCCCGTCTGTTTTAGGTTAGAGGGCTTTTATAGGCGAAAGGAGAGGTCGAGGCGGAGTCCAAGGCGGCCAGGTGGTGTGGTCCCCTCGTGGCTCTTCTTCGTCACATCTCCTGGCTCCGTGAGTCTTCTAGTAAAATAGGAGTTTTGCGATATTTTCCGGGCTTTTTCCTGAAAGTTGATTTCCTGCACAAAAACGAGACACCAAGGGAATTCTGCTGAAAAAAGCGTTAGTCCGCATTAGTTGTATCCAAATCACACAAATTAGAGGAGAAACAATAGCAAAAGTGTTCGGGAAAGTAGATACGTTTTGGATGTATCACATGTCACAGTTCTTTAGACTCTGTAGAGGTGCATCACTTTTCCCATAAGAGACTTTAGCCTTGTTGCGAATCTAAGTCGCGAGCTTGTCCACACTTCCTTAGTATGGGGCCCAGTCTAAGATCCAAGCCAGTACTACCCTCTCCGCGACCCCGCATGAAGACATGACCCCCCAGGACATGCCCCACCTCTGTTAGGCCCCTTTTTGGACCAGCTATAACTCTAATAGGCACCTGAAGACTCTATGAGACGGTTGTGCCCCTAGTAAGCTCCCTAAAGATCTGACTGTACCTCCGATAGCCTCTCACCGATAGTGACATGGGTATACCCTACAGGTACTCGAGTTTGGTATATACGGTCCAGATACGGCAGAAGCCCATGGTGTTGCCAAGGCCCGATGAAGAATTCGAGTGGCCCGTGGACTCTTGATTGCTTGCGAGACAAGAAGAAGCTTAAGATAGAAAGTTCAAAAGAAAAACCCTAATTTGTAACCGACTCGACCTGCTACCCAAGACCTAGCCTATCTATATAAAGGCTAGGAAGGGGCAGCGAGGAGGACAATCACCACCCTAGTTTCCACAACTCTCGTTAGATTGCATCTGTGCGCCCCTGTAATCTTCGATTCCTTCGTTATTTCCAAGAGAAGACAAGTAGGAGTAGGGACCTCTATGAGGCCTCATCCTGGGTAAAACTTGTGTCCCTGTGTGCTTGTTTGCTAGCCGATTGATGCCTCTAGCGCTCCCTCCTTCTCCAAAACCCAAGTCCATAACAATGGGCATTGACGAGTTAAACCCTCGTCAATTGGCGCCATCTGTGGGAATTGGGAGTGCTGATGTTGCGGTTTCTTCGGCCCGATCAACCGCGATCGACAACTTTGCAATAGCGGAGATTCGCCAGCTCTTCGGTGCATTTGACTTCACCGTCCACACGCCGGCTACTCGTCAGGCTTTCGAGTCCGTGGGCGATGGGATCATCCTAGCGATTGGGAGCTTATGCTTCCAGGTTGGTCAGCTGGGCACGCTTCGCATGCCTGACCAGCCAACGGCACCCTCGATTGCTCCAGCATCGTGGTTCCCTCCACCAATCGGCACCCTCAGCGAGCTTAACGCCCCGGCAACAGCCGGGAGCACGGATAGCGACATCAGTCGTGGATCTGATCTGGGTGACCTAGTGACAGAAGATGGAGCCTACAGCTCCGGATCTAAAAGTTGCGGGAGCAACAGCTTCCATAACCACTTCATGTGCGCCATCATCAATGCGGGCGATACCACTACCAATTGCGATAACCCTGGCACTGGGCCACCCAACGGTGGCATACCCAACGGCGGTCCACCTAATGGCGACATACCTAACGTCGGCCCCACCAATGGTGGCAACGGTGCACCCTTCAACAATGGAGCGGGAGGAGAACCACCGACCATAGTGAACGAACACACTAGAGAGTGTGTAGTGATCAGGCTCAATGACAACAAGTGGGCCCGCTGTCGAGAAGCTCTACGAGGCAATCCTCTGCCCCTAAACTCCCCGCAAGACATGCTGATGGGCTACCATTGGCTACTGAAGGAGGAATACTGACGCCAGCTACATGCAATCACGCAACTCGAGGCGCATAAAAAGGCGGCGGACAAGTCAAGCCTTTGGGGATCCGGGCTCTCCTCCCACGGAGGATCCTCCTCCAAAGGAAACGAGTACCTGGCCAACAAGAGAAGATTTCGACTGGCCCACCTCACCGAGGAGGAGCGTGTAGAAGCCGCGAAAGTCCTCGACTTCGGCTCCATGACGGTGGATACGCGAGGCAACGTGCTCCTGAAGACGCCGCAAGCCGCGGTAACAGCGGCCACCATGTACCTCTTCAACAACCAGCTGCTAGCTGGAGATCCACGAGCTGCCTTGCACCGATCTATGATCGGGGGCTTGGGGCTAGTCGAGGCGCCCTCGACAAAGAGCCCGCACCAGAGCCAAAGAAAAGCAAGCCTCTAGTAAAACACTACTCCTCACCCTCGTCCAGCGACGATAGCCACGATCTGTCTCGGCGTCACCGGTCACGGCAGCATGATCGTGACTACGATACACGTGATGACCTCACGCGGCGCAAAGTCGATAATATGCGGGCAATACGCGCCTGTTCGACTGACTCGGAAGAAGACGAGAATGAGCTCTGTGGCGCCAGATGCTTCAGCAGGGCCATCAGGCAGAAGCGAATGCTGAAAGGGTTCAAACTCCCATCGGAGAACCCAAAATTTGATGGTCTATGATGTCTACGCACTGCTATTCTTGTAGACAGTTGTCGGGCCTCCAAGTGCAGAGGTTTGTAGAACAGCAGATAGTTTTCCCTTAAGTGGATCACCCAAGGTTTATCGAACTCAGGGAGGAAGTGTTCAAAGGTATCCCCTCTCAAGGAACCCTGCAATCAAGATACAAGAAGTCTCTTGTGTCCCCAACACACCCAATACACTTGTCACGTGTATAGGTGCACTAGTTCGGCGAAGATATAGTGAAATACAAGTGGTATGGATATAAGACAACGGTGACAGAAAATAGCTTGATGGTGTGGAAGACACTAAAGGCAAACTAAAATAAAGATGGAAGAAAGCAAACATGTAACAAATCTCGTTGCAAACGCTGTTTCAATGTTTAGAAACAAGGCCTAGGGATCATACTTTCACTAGTGAACACTCTCATATAAATATTATCCCTTTATGATACTACTCTTAACTACTCTCCGGTTAGACACTTTAATCCATGGTAGGCTATAACAGCACACCTCAAAGTTCGCTTTCCGCATCTGGATAACCCCACACTGTCACCTTGAGCACTAGATGGTTCCAACAAATACCATAATTTCATAGAGACATCCAACTCAAAATATAACTCATAACACGTATTTGTAATCTCTAGCCTAAGTGCCACTATGGTGTGCACACTGTCAACTTCACACACATGGGGAGAGCAGAGATCTATTAAAGCACTTGAGTAGAAAGGTAGATCTACTTGATTACAAAGCTCATGATCACAATATGATCATGCATAGAGAGAGATGAACACATAGCTACCGGTAGAACCCTTAGCCTCGAGGAAGAACTACTCCCTCATCATCATGGGAATCAGCAACGGCGATGGAGATGGTGGTGGAGATCGATGGAGATGGCTCCGGGGGCACTTCCCCGTCCTGGCAGGGTGCCGGAACAGAGACTTTCTATCCCTCGAATCTCCCCTTCGGTGGCGGTGGCGCTGTGGAACTTTTCATGGCTGGAGGCTAGATTATTTAGGGTTTTTGCATCGGGAGGCATCTTATAGGCGAAGAGGCAAGGTCGCTAGGCGGCCAGGAGGCCCACACCACCTGGTGGCGTGGCCAGGGCTAGCCCGCACCACTACATGATGTGGCCGCCCTGTGGCCCCTCTCTGTCTTGTCTTCTGGCTCCGTGAGTCTTCCGGTAAAATATCAACTTTGGCTTTTGTCCCGTCCAATTCCAAGAATATTCATTTTCTGACTTTCTGGAACAAAAAACACCAGAAAACAAGCAACTGGCACTGTGGCATCTTGTTAATAGGTTAGTCCCAGAAAGTGTATAAAAAGTACTCCAAAGTGTGGACAAAACATAAGAAAGTAGATATAAACCAAGCATGGAACATAAAAAATTATAGATACGTTAGCAACGTATCATTCTACAAGACCCGAAAATCTGGTTGGATGACCACATCTCCTCCGTCAGACTACATGGTGGAAGTCGAAGCACGACCATGCAATTCCTGTAGCTACAGCTGCAGGGCGCCGCTCGCGCATGGCTCAACAACCTCCCGCGCGGATCCATTCGCAGCTGGGAAGAGCTGGTACACAGCTTCGTGCGCAACTTTAAGGGCACTTACAAAAGGCCCACATCAATCGAAGAACTGAGAAGCTGCCAGCAAAGATCGGGCGAATTACTATGCTCGTACATCCAGAGGTGGTCCATCATCAAGAACTCTGCAGAAAACATCTCGGACGACCGTGCAATCGATGCATTCAACGGCGGCGTTCGCCGTATAGAGCTCAAGGAGGAGCTGGGCCGCTTAAAGCCCAAAACGATCGACCACCTGATGGAAATCGCGAATCGGTGGGCTAACGGAGAAGACTCGGTGAAGAACCGTACCTACTCCGACGACCACGACCTCGGGCGCAGACGCGACCGCCGAGGCAAATGTCAGATGCGCGTCTACGATGACCACGACGAGGTCAACATGGTCACAGCCGGCTAGGCCGACAAACCCGACGACAACCGCAATAGCAGATACCGCGGTGGTGGATACCGCGACAGCGGAAAACCACGCAGGTGTGGCAACAACGCACTCGTGAAGAGGCACCCGCAACATCTATCGAGGACAAACTATCTGGGCCATGCAACATGCACTTCTACATCATTAAGCACGATGGCAAGAAGAAATCCAGCCACCTTCTCAAGGATTGCCATGAGTTCCTCAAAATTCATGAGAGCCTGGCCTAGATGAATCGTGATGCGGTCAATAGGGGCTATGGAGCCTCCCCAGGCGTTGTGGCACATGGAGCTCCTCCACCACCGCCCGGACCACCACCACCCGTGGCCGAACCGGTCCAGCATCACGGAGGCGAACCATACCCACAAGCCGTGGGCAACATGGGGATGATCCAAAAAGGGCGTCCTCAAATGAAGTGCAGAAGGCCATCACTCGCCAAGTCAACTTGGCGATAAACTCTCCACCTTCCACCACTGAGTACCTCAGTGGAAGCGACTCCTGCATCACCTTCGACAGGCATGATCACCCGCACCAAGTTCCTTGTCCAGGCCACTATCCCCTCGTACTCGAGGCGCATATTGGGGGTTTCGACATGAGTCGCGTCTTCATGGATGGCGGCAGCGGCATTAACCTCATGTTCGTGAATACCTTGCGTGCGATGAGGATCCCTTGACGTGTCTGGAAGTTTCAGACACGATGTTCCATGGCATCGTCCCATGGAAGGGCATATATCCCCTGGGTAAAATCAACCTTGACGTCATCTTCGGCACGCCGCAAAACTTTCGGCGAGAGCGCATCGACTTTGAAGTCGTCGACTGGCCTTCACAATACCACTGCCTCCTCGGACGCGTCGCGTTCGCAAGGTTCATGGCAGTGCCGCACTACGCCTACCTGCAGATGAAAATGCCAGGCCCAAACGGCGTAATCACAATCAACGGCAACTTCGAGAGGTCCGACGGCTGCGACAGGGAATTCAACAGAATCTCCAAGTCCTTCGGCATGCAGGAGGAACTCGCAAGATTAAAGGAGTCGACAGACAACAGTCTGCCTCCCCTGAGCAGACCAAGTTCACCAGACCTCTCCTTTGACTCGTCGGTGCACACGAAGAAAGTCCAGGTCCACCCAACGGACCCAACCAAGACGACCCTCATTGCCAACAACTTGAGCTCTGCATAGGAACTCACGCTTGTCGAATTCCTCCGTGAGCACTGGGAGATCTTTGCCTGGTGTCAAGCGGACATGCCAGGGGTTTCCAGGGAATTCGCCGAGCACTCACTCAACGTAAATCTAGACGCAAGGCCAGTCAAGCAGACAATTCGGCGACTGTCTGAATCGAGAGCAAAAGCAGTCAGAATAGAGATCAATAGACTCCTCGACGCAAAATTCATACGCGAGATCAAGGAAAGCACTTGGCTCGCTAACACCGTGCTTGTGCCTAAAAAATAAATGGATATCCTGCGGATGTGCGTGGACTCCACCTCCTTGAATAAGCACTACCCAAAGGACCACTTCCTGCTGCCGCGAATCGACCAAATCATCGATTCCACCGCGGGATGTGAGCGTCTCTACTTCCTCGATGCTACTCAGGCTACAATCAGATTCGAATGAAGGAAGAGGATCAGGAGAAAATGGCATTTACGATGCCCTTTGGTGTGTTCTGCTACAACACGGTGCCCTTCGGGCTAAAAATCGCAGGAGCCACTCATTAGCGGTGCATGCAGGCTTGCCTCAAGAATCAACTTGGTCACAACATCCAAGTATACGTTGACGACATCGTCATCAAAACCAAAGAGGAAGCCTCACTAATCGATGATCTACGTGAGACCTTCGCCAACCTCGACCGCTACCAGATCAAGCTCAATCCAGACAAATGCGCCTTCGGCGTGCCATCTAGGAAGTTACTCGGGTATCTCATCTCCACGAGAGGGATCAAAGCAAACCCGAAGAAAATAAAGGTCATACTAGCCATGGAGAAGCCGAAGAATGTAAGAGGCGTCCAGCAGCTGGCTGGGCAAATCGTGGCACTCAGTCGATTCATCAATCGCATGGGCAAAAAGGCATTGCCCTTCTACCAACTTCTCTGCAAAACTTACAAATTCGAGTGGACAGACGAGGCGCAAGAAGCATACGAGGGACCTCAAGCGTTTACTATCCACCTCGCCGGTACTGGTGACTCCACGCGAAAAAGAGCCGATGTTGCTCTACATCTCCGCCACCAACCAGGTGGTCAGCACGGTGCTTGTGGTGGAACAAACCGAAGAAAACAAGGTCCACAGGGTCTAGCGCCCAGTCTACTACCTCAGCGAGGTGCTCACACCAACAAAACAGCGGTACCCGCACTACTAGAAGCTAGCGTACGGCGTCTTCATGACAGCCAAGTGACTGCGCCACTACTTCTAGGAGCACTCAGTCATGGTGGTCAACAACGCCCCACTCGGTCATATACTCAATAACCCCGATGCAACTGGGCGAGTCGCGATTTGGGGAATCGAACTGTCTCCACGAGACATCACATACGAAAAGCGCGACGCGATCAAGTCGCAAGTCCTCCCTGATTTCCTCCTGCACTGGATGGAGAACCAGCTCCCCGACAAGCTAGATATGTCTGACCTCTGGACAATGCACTTCGATGGATCCAAACGAAAGGACGGAGCTAGTGCAGTTGTCATACTGACATCGCCCCAGGGAGACAAGCTGAAATACATTCTGCGAATGTAGTTCACTGCCTCCAACAATGAAGCTGAGTACGAGGCTCTAATCCATGGGATGCGGATGGCAAAAGCCTGTGGCGCCAAGATTCTCATCATCTACGGCAACTCCAAACTGGTGGTCAACCAAACGATGCACAAGTGCGACACACTGAGCGACAACATGATCGCCTATCGCGACCTCTATGACACACTCGAAGGAGACTTCGATGACTGTGAGATGCGACACGTAGGCTGCGAAAGCAACGAAGAGGCGGACACACTCGCCAACATTGGCTCCACCTGCGCCCCAATACCACCTAGGGTATTTCTCGAGCGCATCTGTGAATGCTCCATCAAGCCAAAGGCTCTAGAGAAGAAAGCAAGTGCGTCAACGGACTCGGGGGCTATGCCTCCCAACGAGTCAATGACACTCGACGACCTAGAGCTTGATACAGGACTCGAAGGACCAATGAGCGTCATGATGATCGAGCCATCTTGGACACAACCCTACATTACATACCTACACAGCAAGAGGCTGCCAGACGACCCGACTAACACACGGCAGATCACGCACCAATCCAAGGCATTCGCCCCTCATCAACGGCGAACTGTACAAGCGCAACATCACATGAGTGATCCAACGGTGCGTCTCCAAGAGGGACGGAAGGGCCATCCTCCTCGACATCCACGAAGGCACCTGCGGGCACCATGCTGGCAGTCGTGCCCTTGTTGCCAAAGCTCTGCGAGATGGATTCTACTAGCCCACGACCATGTGCGACGCCAAGGACATTGTCCAGCGCTGCAACGGTTGCCAACGATTCACGGATAAACCTCATGCACCTGGCACGGAACTCTGGCCAATACCATTGGCTTGGCCCTTCGTGCAATGGGGACTCGGCATGGTCGGCAAGCTCCCGAAATCCTCGCCAGGAGGTTACATTTACCTCTTGGTCGCAGTCGACAAGTTCACCAAGTGGAATGAGGCCATGCCGGTGACAAATCAATCAGGAGCCAGCGTTGTCAAGTTCTTCGAATCCATTGTCTACCACTTTGGAGTGCCACACAACATCATCACGGACAATGGGACGAACTTCACCTCAAAGGAGTTCCAGGAATTCTGCGAAAACCTAGGAATCAACATAAGCTACGCCTCGGTGGCTCACCCGCAGACCAACGATCAAGTCGAAAAGGCCAAAGGCCTTGTCTGTGGTGGAATCAAGAAGTGACTCCTATGGCCACTCGAACAAGCCGCCGTATGCTGGCCAGACGAGCTGCAATCCGTACTCTGGAGCTTACGCACAACTCCAAAAAGTGCCACGGGATACACCCCATTCTTCATGGTGCATGGTGCTTAAGCGGTGCTACCCACAGAAGTACGCTAGAAAGCCCCACGGGTGGTCGCTTATAGCGAGCAGGAGTCAACTCTTGCACTCGAAGACTCCGTCGACCTTCTTGACGAGGCACGGGAAATCGCAGCGGAGAGATCAACGATCTACCAACAAAGTCTCCGTAACTACCACAACATAAGGCTACGACCCAGATCCTTCATCGAAGGAGACCTGGTCCTGCAACTGAAGCAGCAAGGGCATCTCAAGCTCGAGTCCCCTTGGGAGGGACCTTATGTGATTACATAAGTAATCCCAGGTGGCGCCTATCGCCTTAAAGATCTCGAGACAGGATTCGCATACTCCAATCCCTGGAACGTCGCGCAGCTGAGACGCTTCTACCCCTAGTCGTTTTTACATTTACAAATAAGGCTATTCAGCCAGGCTACTTAGCCACACATTGTACCTCGTACTATTCTGCGAATAAATAAAGCTAAGTGCCCCAAAACTCTGTGTTTCCCTTATTTTCTTGCAATTTTATCACTCGGGGGCTACACCACCCTTTACACCCTCGTTCTACGAACAAATCACAGTTTCCCGAGTAGTTGACACAACATCAATCGAAACCTTGATAAACACCAACCCAGTTTCAACGCACCTGATAGGTCGGCAAGGTGCTGAGATAATCAGAAGTCAAGCTAACGAAAAGGAACTGCAGAGTACAAATACACTCGCAGGATATAAAAGCTAGCAAGCTCTTCACATATCAATGAGTATTAATTACATCCAACATATTCATATGAACTTTACAACACTTGTACAATCATGTGCAGGATACAAGTCACGCTAGTACTACAACAGAAGAACCTCCATTTGTTCCTCGAAGAAATCGACAATTTCTTCTGCTAGGCGATCAACCGCTTGGTAGTACGGAACCATGTCCCAGATCATACCTTCTGGCGGAGGTGGCAGCCCAGCGGCAATAGCTGCAACATCTACGTCCGGCCTATGCAGTCGCACCAGTGACAATGCAGCTTTAGCACCAGCTACCAACTGCTGCCACACGCACTCGTGAACCGCACTCAAATCTTGAAACTTCTCCAGGAGGGCCAGCAGGCTTGAAGGGACGGCGTCCAACGGGAACATCGTTTGATAAATATGCCTAAGGCATGACTATGCCTTCTTCAAGCATTGGAGCACTCGAGAAGAATGATCCTGTAGGGTCGCCAAGGCAACCGCACGATCGTGGTCAACCCAAAAGTACCCACTCGCCTGTAATTGCTCCTGGGTCAAGCCATTCATTCGAATAGCGACTCGGTCCTTCTCATCCTGCGGATGACAAGCACTGACAACTACACCAACCAAAATGGCAAAGTGTGAAGACAAGGCATCACTGCGACTGACTAAAATAAAATATGAGAGGGAAGAAATCTAACATTTGAACTGCTCATTCAGCTGGGCCACCTCCTCCAAGAGATACTTCTCACGGGCAGTGGCCTTCTCCGCCTTCGACTTCCATACATCTGTGCTACCATAGAGGATGGGAAACTCATGATCCAACTGCTTAATGCGATCACGCAATCGCGAAAGCAATGACAACTCCTCCACCTTTGAGCGCGGCTATGCCAAGGTTTCATCAGTGGATGGAGCATCACGAGGATCACTCGAAGGACCACTCGACGTACCCTATCACAAATCAAGCAAGAGCAAATGAGGGACCAAGAATACGTTGATAAAAGGCACGAATGCATTCAAGCACAGCAAAAGTCTCGACAGGGATACTCCCACAAAAGCATAGTTTCAACACAAAATAAACTACAACTATTACAAATTAGCTACTAAGGAGAAGTCTACTTCTTTGACTTCGACTTGGACTTCGGGGGCCTCATCGAATCCGTGGCGGTCTCTAACGCCAAAGAATTTCTGGTGCCAGCCCTTGATGCCGCAGCCTTCACTGCCTTCTTCGCTCGCTGCAGCTCTTCGAAGTATTTGGCGATTGTATTGATGAGATGCGGCCCATACTTACCACAGCCAGTAGTGAACGGAGCAAACACTACCTGTTTTCCATCTGCGCCGACGGGCATCGCCTTGGAGATTGTGGCGGGGTCCACCTCCACACCATGGGCTTGCACCATCGCGAGTGCCATGGTGACGCCGATAGACAGCTAGGAGTTCCTGAAGTCCATGGGAATATCCCCAGCAAGGGATTACACTAGGTCCTCAAGGTTGTCAATTAGCTCAGCTTTGGCGGTTAGATCCTCGCGTATACGACTGAGCACACCATTGGCCTTTGTCAGCGTCCCCTCAAGGGAAGCGTTGCGGTCTTCGACTACGACGACAACACCGGCCAATGCATCTTCGCGACGAAGGGCCTAGGCGTCAAAGCTCAGGCCGCTGTCATCTGCATACAGCGAAGTGTTATCACAATAACATGATGTCGAAGCAAGAAACAATGAAAATTCAGTTGAAAGAATACACGAGAGGGACTTAGCAATCGAGACAAGTTGCTCCTCGAACAACTTTTCCCTCTCAGCATTGGAGGCGCGCAAGTCCCCTTCGCGTTTTCGCAAGCCCTCTTTGCGCTTTTGCGACTCCTCCAGGTCACGATTGCTTCGTCGCGACTCTTCGCCGCCGTGGCAAGTGCCTTTTCAAGGGAAGCAGCATGACGAAGAAGTTTGTTATGCTCAACTGCAAAGCACAAGCCGTATCATCAGTTGAGTCTAGAAATTTTGCAAAGACAAAGAAAAAGACAAAACTAACCTTTAACAATGCAATGGCGATTGTCCAGACGCACATGTTGTTGACCCATGTCAAGGACTTGCTCCACCAAGTGAGAAGCTTCCTTCATGATGAGCTGCATCAGAAGAAAACAAAGTTCAGAAACAACACCAAGTATATACTCGACTGCCAAAACAGCAAAATGGTGCTTACATGATCCTCCAGAGACTCTGAAGATGACTGTTGCGCAGTCTTCCGGGCAACCATCTGGTGTGCCCCAGCATGCGGGGAACTCGACAAGTTGTGCCCGGAGTGGGCCGCTAATGGAGGAGAGGAAGATTGTTCGGCCATTTCCTTGGCCTTGGAGTCTACTAGCTATAGTTCTGTAGGAAGAAAGAATTACTTCATTTGAATAATGACCACACTAGTAGTTGAGACTTATCTATCGTGGTCATTAGATGGTATTATAACTTGTTCACTTCATGTTGTTTCTTTAAGCTTAATTAAGAGTGGTAACACTTCTATTTGAGTCATGTTTTCTTAACATTATAGTTGAATACAATCATTTATTTCCTTACAAATGAGTGGTTATAGTAATTCATAATATGGAAACAACATTACTTAACTACTTAAATTATCTTTGGATTTTTAGTATATCTATAAACTTGTGGTTGCAGTAATGTTAAATGGTTTTATTAAGTCAAAAATATCATTCTCGGAGATTTTATATTTGATAAGAATCCTTTTGGAAAAGAATATACATTTATCGGTGAATGGTATTTCAACAAAATTGTATTTAAAATGTTTTGAACTATTTTGTCTTCATATTATTAATACTTAATACCAATACTACTTTTAGACATTTAATGGACAATATTAGAGTTATTACCAGTTTTATACATACTTTTATGAATTACCAACTTAGGAAATAGGTTTAATTCAAGTTATTAGGGGATTAGGTTTTTATTTACTTCAAAAGTGTAATATTATCTTTTTAACTTGGAGTTATTATTTTCATGATCATTTTGGTATCTTATATATATTTATGATTTTTAAATAATAAGATATGATTTTGATAAGTTTTATCACTTTATAAAGTCTTAATAAATAATAATATTTAGTTAAGTGACACAAAAATATATGAAACGAGTTTATAAATGTTTATTTTGTTTTTCTAAGAATTTTGATATCTAATACTTATTTTTAAGAACTTTCAATAATAAAACATACTTATTTAAGATTTATCCTTAATAGGTTATTTACTACTAATAATAACTATCTTATTTAAGTTGGAAAATAAATTATGATAATAGGTTTATATTATAGATTTTATTTTTCTGAATATTTTGATATATTATATATATTTTTCTAAATTATAAAACAAAAGATATTGAATTAACAAGATTTAATCATTTTTTGGAATTATTAAAAGAATATACCTAAATGGTTTATTGTGTCACAACTAACGTAAGCATGACACAACCCTGGCTATTAAAACTTTTTGTACTAACCTAGACCCAACTCGCAACACTAGTTGGTGGGGCTCCCACCACGTCACATGCCATGTTGGCACGGACCGAGTCAAACCGACTGACTGGGCTAGGGCGACGTCATTCGACTCGACCATGACATCAGCACACCGGGACACAGCGGCTGAACGCTGGCAAGGCTACCGCTCGATGTTGGGGCTTCATCTAGAAATACTACGGTTGGTTTTAGATGCGGGCGAGCGAGTGGAGTCGATTAAGGGCAACACCGCTACCTAATGGTCACCGGAGTATCTCTAGTGACAAGTGATGTCTACGCACTTCTATTCTTGTAGACAGTTGTTGGGCCTCCAAGTGCAGAGGTTTGTAGAACAGCAGCAAGTTTCCCCTAAGTGGATTACCCAAGGTTTATCGAACTTAGGGAGGAAGTGGTCAAAGGTATTCCCTCTCAAGCAATCCTGCAATCAAGATACAAGTCTCTTGTGTCCCCAACACACCCAATACACTTGTGCGGTGTATATGTGCACTAGTTCGGCGAAGAGATAGTAAAATACAAGTGGTATGGATATAAGACAACGGTGCTAGAAAATAGCTTGATGGTGTGGAAGAGACTAAAGGCAAACTAAAATAAAGATGGAAGCAAGCAAACATGTAAAACATCTAGTTGCAAACAGTGTTTCAATGCTTAGAAACAAGGCCTAGAGATCATACTTTCACTAGTGAACACTCTCATATAAATATATTCTCTTCATGATACTAATCTGAACTACTCTCCGGTTGGACACTCTAATCCATGGTAGGGCTATAACAACACACCTCAAAGTTCACTTTTCCCATCTAGATAACCCCACACTATCACCTTGAGCACTAGATGGTTCCAACAAACACCACAATTTCATAGAGACATCCAACTCCAAATATAACTCATAACAAGTATTTGTAATCTCTAGCCTAAGTACCACCATGGTGTGCACACTATCACTTTCACACACATGGGAAGAGCAAAGATCTATTAAAGCACTTGAGTAGCAAGGTAGATCTACTTGATTACAAAGCTCATGATCACAATATGATCATGCATAGAGAGATATGAACACATAGCTACCGGTAGAACCCTTAGCCTCGAGAGAGAACTACTCCCTCATCATCATGGGAATCAACACCGGCGATGGAGATGGTGGTGGAGATCGATGGAGATGGCTTCAGGGGCACTTCCCTGTCCCGGCAGGGTGCCGAAATAGAGACTTTCTGTCCCCCGAATCTCCCCTTCACCGGCGGCGGTGCTACATAACTTTTCGTGGCTGGAGGCCGTTCAATTTTGGGTTTTCGCATCAGGAGGCATCTTATCGGCGAAGAGGCAAGGTCGATGGGCGGGCAGGGGGCCCACACCACCTGGTGGCGCGGCCAGGGCTATCCCGCGCCACCATATGGTGTGCCCACCCTGGTGCTCTACTCCATCTCTACTTTGTGTTTCTGTGTTGCTCCGGGAAAAATAGGCATATTGGCTTTTGTCCCGTCCAATTCCCAGAATATTCA
The DNA here is from genome assembly GCA_910589775.1 of Avena eriantha. Taxonomy (NCBI): domain Eukaryota; kingdom Viridiplantae; phylum Streptophyta; class Magnoliopsida; order Poales; family Poaceae; genus Avena; species Avena eriantha. The sequence continues at coordinate 357,235,354 of OU342745.1, forward strand.
TTTTCTGACTTTCTAGAACCAAAAACAGCAGAAAACAGGCAACTGGCACTATGGCATCTTGTTAATAGGTGAGTTCCAGAAAATGCATAGAAGTACCTCAAAGTGTGGACAAAGCAAAGCAAAGTAGATACTAAACAAGAATGGAAAATCAAAAATTATAGATATGTTTGCAACGTATCGACAAGCTTCTGCGATAGCGGATGGTAGGACACAACTGACGGTGATGCAACGTACAAAGAATGAATTGAATTGGAATATTCGGTCTAGGGGCTCACCAAGAGTATGATGGAGAGGTCAGCGGTGCCAGGCGAGCTCGGGATACGGCGAATCGACGGTCATGGTGGTGGCGGCCGACGAGATGTTGGGCTCGATTCCTTGCAAACCGAGGCATGCCTGCTTGCGTTCCGGGTTGGAGATGAACGAGAAGACCAAGGCAAGCATGATGGTGCCAAGAGCTGGTTCGGAGGTGGTCTGAGGTGGCGAGGACAGCGAACTCCAGCGAGCTAGGGTTTGGTGACCTCTGTGGAGAGGATAAGAACAAGAGGGAGGGGAAATGGCGATGAGGATGGAAAGGAACGTCGTGGTTGCGGTCTTATCCTCCTCCCTAGTGACGGATATCCATCACAGTGGTCAAAAACTAGCTAACGGCATCGGGCGGTGATGAGGCGCTCCAGCGAGCTTCCTATGTGCGTGGGGGTGATGACGGCGGCGGTTTCGCAGAAACCCCCTAGAAATTCTTCTGTCTCAACCCGCGGTCCACCTCCCATCCCACCTATCAGTTAGAGAGTGAGATGAGTCGGGTTGTTGTTGGGTTTCTGCTGGAGCACGACTGGGTGAGCGAAAGATTATGGTTGCTACGCTTGGCGGCGTGTAGGAGATGGGCTGCGGCCAAAGCTAGACTGCTTTGCTCTCTTCTCTTTCTTTTTCTTTATTCAGTTTCTATTTTCTATTTTTTCAAAACCTTTTCCAAATTTGGTTTTCTCAATGTTTAAAGTGTCCAAAATTTTATGGAACAAATAAAATACTGCAGGGATCTTTTGAGTCTAAGTGGTGCTTATACGTTTCATGATTTTTCATAAATTTTAACTATTAGGAAAGTATTCTATTGATGGCAATATTTATTCCTTAGGGTTTAATATTTTTTTTAGAATCCAAAAGCCTTATCAAAAATATTTTGTTCTCACCATGATAATTATAATGATAAAGATTTAAAATGGTTAATGACATATATAGAATCTATTTCATACTTAACCTCATAAAGGAATTATATATTTGTTCATTATAAGGTATTAAACCTTGTGGATCATAATATGATGATTTTAGTTTCATGGTTCTCCATATTAGGTGATTTCTCCTATTCAAACTCTACTTAGTTTGTGGGGTTTAGAAATACCATAAAACAATCTTGGTTAACTCATTATGCATGAATATTAATCATTAATGAGGAAATGAAAATGTTCATTTCCAAATAATGGCCATGAGTTTTGGGAAGGTTTAATAGACTCATATCTATTATGGATATGGATGAATATTAAGATCTTGGATGAATTGCCTTCATGTTTTATGGCCATGGATAATAACTCAACTTAGAGTGAGCTATTTGAGATTACTTTCCTAATGTGATCTTGATGGTATATGAGACTAAGTCTTTATTAGGGTTTAAGACAATAAGGTGGACAAGTATTCCATCAATACACTCTCAACTGGTATTCTACTTATCTCTTAGACACTTCATTTCACTAAGAGATACTATTCATTAACTGCCTAAAAATAAGAATTGGTTTTACTACCATCTAGATTCTAAGGTTTTTGGGAAGAGAAGTAGACAGGGTTCTGTTCATGGCTTGGTAAGACCTACTTAAAGGTTTCTCAAGAATTCCTATCCTCATTCCTTCACTAGGCTTGTCTTTATTTAAGGAATTCTTTTCCTAAATATTCTATGTATATCACCCTTATCTTATTCACAAAGATCACATCCTTCTGAATAAGTTAATCACCTGACTCCACCATATCCATCATCAGATGATGGCATGGTCATGTCACTTCAACTATTCACATTCTCCATTCTTACTCCTAGTGTATAACTTCCATTTCTTAGCTAACTTTGATGAATCCATCAATGTAAGTACTTCTAACTCCATCCATAAACTCCTTTATAATAACCTTGCCTCTACTTTCAAGACTTGCAAGACTACAATCCTCTCTATATCACATAGTATATCAATCCTCTGGAATGGGTATGGTACTACTCCCCATAATACAAGATTGTTCTTGTAATGGTTTGGTCAAGATACTATGCCTCCAACTACTCCATACAACTCATATTATATACTTCATCATTCTCTAGCTTGACTTCTCATGATCAAGCTAGATGATTCAGCTTACTAGGGCTTGCCTAATTTGGTGTACTCACAAGTCTACTTCATCATCTAGGCATCTATTCTCAAGTGTCGTGAGAATAATGACCATCATCCTTAGATCATGCTAAACTTAGGCTTCTATTTGTCTGATCAAGATCCATCATCAACTAAGTAACAATCTTATACTAATCTCTTTATCGGGTCTATCTTGTTAAGGAAGCTTACTTTAAGTTTATACCACTTGGCTTAACAAGATTATTATTTGATACACTAACACTACTATCTTTCTCATAGCTCCATAAATACTAGATTAACCCTTAGGTTTAGATACTTCTTCTAGTTAACTCATAAGTGAATTAACTCCTCCAACACCAGATGGATTGATCTCCACTAAGGATCACATTCCATTGATGATGGCACATTCTACCTTATCCATCTCCTTCTTATTAATTTACTTAGAGTCTTTGGGAGGTCAATATGACAAGTTAAAGCTAAGAGTCAATAAGTACTAGGTCAAGAATTGATCACTCAACATTGATGATCAATTGACACTAGGACTTGATTAAATAGGAATGTCATATATTAATATGACAACAAAGATATGTGATGAATGGGCTTGGATTGACTTCCTTTTCTACTCTATTTTTAATAAGAGCTAGTGTTTAGGAACTACCATGATTATCATGGTAGGAATAACTTATGGCAAACAAGTGCATCAAGATTTAGTTATGAGTTTCTTTACTTGGAGATATACACTCAATTGGGTATTCAAGAGTTGTTGTAATGAATACCATTATTAAACAATTTGTTGTGGTTTTAGCTTGGTTCTATTTGATCTACCCATTTTTTGAGGGTTAAAAAGTGGGGAAAACCCACTGCATTTTTTTCATTTATATATAAAAAGTTACATATAGTACATCAGGATAGCATACCAGAGGTAATTTACATCATTTGCAGTTCTAGCCATTCCTTGAATGGTTGGGAATGCTTCTTTTTTATTCTGTATGCTAGCCATCTTAGCTCCTCCAGGTAAATTACCTTCCAAGATTGAAAGCTAGGGTTTAGGTCTTTGAAAATTATGTTGTTTCTGCATATCTAGATACTCCAGGCAGCAAGAATGATGATCTCCATTGCAAAGTGAACATTGAGCTTATGCTTGATATCAGACAGAGCTTCTAAAATTGATAAATTTGCAGTTCTTGTAGGGCAGATGAAATCTCAGCATGTAACAGCAAAGATGCAGTCAAAGAAAATGTGGATTAAATATTTCTTCATTGGTGCAGCTCATGATGGCACAGTTGTAAGATGGCAAAGCAAATTGTTTTCTTCTCACCAGATTTCTTGAATTTAGTCTATCCAACAGCAGGAGCCAAAAAAAGAATTTGTGTTTTTGTTGGCAAGAGGATTTCCAAATCCAAGAGAAGTGTGGGGCAGTGGGAGTATGACCAATCATGGAGCAGTAGGCCCTTTTTACATAGAAAACCTCAGATCCCCAAATGTAGCTCCACTTGTACTTTTGTCCAACTTGAAGACTATCATGAAAAAATTTCTTCCATTGTCAAAAATACAGAGTATGCCTGCTGGGACAAAGGCAAATGGAAGTTGTCTTCCAGGAATTCTGCTTAAATGAAATCATGCACAGTTTTGTTTGTGTTTTTTCAAATGAGAGTAAATGTGGGAATTTATTGTGCATACATTCATCATGCCACAAATCTATCCAAATGTATGCTGATTTTCTAGAGCCAATATTGCATTTAGCCATGGTTTTGTATAAATCAATGAGCTTTATGTGCGCCTTCCACCAAAAAGAACCCTCAAGGCTTCTACCAGGTAATTTGCCATCATGATAATAAGTATTCCAAATAAGGTTCACCCAATGTGTATCATGGTTATTAAAGAATTTATCCAAGTTTTTCAGCAATAGAGCATTATTTTGAATACTAAGATTAAGTACTCCCAACCCTCCCTGGTTTTTTGGTATGAAAATTTTAGTCCAGGCAACTAGTGCATTACCTTTAGCCTGAACATCATTAGTTTTCTTCCTCAATAGGCAGTGTATCATGTATTTGATGATATATTCTTTTATGGGGATTGGGATATCCAAACAGCACATGAAAAACAAGGGGAGAGCGGATAGAACATATTTGACCAGCTGTAATTTCCCTCCATAGTTTAGGAAGTCTGCAATGCCACACAATCTCCTTTCCACTCTTTGAACAATTGGGAGGAAGTATTCAAGGGAAGGTTTAGTAATTCCTAGAGGTAATCCCAGGTAGGTAAAAGGCAAACTTCCACTCTGGCAGCAAAGAGTTTTAGCAAAATGTGACAGTCTCTCTTGTTCCATATTAATTGGCATCAAGCTTGATTTCATGTAATTAACTTTCAGTCCAGTTGAGATGGCAAAAGTGTGCAGAAGTGCCCTTAAAGATATAAGCTCCCTTGAATTAGCTTTTAGGACAACCAGTGTGTCATAAACATATTGGATTACTGGAAAACCTAGGAAGGAAGGGTAATTTAAAGGATCAGCCAGGTTGTTTTGAGTCATTGCTTTGTTTAATATTGATTGAAGCAAATCAGCTGCCAGAACAAACAGGAGAGGAGATAGAGGGCCCCCTATCTAACTCCTCTTTTATAGTAGAACTTTTTCCCAGGAACTCCATTCAAGAGAATAGCCGAAGTGCCAGACTCAAAGATCATGTCCATCCATTTAATCCATTTTTCTCCAAAACCTTTGGCTTTGAGGATGCTTATAATGGCAGAGTGTTCAATCATATCAAAAGCCTTTTCAAAATCTAATTTTAGAACAGCTATTTCCTCCTTAGATTTGTGACACTAGAAAAGATATTAAAAGGCCCACCGTAAACAGACCTGAATAGATCTCTTTTTGAGGAACCCATGTTGATTTTTATGAATAAGCTTTAGAAAAAAAATTGTAATCTGTTTGCCAAAAGTTTTGTGATAATCTTGAGGACACTATTGAGAAGTGAAATTGGTCTAAAATCAGAGGGTGTCACAGGGTTCTCAATCTTGGGAATGAGAGTGATAAAGGAGGAACTAATACTTTCCAAAGAGATTTCCTCATTGTAAAAATCCAAAATGAGTTGTTTGATATCACTGCCAATAATATTCCAACAATTTTTGATGAATTCATTATTAATCCCATGAGCCCAGGAGATTTTTTATTAGGAAGATTTCTAATTGCATCTTCAATTTCTTGATCAGAAAAAGGGCTTTCCAAGGGTGAACTTGTTGCACTGTCCATACACATGCCATAGAAATCAGCCAGATTGTAATGCATTTTAACTTTTTCATAAGTACCAAGTTTGTCTTTGTAAGCATTCCATAAGAGTTTAGCTTTATCCTCATGGTCATGAATTTATTGATTAGTTTCATTCTTTAGGACAGATATATAATTGTGTCTATAACTGATAGTACCTTTGGAATGAAAAACCTTTGTATTTTCATTCCCCAACTTCACCCATTTGATTTTCCCTCTTTGTTTCAAGTAAGCATTCTGATTTTGGAGCAGTAAAATAACATGGGATTTTAGCACATCTCTCAGATTCCATTCAGTAATTGTTAAGGTTCTCATCTCTTCAATAATTTCCAAGAAATCAATAGTCTCATTAACTTTCTTGATCAACATATTAAGGCAAGGTAAGTTTTTGCCCAAAGTTTGAGACCTCTTCTTACATTTTTAAGTTTTGCATTAATTTTCTGGGCACTATCAGCATAAGAAACTAGAATGTTCCATGCATTTTGAACAATTTGCTTGAATTCACTATGTTGTAACTAGAAGTTCTCAAACCTAAAGATCTGTGCCTTGGGGATGTTAGTGCCACTAGAAATTACACAATGAAGATGATCATAGGTGGGCTTAGTCAGAGGGTAAACAAAAGTAGAAGGGTAATTCTGAGTCCATGATGAGGAAGTGAAAAACCAGTCTAATCTTTCAAGAAGTGGATCTTTCTACATGTTGCTCTAGGTGAACTTTCTTCCTTTTAGAGGAAGTTCTAAAAGTCCCAAATTACTAATAGCTTCATTGAACAGAAGCATGTCATTAACATCCCCCCTTGTCTGTTTCTATCAGTAGGTTTTCTGATGAAGTTAAAATCTCCCAGGATTAGCAATCCATGACATTAGGCATATCAATATTAGAGAACCATTCAAGGAAAGCAGCCTTCCTTTCAAGTTGGCAGGGACCATAGATGTTTGTCAAAACCCAAGAATCATTAGAGATGTTAGAGTTGAAAGTCACACTCAAAGAGAAATAATTTTGGAAGGCCACTTGTCCAGTGAAGGAAGAACTATTCTAGATGATAATAACCCCTCTAGAAGCACCAATGGAGGGAAAGAATTCAAATTTATCAAATTTATTAGGGCATAATTTTCTAAGATAAGCTAAGTCAAAGGATTCCCTTTTGGTTTCTTGTAGACATATGATGCCCATAGATCAAATTATATTACCCACAGATAAGGTTTTAGTAAAGGTCATATTGAAACTTATCGCAATCAACTTGATGATCTACTTTAGTTCCACCAAGTTAAGAGAAGCTTCAATCACTTTTTATTTAAAAGCACAAAAATTATCCGAATTTTCTATGCATGAATGCAATGCACACACCTCATCTCAGCTTATTTCTAAGCTCTAATGCTGGGATGTTACACATAATCCCCGAAACCCTTGATCTTGATGATGAGATGCAGTCAAGCTTTTATTAGCGATTGGTTAACATTGGGTTGGTGTTGAGTATAGTTCTCATCCAGTGCATTTAATCCGTTTGTATACTGCAGTTCAGTTTTACACATGCAAGCTAGTTCTAGGGCTAGATCTACGGTGAACTGTAATAATAAATTCAAATTTTGTATTGATTGATCTACAACTGATGATGATTTGGGAGGCCACTCGACATGTTTTGCTTGATTGGTCTCAAGGGCGGAGGTCCCTTTAATTTGGGAAAGTTAGGGCAGTTGCTGCCCTACCCTGATTTTTGCCAAAATTTCAAGTATATGTAATTATGTATGCATCTCTAGCATCCGTAGTAGATAGAGCTCATCATGTTCGTCCGTTCATCTATTCCTGGGTGTTCAATATCTGTACTGCTCGATAATAAACTCCACCAATGTGATTCCTAGACCTTGGAAGTAGTACTAATATAATTAGCGTTCACGCTATCTAGAGTTAAGACTTTAATTTGTGTACTTTGATAAGAAAATTGCTCCACTTTACTTTCTTAGCTGATCCTGTATTGTACTCTATTAGCAAATATTGTACTATTTCACAATTATTAACAGCTGGTAGAGACATTATCTGTCCATGGGAATTTTTTTGCAGTGTTCGGGAAAGAAGCTCAAGCTTGGAGAGACTCATCATCGAAGAAGACAAGAGAGCCCTGTGCAGTCTGGATGGAGGGGCGAGCCAGGAACACCCATGTGGAGAACACCTATGACGAGTTCTGAAAAGACGATGTTAATACCGGGAGGGTTAGACGTGTGGAGCATACCCAACTCCTTTTTGCCTATGTTTGGCGGTGAGTATCCAGAGGCCATCAAGCTAAAGATATGCAAAGCCTGCAGCTCAGACATCGACCTGAAGAAGCAAGATGGCAAGGTAATCCTTGACGAAGGATGGCTAGATTTTGTCAAATCACATGACTTGAAGGTAGGATACTTTGTGGTATTCAAGAAGCTTGACACCACTTCCTTTAAGGTGATAGTATTTGATCATGATAACTCTGAGAAGGTGATCAGATGTGCAGGTTATCACCCATCATTTGATGGACAATTTACTATATCATAGGTGTATTAATGTAGTGACTGTTCGCTTCTAATTATAACTATTCTGTAAAGAGGTGCTTGAACACCTTTCGTTATCATGCATCGTGTTAGAACACCTTGGTACTTGATCGCGCTAGGCTCCAATATGGAGGTATTTATTGTACTATGTTTGTAGCAAAACTGCAAAGCAAACATCTAGTGTACTACTGCTTGTATTGTACTACCTCTATTCCACAGTACAACCCTTTTTAGCAAACAAAATAATCATCTTGTTAGTTCAGCCACATACAAGAGTTGTAACGTGTTGGTGTACCTAATAATCAAGTAGGTAGGTGTAGTACAACTCATGTATGCAGCGGAACTAACGAGATGATTGTTCGTTGTACTCTACTATTAGTAGTAGTATGTATTGTACTAGTACAAGTGTATTACTACTAGGTAAGAGTACTTTTTTTAGGAAAATAGAAGCTGTAAATAAGCATCATCTGGTCAAACATGATAGTAGTAGTAACTCTAGTCGGTGTACACGGCAGCATGACGGCCTAGCTGTAATGGCCCAGGTTGTGACATGGTTAATTTAGTGCATGGTAGCATGCCAGCCTAGCTATAAAATGCGCTAGGATTTCACATGGTTAATTTAGTGCACTACAGTGTGCCAGCCAAGCTAGTCGGTGTCCCGGATGCAGCTCCAGAGGCCTTGCAAAAAAAACTCGTTCAAAGAGCCATCCCATCTTCCCCATCTCGGCTGTTTTTATCCCCACTCGCCAACGCCGCCTGGCCCCGTATTTGGGATCGTCTCCAATGCGTGCTTTGTACATTTTCCTCGCCATATCGTCCGCTGCATCCGATCTTACATGCCACACCACCCCTCTCCAAAATTCCCTCGACAGTCATACTCTGGTCCGACCTCTTCCCCCAATGCATCCCGATGTCACAATCGATGTACAACCCTCTGCACGGCGTCTGGAGCAAGGTCGGTGATACGTCCATTTTGAATCACTATTCTATATCATAATTTACTATTATCCATTGATATATTTCATATTAAGAGATGATACTTATGTTATTTCATCTATTTTTGCATGATTGATGACTTTTGGAGGATGAATCACTGGAGTCAGGATTCTGATGGAAAAAGCACTATCCAGATGCAAGTTTGGCGAAGATCAGAAAATCCCAGAAAATATACGGAAATTCCTATTTTTCCAGCAGACGAAGGAGGCCAAAAGGAGGAGTGGAGATGGGCCACAGGGGGCCCACACCACCCCCTGGCGTGGGCCACCCCTGGCCGCACCACCAGGTGGTGTGGCCACCCTGGCCCACCTCTTGCATCGCCCTTTGGAGTATATAATCCCCTCGAAACCCTAAGACTCGGGGAGCGACCACAGAAAGGTTCCGTCGCCTCTGCGGGGCGGAAACTATAGAGAGAGAAAGAGCTCTCCGGCAGGCAAAAATCTGCCTGGGAAATTCCTTCTCGGAGAGGGGAGATCGTTGCCATCAACACTATCATCAAGCTAGACTTCATCGGGATCATCATCATCATGATCTCCACCATCATCTCCACCAGCACCATCATCACCACTCCATACCGTTGTAACAATTGGGTTGAATCTTGCATAGTTCTTAGGGGAAACTTTCCCGGTGTTGATTACTTGTTGTAGTTGATGCTATTGAGTGGAACCATTGAATTATTGTTCATGTTCAGATTATTACTTATCATTATTTCATCTCTGATCTTGATCCATATGATGTCTCGTGAGGAGTTCATTTATTTCTTGAGGACATGGGAGAAGTCATGTTGTTAGTAGTGGAATTGTGTTGAGAAAGATTCAATGGTTTGATATTTAAGTTGTGGTGTTACTCTTCTAGTGGTGTCATGTGAACATCTACTACACGATACTTCACCTTTATGGGCCTAGGGGAATGCATTTTGTATTTGGCTACTAATCATGGGGTTGCTGGAGTGACAGAAACATGAACCCCCGTTAGGAAACCTTTGCATAAGGGAGTGTAGGATCTCAAAGTTTAAGGTTGTGGTTAGGTTTTTATCTTAATTTCTTTCTTGTAGTTGCGGATTCTTGCAAAGGGTATAATCACAAGTATGTATTAGTCCTAGGAAGGTCAGTACATTAGCATAGGTTCACCCACACAACACTTATCCAACCAAAGAAGATTAATCAACTATATGAAACGAAAGCACTTGACAATATTCCCATGTGTCGTTGAGAATGTTTGGTCATCTTAAGTAATACAACCGACTTGTCCTTTGCTAATAAAGGATTGGGTCACTTGCTGCAATTATTATTATTGTCTTTTATTTACACGCACTTTATTTATCTGCATTATCAAAAAACCATAAAAATCAGTTTGCTAAGTATTTACAGAGAATTCATGATCCAAGCCACTTGTCAACACCTTCTACTCCTCATTGGGTTTGACACTCTTACTTATCGAAAATACTATGATACATCCCCTGTACTTGTGGGTCATCAAGACTATTTTCTGGCATCGTTGCCAGGGAGTGAACCGCTATTGAAGAGTGGAACTGGTAAAGGAAACTTCTACCGTGAGTATTGTTTATTTCTGTTTGTTACTTTATGCTCAATATGCATAGTTCACTTAGTTTCTTATTTCGTAATGCTACTACCACTGCTAAGGTAGTAGATGAACCACCACTTACTAAAATTGATCCTTTTAAAATACCTAGAAAAATAGTTGATCATGTTATGGATAACTACTCTTTTGGAGATGGAACTATCCATCTTGGTGATCATTTTCTCTTTATAAATGAATTATGCGGATTGTTCAAGTGTGCATGTATTACAATAGATCAAGTTAAGAAGTAGTTATTCTCATTATCATTGAAAGGCAGAGCTGAGGAATGGTATAAGCTGCTAAAGAATGGCCAATCTCTTGAATGTGAGGAAATTGTACCTCTCTTTTATTCCAAATTTTATCCTCCTAGTGAGATTCATAAAGATTGGAATCAAATATATAACTTTTGTCCTTGTGATGGAGAGAGTACCGCCCAAACTTGGGGGAGTTTGAAGTTACTAATGCTCAAATGTCCTATTCATGAGCTCCCTAACAATATTATTATCAATAACTTTTATGCAAGGCTTTCTCTTCATGATAAGGATCTATTGGATGCTTCTTGTGCTGGAACATTCACACGTATGGAAGAAGAAGCTAAATGGGATCTTCTAGACCGTATTCAAGACAATGCTGAAGCATGGGAGAATGATAAAGGAAGAAAGTCAGGTATAAATTATGATTATGAATGCATTAAATCTTTTATGGGAACTAATGACTTTCATAATATTAGTGTTGCTTATGGTCTTGATTCTCAAAGTATTGCAAATTGTTTTAAGGCATTTGCCTCTTATATTGAAATTCCTAAAAAGAAATGGAACAAGTATCATGAGCCATATAAAGATATTGTTAATTGTGTTCCTACTAGAAATACTGAAGTTTGCACCGTTGATCATATTTTACCTGAACCTTACATCGAGAAAATACATTTCCCTGTGGTAAAGGAGCATTCTATGATAACTAGTGTGGTTCACAAAAGTACAAAGAAAGCTGTTGAACCTGATGAACAAATAGATATTGAACCTGGAGTAGCAATTGTGAAAGACCTGGTCACTAAAAGTGTAGTAGATGGACACATTGTCTTTTGTGAGGATGCTTCTAATATTGTTTCACATCCTAGTAGAACTAGGATGGCTAGTGTCCCTGTATTTTCTGTCAGAATAAGTCATCATTGCTACAATGGTTCATGTGATAGTTATATCGTTAAATTTATTCATGATACTGAAAGTTATTATGAGAGAGGGAAAATTGTCTCTATGCATCTCAATAATATTAAGTTTCCTCACTTTATGCTAAAAGTTTTTATGTTGCACTTGTTTTGCCTTCCTATGCTAGTAGCCTTTGGTTTCAATAGTTTATTTTGTTACAAAACTCCCTTGCATAGGAAGTGGGTTAGACTTAAATATGTGTATATTTGCTTCTTGATGCTCTCTTTTACTTCAATTCATATTCTTATGTGAGCATCATTGAAATTATCATGCCCATCTTACTGGCTATAAAGAAAGAGCTTTCTAGGAGACAACCCAATATATTTTTGCTTTCGGTTTATTTTTGTTTATTTGAGTCCTGGAAGTTATTGCTTCTGTAATAACGTCTCCTTATCCTTTTTGTTTGGTTTTTGTGTCAAGATCAACCTCTAAAAAGAGAGAAGTAAGATTTGGGGAAGTTGCTGTCCCAAAACAGATTTTGGTGCTTCACTATAAAAAATTGTGAAAAGTCCCAGAACGTCGCACTGATCTGTAATTTTTTGTGTGCATGCTCCAAGTTATTATTTAACTGTTGTTAGTTTTGCACTTTTTGATTTGAGCAACAGCAGATTTTTGAAAAAAATGATCTTTACCCGATGGTCCGTTTTGACAGATTTCTGCCATTTTTGCATTTGCCTCTTAAATCGATTTCCTTTTTGAATTCTTTTGGGATTTTGAAAGGAGTTTATTATCTCGCATGCACTAATGTTGCTAATGAAGATTGTGTGAAGTTTTATATGAAAGAAATTTTCAAGTGTTAGGAGACAATGATGTAATGAGATGGTGAATGGTCAAAGACTCAAGCACTATATTTCTGGAGATTCTTACAATGAAGATATTGATATTATTCAAGTGGTGACTCCGGAAGAATTTATTCGTACTCTCACCTTCGAGATTGAGGATTTGAAGAAATTGATTGAAAAGCTTATCGGGGGAACACCACCACCACCGAAGGAGTAATTTGTCATCAGGTTTTGGCATCCCCTTGGTTTGTTCCAAGCTTGGGGGAGTGTCGCGGTATCACATCATTATCTTTCATATTTTTACCTTTTTAGTAGAGTCATATCATGAATAGAGAAGTTATCATATAGGATGGTTTGCATTGTGGAAGTATCTCTCCTCTAGTTAGTTATCTATGTATCCCTTGGTGTGAGTTGCCGTTATGGAATATTAATGAGAAGTTATATCATTTACTTTTTGCACATCTTATTTTAGTTTGCAATTTTTGTTATATGATTGATCTTGTTGTTAGTATTGGTATCACTTTGGGATCATTAAGTAAATTTAGTTGGTTTTGGCAAACCTGGCTCTGGTCAGTAGCAACACTATTTGGGGATTGAATGGAAAAGAGAAAAGTACCTTTAGAAATATAATTTCATTATCTTTATTTCTTGTTTGGCTCATAAGCTTAGTATTCTCTAGTTAAGATCTTTTGAGTTTCCAAGGAAGATTGCATGATTGTTTCTATCACTTGTATGTTTGTCTGTTTCCTTCAACTCTTATGCTTGCTACCTAGTCGTGCTAGCAAAAAACCTATACTGAGATGGAATGCATCTCGTGCATCCAATCCTTAAACCAAAACCTGTGCCACTTGTGTCCACCATACCTACCTATTAGCATTATTGCTATTCCAAGTATATTCATGTTTTCAGCTACCTTCGAAATTAAACTTGTTATGTGAAAATTAGTGATTAAAGATCTCACAAACTTGATGGCACACTTTATTTTTCTTGCACTTATAAACTTGAACCATTGTGTCCATCTATGTTGCATATATGCTTGCGCTTTATAAGTTGTGAATTAGCAGAACCATGTACCATGGGGAACGCTTTCAACATTGCACTTATTATTTAGTTGATATCATGTTATTTTGTTTATGGATCCCGGCGGTGTGAAATAAAAGGGGAACTTGTAAGCTCATGGAGATTATATATGTGTTAGAGAAATGCCTGGGCGGCTAGCCTAAGCCATGCCTAATCATGGTGGAAACTTGCAGCATAACCATAGTGAGCATTCTGTGAAGCATCCTCAATAAAAACCTATGCAAATAGCAAATAAAAATATCGGTGAGATGGTCATTGTATGTTGCCTTGTCATTTTGATATGGGATAGCTCCTGTGTCATGGGGCAAGGAGTACCCCGTTGGCGGTTCTCCATGATTCAGATGCATTTACAATGACAAGAACTTACTTGTGACTAAAGTTGAGTAGCATGAGGTTTGGTACTTGTAAGCAAGGGGCATGATATTTTCAACATATAACTTGTCAAGCATATCCTCATATTTGTGTCACTTTAACCTTAATCACCTCAAGATGCTTATGATAGGGGAAATGAGAGCTGAAAGCTAGTAAGTACTAGAATTTTTGGAAGCTCTTTATGAAACTTGAAATCCCTGCTTCCCTCCATGAAGGGCCTATCTTTTACTTTTTAGTTGAGTCAGTAACCTATTCCTTTCTACCTTAAGCAAGTATTTGAGTTGTTGTGATTCAATCATCCATATGATGATTTATTCAATCATGTTTCTTAAGTTCCTTGTTTTGCACACTGCTCTTATCTTAGTGAATATTACTTTGAAAGCTATCATTGAAAACCCCATTATGTGATGCTTATCTTGCAATATTATGATTTGTGTATTGATGAATGTGATGCTTCTTGTCCGTATTCTCTTAATCGACACTTCACTACATAAACCTGTGGTCATGTTTATTGAGCTTAGTTTTCGCTTGGGGACAAGCGAGGTCTAAGCTTGGAGGGAGTTGATATGTCCATTTTTCATCACTATTTTATATCATAATTTACTATTATTCATTGATATATTTCATATTAAGAGATGATACTTATGTTATTTCATCTATTTTTGCATGATTGATGACTTTTGGAGGATGAACCACTGGAGTCAGGATTCTGATGGAGAAAAGCACTATCCAGATGCAATTTTGGCGAAGATCAGAAAATCCTAGAAAATATACGGAAATTCCTATTTTTCCAGAAGACGAAGGAGGCCAGAAGGAGGAGTGGAGATGGGCCATAGGGGGCCACACCACCCCCTGGCACGGGCCACCCCTGACCATGCCACCAGGTGGTGTGGCCACCCTGGCCCATGTCTGGCATCGCCCTTTGGCGTATATAATCCCCTCAAAACCCTAAGACTCGGGGAGCAACCACAGAAAGGTTTTTGGAGTGACAGAAACCTGAACCCCCATTAGGAAACCTTTGCATAAGGGAGTGTAGGATCTCAAAATTTAAGGAAGTGGTTAGGTTTTTATCTTAATTACTTTCTTGTAATTGCGGATTCATGCAAGGGGTATAATCAAAAGTATGTATTAGTCCAACGAAGGTCAGTACATTAGCATAGGTTCACCCACACAACACTTATCCAACCAATAAAGATTAATCAACTATATGAAGCGAAAGCACATGACAATATTCCCATGTGTCCTTGAGAACGTTTGGTCATCTTAAGTAATACAACTGGCTTGTCCTTTTCTAAAGAAAGGATGGGGCCACTTGCTACAATTATTATTATTGTCTTTTATTTACTCGCACTTTATTTATCTGCATTATCAAAAACTCCTAAAAATATGTTTGCTAAGTATTTACAAAGAATTCTTGATCCAAGCCACTTGTCAACACCTTCTGCTCCTCGTTGGGTCCGACACTTTTACTTATCGAAAATACTACGATACACCCCCTATACTTGTGGGTCATCAGCCGGCGACAATGTTTTCAACAAAATCGCTATGCTTCTAGACATGACCAGCGCCACCCGGCTGGCCCCATTCTCCAAGGAGCTGTACCGCTAAGTCGCGGGTGGAAAAGGTAGCAGATGCCCCAACAACCACTGCGGATCATTCATCCCCTACAACGACATCTACGACCACATAATATGGTGCTTTCACTGCTAGCAAGTCTGCATGGAGCTTGGATGTGAGTTCATCACCTTGTCGATAGAGCTAACACCTATGTTAGAGCTCGTCCACCACCTTAGAGTTTCCCACTCAAGGACTACGCTCATAATGCCCTATAGCCACAAACCCTAGGAGTCGTCTAAGTCGGTGCCCACAAGAGTCTTGCGGAGAGCGGATATCATCAGCATCAGGAAAGCGGCCACCATGTTCTTCGCCCAAATTTGATGGCCACACCACGGACATCGGCATACCCCCCAGGTTCATCAGTTTAGGGGCGTGCGAATCGCTGCGGTACAAGGTGAAGCTTTGGTCGCTGTCTCTATGGCATGAGGTCCATGCGGTCAAAATGGTGGCGACATTTGAGCTGACGAGCAGGCCATCATCGGCCAAAGTCGCCCTAGAAGGGCTCAAGTCATACCTGTCGCAACCGTGGTGTTACCTAGAAGCTTCTGAACGGTTCGTCAAAATTCCCTATGGATTAGGAGTATTGTATCGAAATGTTTCAAAAGTGAGATAAAACATCTAAATTTTCTTTGTGATGATCCCAATGTTAAGATATGTAACATCGTACTAATTAATTACTACTTTATGTTGGTGACAGATTCAATTTGTATGGGGAGAGGTGGAACAAGATTGCGGCAATGTATACCTATTTCCAATGTACGGTGTTGACATAGTGGGCCCACAGGCGACAGTGTGACAAGGAAAGCGTAACAGGCAGGAAAGAAAACTCTACCCGGCGATCACTTGACACGTTGTTGCGTTATGCCGAGTATTTTGTATGGAGGTCTAACTTGCTACTGCTAATCTATTTTGTAGTAATACATATGTACTAGTACTTGTTCAGATTGACCGATCAAGTGCTGAATATGGACTCTCTTTCCTTTTGAGTCATGGCCTTGCTACAACTATTGAATTTCAATATCTGCATTGCTGAATCTGTCATTTGTTTTGGCCATTGTCTGTACTGCTGAATCAGTCACTTTGAAATGCTGCTAAATCTTTCAAGTGGTGTTGAATATGAACTAGGAATCTGTAGAAAAATTTTCTGTCTTATTCTGTACTACTCAATCTTCAAATGCTGCTCAATCTGTCAAGTGTTATGTCGTTACTATTACTAAGGTATTTTCTAGAACTAATATTGATGTAATGGTACTTGTTTTGATTGAGTGCAGTAGTCGGTCTTGCTTTCCGTTTTAAACTTGGCCTTGTCAGAATCTAGATGAGGCTTGGGAATTTTGGGATGCATATATGGGGGTCACACCGGTATTAATGTGAAGAGGAGGTATGCACACAAAAGAATATTTTATCATCAGTTTTGCTTGCTCCAATGACCGAGTGCCTTTGGAGAAAAGGGTAAACTGATCGTGCGACAAAGTTTTTAGAGCTGAAACATGAACGGCTTATCTCTATACTGCTATTTTGTTTTAGTGTATGTATAGCTGAAACAGTCACTTTGGAATGCTACATAATCGGTCAAGTGCTGCTGAATATGAACTAGGAATATGTCGATATTTTTCTGTCTTCTTCTATACTACTAGATCTTTCAAATGCTACTGAATTTGTAAAAAAGTTTTGTCGCTGCTGCTGGGCTGCTTGCACTAGAGCTTTTTCCTGTGTGTCATCGGAACCGTTGGATGTGTTTTAGATAGAAATGAGAGGGTACCAAGTGAAGTCATTGGATACTAGTCCAATTTTGGCGAACACGGTCTATGTCCCTTGTTCTTTAGATATTTTTACATGAATATCTGTCAAAAGAATTATCGATTTTTTTCCTCTGGTAGTGAGGTCTATGTTCCGAATCCAGCCGATCCACAACACAATGCAAATTTTACTAAAGACGAGGTAAAATCTAGCCCATCCAGCCCCTCTTTAGCCCAGAACAATTTAATTCGGCCTTTTAGGGGTCAAGGGACTTGCTGACGACACCCCTTTAAATTTTTATGAAGGAGCCCATGGTGAATAGCTCATGGAGTATAACCTATTGAGTATAGTAGATGTAGAATATCCCAAATTTTTAATTTGGTGATTTTGGAATTGCCCTTTAAAAAAAATCCGCCTACCCATGTTTTTAAGAAACTACTCCATTATCTGGCATTTAATAAATTGAGATGCCAGGACCGCTTCCCTTTTATTTTAATAAGAGACATAACATGGACACGTAAAATCTTTTTAAGAAGGCTAATATATAAGTTATAGGTACTATAAAGCTTTTAATGATAATGTTCATCTTATTTGTTTGTTGTAGTGGCAACGCACATGGTTTATATGTGTTTTGAAGCCTTGAGTTCGATTCTCTATGCTTGACATAAAATTATCTTGGGTTTACATTTTTTCTTCTAGCCATATTGCTTTATGGAGAGGCTGACATCACGGACCCACCAACCTGCAGCATCCCTCGAGTTTAATGGTTGGGTTTGAAAAAAAGTTAAATACTTGTACAGAGAGGCTGGCATCAAGGACCCACCTGCCAAAACATACAAGGCTGCATCTGGGACCCACAAGACAAAACATACCAGAGAGGCTAACATGAGGGCCTTAGCAGTAGACCATACATGCCTGCCACATTGAGACCAATTGCCAAGGCCAAAACAGTGGACGTGGCCGAAAATAGTCCATCATACGCAGGTTTCATTTATAGAGAGACTGGCATGTGGTACCCAGTAGCGCGGCCTTATACAGGTTCTTCCTTGAGTGACATTACCAAGTTTGAAACAGGGAGGCGCAAGCGAGAAAAAAGTCCACCATGCACATGTTTCTTCTAATGAGAGGCTCACATGGGGACCCAGCAGCCTAGAAAAATGGTTGATGCATCGAGCAACTCTATGAAGTTCGAAACATAGAGGCACGACCCAGGGAAAAACCATCATACACATGTTTCTTCTAATGAGTGGATGACATGTGGGGCCTAGCAGCATGACTAAACGGTAGAAGCAGTGACCAATGCTATCAAGTTCAGAACACGGAGGCGTGATGGCCCAAAATATATCGATCTTGTTGGGGAACCCCAAGAGGAAGGTATGATGACCACAACAACAAGATTTCCCTCAGTTATGAAACCAAGGTTATCGAACCAGTAGGATCAAGGAACACCTCCAATGTGTTGTTTCCAACTTGGAATCCTGCACAACACAACCACAAAACTTTGCCCCAACTTACAGTGAGGTTGTCAACATCACCGGTTTTGCTGAAAACAAAGGATTAAATGTATTGTGTGGAAGATAGTAATAACTTGCAGAAAGTAAATAGAAACCAGTAAATAGTTGTAGATTGATGGTAAAAGAAAGGATCGGGGTCCATAGTTCACTAGTGGTGATTCTCCTTAAGATAGATGACATGTTGGGTGAACAAATTAAAGCGGGGCAGTTGACAAACATCGAGAAAGCATACATGCATATACTAATCATCTTGACTCCTATGAGATTTGATTGGGCATTACAACATTATACATAGACCGTAATCCAACTGCATCTATGACTAATAATCCACCTTCAGGTTATCATCCGAACCCCCTTCAGTTTTAAGTTGCAAGCAACACATAATTGCATTAAGCATTGCGTGTAAAGTAAACAATACGAATGTTCTATGAACAAAGGATTGTTGTTTTCTCCCTAGTAGCAACAACACATCTAGTACCTTAGAGATTTCTGTCACTTACCCAGATTACTAGAGGCATGAACCCACTATCGAGCATAAATACTCCCTCTTGGAGTTGCTAGCATCTACTCGGCCAAGATAGCTACTTACAACAGAGAGCATGCAAGATCACAAATAAAAAAGACATGATAGAATCAATAATCAATCTGAAATAGCATCTCAATATCCATTCGATCCCCTTAAACACAACATGTATGATTACAAATAGATGATCTTGATCATGAACGGATCTCACAAGATCTAGACATGGTAGCACAAAGGAGAAGAACCAACCATCTAGCTACTACATGGACCCGTAGTCCAGGGATGAACTACTCACGCATCACACCGGAGGTAGTCATGGTGATGAAGAAGGTCTCCAGGGTGATATCTCCCCTCCGGCAGGGTGCCAGGAAGAGCTTAAGATCCCTCCCGATCTAGGGATGGAGATGATGGCGGCCACAAACTCTTCCGTAGAATTTTGATTGGGTTACTTAGAGCTTCTGTATCGGAGGAATCTTATAGGTGAAAGGGGAGGCCGAGGGCGTGCCCTAGGCGGCCACACCACCCCCTAGCACGAGCCAAGCCTGGCGGCACGGCCAAGTGGTGTGGCCGGCCTCTGGCCCCTCTCCGTCTCGTCTTCTGGCTCCGTGTCCCCCTCGGTGAAATATTAACTTTGGCTTTTGTCCCGTCCAATTCCAAGAATATTCATTTTCTGACTTTTCTGGAACCAAAAAATAGCAGAAAACAGGCAGCTGGCACTGTGGCATCTTGTTAATAGGTTAGTCCAAGAAAGTGTATAAAAATACTCCAAAGTGTGGACAAAACATAAGAAAGTAGATATAAAACAAGCATGGAACATCAAAAATTATAGATACGTTAGCAACGTATCAACATCCCCAAGCTTAACTCCTGCTCGTCCTCGAGTAGGCAAGTGATAAAAAGAAAGAATAATTTTTGAGGTGACATGCACCATCATAGACTTGATCAAAGTATTTGTAAAACATCGATAGCTAGGATCATAGTACTTCAACATAGCATGAAATATATAGTTCTAACAATAAGACATAGCAACTATGTTGTAACATGAAAAGGCATAAACAAAAGATTCATGAATAACAATGCTTTGCAAGATGTTTGTTTCACATATAGAAAGCATAATGAGAATGGTATTCAGCTTGTCCCTCATAGTGTAGCAAAACATAAATGCATAGGACACCTTCAAGGTTCATAAGGGTGACTAGATACAAATAGTTTAAGAACAAGAAATATATAAGTTATGAATCAATCAACAAGTCTTGGGACAATGCACATTAAACTAAGAATTTCCACTATGCTCTCTCAATAGGTGCATAAAGATAGAAGATGAAAACTCAACATAAAAGTAAAAGAAAGACCTTCATAGAAGGAAGCAGGGATTCAAGTCTCATAAAGAGCTTCCAAAAATTATCATACTTATTAGCTTTCACCTCTCATTGCCCCTATCATAAGCATCTTGAAGTGATTAAGGTTAAAGTTGTTGGGTCCGCAGCATAGAAAACAAAAAATTTCCTACGGTGTGAACTACACGCCAAGATCTATCTACTAGGTATAAAGCAACGGGTGGACATACATCCAACGAGAACTTACCCTCGAAGACAACGAGTTTTGTTAACGAGTAGGAACTCGTGGTTGATGTAGTCGTACACTTTCCGATATCAAGATCGTGAGGAAGTCCGAGCGCCGCAACTCAGCAGCGCATCCGCACTCGCACACACGTTCAAGCCACCGGACAACCTCCACCTCCTCGCTCTAGCGATCCAGCGGAAGCAGCAACTCCTTCCAGACGAAATGCCACCGGGAACATGTATCACACTAATCTGAGACCATGGAGGAATAATTCTAGAGGGGAGAGAGATCCTTCACAAGGAGGTGTGAGGATGAAGGAGGGAATGGGTCGACTTTGATAGGAGGAGGGGGTGCCCCTCTCTCCATGGCCGGCGCATGGGGGGGTGACCCCTCACCTCCCCCATTCATGTGGTGGTAACCCCTCCACCTTAAAATGTCTCTTCACATTCCCTTTTTAATTCTCCACTTTAAATGCATTAAATTTCTCCAAATTTAATGCTCTCTCATTTAATAAAACTATTTTTATTAAATTTATTCAGAATTTTGTTAATTACTTTAATTAACAAACATTCACATATAGCCCCTTGTAATATTTCAATATCACATGCAGAACCACTTTCTGCAATTTCACTCGAAACAACCGGTTTCTATTGAAACAATTCCTGCGCTTTGCAATTCTTTCGTCTGAAACATATGTGCTCCAAAATGGTGTCCGGTAACTCTTAAGTGTGCCACCCTACGGTTCGCGAATAATGTAGACATGATCGAGACCCTTCTCCGATCAATAATCCGCAGCGGAACCTGGAGATCCGTACTGACTCCTACACATTCAACGATGACTTATGTGATCGTGAGAACCTTTAACGCTTGTAACTAAATCCCTTTGTCTCTCGATATATTACATGTCCGAGATTCGATCATCGGTATCTCCATACCTAGTTTGATCTCGTTACCGACATGCACTGTTTTCTTGTTCCCGTGATATAACATTCTAGTGATCACATCACTTGCTTGCAAGCTATCTTAATGTGATATCACCGAGAGGGCCCAGAGTATATCTATCTGTCATCTGGATTGACAAATTCCACTCTTGATCCATGAGCCTCAACATAACACCTTCGTAGTACTGAACCCATCTTTATAGTCACCATGTTACGGTGTGACGTTTGATGTTATCAAGATACTCTTCCAGTGTTAGCAGTTCACATGATCTCATGATCTAAGGATAAAGATTACTTCGTATGATGTTATACAAATATAAACATAATGACTTGATCGTAATGCTATAATTCGTATGAATGTTCATCACATCATTCCACCAATGGTGTGACCTTGTTATTAACAACATACAATGTCCATGATCAGGAAACCTTGATCATCTTGTTAATCAACAAGCTAGTCTATAAGAGAGGCATAACTAGGAACCCTTTTTGTTTATTAAACACACATGTATTGATGTTTCCGATCAATACAATTCTAGCATGTAAAATAAACATTTATCATATATAAGGAATATATAATAACAACTTTATTATTGCCTCTCAGGGAATATTTCCTTCAAAAGTGAACAACCCATGGAGTATATGCTTGACAAAGTATAAGTTGGAAATCTCATTTCCCTTGAATACGAGGGTCGCTCCTCATGCTAGTCAAGTTTAGTTACCGGTAAGTTCTTGTCATAGTAAATACATGTGTATCATAGAGAACCGCCAAAGGGTACCCCTTGCCTGATGATACAGAAGAATCCCCATATCTAAATGACAAGGCAAGCAGACAATGAGCATCTCAACGATCTTCTTATTTATCATGGGAAATGTTGCTTTTTTCTCTCTTTCCTCTTTTCTCATCTTTTTTTCTTTTTTTCTCAATCTCTATCTCTTTTTTATAAGAAGAATACTTCATAGATTTCTCATTATGGTTACGCTGCAGGTTTCGACCATGATTAGGCATGGATTTGACCAGCGGCCCGGGCATTTCTCTAACACACATACATAACTCCATGGACTTACAAGCTCCCCTTTCATTTCACACCGACGACATCCATAAACAAAAGAGCATGATGTCAACTAGGTACAATGTACAAGTGCAATGTTGAAAACGTTCCCCATGACAGCATGGTTCTGCTAATCCCCAACATATAAGTGCAAGCATATACAACATAGATGACACAATGGTTCAAGTTTATTAGGGGCAAGAAAAGTAAAGTGTGCCATCAAGTTCGTGAGAGCTTTAATCACTAGTTTTCTCATAACAAGTTTAACTCGGAAGGTAGATAAAAACATGATTATACTTAGAATAGCAAAAGCTAATAGGTAGGCATGGTGGACTCTTTGGAATAACTTGGTTTTATTTGGAGTTGGATGCATGAGTGGAACTCACACTTGGTTATGGAGGCTAGCAAAAGACTGGGAGCGACCAACTAAGAGAGCAATAATGGCCATAATCATGCAGAGTGACAAAACATCATTAATTAAAGCATAAAGTGATATTACAAGTCGAAAACTAAAGGATCATAAAGGCTATGGTGACTTGGGATAGTCATAACATGGTGTGAGCATGCGCCAAGTCAACCCAAATAAAGCATCAAAGGGGAATACCACAATACTATGCTTTAATATGCTAAAACAACGCATGATTCTTTTAAGGCACATTAAGCAATCTCAATTGTTTATAACATGTCATGCTACAGAAAAAATCACTAAGCATAAAGCCAAAACAATATCAAGCATGCCATGACAAAGCATAGGCCACAGTAAAAAACAAGCTCCTTTTACCACTTAAGCATGAACTATTCCTACTCTTTTCCAAATTAAAAGTAAACTTATTTGAAAACTAATGTATGAAAGAGGGGGTACAACCAATTTATTCAAGCAAACTAAGCAAACCAATCAAACGAAAACCAAAAACAAAAACAAAGACCCTCCAAGAACAACACAACTGTGCATGAAACAATAAAAATGAAGTGTTTGGAAGAAACCTGAGATTTTTATTGATGAAGAAGGGGATGCCTTGGGCATCCCCAAGCTTTGACGCTTGTACTTATTAGATATTTCTTGGGGTGACATGGATGGCATCCCCAAGCTTGAGCTTTAGTCCATTCTTCATCTCATTCCATCATTCTTTCCTTACAGCTAAAAATTTTCCTTCATACAAAACTTCACACAATCTTTATTAGGAACATTAGTGTACTCAAGATAATAGGTCTTTTGGTTCAGTTTCAACACCAATAAAGCTTACATTAAAACACAAGCTACTATAGAACTTCCCTTAAAAATCTCCATTCCCCAAAAAACCTAAAAAGGAAACAACAAGAAGCAAATGCAAATAATGGCAGAAATCTGTCAAAACAGACCAGCAGGTAAAAACTAATTTTTTCGAAGACCTTATATTGCTAAAATCGAAAAGTGTTGAACTAATGAAAGTTGTATAACAACCTGGGGCATCAGCACAAAACATTACAGCTCAAACTGACGTACAGAGATGTTACACGATTTTTTACAGCGAAGCATAAAAATCTGTTTCGGGACAGCAACTTTCCCAAGCATTACTTCTATATCATTAGAGGTTATTCTTGGCACAAAAAGCAAATAAAAAGGATGAGGAGAGGTTATGACTAAAGAAATAACTTCCAATATTCAACTTAAACTTTTGGGTTATCTCCCAATAAGTACTTTTCTTTAACGCCTTTGAGCTAGGCTTAGTAATTTGAGAAGATCCTCACATAAGAAATATAAATTGAAGCAAAAGAGAGCATCAAGAAGTAAAATTCAAAACACATTTAAGTCTAATCCACTTCCTATGCATAGGAATATTATATGCAAATAAATTCACAAAAAACAAAGTGACAGGCATAGGAAGATAAAACGAGAGTAACTTCAAAACTTTCAGCAAATAGAGAGGTGTTTCAGTACCATGAAAACTTTTACAACTATATTTTCCTCTCTCGTAATAATTTTTAGTAGCCTCATGAATAAACTCAACAATATAACTATCACATAAAGCATGCTTTTCATGATCTACAAACACATAATTTTTATCAAGCTCAAAAATAGTGGGATTAAAACCTTCAGACCCACTTTTAACAATTTTATAACAAGATGACTGATCAATCTCGTTTTCGATAGTAGTACAATTAATATTATCAATCAATATAGGACCATCATCTAGAGCTTTATTATAAACATTTTCAAAAGAATCCATAGTAACATAACATTCATCCTCCTTTGGTAAGCATGGGGGACAATCAAATAATGTAAGGGTTAAAGAGTTACTCTCATTAGAAGATAGGAATGGGTAGATCCATTCTTCATCCTCTTGATCATCGCTCTCCTCTTTTTCATCCAATGACCTTCTAGTTTCAGTAATTTCTTATTCCATAGGCTCCTGCAAGGCATTAGTCTCTTCTGTTGGTGGAGAGCATCTATTAAGATATTCAAGAATATAGCCATTTTCTTCCTTGTAATTATCAAAGAAAAATTTAAGTATATCGTAAATCTCATATTTATAAGGTGCAATATCAGTATTTTCAAGCAAATAAGCTAGTTCGAATGCATTCTTCCAAGCAATAAATTCTTCAATTTGTTCCACATCATAAAAGTCATAATTTCCATTAACATAAGAAGATATGGTAACATCATCATTATACTCACATTGAAAAGGGAGGTGTTTATACCTCTTACAGCAACAAGATTTATCAAAGCAATAAGTAACATTATAAGTAGAGCACGCGTTTCTAGCAATGGTATACAATTTATCAATTTGTTCCCGTAAGTGTTTCCCTTTCTGTGACAAGCGGTGTTCTTTATAATAATATTTTTGTTCTTCCGTGAACCCACCTTGCCAATTAGATTCAGTTTCAACGAAACCAACCAATGATAGAAAGCATGATAAAGAAAGACAATAACTGACCAACGAAAATAACAACTATAGTAGTAACTAATGTTTTTGTATTTTTTATAAAAAGAAACAAGCAACAGCAGAAATAAACTAAGCAAAACAAAAACAACAAAGTAAAGAGATTGGTTAGGAGGGACTCCCCTTGTGAAGATGTCCTTGATCCCCGGCAACGGCGCCAGAAAAATAGCTTGATGGCCCAAAATATATCGAGCTCGTTGAGGAACCCCAAGAGAAAGGTATGATGAGCACAACAGCAAATTTTCCCTCGGTTATGAAACCAAGGTTATCGAACCAGTAGGAGCAAGGAAACACCTCTGAGGTGGTGTTTCCAACTTGGAATCCTACACAACACAACCACAAAACTTTCCCCCAACTTATAGTGAGGTTGTCAATCTCACTGGTTCTGCTGAAATCAAAGGATTAAACGTATTGTGTGGAAGATAGTAATAACTTGCAGAAAGTAAATAGAAAACAGTAAATAGTTGTAGATTGATGGTAAAGGAAAGGACCAGGGTCCATAGTTCACTTGTGGTGATTCTCCTTAAGATAGATGACATGTTGGGTGAACAAATTGCAGCCGGGCAATTGATAAACATCGAGAAAGCATACATGCATATACTAATCATCTTGACTCCTATGAGATTTGATTGGGCATTACAACATTATACATAGACCACAATCCAACTGCATCTATGACTAATAATCCACCTTCAGGTTATCATCCGAACCCCCTCTAGTATTAAGTTGCAAGCAATAGATAATTGCATTAAGCATGCGTGTAAAGTAAACAATACAATTGTTCTATGAACAAAGGATTGCTGTTTTCTCCCTAGTAGAAACATCACATCTAGTACCTTAGACATTTCTGTCACTTCCCCAGATTACTAGAGGCATGAACCCACTATCGAGCATAAATACTCCCTCTTGGAGTTGGTAGCATCTACTCAGCCAAGATAGCTACTAACAACGGAGAGCATGCAAGATCACAAATAACAAAGACATGATAGAATCAATAATCAATCTGAAATAGCATCTCAATATAAATCGGATCCCCGCAAACACAACATGTATGATTACAAATAGATGATCTTGATCATGAATGTAGCTCACAATATCTAGACATGGTAGCACAAAGGAGAAGAACCAACCATATAGCTACTACATGGACCCATAGTCCAGGGATGAACTACTCACGCATCACACCGGAGGCAGTCACGGTGATGAAGAAGGCCTGCAGGGTGATCTCTCCCCTCCGGCAGGGTGTCGAGAAGAGCTTCAGATCCCTCCTGATCTAGGGATGGAGATGACGGCAGCTACAGACTCTTTCATGGAATTTTGATCAGGTTACTTAGGGTTTCTGTATCAGAGGCATCTTATAGGCGAAAGGGGAGGCCGAGGGGGTGCCCTAGGCGGCCACACCACCCCCTAGTGCGGGCCAGGCCTAGCCGCGTGGCCAGGTGGTGTGGCTGGCCTCTGGCCCCTCTTCGTATTGTCTTCTGGCTCCGTGTCCCCCTCGGTGAAATATTGACTTTGGCTTTTATCCCGTCCAATTCCGAGAATATTCATTTTCTGACTTTCCTGGAACCAAAAATAGTAGAAAACAGGCAGCTGGCATTGTGGCATCTTGTTAATAGGTTAGTCCAAGAAAGTGTATAAAAATACTCCAAAGTGTGGACACAACATAAGAAAGTAGATATAAAACAAGCATGGAACATCAAAAATTATAGATATGTTAGCAAAGTATCAAGGCGCGGCCGAGGGAAAAAATTCTATCATACACACGTTTCTTCTAATGAGAGGTTGACATGTGGGGTCCAGGAGTTTGATTAAATGGTAGATGCATCGAGCAGCGCTAACAAGTTAGGAATAGGGTAGCGCGAGTGAAGAAAAAAAATCCATCATACACAAGATTCTTGTAATGTGATGCTGTCATGGGGGACCCAGCAGCGTGACTAAACAACAAAGAGATCGAGCAACGTTATCGAGATGAAATCATGGAGGCAATAGCCAAGGAAAAAATTCCATCATGCACACGTCTCCTCTAATGAGAGGATGACATGTGGGATCCAACAGCGTGATTAAACGGTAGATGCATCGAGGAACGTTGTCAAGTTTAGAATAGGGTAGCGCGGGCGAAGGAAAAAAGTTCCATCAAACACACAATTCTTCTAATGAGAGGCTGACACGTGGGAACCAGCAACCTGACTAAACGGCAAACGCTTCAAGCAACATTATCGAGTTCAAATCAGAGAGGCGCGACCGAAAAGTATGTTTCGCTAGAGACACCGACGTCCAGGACCCACACACCTCAAAGGACGCCGGCGAGTCAACATGGCCTGAGGAAACAAAAATCCTACTTCTCCCACGCGTTGTCCGAGCTTCCTCCATGTTTTTAGCGGTTCCGTCACAGTAGAGGGCCGAGAAACCAGAAATTTTTTTTCCATCGGCCACGGTCGAGTCGAGAAATTCATCACGGAAGACGTGCCTTGCACGATGACCGTCGGGCCAAGACGTTGCAGAAAGAAACATTTCTTGTAGTGGTAGTCATATGTATCCAGCACTTCTTCCATTTGAAAATCTCATCGAAGTTAGAGAGGTGCCAAGAATATTATACAAGCTTTGATAACTCGAAACAATCAAAGTAGAGTTTAATATAAGTATAAATAACTAGAGATGTAACAATTAATCCAATTCCTCTAGTTACTTCTAAGCTTGCCAAGGAACACTTTAATATTTCATAATAGCAAAATTAATTAAGAGAGACCATATCCTAAGTAGCATAAGAGTGAAGTGTCTCACTGACACCCACATCAATAAATCAAGACTATCAAAACACTACTGTTTCAATCGTTTCCATTCAAGAAAATTCTTTGAGTAGTAACGGGACCATGCCCAAGACTATTTTGTGTGGATCTTTATTTTTGAAAGATAATTCTCAACAAGGATCATTGAGTGATTCCTTTTAGAAATGGTTTGCACAGCCTTTCAAGAATACCAATGCATTTTCCCATTAAAGTAATAGGTGCTACCCATGTCATCAACTCATGACCAAAATCAGGGGTCGTACCATTGATTACTCGTAGGCTAGTGGAGTTGTTGGCATCCAAAGGTGTGCATGGAAAATATTTAAACTTTAAGCAGTATCACATTTTGATCTACAATGTTTAGCTTTGGCATGAATCACAATTACCACTAGACTTCATTTTAATCAAACAACTCCTTTCAAGAGTGCCATCAAAGTCTATCAAAATATCTATGTGGTTAAGTATCTTCAAGGGTAAACTCTTAAGACAATCACTCATCAAACCAGTCGTAAACTAGAGACTTTTTATTGTTATACTTGTTTGGAAATATTATTTGAAAGGGAAGACTCGATTCACTATAGGAACTAGAGCAAAAGCTTCCACAACTAATTACTCATACAAATAAAATCTTTACTCTAACTATTTAGAATTACTCCCACTAGCAATGCATCTTAGCAAATCAACCAACTAGGACAAACATTTTAGACTTCCAAAGTGGGAGACATAGGACATACCTCTCATGAGTGACTTTATAATTCTCTTCCTTATGGGGATGTGTTCCTTCAAAACTGAAATCAAGTCACTCATAATAATATTGAAGCAAAGAGGACATAGGCAAATCCCCTTTCACGAAAAAGGATAAAAGGAAAAATATGTTTGTATTTTTGAGGATGGGGATTAAAGAATAGAAAAATCTTGTGACCAAGTGACATGGGCATGGCCCTTCGGATGCCCACTATTGGTATATATGGTGAATACCAGCGGAAGGTTCATTCAAATATATGCCAAGATCCATGAATCACATGACGATTCAACAAATGTGAATCCTACAAGTACACTTACTCCGAGCGCACAAGGCAAGGAAAGTCCAAGACTAGACTAGATACGAACTCTAACTTGTAACCAACTCGTATTGGTACCCGAGACCTAGCCTCCCCATATGTAAAGGCTAGGAGGGGCCAACAAGGAGGACACATGATACAATAGACACTCGACAATAGATATAGACAATAGACATCAGATACACATGCCTCTCTCTCTCTCTCTCTCTCTCTCTCTCTCTCTCTCTCTCTCTCTCGCTCGCTCTCTCTCGGCGAGATCACATCTAGTCGACTCAATGAGTTTGTACTCTCCAATGATAATATGAGCAGACTAGCAGGAATTAGGGTTTCCTCTACGAGGGCCTGAACCTAGGTAAATCGCCTCTCTTATTTGTATGTTAAGCCGACAAAATCACCAGTGCTCTCCTTTCCCTAAAAACCAAGTCCATAACCATGGGCATTGCTGAGAAAACCCCTTCTCAATTGGGTGGAAGGGCGTGGATCGACGAGATCCTAGCGGATCTCACCGGCCTTGATTGTCGGGTTGTTGCTTGGTGAATAGGGGGATGCCGAAATCATGGCTCCAGCGCTCATATTTCCCATAGACGATGCAAATTGACGGGGGGTAACCTCGGCAATGCCCATTATTATGGACTTTGTATTTTGGGGAAGAGAGAGCACTAGTGATTTCGTCGGCTTAACAGATAAACAAGGGAGGAGATTTACCCAGGTTCAGGCCCTCGTAGAGGAAACTCTACTCCATGCTTGTCTGCTCGTATTATCAATGGAGAGTACAAACTCGTTGAGTCAACTTGATGTGATCTCGCTAAGAGAGAGGGGCGTGATGTCTATTGTCTCGATCTATTGTGGTGTATCGTTAGGTCGTGTCCTCCTCATTGGCTACTCCAAGCCTTTATATATGGGGAGGCTAGGTCTCGGGTACCAATACGAGTAGGTTACAAGTTAGAGTTTCTATATACTCTAGTCTTGGACTTTCCTTGCCTTGTTTAGCCAGGAGTATATGTCCTTGTAGGCTTCATATCAACCAAACCGTTATTGTCTTCATGGATCTTAATATATCTTTGAGTGGGCCTTCCGTTGGGCCGCATCGTATATGCCAATAGTGGGCACCCGAAGGGTCATGCCCATGTCACCAAGCAAGAAACTAAGAAAAGAAAAACAAACAAACGGAAAGCAAAAGAAAACGAAAACAAAAAGCGAAAGAAAAAAGCAAAGTGTTGGAACAAACCAACACGAGTGTTTCAAAGCTCACATGGAGATGGAGTACAACCTCAATATTACACAAATATAAATGTCGAGGGACACATCCACAAGCTCAGGATTTTCCAAGCCCTTTTGTTGCTAATTGTGGTGGTGGTGGAAAATCTCCCAGGTTCCATTGGCTGCTCCAATTGGTGAACTGGGTTAAGAGGTTGGCGATAGCGTCTCGAAGTTTGATGGAGAAGTTTCTCATATTTTGCATGCTCGCTTCAATAGAATAGATGTCTTCATAGGTGGTGGTGTAGTTTGGTGGTTGTTGCTCTTGTGCAGGTCCTTCTTGTTCTACTTCTTCATCTTCCCCTTCTTCATCCACGAGTTCTTCTTATTGGGGTAGATTTGCTTCAACCTGCGTGTCAAAACACAAACGTCCATCCTTAGTAGAGAACAAACCATTAGGCAAAGGAGCTAGTATCAAGTGATTGACTCCAGGTATATCAAGAAAGTATCTACCAATTGATTTATAAACCATGCCACAAGCAATAGCGAAACCGAGATGGCGGGCACCTACCAATGGTTGGATATTACCTAGTTTGACGTGAAGTGCACCAGAAAGAATGGTGACAACTCCTCCTCCACATATGGGACGACGGGATCGAAGAGCTTGATGGTCAAGATAAAACACGAGAAGGGTGCCCAAATTTTGCATCAAGTTACAATTTGGAATAGCAGATTTTGCGAGGATTATCATGTCATGTTCATTGACTCTAGTAAACTCACCATGTGCCTACAAGGTGTTATCCATAACATAGAAAAAATATCAAACATGAGGATGATCAATTGTATTTTCCCTTGGGTGTGTTTCCACGGATTTTCATATAATTAAAGTACTCCAAGACTGTGGGATTAAGAATGAAACTGGTGGTGCATA
The DNA here is from genome assembly GCA_910589775.1 of Avena eriantha. Taxonomy (NCBI): domain Eukaryota; kingdom Viridiplantae; phylum Streptophyta; class Magnoliopsida; order Poales; family Poaceae; genus Avena; species Avena eriantha. The sequence continues at coordinate 357,267,372 of OU342745.1, forward strand.
TGTCGGTGCTATTGTTGGAAAACCCAAAACAATGAGCCCATTGGTCGAGTGCCAAGGTATAATCATGGTTCATAAGACGGAAATTGATACGATCAATTCCCAGACTATGTTCCTCGGGGCAGTAGTATTGACATACCGTATGCGTCAAGGTATTGAGAAACTCAAGTGTCAAGCGGCGATATGTGGCAGCGTCCTGAAAGACAAAGTGATGTAAACCAACATTGTTGCAAAGTAAATCAAAATCATGATGAATACCCAGCTGGTTAAGGATATAAGGATACGCCCACTTGGTGGACTTGATTTCATGGTTCTTGAGACGGTTGAAACGAGTGAGTTGAAACTCCTCAGTGAACTCGATGCCAAATGACTCGGGGGGTTAGCATATCAATGGGTGGTGCAGCCTATTCCGCAGCCGTTTCACGTGTACGGCTCCTTATGTTCATCTAAAAATAAAATAAAAGCTAATTAAAATTTTGATCCAATAGAAACATAGCAAGAACGATCCTCTACACTTATTACAAAAGAAACTCCTCTAAGAAAACTAAGCATGCTCATAATCAAGGTTAGCTCAAGAACAAGACCTAAGTCTAGATTGATAATTGTGAAAGATTGAGCAAGGTTTTGATGCAAACAAACTGGTAATCAGAGGAGAAACATACCTTAGATCGATTGGGTGCGAGGAATCGAAGAAAGAACAAGTAGATATGAAGATCTAATGGAGGTAGTGTGGAGTTTGGCGGAAGAATAAAGAGGGATTTGTGAATTTAGGTTTTTAGGTTTACCTCTTCCTAAGTTTAAAATCTTGGCCGTGTAGGTGGTACGGGTGGGTGGTATAGTCAGAGCCTGCCCATACCGAGTGTATTACCTTAGTTTTGATGGATCCTTCATGTGATGCACTTAGTAAGAGCGCGCGGTATGGTCGCCCGTGCCCGTACTACTGGTCGTTAAGGGCCCAAATCATTTACTTCAAACTTGATGTTTTGCTCGTGGTACGATATGGGTGGACGATATGGTGGCCTCTGGTCGTATGGATCGTCTTTAAAACCTCTGTACCTTGTGACAATAAATCAAAGGTTGCATCCTTTTGTATCGAGATGTGGTACAGGCGGACGGTACGATTCGATATGGTCGTAATGCTGATCATTAGGCGCCCAGTAAGATTAAAAAACTTGAGAATTCAGTTAGAAACCTCAAACGCCTTTACACATCAAAATAACACAAGAATGACACAAACAAACTTCATAAAATTGTAGTACCTTTTGGCCATGTGTTAGTGAATATCATAGAGTGAGGATTACCTTGATTTCTTATCCTCTCTTCAATGGACCTTCTTGAACACTCTTTATTAAAAAAACTAACACAAGAAAAAATATTATTTCGCATGTTTTGCCTCTCATAAAGCACTTCTAATTAAGGTCAATTAGCTTGACTAAGATGGTGATTATTTAGGCTTTGCAAGCAGAACTCCTACTCCAAAGTAATTAGCCTTTAAAGTGATTACACTATCATCATTAGGCTTGGCTTTCTTCTTCCTAGGGAAGTAGACTATAAAAGGATCTCTAGTCGGTAATCCTATTCTCACATTACCTTCATGTAAATTAATCAAAACTTTAATGGTTCTTAGGAATGGCCTACCAAAAATTATAGGTGCTATGGGATCTTTAGGCATGTATACTATAACTAGATCAATAAGAGCAGGAAATCCTTTAATTTCAACAACTATCTTTTCTTTAATCCCAATAACTTGTTTATAAGTAGAATCAGCAAGATGGAGTCTCATTTTAGTAATTGTAAATGGCCCTATGTTCAATTTATCAAATAGACTCTTAGATATGGTTGAAACGCTTGTGCGTACCAAGATCACAAAGAGAAGCTATTTCATTGATTACTATTTTAATTTTAATAATGGGCTCAAAAATATCATCTAGCTTAGCTAGAATTTTATCAGCTAGCTTTTTATATTCCATCTCTAGCCCACGAAATTTAGATGCTACTTCTTTTATAAATTGTTGGTATGTAGCATCATCATTACCTTGTTCTATACCTGAATTCTTTACGGTGATCATCTTTAGTAGATCTTCCACGGTATAATATGGTGATGACGCATTGCTATAACCTTGCGCTTCAGGATTCTCATCTTTATTTTCTGCCCTCGTCATCTTGAGGTCTTCTACTCGGTTTGGCTCAGGCTTTCTAGCGAATTTTGCAAGTATGAGAGCTTTACTCTCATCTACCTTGCCCAACTGTGCCTCCATGGTTTTGGTTCTTTCCTTGAGCCTACAGATCATTTCTAATTGCAATGACCTGGTTAGATATTTTCCAATATTATTCTCATGGTTCTCCGTGATTTTAATAAGCATATTATTTTGCTCGGTTTGAGATTGCACAAAAGTTCTAATAGAATTCTCTAAAGGGAGATTGCCATGATTCACTCCACTAAGATTATCAAAATTATTATTATGTGGAGCACCTATAGGATTAGAGTATTGTTTGTGAAAATTTGAGCCAAAGTTTTGACTCTTCCAAGCAGGATTATAAGGATTACGAGCTAAAAAATTTACTTCATTAGCATCAATAGTGATAGCATTAATTTGGGTATCTTCCTTACCCTTAACAATATTGAGTAACTCATCTACCTTTGCAGTAAGCTCTTCATTATGTTCCTTGGTGATTGAATTCACCCTTTTTGAGGATCTCTCTGCATGCCATTGGGCATGGTTGCTTTGCATCTCATCAAGTAGTTGTTTTGCAAGATTCACTTGCTTTTTATGATGGTTCCTACGGCTGCGGTATCTAGCATAGACTTAGATATTGGGTTAAAGACCATTATAAAATAAATGTAGTATAAGCCATTCTTCCATCCCATGACTAGGAAATTTCATTATGGCTTCTTTCATTCTCTCCCAAGCAAGTGCTAGTGGCTCGCGGTCTTCTTGTCTAAAGCTGGTAATGTTGGATCTTAGCCGCATAGTCTTAGCTAGAGATGGAAATTTAGTCATAAAAAGATTAGTGCATTCCTCCCAAGTTTTAAGTGTGCCTTTAGTCATAGATAGCAACTAGTACTTAGCCTTTCCTCTTAAAGAGAAAGGGAATAAACATAATTTAACCGCATTAGGGTCAACATATTTAATATGCATCATGTCGCAAATTTCAGTAAAAGTGTTTAAGTGAAAACCTAAGTTCTCAGCAGATGAGCCTCCAAATCGATTATGTTAAACCAAACTTAAAATTTTAGGCTTAATTTCATAAGTTTCCACATCAACAGTGGGCTGAGTAATAGGTGCACGAATAAAATCACCAGTGAGACTAGCATACTCCCCAAGTTTCTTTTGATCCATGGCTCTATTATTTTTGGTACTTTTGAGATAAAAAAACAAATAAACAAGTACCTATTTTTTTGGGGGTTTTAAAAGATAACAAAAAGTAAATAAATAACAAGAAATAAACTACAAACAAAAATAAAAATAAAACAAAGTATCTAGTGACCTCACCAGGATAGTGAATTGTTTCCCCGACAACATCGCCAGAAAAAAAGTTGATACCTTCGATCCGGATTTACGTATGCAGTATAGTAGCTTTTCCCCCAGTAGACCTAGGTTTAATCGAAACATTGGGAAACAATTCTAAATGGAAATTAAATAAGGCACATCTACAGGACTTGTTTGTTCATTTTTCCTTCATTTACCGGACCTTTCTAGTTTACTTTTAGAATGTTGTTTGTTGCAATGGATGGAGGTAGGCCAGGGTTGAAGACTCACCTATATTTGCACATCATATGGGATAAATATAGTAATACGCATATTCATTTGTAAAGATATAACATAGATAAAATTTATGGATAACACATCCTAATATACTAGAGCCCTTGTGAGTCACAGACATAGCAATAGTCTTTTGATCCAACAATTATACCACGACATACCGAGCTACAAAAATTATGAAGTGAAAACACAGATCAAAGCCTTAAGTAGTGATGGTGTTGTTGTTCCCAAATGGATCATTAAGCAAAGACCGTACTCTCATTTCTATCACTAGGTTTCCTACGAGATCGCCACTAACCGAGCATCTCACCTCAAAACTTTATCAATCTCTTGGTACTTGGGTACCTACAAGCCCATAGATCGAGACAAAGAAACAAAGATACAAATATATATTCAAACAATACACAATACTCCCATGGATTAGATGCACATAATCGTTGTGAGGTTTCACTCTAACCCGTAGCCCATGAGTACTACTCACTCATAACAATAAGATCAAGGATAGAAAACATTATGCAAAATACTAGATTGAAATCAAATGTTCTTACGATGGTCACCGAATCACAAGGAGATCTCATGTTGTAGTGACCTCGGATCGAGTAAGGATCCTAAGTCCCTGTGATTAACATGCTAGTCCCTGGATCATTAGCTAGCACTCACAGTCGATGAAATATCATGTAAAACACAAGTCTTTATTACATGAATCGAATAATCCAGAGTTTACATTATTACGAAAGAAGCAAAATATATAAAACTTGGAGTCCCATCAATGCCACAGGCAGGTTGAGTGAAGACTCGTGATCCTAGCGCACCTTTTAACGTTCTCCAAATTCTACACGTAAAACGTGCAGCCAAACGAGTTGGTCAATACTTTGAATGTATTGGCAAATTACACCAAGGAAAGAACAAGACTAACTCTACATGCAAGGCTAGAGTAGGCTTTGGGGTTCATTTGCGTAAAGCCAATTTTATCAATGTAATGAGAAAAGAGGAAGAAAGTTTTCCCTACTTTGTAAACTTTGATAAACAGTATAGGGTCGAATGGAACACGTGGATATTACTCACCAAGTGCCCAATCAACCTAGCACTTGGATATTACACACCAAGTTCCCAAAATCCCACCCAATGGCGATATTACTCACGCCCTGGGGTTTATAAAACGTTAAGTTTGGAAAAGAGAGAGGGGAAGATCTTCTAGAGGCTCCATCCTTCAGATGCTCAATGTTGTTCTGTTTTCGTGAACACGGCTGATCGATCAGATTGCAATACTCTCGAGAGGTTGTGCACTTTCCCCATAATCCACGATCAAGCCCTTTTACAAACAAGACCATGGCGAAGCCTTCCCTTAGTAGCCCCTCTACCAGCTGGATCCAACCGTGCCAAGAACCTCCAAATGTTGGTACCCTGGTGAGGTTTCCCACTAAGTACTAAGCCAAGACAGAGCCCATATGTATTGTGGTTGCACGGGAAGCTTCTGAATTCTGAAACATGGCAGACTTCTTTGATTTCCTGGGCGGCCGTCCTCCACCAAAATCTCACTCATTGTCCCGACAACCATTCCGCCCAGAAGAAAACTTTGTTTTATTTTGAAGGGGTTTTTGAGAAGAAAAGTTCGCTCGAGAGAGCTAGCATACTTAGAAAATTCTTGAGTCTTTCGAACCCTCCCAACGGTATTTGATATATATAATTATATAGCATAGCAAGCATAACTTAGAAAAACAGGATAACCTATTGGGATATAAAATCCTAAGCATAGAGTTACTCATGGCATACTACAAAACCGTACTTGCAAAATAATACTAAGAAATTCTACCAAACCCTACACATGCATACTACGGAATTTTGAAGAGTAAAACATGCATAGTCAAAATTGGGACATAAACATGAACAAGTGGTGTAACTTGCCTTATGCTTGTGTTATGGGTGATGATTGAATTCTTCTACAGCAATCGTACTCTCCGAACAATCTAACGCGAGGACAAAACAATTCCAATCAACACAATTACAAACATAACAACCACAACAATGATGAACACAAGCATGCATGATGATTTAATATTAGTTCTTTGAATGGTATTAGATCATATGATGCATGTAGGAGATCATTTAATGCAATAGGGTATTTGTTATTAAATCTTGATGACCAAAAAAAAGGCTTTAGTAGTTTTGTTGCAACTTCTGTCCTAATTGTCTAATTAAATTTGGTTATTAGTTTTACTGGATAGAGGACATTAATACGGACCAGGAGGAATTGGATTCATCTTAATCAGAGTTATAGATCTTTTTCTAGGATTTATTTAGTGTTTAATGGAGTTTAATAAATCTGAACAGATCGTACTTACAACAAACAAAACTAAGTACATATCTGGAAACTACGCAAGATTATGAACTCAAGGACATATTACTCATATTTTTCGAATATGTAGATTATTTACTATGAATTTAATGATTTAAAAGGCCAATAATACTAATTTAATTATTCGCCAGTAATCTATACAGTAAACTTGTAATTTCATTCCAGAATCATGTTCTATTCAATTTTATGAATCCAGAGGTATATCATTTGTATTTTTCTGAGTTGTATTTTATTTTCTGTGAATTAATTGCTCCAAAAAGTGTATTAAACCATTTAAATAATCACGACAAATACTTACTGTAAATGTCTGATACAATTATATATTAATACTCTCCACGATTTTTTGATTCCAACGGTATATCATTTGCAATGTTTGGACTTAGTATGAATTTTCTATGGATATTACAAGTTAGATCTATAATCTGCAATTTTAAATTCGAACGGAATATTCCAGAGAATATTCCGCTGACTAGACAGGTTGACCGTGCAGGCTGACTGAGACTAGATGCTGACCTGACGACGACGTGGCGGTGACGAGGCAACTGATCGGAACGATTGAATCTCGACCGTCGGGATGAGATCCGGTGGCTAGAAGAGAAGTTGGCTCAAAATAGACCCGATTTTGCCTAACAAAGGACTAGAAGTAGATCTGTGTTAGAGAGATAAATCCGTAGGTCAAATCGAAAAACTTTGAACATGAAAGTTGTGGAGGATGATTAGATCTACCTTTTCACCAAAGGAATTTGGATTTCAAGAAACGAGCGCGAGGAGATCTTGGAATTACGCCATCAGATCTAAAATATTGCGTTGCGAAATTCTCCGGCTATGGTGGATGAAAAGAGGTGAGGTTTGTCGATATTGAAAGATTTCGACGAGATCTACAACTTTCGTGTTGAAGCCGAAGGCAGCCGACGAAGTTTAGATCGGTTTAGAAGCGAAATACGATTTGGTAGGGTGTAGATTCGAGATTTCGGGAAGAAAAAGTGTTATAGCTGTGGCTCCGATGGATTATTTAGGCTTTTAGGATGATGGGAAGATAGATCTCTAAGTAGATAACAAGTAGAAACAAACGAAAGTCAATTCGGAGTTATAGATAAAAAGTTATAAGTGTTTGAATAGAGATAGGTTTAGAAATCAGATTTTCGCATGCTTTTTAAAGCGGAGGTGGGATCGATCCTTCTCCCGTGCGCGTGGCTGGTTCGGTCGGCTGAGTGGGCCGGCCGGGTGGCCCATTTCGTTTTTTTTTCTTTTTCTATTTTGGTATTTTCTTTATATATTTTGCATACGAACTCCAAATGACATGATTCTTTTTTCTAATTTTTTCTAAAATTCCGTAGATCATTATAAGATCATATTTATAACATTTTCACTAGTTTGTAGATGATTTATTTATAAATGTCTATATATTTCTTATAGGAATATTTGGGAAAATCAACTATCGGATCTAGATATTAGGATTTGGATTCAATTTTTGGGAACTTTGCATGGATGCAAAGAAATGCTTATGAATGCTTCATGATTTTCATTTTTGCAAACATTCACACAAATCCTAAAACTAAAACTCAATTCATGCCTTTTTACCTATATGGCTACTTAGGTATTATCAAAAGGATATAGGGTTTTATGCATTTGGCCTTATATGGCTACTATGCAATATTTCTAAATAGCTTCTTAGGGTTTTATTTTAACCACTCAACCAAAACATACAATGCCACAAATGCCCAAAACAACAAGTTCAATCATGTAACATGAAGGAACAGATTTTTAACATCCAATGAAAATGAAGATGTCATGTTATCTTCTCTCTTTTCAAGCAAGTGGTGAAAAGCATCTAGAATGGTTTCATAAATCGAGGAAGAGACTTTAAGGGTCAAATAGGGAAATTAGAATATCACTCCACCATAATTGGGAAAGTCATTTTATTCCCTCGCTTTAATCATCTAAGCATGGTTGGATATTTAAAGAATCAAATAGTTGAAAAGAAAATGAAAACAAGTTGGATAGTCATGTTAATCCAATCTCATACAAGTTTCTGAATTCAAGGAAGGGAAATCATAACAGAAAGTTTCTTTTCTTTGAGAAATTTCAACAAAGTCAAACAATTCAACCAAGTTATTTTATTAACTTTACATTCCAAAATTAGGAGAATTTTGGGATGTGACAAACTACCACCCTTAAAAGGAATCTCGTCCCGAGATTCGGGAAGGCTAGAAAGAAATAGGTTCAGGATACAGTAGAGTGCTACCACCCTTAAAAATTACATTTATTGGTTTTTTTTATATCCGAGTGACGAAACGAGATTATAGTAGAACCACTTTAAATTCTTCCCAGGATATCATCTCTTGATGATCATCAATGGTGTGTTCCATCTCCCACCAAGTTGCAACGTCCTCCTTTAGGAATTGGGTGGCATAATGAACCATTTTATTAACTTCAGTATTGGCATCCTTCATTATGTATTCAACCTTGTGCATCAATTGCTTTGCATCGGCGTTGCTCATACGTTTGGAGAAATTGAGTTCCTTGTCTTCCTTGACGGTCCGGCCCATCTATCGAGTTGGCCAAGGTGTAGAGTAGGAACGAGTGGATTATAGAAGAGGAAGAAGAAGATTACCCCATGCAAGCAAACAAACCAAATGAAATATCAAATTAAGCCAATTTCACTCAAACTATTTTTTTTACCGCAAGAAATTGCTATGAGAGGGAACTACATTAGAGATAAGCATTTATCCTTGTGTTTCCTAACCCTGGAGGCACTTGTGTGTTGTTTATCTTCAAGGACTTGTAGCATCCTCCACCATGTGAGTGTTCTTCTTTTGATGGCGCCCTCATTCAAGTTCTTCGGTTTGTCTCCCTTCTTCCGTCTTCAAGATTTAAGGTAGGGAGAGTAAAATCTATCAAGAAGGACATGAACAACCCAGACAAACAAATTTTGTATTGAAAATAAGTATTATTTGCTGCTGTCAAGAAAACCACACAAATGGCAGCTCACAAATCACTGCATCTAATCGTAGTGTAGTCTATCCAACTTTGGTTTCTAATGGGTCACTTGAAATCTTCATGATCTTCATAATCTTCATTGTCTTTGAGGTCTTCGGTCAATAACTTTAACTTAAGGCCTTCGATGTTTTTGGTACTTTCTTTGAAGTCTTCAATTCTCGTAGCTTCAGTCTTGGAACATCTTCTATAGAGGTTCTCAAGTCCTAACTTGATCAAGATGGTCTTCTCTGGAAAGGTAGTCTTGAGAGAAGTTTCTTCTTGAAGTTCATAGCGGTCATTTCTAATGTTGAAAAGAAGAGACTTAAGAAATTTTAAACTCCAAAGATAGATGATGAGAAGTATGAGAGTTTTTTTCTGAAATAACTTAGAAAATATTAATCCTAAGGCTTTTTCGATGCTAGGTCCACGATCTACAGTCAACTTATGCTCTGATACCATCTGTAGTGACCTCGGATCGAGTAAGGATCCTAAGTCCCTGTGATTAACATGCTAGTCCCTAGATCATTAGCTAGCACTCACAGTCGATGAAATATCATGTAAAACACAAGTCTTTATTACATGAATCGAATAATCCAGAGTTTACATTATTACAATAGAAGCAAAATATATAAAACTTGGAGTCCCATCAATGCCACAGGCAGGTTGAGTGAAGACTCGTGATCCTAGCGCACCTTTTAACATTCTCCAAATTCTCCACGTAAAACGTGCAGCCAAACGAGTTGGTCAATACTTTGAATGTATTGGCAAATTACACCAAGGAAAGAACAAGACTAACTCTACATGCAAGGCTAGAGTAGGCTTTGGGGTTCATTTGCGTAAAGCCAATTTTATCAATGTAATGAGAAAAGAGGAAGAAAGTTTTCCCTACTTTGTAAACTTTGATAAACAGTATAGGGTCGAATGGAACACGTGGATATTACTCACCAAGTGCCCAATCAACCTAGCACTTGGATATTACACACCAAGTTCCCAAAATCCCACCCAATGGCGATATTACTCACGCCCTGGGGTTTATAAAACGTTAAGTTTGGAAAAGAGAGAGGGGAAGATCTTCTAGAGGCTCCATCCTTCAGATGCTCAATGTTGTTCTGTTTTCGTGAACACGGCTGATCGATCAGATTGCAATACTCTCGAGAGGTTGTGCACTTTCCCCATAATCCACGATCAAGCCCTTTTACAAACAAGACCATGGCGAAGCCTTCCCTTAGTAGCCCCTCTACCAGCTGGATCCAACCGTGCCAAGAACCTCCAAATGTTGGTACCCTGGTGAGGTTTCCCACTAAGTACTAAGCCAAGACAGAGCCCATATGTATTGTGGTTGCACGGGAAGCTTCTGAATTCTGAAACATGGCAGACTTCTTTGATTTCCTGGGCGGCCGTCCTCCACCAAAATCTCACTCATTGTCCCGACAACCATTCCGCCCAGAAGAAAACTTTGTTTTATTTTGAAGGGGTTTTTGAGAAGAAAAGTTCGCTCGAGAGAGCTAGCATACTTAGAAAATTCTTGAGTCTTTCGAACCCTCCCAACGGTATTTGATATATATAATTATATAGCATAGCAAGCATAACTTAGAAAAACAGGATAACCTATTGGGATATAAAATCCTAAGCATAGAGTTACTCATGGCATACTACAAAACCGTACTTGCAAAATAATACTAAGAAATTCTACCAAACCCTACACATGCATACTACAGAATTTTGAAGAGTAAAACATGCATAGTCAAAACTGGGACATAAACATGAACAAGTGGTGTAACTTGCGTTATGTTTGTGTTATGGGTGATGATTGAATTCTTCCGCAGCAATCGCACTCTCCGAACAATCTAACGCGAGGACAAAACAATTCCAATCAACACAATTAAAACATAACAACCACAACAATGATGAACACAAGCATGCATGATGGTTTAATATTAGTTCTTTGAATGGTATTAGATCATATGATGCATGTAGGAGATCATTTAATGCAATAGGGTATTTGTTATTAAATCTTCATGACCAAAAAAAAGCTTTAGTAGTTTTATTGCAACTTCTGTCCTCATTGTCTAATTAAATTTGGTTATTAGTTTTACTGGATAGAGGACATTAATACGGTCCAAGAGGAATTGGATTCATCTTAATCGGAGTTATAGATCTTTTTCTAGGATTTATTTAGTGTTTAATGGAGTTTAATAAATCTGAACAGATCGTACTTACAACAAACAAAACTAAGTACATATCTGAAAACTACGGAAGATTATGAACTCAAGGACATATTACTCATATTTTTCGGATATGTAGATTATTTACTATGAATTTAATGATTTAAAAGGCCAATAATACTAATTAATTATTCGCCAGTAATCTATACAGTAAACTTGTGATTTTATTCTAGAATCATGTTCTATACAATTTTGTGAATCCAGGGGTATATCATTTGTATTTTTCTGAGTTGTATTTTATTTTTTGTGAATTAATTGCTCCAAAACGTGTATTAAACCATTTAAATAATCACGACAAATACTTACAGTAAATGTCTGATACAATTATATATTAATACTCTACATGATTTTTTGATTCCAACGGTATATCATTTGCAATGTTTGGACTTAGTATGAATGTTCTATGGATTTTACAAGTTAGATCTATAATCTGCAATTTTAAATTCGAACGGAATATTCCAGAGAATATTCTGCTGATTGGACAGGTTGACCGTGCAGGCTGACTGGGACTAGATGCTGACCTGACAACGACGTGGCGGTGACGAGGCAACTGATCGGAACAATTGAATCTTGACCGTCGGGATGAGATCCGGTGGCTAGAAGAGAAGTTAGCTCAAAATATACCTGATTTTGCCTAACAAAGGACTAGAACTAGATCTGTGTTAGAGAGATAAATCCGTAGGTCAAATCGAAAAACTTTGAACATGAAAGTTGTGGAGGATGATTAGATCTTCTTTTCACCAAAGGAATTTGGATTTCAAGAAACGAGCGCGAGGAGATCTTGGAATTACGCCAACAGATCTGAAATATTGCGTTGCGAAATTCTCCGGCTGTGGTGGATGAAAAGAGGTGAGGTTTGTCGGAATTGAAAGATTTCGACGAGATCTACAACTTTCGTGTTGAAGCCGAAGAAGTTTAGATGGGTTTAGAAGCGAAATACGATTTCGTAGGGTGTAGATTTGAGATTTTAGGAAGGAAAAGTGTTATAGCTGTGGCTTCGATGGATTATTTAGGCTTTTAGGATGATGGGAAGATAGATCTCTAAGTAGAGAACAAGTAGAAACAAACGAAAGTCAATTCGGAGTTATAGATAAAAAGCTATAAGTGTTTGAATAGAGATAGGTTTAGAAATCAGATTTCCGCACGCTTTTTAAAGCGGAGGTGGGATCGATCCTTCTCCCGTGCGCGTGGCTGGTTCGGTCGGCTGAGTGGGCCGGCCGGGTGGCCCATTTCGTTTTTTTTTCTTTTCTATTTTGGTATTTTTTTTATATCTTTTGCATACGAACTCCAAATGACATGATTCTTGTTTCTAATTTTTTCTAAAATTCTGTAGATCGTTATAAGATCATATTTATAACATTTTCACTAGTTCGGAGATGATTTATTTATAAATGTCTATATATTCCTTATAGGAACATTTGGGCAAATCAACTATCGGATCTAGATATTAGGATTTGGATTCAATTTTTGGAAACTTTGCATGGATGCAAAGAAATGCTTATGAATGCTTTATGATTTTCATTTTTGCAAACATTCACACAAATCCTAAAACTAAAACTCAATTCACGCCTTTTTACCTATATGGCTACTTAGGTATTATCAAAAGGATATAGGGTTTTATGCATTTGGCCTTATATGGCTACTATGCAATATTTCTAAATAGCTTCTTAGGGTTTTATTTTAACCACTCAACCAAAACACACAATGCCACAAATGCCCAAAACAACAAGTTTAATCATGTAACATGAAGGAACACATTCTTAACATCCAATAAAAATGAAGATGTCATGTTATCTTCTCTCTTTTCAAGCAAGTGGTGAAAAGCATCTAGAATGGTTTCATAAATCGAAGTAGAGACTTTAAGGGTCAAATTGGGAAATTAGAATATCACTCCACCATAATTGGGAAATTCATTTTATTCCCTCTCTTTAATCATCTAAGCATGGTTGGATATTTAAAGAAACAAATAGTTGAAAAGAAAATGAAAACAAGTTGGATAGTCATGTTAATCCAATCTCATACAAGTTTCTGAATTCAAGGAAGGGAAATCATAACAGAAAGTTTCTTTTCTTTGAGAAATTTCAACAAAGTCAAACAATTCAACCAAGTTATTTTATTAACTTTACATTCCAAAATTAGGAGAATTTTGGGATGTGACACATGTACAAGATAATGGCTATGGCTATTGAGCAGATGAGGAAGGAGAGGATGAACTATGGTGGTGGATATCCTTTGGTGGTGTTGTGATGCAATCTGAGAATGGTGGCCTCCTATGTGGCGGTTGGGACCTCAAAATATATAGGTACCTTTGCAAAAGTTGTAGGGTTTGACTTGACGGAGCCGATGCCACATGGTACGGGCGGATAATACGGGCGGACCACTTTTTTTTACCACCAAAATGTAGAACGACATGTTCCCGCCTACTCTCTCTAACCGAGCTCTTAAGGACGCGGACGCCGGTGATAATGTTGGTGATAAGATCGAGAAGCATCTGATGATCCTCCTTCACATCGCGTGCAATGGGTTGGCTCGTCGGAGCATTGTCTTAATGTCACTAACATCTTTCATGAGGTCAAAAAGCAGCCTCCATTTCTTCTCAACCTCTGCATAGATAGTTCGAACGTTGTGCTTGAACCATTCTCGAACATACGCCGACTGATTATCGTCGAGCAACAGCAAGCTACAGACATCGTTGGACGATTTAAAACCTGCGGAGGAGATGCCACTTAACAACATAAAAAAGGCAGTAAGCATACGTAAAAATAATTATAAAAAGAGATGGGAAGCCATTCAGCGATACACCGGAGTTTGTGCACCATAGATCAAACCTTTCTATCTGTAAAACATAAACATAGACTTTAGAAAGCAAATAGAACAAACATTTGCGAAATAAGAACCAAAGTAAAGAGGCAAAGGAAGTTAGTGATATACCATTTTCCGTTAGCACGTCAATCAGGACCAGCACTTCTGAGAATACGTGTTCCTCCATTTGAGCACAAATCTTTGTACCTTTACAACATATACGTAGATATTAGAAAGCGAATAGAATATAAAGATACTAAAGAAGCAAGAAGCACGTACCATGATCTTGTAATCTAGGAACCTTTTATGGGCCAGACAATATCGAAGCGACGTTAGCCCGATGTGTTTTCTCGCAGGCCCTGATAAGACATTTTCATCTATATCGTATGAGATATAGTATCCTAGAAGCCAAAGATACTACATGAGGTGTACAAAGTTTAGAGGTAAATGAGTCTTAGTCTAGTCGATTTAACGTTGACCGTCGAAACGATATTCAACTGGTTCTCCATCGACAACATCGGAAGCGTAGGAAATGACTTGCGGACGCACTGGAGCAGGTCCTAGGAAGCAGAAACAGAGCGTCACGTATCTCAAGCGAAAGAAAAATGGAAAAATACGGCGAGACAATAATACCTTTTTGGCGCGCAGTAGGAAGACGTGAAACAGGTCACAGGTCACGTAGGAACCACCGGAAAGTCCTGAGTCCTACGCACCGCGCATCCGAGCAGAACCTGTTGGGATAAAAAGGTTAAACGAAAGAAAAGAAGAAACAACGAAACTGAATATGCTAAAAACACCAAACATCACGTACCATGCGACCTAAGGTCAACACGAAGCAACGCTCAAATGGAGATACATAAAAGAGAATGTTAGCTTATAAAAACATAGAAATAGGAAAACCCCAAGCAAACAAAAAGTGACATGAAGAAAGAAGTGTACTTACGTCGAGCATGATAGGAAGAAGCTAGAGAAGGAAGAATCCCGATGAGAGGGAAAACTAAAAAGCATGAGACAAAATGAGAAATCATGATGGCTGAGCATGCACGGAAAAAGAGCCGTAAGGCTTACTGTCTGAGAAGTTTTTCATGCGCGAGGACATGACAAAGTTTAGGTAGTAGCTTCGGCGAGTCACGCGGCGGAGGAGCTCCGGGGAGTCACGTAGAGGAGGAAAGCGGTGGGGTGGGGGCGGCGGAGTATGGGAGCCGAAAAACGATTAGAGAAGAATGAAAGAGTAGGTACCGCAAAACGCTAATAGGCAATGGGATATATAGAAGAGCATGGCTAACTCGGGTACGAAAGGCCCCACCGCACGATCTTGCTACGATAAATATGGTATGCCTATAGCTTATGGTGCAAGCCATCGCTCTCTGACATGAGAACCCAAAGACGTATAAAGTCTATGCTGCCAATTTAGCTCTCTGCCTGCGAAACCCCGCACAATGATCTATGATTGGAGACGAAACATCATTACTTGGCCACGTCGGTCCTGGATGGCTCCACGTTCGCGAGAAACTACCACCGGCACTGTGTTGTCTACAATGTATGATGATAGACGGCACCACATTACATGGCCACGTAGGCCCTAGAAGGCCCCACATCCATTAGAAAACGCCACCGGCATGGGCTTACGACGCCATGTCGTGTCTCGGCAGGCCCCACGTCCACAAGAGTCGGCAACCGGTATGGGCCTATGGTGCTCCATAAACGACGTCGTCTACGGACAACCACACGAATGCAAGAAAACCGCGGTAGACACAAGCTTTAGGCGCCACGTCAACTCTCGAAGGACCCACGACTGCGAGAATCAGCAGACGGCTACAACCTACATCGGTAAGTCACCTCCGTGCGAGTCCCATGATCGTGAGAGTACGCAACCAGCATGGTCTCATGGCTCCACATCGTCTCTTGGTGGGCCCCGCAACCTGGCGGGTGTGTAGCGTTGTCGCGAAGGGAATGCCTCTCACTATGCGCATTTGACCCCGCCTACGCTGACGGTGGCCCCATGTCGCGCGCGGCCCACCTTCCAATGACACGGGGTACGACGACGCGTGGTACACCTCTCCGCGGTATGTACTCTTTCATCCTGGCCCGCAGCAGGACCTACCTCACGGGATAGTAGGGCTCCATTGAGACCTTGCCGCGTGGCCTCCTCAGCATCCATCCCATGGCCAAAATGAATTGGGACGACGTGGATAGCAGTTTGAGACAAAACAATCTATCGCTATTATTTACTCCTGATTTAAAATATTTATTTAATATATAATAATTCATAATTTTGACATATATAAATGAATATTATAAATCTCTATTAATCTGAAACACCTTTTGGCATATTCCTTCTCCGAACAACTTAGGATCCTCTTCGGAACTTTTTCGACAATCTCTTATCAAAACAATTCTGATGCTCTCTCTTGCTCATGAGTGATCCCTTCACTTCCATAACAATCTCAGAACATCGTTAGACCCTTAAGTGTGTTACCCTAAGGTTTAGGAATGGCATAGAGATGATCAATATCTCTCTCTGATCAATGATCAATAGCGGGACCGGGATGTCCATAATGACCCTCGTGCATTCCATGAAACTCTATCATTTCGAACCATAAACTCTATGTCCTATCCCTTTGTTTCTTTGATACATGACTTGTGCGATATTTTATCTTTGGTATCACTATACCTCTCCCGTTACTGACAAGTCCACTTAACTCGTTATCGTGATATTGTATCCCCTAAACTAGTAAATGGTTGCAACCTATTGGATACGATCTCACCGAGTGGCCCCAGTTATCTTCCCGTCATGCGGGTGAACACAAACCAATCTTGATGCATAGGCCTCAATTGTTCCTCTGGAATACCCAATAAACACTTTTATTGTCACCCAGTTACGGTCATGACATTTACTGTAATCAAAGTAGCCGTGTAAGAAAGTGAATAGCATGATCTCATGGTCTAATGAGAAGGTCACTTAGTTTCTAAATATTGCAATGATAAACTGATACCTTCGATCTAGATTCATGGATGTAGTATAATAGTATTTTTTCCTAGTAGACCTAGGTTTAATCAAACCTTAGGAAAAAATGCTAAAAGGAAATAAAAAGGACACGTCTACAAGACTTTGTTTCTTTGTTTTACCTACATTTACTATACCAATCTAGTTTACTTTTATTATGGGTTGATTCAATGGATGGAGATAGCCCAGGGTTGAAGATCCACCTGTAGCTGCAGATCATATGGGATAAAAGATAATAATAATCATAGTCATGTGTAATGTTTTAATAGAGATAATCTCTTGTGGGAAACACACCCTAATATACTACAGCCCCTAAGAGGCAACAAGCATAGCAATAGTCTTTTGATCCAACCGAGTGCACCCCAAAGCACCGGACTACAAATGATTATTAAGTGTAAAACACAAATCAAAGCATTGAGAGGTGATGTTGTTGTGATCCCGAATGGGTCGTTAAGCAAAGACTGTATAGCCCTTTTTGTCATGGGGTTTCCTATGAGATCGCTGCTAGCCAAGTATCTCACCTCGAGACTTTATCAATCTCGGGGGTATTGGGTGCCTAAAAGTCCAAAGATCGAGGCAAGAGACAAAGAAAAAAGATACAAATATCTCTTTCAAACTATACACGATGCTCCCATTGATTAGATGCACATAATTGCTGCGAGGTTTCTCCCCAACCCGCAGCCCGTGAGGAAAACTCACTCATAACAATAAGACCAAGGATAGAAAACATTGTGCAAAATACTTAGATTGAAATCAAATATTCTTACAATGGTCACTGAATCACAAGGAGGTATCAAGTAAAAAGTAATGGGTATGTCTAATCGAGAGGATGGAAGATGGAAGAGATGACCTATGGTGTGGATATCCTTTGGTGGTGTTGTGATGCAATATGAGAATGGCGGCCTTCTGTGCGGTGGCTGAGGCCTCAAAATATATAGGCGTCATTATGAAAGTTGTAGGATTTGATGAGACGAAGCCGCTGCCACATGGTATAGGCAGACAATACGGGTGGACCCTACACGTACCATTGGTCATTACGGTTGTAGACGCCTGGAAATGGCTCTAGAATTACTTGGTCGTGTGGACTTCCTTAAAACCTTCATTATGACTCCTGATTTTGCATTAAAAAGTGTGATTTCCTGCACAACACAAATCAAAGCAATGGTTTGCATATCTTTGCAATTATTAGTCATTAGTGGAAAGGTTAGAGAGTTTCTTGTCAATTGCTTGACTAAAAACAATGTTTAAGCACGGTGTAAGATGGCTAATTTTAGAGCCATCAACATCCGCAAAGTTCAAACCTTGATCGCCCTCGAGCAAGAAGAAAGAAAAGAACTATAAGGAATTCAGCGTTTAAACTTGAAATGATGAGAATATGAATTCACTTATGGTTAGCATTCATATGCATCTAACACTTCATCCATTTGAAAGGCTTATCAAAGTTCGAGAGATGAAAAGAATACTATACAAGCTTCGGTAAATCAAGACAATCGAAGTAGAATTTAAAATAAGTATAAATAATTAGAAGTGTAACAATCAATCCAATTCTTCTAGTTAACTCTCAGCTTGCCAAGGAACACTAGAATGTTTTAATAACAAAATTGAGTAAGATAGTTCATGTTCTAAGTAGCATAACAGTGAAGTGTCTTATTAACACCCACATTAGTAAATCAAGGCTATCAAAACACTTCTAATCCAATCATTATACTCCCTCCGTTCCTTAATATAAGGTGTATAGTTTTTTGTGAAAAATTCCAGAATATAAGGTGTATAGGATTTGTTACTCTTATTTAGGAGGCAACTGATCCGATCAGGAGAGAGAGGATACCCAAATTTCCTATGTTCCCTCTATATCACATCAATCACCTGGGATATTCACGTCCAAAAGCAATGAAAATTTCCCTCCCAGCATGTGCGCTAATATTCGTGCAAGAAAACTATACACCTTATATTAAGGAACAGAGGGAGTATTTCAAGAAAATCCATAAATTAGTAATGAGACCATGCCAAGGACTTCTTATGTGGATCTTCATATATTTTTTCTTCCTTCTTCAAGGATCATTGAGTGTTTATTTTACAATTGCTTGCACAACCTTTGAGAGTACCAATACACTTGCACATTACATTGACACGTATGCCACTCATGTCGTTAACTCATAGCCAAAATCTAGGGTTATACCATAGATCATTCGTATGCTAGCGGAGTTATTGGTATCCAATGGTGTGCATGAGAAACATGGAACTTTTTAACTAGTACCATAGTTTGATCCACAAGGTTAGCTTTGGCATGCATCACAATTACCGCTAGACTTCATTTCAATCAAACAACTCCTTTCAAGAGTGCCATCAAGTCTATCAAAACAACTATGGAGTTAAGTATCTCTAAGGGTAAACTCTCAAGACAATCATTCATCAAACAAGTCATAAATTTCATAATTTTTCTTATTGTAATTGTTTGGCAATATTATTTCCAAGAAAGACTCAATTAGCTAAAAGAACTAGAGCAAAAGCTTCTACCACTAATCATCCACACCAATAAAAAGCTTTACTCTAACTATTTTGAATTACTCCCACTAGCATGGCATTTTTAGCAAATTAGCCAACTAAAATAAACAACTCAAACTTCAAAAGTGGGAGACATAGGACATACCTCTCATGAGTGACTTCATAACCCTCTCCCTTATAGGGATGTGTTCCTTCAAAACTCAAGTACAATCATTCCCATAATAAAATTAAAGAAAAGAGGAAAACTGTGAATCCACGTTCGCAAAAAAGGGGAAAACGGAAAAATATTTTTGTATTTTTGAGGATAGGGATTAAGGAATAGAAAAGAACTTGCGACCAAGCAGGGAACTAAGAAAATAAAAGAAACAAAAAACAAAAGCAAACTAAAAACGAAAAAAAAGGAAAAACAAAATCAAAGTGTTGGAACAAACCAACACGAGTGTTTCAAAGCTTTCTAGGAGCTAGAGTACAACCTCATTATTACACAAATAAATTTGTTGGGGGAACACATCCCTGAGCTCAGGCTTTTGCAAGCCCTTTTGTTGCTCATTGTGGTGGTGGTGGATAATCTCCCATGTTTCATTGGCTGCTCCAATCATGGAACTGGGTGGCGAGGTTGGCAGTAGCATCTCGAAGGTTGATGGAGAGGTTGTTCATGTTTTAGATATTTTCTTCGAGAGCATAGATATCTTCATAGGTGGTGTAGTAGTTTGGTGGATGCATATCTTTTTCGGGTCCTTCTTTTTCTACTTCTTCATCTTATCCTTCCTATCCCATGGGTACTTCTTATTAGGGTAGACTTGCCTCAACCTGCGCATCATAACACAAATGTCCATCCTCGATAGAGAATAGACCATTAGGCAAAGGAGATGGGATCAAGTGATCCGCTCCAGGTATATCAAGGAAGTATCTACCATTAGTTCTAGAAAGCATACCATAATCTCTTAGAGTAGAGAAACCAAGGCGATGACTTCCTGTCAATGGTTGGATGTTACCTAGGTTGATGTGAAGTGGACGTGCAAGAATGTACATGACTCCTCCTCCGCATATGGGACCTCGAGAGTGTAGAGCTTGATGCTTAAGGAAAAACAAAAGAAGGGCATCCAAATTTGGCGTTAAGTTCCAATTAATAATAGAAACTTTAGCGAGGATCATCATGTCCTGCTCATTGACTCTAGTAAACTCACCACGTGCCTACAAGGTGTTAACAATAACATAAAAAATAACAAATAGCAGGATGATCAATTTGGTTCCCTTGGGTGTGTTTCCATGAATTCTCATTCTTTTAAAGCACTCCCAAGGTGCATGATTTATAACAAAGGTGGTGGATCATATGTCGATGATGTTGTTGGCAAACCCAAATTAGTGAGCCCATTGTTCAAGTGTCAAGGAGTACTCACAAGTCATAAGATAGAAGTTGCTACGATTAACTCCAAGCATTTGCTCCTCCGAACAATAGTGAGAGCACACCGTATGCGTTAGGGTGATGAGAAACTCAAGCGTCAAGCGGCGATACATGAAGACATCCTGAAAGAAAAAGTCATACAAACCAACATTGTTGCAGAGTAAATTGTAATCAGCATGGATGCCAGGTTGGTTCAGGATATAGGGACACACCCACTTGGTGGACTTGATTTCTCGGAGCTTTAGACGGTCGAAATGGTTTAGCTGAAACTCCTCGGTAAACTCGATACCAAGTGACTCGGGGGGTCAACGTATCAATGGGTGGTGCGTCTTGTTCCGCAACCATCACACGTGTATGGCTCCTCGTGTTCATCTAAAACAAAATAAATAAAATTTCCAATCAAATTTTTTAGTCTAATAGAAACATAGCATAAATGACCCTCTACACTTGTTACAGAAGAAACTTCTCTAAAAACAATACTAAGAATTCTCAATATCAAGATTAGGTCAACAACAAGACCTAATTGATAATGGTGAAAGATTGAGAAGAGTTTTGTTGCAAATAAGTTGGGGATCGGAGGAGAAACATACCTTAGATCGACTGAGTGCGAGGAATCAAAGAAAGATTGAATAAATTTGAAGATCCAATGGAGGTAGTTTGGAGTTTGGAGGTAGAAGAAAGATAAAATTTTGTGTTTTAGAATTTTTGGGTTACCTCCTCCTCGGAGATATGGCGTCCGTGTACGTGGTATGGGCGGACGGTACGGTCGGAGACCACCTGTACCGAGTGACTAACCTTTAGGTTGATGGTTTCCTTCTAGTGATGCACTCGGTACGGGTGCACGGTACGATCACGCGCACCCTTACTACTCATTGTTATGCGTGTAGTATATTTGCTTGAAATATGATGTTTGCTCGGGAGTACGGTACGGGCGGTACGACCGCCAGTGGTCGTTATGGCCATTGTGTCCTGCGGCAAAAATCAAAGTTTCTATTTTCCAAAGCCTCGATGTGGTATAGGCGCACGATATAGAGCCTTCTAGTCGTACCAATGGTAGTTATGCGTCTATTAAGCTGAAAAACTCATAGAATTTGGTTCGTAGCTTTGTGCGCCTTTACACATCTTAGCAAAGAACAAAATAATAGCAAATAGACTTCATAAAAATCAGCAATACCTTTTAGTCCATGTGTTAGTAAATAAAAGATTGAGGATTACCTTATTTTCTTCTCCTCTCTCCAAAGGACATCTCGAACACTCATTATTAAAAACATCAACAAATACAAATAAAACTAAACTAAACAAAACTAACAAAAGAGAAAAAAAACTTTTTATTTCACATGGGTTGTCTCCCATGAAGTGCTTCTAGTTAAGGTCAATTATCTTGACCTAAATGGTGATCATTTAGGTTTGGTGAGTGGAATACCCACTCAAAAGTAATTGGCTTTCAGCGTAATCATACCATCATCATCATTATTAGGCTTGACCTTCTTCTTCCTAGCGATGTGGACTATAAAAGGATCTCTAGATGGTAATCCTATTCTCACATTCCCTTCACGTAAATT
Source organism: Avena eriantha (assembly GCA_910589775.1). Classification (NCBI taxonomy): domain Eukaryota; kingdom Viridiplantae; phylum Streptophyta; class Magnoliopsida; order Poales; family Poaceae; genus Avena; species Avena eriantha. Next base: position 357,289,974 of record OU342745.1, read on the forward strand.
GATTAAAGCTTTAATAATTCTTTAGGAATGGCCTACCTTAAAATTTAGGTGCTATGGGATCTTTAGGCATGTCCACTATAACAAGATCAATAAGAGAGGGACTTCCTTTAATTTCAACAACTATGTTTTCTTTTATCCCAATAGCTTGTTTATAAGTTGAATCTGCTAGATGGAGTCTCAATTCAGTCGTTGCAAAAGGCCCTAAATTTATCTTGTCAAATAGACTTTTGGAAATTCCTGAGATGCTTGCACCAAGTTGACAAAGTGCAAATATCTCATTAACCCCAATTTTAATTTTAATAGTGGGCTCAAATATATCATCTAGCTTAGCAGGGAGCTTATCAGCTAGTATTTTATACTCCATCTCTAATTCTCGAACTTTAGATGCTACTTGTTGAATACATTGTCGGTACATAGCATCATTACCTTGTTCTAAACCAGGATTCTTTATGGTGATCATCTTTTGTATATCTTCCATGGTGTATTCAGGTGTAGGAACGTTGCTATAATCTACCTCTTCGAGGTTCTCTTCATTTATTTCCATCCTCATCATCTTGAGGTCCTCTACCGGATTTGGCTCGGGCTTCCTAGCAAACTTTTCTACTATGAGAGCTTGGCTCTAAGCTTCCTTGCAAAATTGAGCATCCACAGTCTTTGTCCTTTCCTGTAGAGCCTGCACATCATTTCTAATTGTAACAGCTTGGTTTGATAATTTACCTATAGTACTTTCATGGTTCTTCGTGATTTTAATAAGCATATTATTTTTCTCAGTTTGAGCTTGCATCAAGGTTCTAACAGTTTGTTCAAACGAGATATTGCCATGATTTGCTCCATTATGATTATCATAATTATTGTAAGGAGCTCCTGCAGGATTAGAATAATGTTTTTGAACATTAGAAGCAAAATTTTGGTTATTTCAAGCAGGATTATAAGGAGTGCGAGCTATAAAATTAACATCATTAATATTGGTAGAGATAGCATTAACTTGGGTATCTTCCTTACCCTTCACTATGTTGATAACTTGTCTACCTTAGATGTAAGGTCTTCATTGTTTACCTTGGTGACTGAATTCAGCCTTTTTGAGGTTCTTTCCACATGCCATTGGGCATGGTTGTTTTGCACATCTTCTTTAAAACACTCACTTGCTTTCCCATGATTATTCCTCCTGCTGCAGTATCTAGCATAGACTTAGACATTGGGTTAAGGCCATTATAAAATAAATGTAATATAAGCCATTCTTCCATCCCATGACTAGGATAGTTCGTTACGGCTTATTTCATCCTTTCCCATGCAAGCTCTAGTGGCTCATGATCTTCTTATCTAAAACTTGTAATGTTGGATCTTAGTTGCATAGGTTTAGCTGGGGGGAAATTTAGTCATAAAAAGATTAGTACATTCCTCCCAAGATTTAATAATGCCCTTAGGTAGAGCTAGGAACCAGTCCTTAGCCTTTCCTCTAAGAGAGAAAGGAAACAAACATAATTTAACAAAATTTGGATCTACATCCTTAATACGCATCATGTTGCAAATTTCAGTAAAATTATTTAAGTGCAAACCTGAATCCTCAGAAGATGAGCACCCAAATTGGTTTTGTTGAACCAAACTCAAAAGGTTAGGCTTAATTTCATATGCTTCCGCATCAATAACAGGCCGATTAATAGGTGCACGAATAAAATCATCAGTGGGAGTAGCATACTCCCCAAGTCTCTTTTAAGCCATGGCTCTTTTCTTTTTGGTATTTTTAGTAAGGGAAACAAATAACAAGTAACTATTTATTTTGGGTTTTCAAATACATAACAAGAAAGCAAACTAATAACAAGAAATAAACCACAAACAAATAATAAAAGTAAAAACAAGGTCTCTAGTGACCTCACCCGGATAGCATAATTGCTTCCCTGGCAACAACGCTAGAAAAAGGGTTGATACCTTTGATCCGGATTCATAGATGCAGTATAATAGTATTTTCCCTAGTAGACCTAGGTTTAATCGAACCTTGGGAAACAACGCTAAAAGGAAATAAAAAGGACACATCTACAAGACTTTGTTTCTTTGTTTTACCTTTATTTACCGGACCAATCTAGTTTACTTTTATCGTGGGTTGATTCAGTGGATGGAGATAGGCAAGGGTTGAAGATCCACCTGCAGCTACACATGATATGTGATAAAATATAATAATAAGCATAGTCATGTGTAATGTTTTAATAGAGATAATATCTTGTGGGAAACACATCCTAATATACTAGAGCCCCTGAGAGGCAACATGCATAGCAATAGTCTTTGCACCACGAAGCACCGGGCTACAAAAGATTATTAAGTGTAAAACATAGATCAAAGCTTTAAGAGGTGATGTTGTTGTGATTCCGAATGGGTCTCTAAGCAAAGACCGTACATCCCTTGTTGTCACTTGGTTTCCTATGAGATAACCGCTAGCCAAGTATCTCACCTCAAGCCTTTATCGATCTCATGGGTCTTGGGTACCTATAAGTCCAAAGATCGAGGCAAGAGACAAAGAAACAAAAGATACAAATCTCTCTTTCAAACAATACACAATGCTCCAATAGATTAGATGCACATAATTGTTGTGAGGTTTCTCCACAACCCGTAGCCCATTAGGACTACTCACTCATAACAATAAGATCAAGGATAGAAAATATTGTGCAAAATACTTAGATTGAAATCAAATATTCTTACAATGGTCAGCGGCACACAAGGACATATCAAGTACAAAGTAATAGCTATGGCTAATGGAGGGGATGGAAGATGCAAGGGATGAACTATGGTGTGGATCTCCTTTGGTAGTATTGTCATGCAATCTGAGAATGGCGGCCTTTTGCGCAGCGACTGAGGCCTCAAAATATATAGGCGTCTTCACGAAAGTTGTAAGATTTGACGATATGAAGCTACCACCACATGGTACGAGTAGACGTTATGGGCGGACCCTACCCATACCAGTGGTTTTTACGGTTGTAGACGCCTGACAATGGCTATAGAATGACTTGGTCATGTGGAATTCGTCCAAACATTCATTATGACTCCTGATTTCTCATTAAAAAGCATGATTTCCTGGACAACACAAATCAAAGCAATGGTTTGAATATCTTTGCAATTATTAGTCATTAGTGTCAAGGTTAGAGAGTTTCGTGTCATTTGCTTGACTAAAAACAATGTTTAAACATGGTGGAAGATGGCTAATTTTAGAGCCATCATAAACCATGTGACTTGATCACATTGCAATACTTATGTGGTTAATGTCCATCATATCATTCTCTAATAATTTGACTCCATTTTCAACTAGTATAAATGCTCCATGATCAGGAAACCTTGATCTTCAGTTTCCCAATGAACTAGTTAAATAGAGGTTACTAGGGACTTGGTTTTTTTACATACCACACCTGTATCAATGTTCCCACTTGATACAGTCATAGTATAGTATGAAACTATTATTAACTAATTCGAGATATGATAATAAACCTATTTATTATTTGCCTCTATGGCATATCTCCTTTAGTCTCCCACTTCGACCAGAGTACAAATAATCTAACTGCATTTGTTACTGATCATAGACATAGATATTTTGATCATGCTTGCTTATGGGAAACTTCCTTGTCTTTGATCTATTATACTAGATCCCTATTTCTTTTGCAAATCGTTAAGTGTCTCCTACTTTTAAAATTACAACTTTATCTCATAATGTACTAAAGTATCTGTTTGGTGGCATAGTGAGACTTTGTTTCTTAGTATTCCCAATGATGGTTGATTAGTCACGAGGACTTTCACTATTGTCATTATACTAGAAACGCATTTAGCTAAATTCAAATTTCATTAGCCAAACTAGTCATAGTTTTAGCCACCTATTTCAATATCTATGTAGATCCTTCCTTAGTATTTTATGATTCGGTTATTACTGGTTCAGTGATTTATGAATCACCTCAGAACCTAAAGATGGGTCACATTTCAGTCAAGTATACAGAATCTTAATTTCGTGGTAGAGACATATGGCGGATTCATATGGGATGAACAGCATCCCTCTTTCTCTCATCAACATTTGTTGTTCATACCAATGTTCACCTAACTCAACAAGCAAGAACAACTTTGCTTGTTCCATACTGAAAACTCTTCAGAATCAGTCTAGGACATTCCGAAGTTACTTCCGAATCCTAATAGAAACATTTTGACTTTTAATGTCTATTAAATGTATTGATCTATCTCGATAGATTCCAATATTTAATATTCCATTCAACTTCATTCACAGAATATTTAACCTTAAATATCACTAGTATCAATTACACCATACATTATATGTCAAGCACTTATATTAGGATGTTCATCATGCTCCTGCTCAAATATGCCATCACATCTGAGTCTTTTGTGATGTTCCTATAGCTCCCACTCAAATACTTTCATAAGTATGGGCTTTCTCGACATTTTGGTAATTGTCAACACCCGGATTTTTAATCCCAGATGCATGTTATGTCATACATCGCAATCCCATGATTACCATTTTTGCGAGACATAACAGATTGGATATCACAGTACATCATCCATTACAAACTAATATAAGGTCTTACACGAATAAAGGATCTCATGATCCAGTCTTAATACAACATGGAGCAGAATAAATAATGTAGCGGTGGGGTCCATCTTCAGGGTCACAGGCAATGCTAACGATGGAAGATAGTCCTAGTTATCATAGCCGTCCTGCTGTCCTTCATCCTGGTAGTCTCCTTCATAGTCTGGACATAGGAATATCCAGGGACAAAGGCCATGAGTACTCTTTTAAGTACTCGCAAACTATTACTAACAAGTAAGGTAGTTCTAGTGGGATTGCTAGCTCTAAGTTTACTTGTAAAGTTAAGTTTGAAACCTAAGCTGAGTTCAGAAACAAAGAAAGATAAAATAAAGTTCTAGAATCACTTAAGTTGGGAAGCTAGTGTCATAGTCACAACCCTGTTGTGGTCAAGTCAAGATTCATCATTTATATCATAAGTCATTTTGAAAACATCAGACAACGGAACAGTATGGCCACTCCAACTGTCCATAACCGCGGACGCGGCTATTCGAATAGTTTGACACTCTGCAAAGGTGGTACACTTTCACCACAAGATTCGATACATCTGTCAGGGATAACCATGAATCATCATACTTAGTATGCACATAATCAAACGTAACCTTTCCTTTACACACCCTAGTATAAGCACCTCTCCTATGAGTATGGCCTCCCAACCATGACCATCTGTCATCTTGGGCACTACATAGGTGGACAACATCGAGCGGTAGCCTCAGCTCAAACCTCTCCCACGAGGGAACTAATACTAATGCATATAAACTTCCGGCTAAACCTTAACCAATTCAGGTATTGTGGTTGTACGGTAAAATCGGAACGGTATCGCATCCGAACCCAACCATCAGTTTTGTAAAAGGGCTAAGGCTCATGCCTCAACATTTTCATCATCATAAACCATTTGTGTATCTCAACACATGTCAAAACATCTCAATAGAATGACTCATCATTCCATGGTTTTCACAATTCATTTTCACCAAGTATTCCCATCTAAAGTGACTCAAGTTCTAGTTTAGCTCTAAACTACTAAGTTAAGAGTGTTCACTAATATGGGATGCTAAGATCAATCTCATGCCATAGAATGACATCTAAGTTTATCTAGATAGGTCAAGTTTTATACTTTTTATGCTACCTTTAAACAAGTAAAGGACTTTGGTAAAGTAAAGAAAGTAAAGCTGGTAAATAACATTTGGAGTAGGTATAAGTCAAAGGATATAACCAAAGCATGCCTAATGCATCTTGCTTAGGTTATCTAGCTTAATTCTAGCTTGCTAACAATAGCTTGCCTTGGTTGGTGCAGTGGTTGAAGTTTTCTTCCTCCTCCTCTTGGTAGAACTCCTCCTCCTCGAAAGCTTGGTCGGTACTATCGTCTATAAATACATACGGTATACACAATCACCAAACAATACTTAACTAGTCTACTTAGCATTCTAAGGTACACATTTGATGATCTATTATCATCACAAGCATCACAAGGTTTTAATGAACTAGTTTCATTATTTTTATTTGAGAAAAGTAATTTCTACTCATTGAAATTAACTAAGATTTAATATTCTCCAATTAAAATATGGGATCATGTGGACACATGTCATCACCACATATTCTAACATATGGGAATGTGATTTAAAGGTTGGATCACATTTAATTAAGTTTGAGTTTAATATTTAATGATTTAATGTGACTAGAAATGCCTATATAGCATTATTTTGGTACTAGTCCAAAGTCACTGCATGTAAACATTAATATTATGACATATTCAGATAGGTATGGTTAAATGTGATTTTTGAGAGTTGGAATCAACTCAAAAGCTATTATGGTTGATTTTATAAAAAATGTTTCAATGTGCAAAAGCTCCTATCTTGTTATTTTTACTAGGAGAGATCTCTAACTCTTAATGAATTAAATCCAACGGGCTTGGATAGATCTTTTCAGAGGATTTCCAACAAAATTGGAATCACTCAATTTGGTTCAGTAAATCTTCCTGAATTGATTTCTGAACTAAGGGACATAATTGGATTTAAACTTAAATAGAAAAACACTTATTTGAATTCGTGGGCTAGCGCGGGAAAGGAAATGGGCCGGCCCAGTGGCGCTCAATGGCGCAGAGGGCTGCTGGCAGGTTGGTCCCGCTTGTCAGTGAAACTTAAAACCCGAAACGGTCTCTAGCAATCTGGGACACACGATTATAACGTGGATCAACGGCTCATAGTCGTCGTCGACGACGGGCTCGTCGCCAGCGAGACCGAACCCTAAACGGCCGGTGAGGGTCTACTGGGGACGTACCAGGGCTCCAGCTAGTGTGGCGAGGCGGGTGATCGAATTGGATGGGTACGACGGACTCAGGCGAGGTCACGGCAGGGGTTGAAGTGGACAGAATCGACGACAGCGTCTCCTCCTCTGCAGCGTGCTCCTCCGGTGCAATTCCGGCAAACTACGGCTCGAGCGGCTCTAGCGAGAGAGGGGAAATGTTCAAGGGAGAGAGGGGAGTGAAATGGTGTGAGGAATTTGTGCTGGAGAGGCCTGCTTATATAGGCGCGACGGTGAGACCGAGAGGTCTGGGCAGGCTTCTCTGGGGAGGGCGGTACAGGGTGCTGTCGGCATGGGTGAGGAAGGCGGACGGTGGGCGGTTCCCTGGCGGTCAGCTATGGCGCAATGGCGCGGCTAGGGGCGGTGGCATATGGTCGGGAGCTTCCCGCGCTCTAGGAGATAGAGGCGGTGCTCGACGCGGCACTCGGGCGACCGTGGGTCGCGCAGCGGTGCACGGACGTGTCTAGCAGGGTGCTGGGGTCGAGGCGGAGCAGCGTGCACGGTATGGCGTCAAGGCGCAGTCTGCTGCGTGCTGGCGGCTATTGCGCTCTGGCACGCTCTGGCGAGCTCGCAGAGAGAAAGGGCGGTGACGCTGGGGAGTGGTCCATGGGCTGAGGTTGATCGAGGAGTGGACCATGGGCGGCGGTAGGGTTGGGCGGAGCTAGGGGACATGCTGGTTTGGCACGGCGCTATCCCTGGTGCGTTGCCCGCTTCTGGCCGGCGGTGACCACAAAGTGGCAGCGCTCCACTGCTGCTGCGGCTAAGGGGGTAGGCCGGTGGGGGTTTGGTTGGCCTCAGGGGGGACAGAGGACAGCAGAGAGGGTGCAAATGGGGACAAGGGTTTAACTAGGAGCAGTGTTAGTTAGGCAGTTTTATCTCTGCCTCCCACCTGGTCGACACAATTGCCGCATGAGAAAAGTTTTTGAATTTTTAGCTAATTTTTGGTGGAATGATGTATCTTATGCTTGAACTTCTAGGTGTGGTTGGTTTTTTAAAATGGAGTTCATTTGAGTGGTTTTTGAATAAGTGTGATCTTGATACCTACACTAGATTCAATTTTCCAATGTCATTTAAATTTAGTGTTTGAAAGTTTTTGGGATGAAACAAAGTGGGCCTTGGTACATCACTACTTGTACTAGCAAGGGGTGCAAGGAACCACAACTGTTTCTGTTAAGATTTGAGCTCTAGGAATAGCCAAAGTATGCATGGTGATTAAAATGGCACAAAAGACCATTTGCTTATTTTATTATTTTTGATTTGTTTTTCTTTGGGATTTGTTTGGGAATGATCTAGATGATGTTTAATTCACCTTAGAATCATTTTACAACCAATGGCTCACTCAAACATGGCAATTCAAAACAACTCCTAAATTATATGCACACACATATGAATGCTTAAAGATTTTAAATGGAAATTTTTTTGTTAACCCTAAATTTGATGATTTGGATCTTAATAACCTTGGATTAGAGTTTTGGGATGTTACAAATCTTCCCCCCTTAAACAAAATCTCGTCCCGAGATTTACGAAAGAAAACTACGAACTAAAGAGATCTGGGAACTCTATCCTAATGTAATCTTCTCGCTCCCAAGTGGCTTCCTCTTCGGTATGGTAGCTCCATTGAATCTTGAGAAATTTGATACTCCGGGTCCTGGTGGTTCTGTAGGCTTCTTCCAAGATATGGATGGGCACTTCACGATATGTCAGGTCTTTGTTGATATCAACAGCTCGGTGATCGATGTTCTTGAGAACTTCAGTCTTCTCCGGCACTTCTAGGCATTTGCGAAGTAATGAGATATGGAACACATTGTGGATGGTTGACATCCCCTCTGGTAGTTCCAATTGATACGATACTTCTCCTCGACAGTTTAGAATCTTGAAGGGCCCGATATATCTGGGGGCTAACTTTCCTTTCAGACTAAAGCGTTGCGTTCCCTTCAATGGAGAAACCTTGAGATATACAAAATCTCCGATATTGAAAATCAGGTCTCTCCTTCTCTTGTCAGCATAACTCTTCTGTCTGGATTGGGCGGTGTTGAGGTGCTCACGGACTTTGTGAACCTTTTCTTCGGCTTCCCAGAGAATGTCGGGTCCAAAGATCTGACTCTCTCCTACTGACGACCAATTCAAAGGGGTGCGACACTTTCTTTCGTATAGGAACTCAAATGGTGCCATTTGTAAACTAGCTTGATAACTGTTGTTATATGAGAATTCTGTGAAAGGCAGGCAGTCTTCCTATTTTGATCCGTATTCCAACACACAAGCGCTCAACATATCTTCTAGGATTTGGTTGACTCTCTCAGTCTGTCCATCAGTTTGCGGGTGATAAGCGGTGTTGAAGTTCAACTTGGTTCCTAATCCTTCCTAGACTTTCTGCCAATATCTCGTGGTAAATTGGGTTCCTCGATCTGATACTATGGTCTTGGGGGTTCCATGTAGACTAACAATTCTATCAATATACAGCTCTGCTAGCTTCGAACTCTGGTAGGTTGTCTTGACTGGTATAAAGTGAGCTACCTTGGACAGTCTATCAACGATGACCCAGATTGAGTCATTCCACCTACTAGAAGTAGGCAAACCGGTGATAAAGTCCATTCCGACGGAATCCCATTTCCATTCCAGAATCTGCAATGGTTGCAACAGTCCTGCGGGTCTCTGATGCTCTGCTTTGACTCTTTGACAGATGTCACACTTGGCGATGTAGCTTCCGATTTCTCTCTTCATCTTGTGCCACCAAAATTGCTCTTTTAAATCTTGATACATCTTTGTTCCTCCGGGTGGATAGAATAAAGAGTATCATGAGCTTCCTGCATGATAACTTGCTTCAGCTTCGAATCTGCTGGCACACAGATACGGCCTTTGTACCACATAACTCCTTCTTTGTCTTCGGTGAATCCAGGTACCTTTCTCGTACCAATATGACGTTTGATTCCGTCAATACTTTCATTTCCCTTCTGGGCTTCCTTGATTTAGCTAATCAAAGTGGGTTGAAGTTCAATGCTAGCTAAGAATCCTTTGCTAACTAGCTCAGTTCTAAACTGCTCCAACTCCTCATGCACACTTGGTGGCTTCTCCTTGATCATGGTGTTTAGCCTACACGGCAATCTGCTAAGAGCATCTGCTACCACATTGGCTTTCCCGGGGTGATAGTGGATGTCAAGGTCATAATCCTTGATTAACTCTATCCATCTCCTTTGCCTCATATTCAGCTCCTTCTGAGTGAAAATATACTTCAAGCTTTTGTGATCTGAGTAAATCTCACAACGATTTCCCATAAGATAATGACGCCATGTCTTCAATGCCAAAACTACGGCTGCTAATTCAAGATCATGGGTCAGATAGTTCTTCTCATGTTGTTTCAGTTGCCGAGATAGATATGCGATAACTTTGCCTTCTTGCATCAACACACATCCGAGACCAATCTTGGATGCTTCACAATATACATCAAACGGCTTCTTGATGTCTGGCATGATCAATATTGGGGCTGAAATCAATCTCTTCTTCAGTTCTTGGAATCTGGCTTCACATTTGTCGGTCCATTCAAACTTCTTGTCCTTCTTCAACAATTGGGTCATGGGTCTGGCGATGCTCGAGAATCCTTCTACGAACTTGCGGTAATATCCCGCTAATCCGAGAAATGCACGGACTTGGGTTTGAGTGGTGGGGGCTTCCCATTCTTCGACATCTTTAATCTTGGCGGGATCAATAGAGACTCCTCCGGCAGACACAATATATCCTAGGAATCCTACTTCTTTTAGCCAAAACTCACATTTGCTGAACTTGGCATATAACCGATGCTCTCTCAGGGTTTCTAGGATGATTCTCAGATGCTGCTCATGCTCTTCTTCTGACTTGGAGTAGATAAGGATATCATCGATAAACACAACGACAAACTTATCTAGGAAATTCATAAAGATATTATTCATGAGATTCATGAAATAAACAGGGGCATTGGTTAATCCAAAAGACATAACCGTATACTTGTATAAACCATAACGAGTAGTAAAGGCGGTCTTCGGAATATCCGTTGCACGAATATTTAAGTTGGTGATAACCAGTCCTAAGATCAATCTTTGAGAATACCTGGGCACCAGTCAACTGATGGAATAGATCCTCTATCTTTGGCAAAGGGTACTTGTTTTTGATGGTGACGTCATTTAGCTTCCTGTAATCTGTGCACAAATGGTTGCCTCCATCTTTCTTGTCGACGAATAACACTGGTGATCTCCATGGCGATGCACTTAGTTGAATCAAGCTTGTTGCTAACATAGCATCCAATTGCTTCTTCAATTCCACTAACTCTGAGGGGTTCATGCTATAGGGTCTCTGGGCTATGGGTCCGGTTACGGGGATTAGTTCAATAATGAACTCAATATCCCTATCCGGGGGAATACCTGGCAATTCATCGGGGAATACCTCGGGGTATTCACAGACTACTCTGACTTGGTCAATGGTGGGTAGGGCTAGACTCTTGTTGCACTTGAATTGACGAGGTAAGGTTTTAGATATATGCTCTACTATTACTCCAGAGCTACTGGTCATGGTGATGGCTTTCTTAGCACAGTCTATCAGTCCTTTATGCTTTGACATCCAGTCCATACCTAGTACTACTTCCAATCCTTTGGTTCCAACTACTATTAGGTTGGCATAAAAATCTATCCCATGTATTCTGATAGGCACAGCTTTGCAAATTTTTCTAGATTTTGTAGTTGAACCGGGAATTTGAACTATCATGACATGCTTCAAGTTGGTTGGGTGGATCTTACTAGTGCATGCAAATTCTTTGGTCACAAATAAATGCGATGCTCCAGAATCAAACAACACTCTTGCTAAAACTGAGTTTACAGAAAACATACCCAGCACTACATCTAGCGCTTCTTGGGCTTCTTCGACGGTCATGTGGAAGAGACAACCGTTGCGGTTGTGAGGGTTCCCTGGGGCAAACCTTCTCCCTGGTTGAACATGACGCTGCTGTTGAGCTGGGGCATTCACATTGGCAGTGGCGGCAGTCTTCTTGGGGCACTCATTGGAATAGTGACCCTTCACTCCACACTCAAAACAAGTTATCTGGGACTTGTCTTTAGCTGCGACAGGCACAACATTGCTTCCAGTTCTGGGTGTAGTGTTGTTGTTATTGTTGTTGTTGCTCTTGAGAGGTGCATGGTTGAAATTGCTGGTGTTGCCGGGGTTGTTGTTGTTTCCTCCCGACTTCACATTGCCTCTGCTACGGTTGGGGTAGCTTGGGCGAGACATTGGGGGTCGGTTGTTTCTCGGTGCAAATCCAGCAGACGGGTTGGGACGGTACTTCTAGTGACTATTGGATCCAGCTCGGTGCATCATACGACGTTTGCGGTTATCGTTTGCCTGGTTAATCTTCCCTTCCATCTGAATGGCAAAGTCGACTAGCTCTTTGAGATCCTCGAAGCAGATGTTGACGAGTATAGTCTGCATCTCATCATGCAGTCCATTCAGGAATCTCTCCTTCTTCTTGGCCTCTGTGTTGATCTCACCAGGTGCGTACCTGGAAAGAGACAGGAATCTATCACGGTACTCCACCACAGTCATTCTGCCTTGCTTCAAATCTCAGAATTCATCCCTCATTCGGGTGACTAGACCCTGCGGCACGTGGGTGCGACTGAACTTGATTTTGAAGGCTTCCCATGTCATCACTTGACCATGGTTCATCAGGCAAATGTTGTTCCACCAGGCTCTTGCGTCTCCTGCCAAGTAGTGGGTGGCAAAGAGAACTTTCTCGTTGTCATCAACTCTGGCTACTTCCAAATTGTTCTCCATTGTCTGCAACCAATCATCAGCATCTAATGGGTTCTCCGAAGTGCTAAAGATTGGGGGATTGGTATTCTCGAAGTTCTTCACCTTGGATCCTTGATGATCCTGATTTCCATGCCCTTGGTTGTTCTGGGCCATCTGGGCTATCTGCTGCAGTGTTGCTAAGTTGGCCTGGCGCTCTGCCCTGCTTGCTTCATGGTCTGGAACTAACATCTACATAATCTGTAGCATTGGGTCATGTGATGAGCTGCTCCCTCCAGGGTTTCCACGAGTCATCTGAAGATTGAGATAGATAAAGGGGTAAGAGGGAAAGTTCTAAGGTTCAGGGTTTTGGTTGCAAAGCTAAAACTTTGAGTTTGACTCAGGTTTTGCAACTAACTCCATTTCATTCATTCAAGCAAAGCACACGATACAAACACACACACCACAACAACAAAGGAAAACAGATGGTTTTAAGAACCATTCTGTAAGATAAGATACAATGGGACTGATACATCTCATGCTACGACAGTGCTCTAGTGCATCTACTCATCGTCTATGAAGTCGGAGTCATCATCGTCGGTGTGGAAGTCCACGGCATCCTCCTCCAGAAAGTCATCATCATTGCTGAGGTAAGAATCCATATCTCCCTGGATGTCTTCACCTTCCTCTTCTTCTTCCTTTGCTGCAAGTTGAGCCTCTTGCTCCTTGATGGTCTTCTCGAGGTCGGCCACCTTCTTGCGAAGACATGCGATGGTGCGATCCTTCTTTTCGTGCTGGCGGCGAAGAGACTGGCGGTCCTTGACAAGCAGTGAGAAAGTCTGGGCCTTCTAGGCGGCAATGGCACGGTTGTGGTTGGCAAACTCCCTAGCATTGTCCAATTCCTTCTGGCAATCGTACAGTAGGAAGTTAAGGTTCTCCACTTGACGCTTCAACTCCGGGTGACCTGGCATCTCCATTGGCATTCCCATGAAGTTACGCCTTGCATAGTGCGCAAAGCGGGTTCCTTGGATTTGGTTGACACTGAGGGCACATAGACGTACGAGAGCTTCATCCATTGCCCTGGCTAATCCATCTAGCCAGTTGTTCTCTCTTACGGAGAATTGGATTCTCTCGGACGTTGGTGCTTCTATGCTTCCTCGAAGATCAGCAGTGACTAGCCATTGTAAATCTCCTCCTAGGGGTCCAGGAAGTTGAGCTCCAAGAAACTTCGGATGTGGGCGTCCTAATAACACAGACAGTGAATCTAGATCCCTCTCGAAGATCAGTTGGCCTCCGTTGCCCAATTGGTAGAACTTGCTGAACTGAGTCTCCATCTACAAGAATTAAGGATGAGCAAGTTAGTGAAGTGATCGAGTGTGTCAAGTTTTATGTAGTAATGTAAGAATTGGAGGAACATGAATTTTTGAGAAAGAATGAATTCCCAAGGGTAAGAGAGGAAATATTTTTTTCATAATACTCACTTTGGTTTTGAAATTAAGTTTTTGTTCAGACGTCCATTCTAACTAGGGTCTCCTATGGTCAGGATGGCTTTGATACCAACTTGCCAACACCCGGATTTTTAATCCCAGATGCCTGTTATGTCATACATCGCAATCCCAGGATTACCATTTTTGCGACACATAAAAGATTGGATATCATAGTACATCATCCATTACAAACCAATATAAGTTCTTACATGAATAAAGGATCTCATGATCTAGTCTTAATACAAGAAGGAGCGGAATAAATAATGTAGCGGCGGGGTCCATCTTCGGGGTCACAGGCAATGTTGACGATGGAAGATAGTCCTAGTTATCATAGCCATCCTGCTGTCCTTCATCTTGGTAGTCTCCTTCATAGTCTGGCCATAGGAATAGCCAGGGACAAAAGCCATGAGTACTCTTTTAACTACTCGCAAACTATTACTAACAAGTAAGGTAGTTCTAGTGGGATTGCTAGCTCTAAGTTTACTTGTAAAGTTAAGTTTGAAACCTAAGCTGAGTTCAGAAACAAAGAAAGATAAAATAAAGTTCTAGAATCATTTAAGTTGGGAAGCTAGTGTCAAAGTCATAACCCTGTTGTGGTCAAGTCAAAATTCATCATTTATATCATAAGTCATTTTGAAAACATCTGACAATGGAATAGTATGGCCACTCCAACTGTCCATAACCACGGACGCGGCTATTCGAATAGTTTGACACTCTCTAGAGGTGGTACACTTTCACCACAAGATTCGATACATCTGTCAAGGATAACCCCGAATCATCATCCTTAGTATGCACATAATCAAACGTAACCTTTCCTTTACACACCCTAGTATAAGCACCTCTCCTATGAGTATGGCCTCCCAACCATGACCATCTGTCATCTTGGGCAATGCATAGGTGGAAAACATCGAGAGGTAGCCTCAGCTCAAACCTCTCCCGCGAGGGAACTAATACTAATGCATATAAACTTCCGGCTAAGACTTACCCAATTCAGGTATTGTGGTTGTACGGTAAAATTGGAATGGTATCGCATCGGAACAAACCATCAGTTTTGTAAAAGGGGTAAGGCTCATGCCTCAAAATTTTCATCATCATAAACCATTTCTGTATCTCAACACATGTCAAAACATCTCAATAGAATGACTCATCATTCCAAGGTTTTCACAATTCATTTTCACCAAGTATTCCCATCTAAAGTGACTCAAGTTCTAGTTTAGCTCTAAACTACTAAGTTGAGAGTGTTCACTAATATGGGATGCTAAGATCAATCTCATGCCATAGAATGAAATCTATGTTTATCTAGATAGGTCAAGTTTTATACTTTTTATGCTACCTTCAAACAAGTAAAGGACTTTGGTAAAGTAAAGAAAGTAAAGCTGGTAAATAACATTTGGAGCAGGTATAAGTCAAAGGGTATGACCAAAGCATGCCTAATGCATCTTGCTTAGGTTATCTAGCTTAATTCTAGCTTGCTAACAATAGCTTGCCTTGGTTGGTGCAGTGGTTGAAGTTTTCTTCCTCCTCCTCTTGGTAGAACCCCTCCTCCTCGAAAGCTTGGTCGGTACTATTGTGTATAAATACATACGGTATACACAATCACCAAATAATACTCAAATAGCCTACTTAGCACTCTAAGGTACACATTTGATGATCTATTATCATCACAAGCATCACAAGGTTTTAATGAACTAGTTTCATTCTTTTTATTTGAGAAAAGTAATTTCTACTCATTGAAATTAACTAAGATTTAATATTCTCCAATTAAAATATGGGATCATGTGGACACATGTCATCACCACATAATCTAACATATGGGAATGTGATTTAAAGGTTGGATCACATTTAATTAAGTTTGAGTTTAATATTTAATGATTTAAAGTGACTATAAATGCCTATATAGCATTATTTTGGTACTAGTCCAAAGTCACTTCTTGTAAACCTTAATATTATTACATATTCAGATAGGTATGGTTAAATGTGATTTTTGAGAGTTGGAATCAACTCAAAAGCTATTAGGGTTGATTTTATGAAAATGTTTGAAACTGCAAAAGCTCATGTCTTGTTATTTTTACTAGGAGAGATCTCTAACTCTAAATGAATTAAATCCAATGGGCTTGGATAGATCTTTTCATAGGATTTCCAACAAAATTGGAATCACCCAATTTGGTTCAGTAAATCTTCCTGAATTGTTTTTTGAACTAAGGGACAGAATTGGATTTAGCCTTAAATAGAAAAACACTTATTTGAATTCGTGGGCTAGCGTGGGAAAGGAAATGGGCTGGCCCAGTGGTGCTCAGCGGCGTAGAGGGCGGCTGACAGGTTGGTCCCGCTTGTTAGCGAGACTTAAAACCCGAAATGATATCTAGCAATCTGGGCCACACGATTATAACGTGGATCAATGGCTCACAGTCGTCGTCGACGACGGACTCGTTGCCGGAGAGACCAAACCCTAAACGGCCGGTGAGGGTCTACTAGGGACGTACGAGGGCTCCAGCTAGTGCGTCGAGGCGGGTGATCGAGCTGGACGGCGACGGAGGACTCAGGCGAGGTCACGGCAGGGGCTGCGGTGGACGGAGTCGACGGCAGCGTCTCCTCCTCTGCAGCGGGCTCCTCTGGTGCAATTCCGGCGAACTATAGCTCAAGCGGCTCCGGTGAGAGAGGGGAAATGTTCAGGGGAGAGAGGGGAGTGGAATGGTGTGAGGAATTTGTGCTGGGGAGGCCTGCTTATATAGAGGGCCGGTCCTAAGATTTCGAGGGCCCAGGGCAAAACTAAAATTGTAGACCCCTTAATTTTTTAATATAACAATATATGAAATGATGAAAAATAAATATTTCAATTATACCCAATTACACTATTAATATAAAAATAATAGTGTTTATATATTACATTAAAACTTTCTCCGTGTACTTGTAAAAGCAAAGTAAGTGACAATAACTTCTTCTCGATGTATAGAGTTGTCAAACCATTTAATTTCTCTTGAGACATTTTAGATCTCAAATAGTTCGTCAATAGTTTCAACTTTGAAAAGCTTCTTGATTGGGGAAAGATGTTTCGATACGTTCCAAGTTTCGAATTCCATGTAGACAGCATACTAGAATCAGACCTACAGCACCCCAACAACCTGTCCTTGCAAGCTAGACAAGAGGCAGGTAGTGGCGAGGGGCGACGGGCCGACGGTGTGTGTATGGACAGCCGAGATGAAAGAAGATTAGGCGAAGAGTTCATGAACGGGCAAGACAAATGACTGAACCTGACTCGCATAGTCACGTGAATGATGCAATCAACACTGACGCAATGACCGATATGATCTGATCGCTCTACCTCGACTCCTGGCCTGCTGGTGCATATGTTTTGTTTAGACTAGAATACTAAAAGGCCTAATCTAGCCATAGTGTAAACTCAGAACTACTACTATTTTTGGGATATCAATACTAGGCCATGTATGAGCACATATCTCTGAAGGGCCCCCCAAAATTTTGGGCCTGGGGCGGCCGCCCCTCCAAACCCCCCTTAGGGCCGGCCCTGCTTATATAGGCGTGATGGTGAGACCGAGAGGTGTGGGCAGGCTTCTCCGACGAGGGCGGTACAGGGGGCTATCAGCATGGGTGAGGTAGGCAGATGGTGGGCGGTTCCCTGGAGGTCAGCTACATCGCAATGGCATGGCTAGGGGCGGTGGCATATGGTCGGGAGCTTCCCGCGCTCTAGGAGACAGAGGAGGTGCTCGACACAGCGCTCGGCGACTGTGGGTCGCGCGGCGGTGCACGGCCATGTCTGGCGGGGTGTTGGGATCGAGGCGGAGCACTGTGCGCGGTATGGCATCAAGGCGCGGTTTGCTGCGTGCTGGCGGCTATCGCGCTCTGGCGCACTCTAGTGAGCTCGGAGAGAGAAAGGGCAGTGATGCTGGGGAGTTTTCCAGGGGCTGAGGTTGATCGAGGGGTGGACCATGGGCGGCGGTAGGGTTGGGCAGAGCTAGGGGACGTGCTGGTTTGGCGCGGCGCTGTCCCTGGCGCGTTGCCTGCTTCTGGCCGGCGGTGACCACAAAGTGGCGGCGCTCCACTACTGCTGCGGCTAAGGGGGTAGGCAGGTGGGGGTTTGGTTGGGCTCAGGGGAGACAGAGGAGAGCATAGAGGGTGCAAATGGCGACAAGGGTTTAACTAGGAGCAGTGTTAGGCAGTTTTATCTCTGCCTGCCACCTGCTCGACACAATGGCCGCATGAGAAAAGTTTTTCAATTCTTAGCTGATTTTTGGTGGAATGATGTATCTTATGCTTGAGCTTGTAGGTGTGCTTGGGTTTTTAAAATGGAGTTCATTTGAGTGGTTTTTGAATAAGTGTGATCTTGATACCTACACTAGATTCAATTTTCAAATGTCATTTAAATTTAGTGTTTGAAAGTTTTTGGGATGAAACAAAGTGGGCCTTGATACATCACTACTTCTACTAGCAAGGGGTGCAAAAAACTACAATTGTTTCTGTTAAGATTTGAGTTCTAGGAATAGCCAAAGTAGGCATGGTGATTAAAATGGCACAAAAGACCATTTGCTTATTTTATTCTTTTTGATTTGTTTTTCTTCGGGATTTGTTTGGGAATGATCTAGATGATGTTTAATTCACCTTAGAATCATTTTACAACCAATGGATCACTCAAACATGGCAATTCAAAACAACTCCTAAATTATATGCACACACATATGAATGCTTAAAGATTTTAAATGGAATTTTTTTTGTTAACCCTAAATTTGATGATTTGGATCATAATAACCTTGGATTAGAGTTTTGGGATGTTACAGTAATCCCCAAAATCCTTTGACATGTTTATCAAATTGAGAACTTCCGACTACGAGATGTTTAGCATACACATGATTTAGCAAACTTCTACTCGTTGTACTGATTACAACCTTTCTTAAATCTAGTATCAAAAATCATAAAGATTTGTTCACTCAACTAATAATTATCCATAATTACATTACTTTAAGCATCGCTACATTTATGTAGTTAACCATTAAATTTGTCAAGATTAAATTTCTTCCTTATAACTCTAAGTTATTTGGGAAGGATCAAGTAACCACTTACTTTGATAGGATCAAGTAATAACATTACTTTTGTAATATTAAATGTAACTTACATTGGATTTTATGATTCTTAGTCATTTCTCATATTTAGGTTCATCACCGCTTCTTTGTAGTTCATAGGTATGTCATGTTCTTTTAACATGGCAAGTGGATCAATGTATTTTCCCAAAGTGGAAAGTGCACCATGGAATCCTACTTTTAATTAAAGTTTTTAACCGAAAAATTATGATCACAGTCATTAGTTTCACCCTTTTCTGGTAGAGCTTTGACTCACAGAACACATTCCGCTGTGCTACTTAGATCTGGGTAAGCTCAAAATATTGATTTCGTACTTTTACTTTCTTCCATCCACATTATTATTGAGAAACCTTTTCTTGGTAATTTGGACAACGACTGGTTTGTCCTTTCAATTATGGAATACCTATGTTCATAATTTCCTGTGAATACTTATACAAAGATTTATTCGCAACAACTTTATAGAAGTCTCTAGGAACTTGAATGTCCCATAACTCTTATGGTGTTGTTTCCTTGAATCTAGATGATTTCCTATTTCATAACTGTTTGCTAATTCTATGACTTTCAGCTCTAGCTCTACAATGACCTATTCAAAGATTTTCTTTGGACCATATGTATCTAATACATTATGGTTATGATGTTTGAGGTACATCAACACAATTTGATATATCTAATCAACATAATTTATGAAACGGATTTCACAAGTCTTTTGTGTGCTAAAATTTTAACTAAAATTCTAGTTACTATGATTGAATCATAGAGATTTGCACTTTCTTGTTAATACCATATCCATATTTTGTACTAAAATCATTTGAACATTTTAAACTATTTCAAACTCATGATTTATTAGGTGAATACCTTTTACTCACTTGATTTCACAATTGTTTTTATGAAATAATGATTTCCACAGTATTGATGAATAATATATCACTATGTACAGGATTCAACAATTTATACATTTTGTATTACCAAAATGCATTAGTTTTAGTCATCTTTGCCTAGAAGGCCTAGTATTGTAAATGTCAAAGGATTTTGAACATCCCATGACTTCATGCTTTCATAAATACAAATAGATACAACACTATTATGACTTAAATATAGTGTCATTCATTATTAAGTTTGGATATCTTTGAGCTTTGGTTTTATAAAAGCATATTATCACCAAGACTATAAATAACATATCTATAGTCGAACAATGTGACCATAATATAAATCATTCATAATAATTAAACAACTGATTTGTTACAAACTCATTATGAATAACCATCTCGCGAGATGCAAGACACACTAATAAGTTCACACTCTCAACTAGATTACAAATCTATTGAAATATCAACTAATCCATACGATAAAAATGCAGAAGGATAAGTGTCGCTGGCTATCAACTTCTTGTATGTCATCAACACGCCTGGTCTCCTTTTCTTCTCCACAAAACATCCTTGCAGATGGTCCTCTGTTTTGTCAGAAACACACTTATAAACTGTATATTACATATACCTGCTCGGTTCCCCAGTGATGGGTTCTACTTTCATAGTTCTCAACTGCTGTAGGAATTCACGAAAGGTGAATTTTTCCTATCTCATTATTTATCATTTGATGACATCTTCATAGCTAGGGGGAAGCGAATGCAACACCCCATCTATCGCGAATTTGTCATCCATCTAGTAGTCCGCATCATATTTGGGTGATTCATGCAAGTCATGTATAATCTCCACGTGATTATCCAGATATGTGTTTTCTTCCATATTTTGTGAAAGAAACTTATGAAGGAGCTCAAAATTTAGAAGCTTGAGTTGTCCTTCGAACATCACTTTTAACTCGACCATTATCTCATACGATTGAGCATCCATAAATAGCTCACACAGTTCAGGAGAAATGCTGAACTATATGGTGCCTCTGGCATAGATGAACTTCGCACGACGATCGTAGAACTCGTCATTATAGTCCTGACTTGCACTAGCCATGGGAGGATCTCCAAGTGGGTCTTGTATGGTGAAGTGCGTGTCAGTCCTTATAAGGAAATCTTTTAAGCGCAGATACTAGTCTATGAATATGGACCCATCTATTCTAAGTAAATCATCACGAAAAAGGGAACCGTGGTTGAAACACAAAGGTTTTAGTAAAATGATCAATAAGGATATTTGCAAAGACATAAGACTAAGTTCATAATTTGGGTTCTAGTTTTATAATCAAATTATCACAAGAACTCCCAATAAAATCATCATCCCTAAGATAGTTTTAGCATTCACATGACCCATTTACACTATATCATCCTGGCATTTGATATAGCTGCCAGAGTGGACAAATCCCGTAGATCACATCATTCATGTGACTCGTGCTCGATCTTTCAATATTCTCGTGTTCCGAGGCTATCTCTGTACATGTTAGACTCACCAATTCAATCTAAGCGTATTCGTTGTGCATACATGGCTTGCAGCCACCATATGCGAACGTCGATATGTCTAGCACCTGATTGTCATGGTCTGCTTCATAACGATAGACTTTCTTGGTGGTGCACACTATAGGGAGAACATTAAAGTTGGTATTATTTAGATATCATCATATTTTACTACCATCGTGTATCTAATACAACCAAGCAAACAAGATCCACAAAACAACATGCAATTTTTTAACTGTGATATGACGTGGTCCTTCATGTCATGCGCTATGGTCATCATCATATGTCGCGCCTTGATCTCCATCACATGCCACCAGTATGACGCCATTTATGTGGTGCTACCAGTTGGTCGTCTTACATGAAGCCCGAAGGAAATGACCATATCACATTACTAGCCCCTCCCCGGAACATAAAGCTAGACTCTTCTACATTATTAGTTGTAGATTTATGTGGATGCTAGGGATTTCAAGAGAGAACCATTCATACCTATGATTATCAACCACAATATTGATCTAGTAGTTGTCTTATTAATCCCCTCACGGGCCCTCCATTTTAAATGGCATATGTACTATTGTAAGAGAGACAGACACCCGCTGGCCACTTATACGGTACAAGCCATATGCCAAGCGTGGAACCAGTCTCGCGTAAGGTTACACGCAAGATCGGTCTGGGCCGCTTCATCTCACAGTGTTGTGATATGTATAAGTGCACATAGGAGCGTAACAACTATGCGATCAATGCCCACACTCAACATGTGGTGTACCCTTACTAGCATAACTACTCATAGATCGGCTCTAATACCACTGAAGGGGATCGGTAGTAGAAAAAATTTCTATGGTGGAACGCACCATATGCCTAAGATCTATCTATTAGTTAATGCAGTAATAGGGATAGAGTTTCGGTCACATATCCTTGTAGACCGAACGTGGTTAACGTCCCACAAAGAACATGGATGATGTACTCGTAGTCATAGCTAACCTCAAGGTCGCGATGCTCTTCGCACGTCACCTCCTAGTCCTTAGACGCAGGCTAGTGACACAAGTGGCAGTGCCCTGTAACATCCCAAAAATATTAATCAAGCTTATCAAGATCTAATCACCCAAGTTTAGGGTTAACAAAAACTTTTATTAAACTTAATATGAGTGCATGTGTGATTTGCATTAGTGTATGAATGCTTGCAATTGCCATGATTGATTGTTACTGATGATAAGGATTAGTTTAAAGATGAATACTACATCATATAGATCACTTATAAACATAATCAAATGAAAAGAAAATCAAATATAGATCATAGGATGAAATGGTCATTTTGGCCAAACTTATCCACTAGACCACTTTGAGTGTTCCTAGTAAAAGATTTCCAACAGAAACAATTCCAATTCTTTTCACTCTTTGCTAGATCAACTCCAAGTGAATCCAAGCAAACTTTACAAAGTGGTAGAAACTATTTCCAAATCTATTTAAGAGGCATTGCAAAATTGAATCAAGTTCATATACCTAGATCATCACTTTTCAAAAACCATTCAAACCAATTCCCCTTGACCATTCCCAGCAACCATAGACTACTAAGCAAGTAACAAGATCACTCACCAAAAATCATTCAAAAATTTGAAAGTAAACTTCATGCGGCCATTTGATCGAGCACCTGGCAGGCACAGAACAACCTCAACAACTATACTTTATTTTGAGCTATCAATTGCTCATCTCTCGTACTGCAATCAACCCATTCAATTGTCCATGATCATGCATGGTACTTGGCCGTGGAAAGGAGAGGCATCACTAGCCACATTGACCAGTGCCATGCTTGTACCGAGCCGACCATGCCGGTCGAGCACGAACCACTCGCTGCACGTCGCGCCACACACTCCCAGGACACCTAGCAGCTAGCCATGACCTCACCGCCACCCTCTGTCCACCCCTTGACCCAAGGCGAGAAGTGGAGACGCTGGAAATCGCTTGCCCATTTAAGCCTCTGCCATGCCAAGAGAACGATGGAGCGCTGTAGCTGCCTCACACGCACATGCCGTGCCTCGCTCTCTCCGCTCATACCCGCTGTCGCCGTGGCACCAGTGAGCTCCCAGACATGACCGTTCACCGTCGCGCCCCCTGTGACCACTGTACTGCGTGACGAACACCCGCGTACTAGAACAAAGCGCCGACGTTGCCCGACCAACAGAGACCGCCCCTTGTCGTGTCGTCTCTCACGTGACGATCGCCATAGTCCGCCGCACCGATCCATGCCCTCCGCCATTCTCAATGAGACCTATAGCAGCGTCGCCGGAGAAGCCAGACCATGTCGCCCTGCCTCCACCCTTGGGGTATAAATAGAGGCCACCCCAGACCTCATTCTCCACACCATTCCACTCTCCACTCACCCAGGAACCTCACCGACCCTTCCCCGAAGCAAGGCGAGCACCAGGACACCGGAATTTGGTCAGAGTCCGCCGCTGCAGTCGAGGAAGGAAGCCGTTGATTGCGGCCACCCCAGGAGATGCCGTGACCGCAAATCAAACCACCGTCGTTGACAACCCCATTCCCCCCCCCATCGTCGACCCTAGTTGGAGCCTCGGTAAGTCCCCTGCGAGCCCCACCGCCACGTTAGGGTTCGAGTACACCGGAGCAGTTCGACGGAGACGACGAACCACAGCCGTAGGGCTGAGATTGAAAGATACCGTTTCGGTTTAAATGAGTCACTAACGCGTGGGACCATTCTATCAGCAGCCGGCTGCACCTGCACCGTGCAGTTGGGTCGGGCCATGTTGTTTCCTGCGCAGGGCCCAGTGATTCAAATAGGATTTTTGCATTTTTTAGCAAAAACTAGATTCTATCAGTAGATTCAAAATTAAATTCAAAGAGATTCACTGAACCAAAATGCATGATTCCAATTTTGTTGGAAAGGTTTTGAAATTATCTAGTCACTCCCGTTGGATTCAAACCATTTAGAATTATAGATCCCCTATACCAAAAATAACAAGACGGAGACTTTTGACACTTCAAACATTTTTCTAAAATAAATTATAAATGTTTTTGAGATGATTCCACCTCTAAAAAATCACATTTGAAATTCTCTACATGAATATGTAAAAATATTTGGTTTTACAAATATGAAACATGGCTTAGTATTAAAAGAGTGATATATAGGCATTTCTAGTCACTTTAATATTATCAAATAGTAATATTAAATCTTGTAATATATGATCACACTTTTAAATCACATTCCCAAGTATTGGAATGGATGGTCATGACATGTGTCAACATGATCCACTATTTTAATTGGAGAATATTGAATCTTAAGGATTTAAAATGAGTAGAAATTACTTTTCTAAAATAAGAAGAATAAGAGAATGTTAATATTCCACATGATGATTGAGATAATAGTAGATCATCTAATATGAGCCCTTGTGTGCTAAATAGAAGTAGTGAAGTGTTGTTTGGTGATTGTGTACATTGAATGTATTTATAGACGCTAGTACCGACCTGGGTTACAACGAGGAGGAGTACTTCGAGGAGGAGGAGGAGAGCTTCAACGACAACAACAACTGCACTACTCAAGGCAAGCCCACTATGCAAGCTATCAATGCAAGCTAGAACTATGCATGCTACTTGTGCAGACCCCTTATACCATATGCACTAGGCATGTTTGGTTACGCAACTTTACCAATTCCCAGTTTTACTCCATGCTTTATTTTCCCCTTTACTATGGTTCTTACCTAGTTAATGAATTGTGATTAGTGAAAACTAGATTGGATCCTATCAAGATCATAGGATTAGTCTTGGATACTTATACTTTATTAGCACCCCCAATAGTGATACGCTCAAGACTAGTGGCTAGTGCTAAGCATAAAACTGGATCACTTTAGATGGGAATACTTGGTAACAATGATTATGAAAACCTTGGAATGAAGATTCATTCCATTGAAATATTTTGACATGTGTTGTGAAACACAATGGTTTGATGATGAAACTTATGAGGCATGAGCCTTGACTTTAATAAAAACTGATGGTTGGGTTCAGATGCGATACCATTCCAATTTTATTGTACAACCACAATACCTGAGTTGGGTAGGGCTTGACTAGAAGTTTATATGTCTTAGTATGGGTTCCCTTGCAGAAGAGGTTGAGCTGAGGCTATCTCGTGATGAATGTCCACATATGCAGCACCCAGGATGGCAGATGGCCATGGCTGGGAGGCCAAACTCATAGGGGAGGTGCCTATACTAGGGTGTGTAATTGAAAGGTTAAGATTGATTATTCGCATAGTAAGTATGATGATTCAGGGTTATCCCTGACGGATGTATCAAATTTTGTGGTGAAAGTGTAACACCTCTGCAGAGTGTCAAACTATTCGAATAGCCGCGTCCGCGGTTATGGACAGTTGAAGTGGCCATACTGTTCCGTTGTCAGATGTTTTCAAAATGACTTTGACTTGACCACAACAGGGTTGTGGACATGAGATCTAAGTTCCCACTTAAGTGATGTAGAGAACTAAATTAGGTCTTTACTCTCGAAGCTTTATGAAATAAACCTGCCTTTTTGCAAACAAACCTAGAGCTTATGATTCCTACTAGCTTTACTTTTACTTATACTAGTGATAGTGTGCGAGTACTTAAAGAGTACTCATGGCTTTGTCCCTAGCTATTCCCATGGCCAGACTATGAGGAGGATTACCCGGAAGATGGACAAACGGAGGTCTACGATAACTAGGATCGTCTCCCATCGTCAACATTGCATGTGACCCTGAAGATAGAGCCTACTACGTTTACTTTCTGCTGCTTTGATTGTATTCAGACTGGATCATGAGATCCTTTATTTGTAAGACCTTTAATATGGTTTGTAATGGATGATGTACTGTGTTACCACTTCTGTTATGTCTCGCAAAAATGGTAATCCTGGGATTGCGATGTACGGCGTAACAGGCATCTGGACTTAAAAATCTGGGTGTTGACAAGTTGGTATCAGAGCCATCCCGACCATAGGAGACCCTAGTTAGAATGGACGGCTGGAAAACCTAGTTTCAACACAAAGAAAGTAAGTATTTACAAAAACCTATTCTCATTCTTATCCTAGAGATTCTTTCAAAAATAGATCACTTGTTCCTCAAAACTCTTACAATTCTACATAAAATTTGACACACTTGATCACCTCACTAACTTACTCAACTTAATCGCTTATAGATGGAGGTCAAATACACCAAGTTTTACCAGTTGGGCAAAAGAGGACAACTTATCTTTGAGAGGGATCTGCATTTGCTCTTAGAGTATCTTGGATGCCTGCACCCGGAGTTCTTCGGAGCACAGCTCAAGGACCACGCTGGAGGGGAGTTACAGTGGCTGATTGTTGCCGACCTGAGAGGCAAATGGAGCCACCTCTTTTTGACAAGATTTAGTTCAGCGTTTGGGAGAACAACTGGCTAGACGGATTATCCAGGGCTATTGTTGGGGATATACTTTCCGCGTATCCTCACAGTTCCTCGCTGACCAGGGTGGCCCACTTCGGGTTAGAGCTTTGCTTCAAGGGCGGCCCAGTCAGAGAGAGAGAAGACGGAGTCCAATCCGGCTACGGGAAGGCCTAGAAGACTTACCGACTTAGGCCCATAATGTTACTTGTAGTTCAAGATGTACTCTGTAACCAACTCTTAGTCGTAGCCGGATTGATCTCTCCTGTAAACCCTAGGCCGGATATCTATATAAGCCGTCCTAGGGAGAGACTTTAGGGCGAACACCTTACAACACAATAGTCTACAATCTCAACTCGCACAGGCAAAACCCTTGTAACCCATATTCCGGCTCTGCCGTATTACTGGATTGCTAGCAGGAGTAGGATTCGTCCAAAGCCGGCGGATTCGAACTTGGGTAAACTTGTGTGCTCACCGTCCCGGAATACCGTACGTCTCACACCCCTCTCTTTCGCATGCCTCGATGACCCCCTCATGGCGTACTTGTCCTCAATCCGACGATAGTTGGCGCCTACCGTGGGGCAAGTGAGCTTCGGATCTGCGTTCCGAGCGGAATCTGCAAGAATCGGAATCGGCGAGACCATCATCGTCGGTCGCATCCTCTACGCCAGCAACGTCCCTCTCATCGTTCTTGAGAGACTTGGATTCCGGCTAGGGAGACCGTGACTGCTTATACAATCATGTCTTTTGGCGAGATCGATGTTTACATCGGTTTCGCTGAACCTGCCCAACCCACCCTAGCGGGGATGATAGAAGCAGAGGAATCTTCTGGGTCCCCTTTGTCGGCAGAGGCGGCAGAGTTCCGGCTCTCAGAAAACCCTAATCCCACCCAGCCCGCACCAGTTGCGGAGATAGTGGAGAAATCTGAGCCCGAAGAAGACCTCATGGTCCAAGTCGAATCTGGAGTGGATCTCCCTGGAGAAGCCGGATCCCAGATCGACCCACCCGTGGAAGTCGAAATCCAGGAGGAGCATATCAACGACACTGATTCCGGCTCTGACGATGCCGGGACAGACATGCCTTTCCTCAGGTACACACTAAGACGTATGATACTACAAGGCGCTAGCGCAGATGCAATCCTCGAAACCATTAAAAGTTTTGATATGGCTGATCGCGAAAGCCGCAGGTACCTCAGGAAGCATGCATCGCACTTCATCGGGTATGTCGGATCCGGATCTGGCTCTGCCGATGCTGGAGAAAACACCGAATCGGTGCTGGAGGCAATTGGAACAAACGCCGACGTTCCCGCATCCTCGGATGAATCCATGACGTCGGCAGATTTCTGAAAGTTCTCCGCGGAATATGAAGAGGAGTACAACTCCAAAGCTGCAGAAGAAGGAGAAGCCATGGATGAAGCATCCGGGGAACACTCTCCCAAAGCGCAGGATGACATGGACGTCGGAGATAATCCCGAAGTCCAGATGTTCGAAAGTACCGATCAGAGCTTGACTCCAGGAAACGGACCCAAAGCCATTTTTGCTACCGGCGCTGCCAAGAAGGCAAAGAAGAAGAACAAGAAGAACAAGACCCCGGCAAAAGACCCCCTCATAGAGGAGGTAATCGCCGAGGAATACGAAGAAGACTCGGATGGAGCACTTATCCTAGACGAGCCGAAAAAAGAAGAATCGGTGGATGGACACGTGATCACTGAAGGTGCGCGTAAACTCATCGATGCTTCTTTACCCACACCTATCCCTACAGCTGCAGAACTTACTGCAAATGAGCTGGACGAAAGGGCCCAGGCCCTAGAAGCGCGTCGTCAACAACTCCTTGATGAAGCCAAAAACATCGAGGTGGAGAAGAAGTGCATGTCAAACAAGGAGTACATGTCCCATCTACATCAGAAGACACGGAAGCGTAACATAGATGACAACCAATTCCCACGTGTCCATGCCGTCCTTTTTGGAGATGAGATGGGGAAGCCACGGAAGGATAGCAACGGAGATTGGGTATACCCAACACCAGTGCAAAATATTGTGGCAGCTCGTGAAATTCTATCAACTAATCCAGGGCCAGAGGAGATACGCTTGGGTATCAAGCTACTCAACAAGGGCCTGGAGTAGCAGAAGGTCGCCCTGTCCGGAATTCAAAAACTAGTCTCGGATTCTGACCAATGTCGCACAGATCCGGCATGGGCTGACGTAAGATCCCATTACGTTCGGGCGCAGTACCATCACCCCGTACGCAGGGAAGACAATTATTCAAGAACCGGATCGCCGGGACAGCATCGCAGAGCTACACACAACTGGAGCAATGTCGCTCCAGCAGCCGAGAAAGACGCGATCGCTACACTGAATCCGAGGAATCCTCCCCGACGAGAATTCAACGATTGAAAGGGAGAATATAAGGAGAAACGTCGGGAGGAGGATCGTCAGAGAATGCCACCTCCTAGACATGAGAGCCGTTCGGCTGAGCCTCACCATGGTGGGAACGACGGACGAAGGAACGACGGAAACCACGCTGGAATAAGCCGACAGGGGGCTTGTCATAGTCAAGAACCTCCCCGGAACCAGAATAATGACGCTCCGTACGGAGGCCGGCGATCAGCCGAAACCTATCCACCTGCACCACCCTCTCCACCACACAGTTATCACAACGGCCCCTAAGGAGGTCAACGAGGACGACATGGCGGAGGAGGTGGTGGCAGAAGCCGAAGTCCGGCTCCAGGGCACCGTAGCCGCAGCCGACATTTGGTACGATCTCTATCCCCGAACGACAAAGGCACAGGATAAACTCCAACATAGGGGCTCGGTGCTATGAAAACGATGACGTGTACATGGGCCCAAAGTGCTTCGGACCACGCATCAGAGCTACAAAATTCCCGGAAGGATTTGCTATCTCAAGACATATCCAAGCCTACGACGGCATTGCTCGGCCAGACACCTGGTTACAGGATTTCTTCCAAGCTTGCTACATCGCTAAAGGCGGAAACAGCCTGGTCGCAACCCGATATCTCCCACTTATCTTGCGGAAGACGGCACGATCATGGCTCAATGAACTTCCGGCAAACACCATCCACAACTGGTATGACTTGCAAAGTGCGTTCTTTCAGAATTTCGAAGGCACATATCGGAGGCCCTGTACGGTTGGAGACCTATAGCGTTGCACCCAGAAAGTTGGAGAAACTTGCCAGGATTATCTCAGACGATGGATCGACACAAAGAACTCCTGCGAAGGAGTAAATGATCAAACTGCGATTGAAGCTTTCATCGCAGGTCTCCCAATTGGTTTACTGCGCCATCGCTTGAAGTGTGACAAGGTTACTGATCTGGGAGAGATGATAGAAACAGCGAGCAAGTATGCAGATGCTGACGACGAGGCAGAGGGATTACTCAATGTCCTGGCTGTGCCTTAGTCAGCAAATCAACCAAAGCAACAAGCTCAGAAGCGCAAAAATACCTCGGAAGAAAAACCCAACGCGGAGACAGCAGTGGTCACTACTGTTTCCAGGTCTGGAGGACGAGGAGGACGTGGCGGAGGCCGCGGGCGTGGCCGTGGGACGTCAAGGGTCCAAGGCAGAGGAGAGTGACAACCAGGCAAAACCTACACTTGGGCCGACATTGCCAATAACCCATGTGTGCATCACTTAGGCGCCAATGGGGGCTTGTCCCACACCAACGCTGAATGTCGTTTTAATGATGACATCAAGAGAGATGATACCGCGGGCTACAAAGCTAAGCGGAAGAAAGGAAAGAAAAACCCCGAAAAAGACAAGGAGACCAAGGAAGATTCCGACATGGAGGAAGCTGATGCTTCGAATCCCAAGCCGGAAGGGAAGAAGACTTTTCCCACCAAGAAGGACACTTACGTCACCTTCCTTGGATCTCAACCAGCAAAGGTCAAGAAAGCAGTTCTCCACGAGCTCAATGCAACAGTTCCGGCTGTCCCTCAGTATCTGGACTGGTCGGAAGTGGCAATCGCGTTTGACCGCGCTGATCATCCGCCTAAACTACACAGGCGAGGAAAATACGCCTTAATCGTCAATCCACTTATTGATGGTTATGGTTTCTCCAAGACCCTCATGGACGGTGGTAGCAGCATCAATATTCTCTATGTCGAAATGCTACGCCGGATGAAGATCTCGGAAACACAGCTGAACCATAGCTCTGTGATCTTTCACGGAGTTGTCGCAGGAAGACAAGCTAATTCCCTGGGAGAGATCACTTTGGATGTTACTTTTGCAACTCCAAAGAATTATCAGACGGAGGCACTTTCCTTCGAATTAGTCCCGTTCAAGAGCGCATACCACGCTATATTCGGACGTCCGGCTTACTGGGCTTTTATGGATCGTCCATGTTACATTTATAATATGATGAAAATTCTAGGTCCCAACGGCGTGATCACCATCAGGGGAGACCCGAAGAAGGCGCGAGAGTGCGAAGATGGAAATGCCGCCTTTGCCGAAGCCGTGTTGCACGCCCAGGAGTACCAGGAGATCAAGAAGAGCATAGATCTGTCCGAGATGCCCGCAACGAAGAAGGAGGTCACAAAGCCAAATCCGGAGTTCAAAGCATCAGAAGAGACGAAGATGACGCCGTTGAAGGATGATGACCCCTCCAAGGTGACCCAGATAGGCGTAGGCCTAAGTAGGGCATAGGAAAGCGCACTCGTCAAGTTCCTCCAAGCAAATCAAGATATCTTCGCATGGCAGCCATCTGACATGACCGGAGTACCTAGGGAACTTGCCGAGCACTCTCTAAATGTAAACCCGAACGCTAAACCCGTCAAATAGTCCTTACGACGGTTTGGCGATGAAAAGCGTAAGGCAATAGCTAAGGAACTAGCGCGACTCAAGCTAGCCGGATTCATAGAAGAGGTCATCCATACTAATTGGTCGGCCAACCCTTTAATGGTCCCTAAAAAGAACACCACTGATTTAAGGATGTGTGTTGATTATACTGCCTTGAACAAGGCTTGTCCAAAAGATCCGTTCGCTCTGCCTAGAATTGATCAAGTTATCGATTCTACGGCAGGCTCGGAACTCCTCTGATTCCGGTTATCACCAAATCCGGATGAAGGAATCTGACAAAGTCAAGACTTCATTCATAACCCCCTTCGGAACCTTCTATTTTGTTACGTTGCCCTTTGGGCTGAAGAACGCAGGAGCTACGTACCAGCGCACGATGCAGCATTGCCTCCATGATCAACTCGGACGCAATGTACATGCATACGTGGATGATATCGCGGTCATGTCCAAAAAGAAGGAAACATTGATTTCCGACTTGGAGGAGACGTTCGCCAATCTACGAAAATACAACATCATGCTTAACCCGAAGAAATGCTTCTTTGGAATACCAGCCGAAAAATTGTTAGGTTTCATCGTGTCTCAAAGAGGCATAGAGGTGAACCGCGACAAGATCAAGGCTATTCTCAATATTTCCAGGCCAACTCGCCTGAAGGACATACAAAGATTAACTGGTTGCATTGCTGCAGTCAGTCGATTTGTAAGCCACCTTGGTGAAAGAGCCGCACCATTACACAAACTCCTGAAGAAGACCAAGGATTTTTTCAAGACTGACGAAGCTGAAGCTGCACTACAAGACCTGAAAAAAATACTCTCATCTGCTCCTATCCTTGCAGCGTCGGAACCTCAGGAACCGATGTTGCTCTACATTGCTGTGACACATAAGGTTGTCAGTATCGTTATGGTAGTGGAGAGACCAGAAGAAAATCAGGAACACCTGGTGCATCGTCCGCCGTACTTTGTCAGCGAGGTCCTAACAGAATCAAAACAACGGTATCCGCACTATCAAAAGTTGGCTTACGGTGTGTTTCTAGCATCTCGTAAGTTATGACACTATTTTTAGGAGCATCCAATTACCGTGGTGAGCAAAGCTCCCATGAGAGATATAATCAACAATAGTGATGCCACAGGACGCGTCGCCAAATTGGGCATAGAGCTTGCAGCTTTTGATATTGAGTACAAACCCCGGACAGCAATCAAATCCCAGATCCTTGCTGACTTTGTCGCTGATTGGACAGAGACCAAGGAGAACATGGTCCTCCCTGAGTCGGAATATTGGACCCTTTTTTCGATGGGTCTAAGGCTCGAGGGGGCTCGGGGGCTGGCGTGGTGCTCAAATGACCCCAAGGAGATAAACTTTTATACGTGTTGCAGATCCACTTCACAGCGACAAACAACATTGCCGAGTATGAAGCACTGCTGCATGGAATCCGGATTGCTAAGGATATTGGCATCTGACGTTTGATGTGTTACGGAGATTTAGATCTTGTTGCTCAGCAAGTCTCGGATATTTGTAATGCAAATAAGCACATGGCAGCATATAAAGCTGTCGTGGATGATCTATCTAAATCGTTCCAGGGGTTTGAAGTTCAACACATCCCTCGAGTAGAAAATGAGGAAGCAGATGCACTATCTCGAATAGGCTCTGCGCGGAAAGAGGTCCCGGATGGCGCATTTTTAGAGCACCTCAAAGTTCCCTCGATAAAGGGAGTAGATGAGGAATATCCGACCAAATCCGACTCACCTTTGATATCAATTCTGGCTGTAATCCCCAGCTGGACTCAACCCTACCTCGATTATTTGGTAGATGGCAAATTACCCGAAGACGAGGTACTGAGCCGACAGATTATCCGACGAGCAAAAGCCTATACTATTGTTAAAGGTGAGCTCCATAAACGGAGTGTTTCTGGGGTTTTTCAGCGCTGTGTATCTCCGGAAGAAGGAGTGGAAATCTTAAGGGAAATCCACGAAGGCGAGTGTGGTCACCACGCTGCAGCCAAATATTTAGTGGCAAAAGCTTTTCGACATGGATTTTTCTGGCTTACAGCTCAGGCAAATTCCGAACGATTAGTCAAGACATGTAAAGGCTTCCAAAAGTACGCCAAGCAAGCTCATGTTCCGGCTGATTAGCTGCGAACAATACCTATAACATGGCCCTTTGCAGTCTGGGGGCTTGATATGGTAGGACCTTTTAAACGAGCCCCAAGTGGATTCACTCACCTCTTAGTGATGGTGGACAAATTCACAAAGTGGATCGAGGCTAAACCTGTCACCAGTTGTGATGGAGCAACAGCCAAAAGATTTGTCGAGGATGTTATAATCCGGTATGGTTATCCGCATAGTATTATCACGGACAATGGGAGTAACTTTTCCATGGGAGAATTGGCTGAATTCTGTGATGAGCAAAATACCCGGCTTGACATTGCGTCAGTCGCACATCCACAGGCTAACGGACAAGTCGAAAGAGCAAATGGTTTAATTCTACAAGGCTTAAAACCAAGACTCGAAGCACCACTACGAGGTGCTGCAGGGGCTTGGGCAGAGGAATTACCCTCTGTAATTTGGAGTTTACGAACAACTCTAAACAGGTCAACAGGATACACACCTTTCTTCTTGGTCTATGGCGTAGAAGCAGTTCTTCCTAGCGATTTAATTCATACTTCTCCTAGAGTGGCCTCGTATATCGAAGAGGATGCCAAAATTTCTCGACAAAATGATCTCGACTTAGTCGAAGAAGTTCACGTCGTTGCTGAAATGAGATCTACAGCCTATCAGCAGAAGTTACGCAAGTATCATAGCCAGAGAGTCTGAACTAGATCTTTCAATAAAGGTGATTTGGTTCTCCGGCTTGTGCAACAAAGAAAGCACAAACTTTCCCCAGTATGGGAAGGGCCCTTTTTAGTTAGTCGAGTATTGCACAATGGATCGTACTACTTAACTGACATGAGGCCAGTCAAAGAAAGACCTGCTACTAAGAAGAGAAAGAGAGCTGGAGGCAGTACAAATCCGGATGAGTTAGACAGACCGTGGAATATTGCTCAGCTACATCCCTTTTATTCTTAGTTTATCCTTCTTTCTAATCATACATATGTATATGTTCTGTGAGAAATAAAAGTTTTGGTTACCTCAAAGTTTTTCTGAGAAGTTTTTACCATCTTATTTCCTAATGATCATGTCATAGTCGAAAATCCCAGAATGCTTGAAAGTACTTTATGCTCATGTTCGTTCTGGTTTAGATTTCCGATTCTAAAACTGCTACCTTCTGGTATAACTCTAAAAATTCTAGTCTTTACTTGGGTTATTTATCTGATTACTGGATGCAGGTATTTTTCAAATAGTGAATTGTTGGTACTGGAAGCCGGCTTTGTTTCCGAGTTTAAAATGGTTTAGCAATTGAGCTCCGTTGATTGGCAAAGTTTCCGGCTGAAGGTTTAGCCGGCTCACGAGAGGGACGAGGCGGAAAGCTAGATAAACAATAAGTAGAGACGGAAAATTTCAAGTGCTTATGTGAACATTTCAGGCACGCAAAAATTTCAAAAGCCAAAATGTGCTGAATAGATTAAAAGCTTAGAACTAGCAAAAGTCAATAGTACTTAATATTTACAAACGCATCATGTTCTTTCACAGAATAATACATAAGTTTGTGGTCTGTGATGTAGGAGGAGATGAAGGAGCTACCGGCTCGCTGGTTACTCCGCCTTGATATCGTGCCGAGATGTCCGGATCCGAGGTGCTCCGTTCATCGTCGAAAACTTCTTTGGCTTCTTCTAGAGGAGGTGGCGGAGTAGCAACGCGAGTGAAGAACGGGATCTCGTAGCTGGTCAGATCAGCTACGTGGCACCCATATCCGGCGCAGGAGTGCATGATGGCTTGAAGGTCTTGCTCATGGCCGTCTTCGTCTACCTTGCAGTACCCTCTGGTCACTTGCCATATCTCCATGTTTCCATGGTGGCTCATGACCATGGTGAGAGCGTTCTGCGCAGCAGTCCGTGCGTAGGACATGTTCCAGTCCCGAACAAGCTGCGGCATCTCCTTGGCCTTCTCCCGCACCTAAAAATCCGACATGCTTGGCATGTCCAGAATCCTGAGGGACTCGCCAATGTTCTCAAGGGACTAGCGGTAGTCATGAAGAAGATCACCGACTTGGGTAAGCCGGTGGGTGCGGGGCTCGGACAAGGAAGAGTCCGTCAAGTTCAGAGTACCTATACACAAAACAAGTTAAGAAACAAAAACCGACAATGATAGAAGTCGAAGAAAAGATAAGTCAGAGAGGGGAAACATACCAAGAATGACGTCGTCAATCTTGGCCTTCTCCTCCCGGAGACTCTGGAGTTTAGCCTGGAGCACCTGGGAAATGTCCTTCTCTCTGCCAAGCTCATTCTTGAGGTCTGAGATAACTTTATCTTAAGCGGCAATCTTGCAATCGCGCTCTTCAGTGGCCATGGAGGAGGATTCCAGGACTTGAGCTATGCTCGTTTCATGATCTGCCTTGAGCTTATCCAGCTCTTGGCGAAGTCCCTTGTTCTCCACCACTAGGGTCTTGAGGTTCTCGGCCTCTTCAATCATAGCGATGGATTGTTTCACCAACGTTGTAAGTCAAAAAGAATAACAGTTCAGAAAAATTCGACATTGAAAAAGCAAAAGACAAGGTTTGAATCTCGAAATGTTTACCTTTGGCTTCATCCTTGGCTACCTTGAGCTCAGCATGCCGGAGAGCTTTGATCTCTCTCCGCTTATCACAGACATTGGATAATAATTCCTGGTTATAGGAACATACTTTCTATAAGTCAAAATACCCAAAGTCAGAAAGCTACTTAAGACTCGGGCTAATATTTTTTGCTAAATATCAGCACAAGCCTTGGGGGCTACACTAGTTCATTCTTTGGCATCCTAATGAAGCATAAACTCGGATTCTATATCCTACTTCATGCTTGGGGGCTAGAGGATATGATATAACATAATGTAAAAACAAGAGTTGGAATTCCGACTTACATATTGCTCGCGGGTGAGTTTGTCTAAACCCGCGTTCACTTCAGCTGCCACCTTCTCGGTGAGGGTAAGAGGGATTACTAGGGCTGTTGGAAGCTCGCCAGTCCTAATCCTCTCATTGCGAAGACGGACTTGAGCGAGCAGGTCAGAGAACTTGATGTCCTCTGCTTTTTGCGCTTCCTCCTCGGGGGATAGATGGCGTTTGTCCAGGACTTGCCTGGCCAGCCGCTGGATTTCCTCTGCAGATTTCCGGGATAGGCCAAACTTGGCAAGCCCCGGATTGCTGAGGAGGTTTTCGACGAAGACTTCAGCCGAGGGATCATTACCCGAAGAGGGTTCACCCTTATCTTGAGCTGACACACCCACAGTGACGTCAGTCTGCGACCCAAGGATCGCAGGCTCCATTGGAGGATCTGGATCTTCTATGACCAACAGAGAAGGAATGATCGCCGGAGTTGTAGAAGGTTGAGGGGCAGGAGTTGGAGGAGCCACGGCAGGAGAAGCTATGGTGAGCTTCGTCTGTCGCAGGGGCTTCGCAGGAATCCCTTTCCCCTTACCCTTGATGAGAGGCTTTGCTGTGAGAATGTAGTAAAGTCGGAAACATTACATCTCAGAAAGAAATTCGAGAAAGGTACAAAGGCGGAAATTGTGAATGAAAGTTACCTCTTCACAACAGACACTTCCTTTGTGCCAACAGCCACTGTCGGAGCTTTGCGCTTCTTAAGCGCAAGGTCCGGCAATGGGACCACTTCAGTCTCCTGAGAAAACTCAGGAGGATATCCTTCGAGTGGAGCAAGCTCCGACTCGAGGAGATCAGCAAGCTGAAAACAAGAAAGCATATTAGCACTGTAGTATATAACTTAGATATTGGAACACATAAAAGGTGTATTGATGGAAGCTTACCGGCACCACGGGGTTTTCCGCTGTGTACATATCCAGAGAAATCTCCGGAATCCTCCTCTCGATCCGCTCCTTGATCAGCCACTTGATCTGGCTGATGTAGCCTTGAGTGGTGTAGGATTTGGGGCTGATGCGGAGGGAGTCTTTTTTGGAAGACATGATGGAGTGCATTAGTCTATCCCCGTGGTACTGAAGTGGCTGGATCCGACGTGAGACCCAGCACTGGACCAAGTCGGATCCCTTCAGACCCATGTGTTTGATCAGATATTCGATCTGCCTCTTAGCGAGGATCAGATCGTCGGTGAGAGCCGGAGCAGCCTCGTCCCAGGTAGGCCGGGCTGTTGCGGCTCCGTCGACAAAAGCCGGCAAAGCAGTAGCTTTGCCGGGAGCCGTAATATCCCTATGGTAGAAAAAAGTGGCTGGCCATTGTTTGACCGAGTCACTGGCAAAAAATTTGGGATATGCCGGGTCTCGTCTAACAGAAAAGCTAATGGTGCCGGTGATGTAAGGAACACCGACAGTGATGGAATTTCTCCGGACATGAAAATAATACCGGAAGAGAAGCAAACTCGGCCTAATGCCGAGAAAGCCCTCGCAAAGCGCAGCATATGCGCTCATTTCTAGAAGAGAATTGGGAGGAAGATTGTGGAGTTGAACTCCATAGTGATCTATCACCTCGGAGAAGAACTCCGAGGGAGGAAAAGACAGACCTCGATCCAGATGGGTGCTGAAGTGGACACGCTCGCCCTCGTGCGGGTTGGGGACGGTTTCGCCGTAGCCGGTCCGCCAGTCGCCGGCGGCGAGAAGCCCCTCCTTCTCCATGTTCTTGAGGCCGTCCTCGTCAAGGGCGCAGGGGATCTAGATTCCTCAGAAGCTCTCCTTCTCCGCAGCTACTTCCGCCAACGCCGCCACCGCTGCCGCCGCCAAACTAGAGGAAGAAGATGATGAAGCCATTTTTCTCCGGTGGTAAAGTGACCTAAAAGGGACGGCGCTAGGAGCTCTGTGGGGGGAGGGCGAGGAGGCTCTGAGCATGCAGGAGGATTGGGAGGAAAGGAACGGCAAAGGACTGGTGGAAAGGAGAAGAAGAAATCCGAACCCCTTATATCCACCTACCTGCGCCAAGATTCGTGTAAAAGCTACAGTGTAACCGCCACGCGTCGTGGAAAGAACTGGTAAGGGCCCACACGATGATTGCGTCGCCTCGATCTCCATGCACGCATTGAAACGGCGCCTCGGTTCCGCGAACTGCGGACCCACCAATGGTCGTGCTGACGGAACGTCTGTCAGATGACGTGACTTGACCATGCTTGTGTCAGGTGGCATTAGAGACCAAGTTCTGGCTTAGT
The DNA here is from genome assembly GCA_910589775.1 of Avena eriantha. NCBI lineage: Eukaryota > Viridiplantae > Streptophyta > Magnoliopsida > Poales > Poaceae > Avena > Avena eriantha. The sequence continues at coordinate 357,328,993 of OU342745.1, forward strand.
TTAAAAGTGAGCTGGAAAATCCGAGTAACCTATTGAAAGGTCCGACTTACTTTTAAGACCCGGATCGTATTTTTTGTTGTGAAGTTTCAGGAATCCTTCAAGATTCTGCAAGCCGAAGATCAAGCTAGACGATGATAAAATCCTACTTTGGATCTTGGAGGCCTCCGAGGGCTGCTATTGGGGATATACTTCCCGGGTATCCTCACAGTTCCTTGATGACCAGGGTGTCCCACTTCGGGTTAGAGCTTTGCTTCAAGGGCGGCCCAGTCAGAGAGAGAGAAGACAGAGTCCAATCCGGCTACGGGAAGGCCCAAAAGACTTAGGCCCATAATGTTACTTGTAGTTCAAGATGTACTATGTAACCAACTCTTAGTCGTAGCCGGATTGATCTCTCTTGTAAACCCTAGGCCGGATATCTATATAAGCCGTCCTAGGGAGAGCCTTTAGGGCGAACACCTTACAACACAATAGTCTACAATCTCAACTCGCACAGGTGAAACCCTTGTAACCCATATTCCGGCTCTGCCGTATTACTGGATTGCTAGCAGGAGTAGGATTTGTCCAAAGCCGGCGGATTCGAACCTGGGTAAACTTTTGTGCTCACCGTCCCGGAATACCGTACGTCTCACACCCCTCTCTTCCGCACGCCTCGAGGACCCCCTCATGGCGTACTTGTCCTCAATCCGACGACAGCTATGCAAGAAGCTCTCGCTTGCTTGTGTGCTCAGAACATCAACCATATCATCGGCACCCGTTTTGCTCACTATGCAAGACGTGACTCTATGGGACAACCTCTATCCATGCCAGCGCATCCGGAGTTGAAGCACTATGTGGACCACATGGACTTCACGCTACATGAGACAAAGAAGGAGTTGGATAATGCTCATGATCACGCTAACCAGAGCAATGCCGAAGATGTTGAAAGGAAGGTAACCATCGCCATCCTCGCCAAGGAACGCAAGTCAGTTCGCAGCCAGCGCGGCAAAAAGGATCGTATAATCGCCCGTCTTTGTCAAAAGATACCCACCTTGGAGGAGACCATCCACGACTAGGAGATCCAGCTGGAGGAACAACAGGAGGAAGGTGAAGATATTCGTGGGGATATTCACTCTTACCTCAGTGATGACAATGACTACCTGGAGGATGAAGCCATGGAGGACAACACTGATGAGGATGATGCTGACTTCATTGATGATGATTAGTCGCACCTGAGCACTCTCGTAGGTGTGAATTATACCCGATCCCACTGTATCATAGCTTCACAGAATGGTTCTTAAAACCATCTATTTCCATGTTGTGGTGTGTGTTTGTATCTATGCTTGGAATGACTGAATGAAAAGAAAGTTGCTAGTTTTAAAAAACCTGAGTTATACTCAAAGCTTAAAGTTTTAAAACAAACCCAAGAACCCTACAAATTTCCCTCTTGTATTACTATCTATCTCAATCTTCAGATGAATCAAAGAAATCCTAGAGGAAGCAGTTCACCTCAGGACCCAATGCTGTGGATTTTGCAAATGTTAGTTTTTGACCGTGAAGCTGGTAGAGTTGAACGTCAAGCCAACTTAGCCACTCTTCAACAGATAACCTAGATGACCCACAATAATCAAGGCCATGGAAGATCACCATGGATCCAAACTTAAGAACTTCCAGAATACCAACCCACCCATGTTTAGTAAGTCCAAGGAGCCTTTAGATGCTGATGATTGGCTGCAAACCATGGAGAACAATCTAGAAGTTGTAGGAGTTGATGCTAATGAGAAGGTGTTGTTTGCCACCGACTATCTGTCCGGCTATGTCGGATCATGGTGGAATAGTACCCGTACGATGAACGGAGGTCAGATGATGACTTGGGTGGAGTTCAAACTCAAGTTCAGCAGGACCCATGTGCCCCCGGGTCTAATCAAGAGGATGAGGGGTGAATTCAGAGACTTGAAGCAAGGAAGGATGACTATGGTTGAGTACCGTGACAAATTTCTGTCACTAGCTAGGTGTGCACCTGATGAGATTGACAATGAAGCCAAGAAGAAGGAAAGGTTCCTGAATGGTTTACATGATGAGATGCAGACATTGCTAGTCAACATTCCCTTTGATGACCGTGAAGCCTTAGTGGATTCTGCAATCCAGATGGAAGGCAAGAATAACCAGGCCAGTGAGAACCGCAAGCATCGAATGATGCATCAACCAGGACCCCACCATACCCCGAAGTATCGCCCCAACCCGTCTGCAGGATATGCACCCATAAACAACAGACCCCCAATGAACCGTCCGAACTATCCCAACCGTGGAGGAGCAAACCCAAGGCCCGGAGGAAACAACAACCCCGGCAACTCCAATAATTTCAACCGTGCACCACCAAAGTCCAACAACAACAACACTGCCTGAAGGACTAGAAGCAATGTTGTGCCTGTTGCAGGGAAAGACAAGTCAATGATAACTTGCTTTGAATGCGGAGTCATGGGTCACTAATCCAACGAGTGCCCTGAGAAGCTTGTCGCAGCAACCAATGTGAATGCACCTGCCAACAGCAATGTTGTGTCTAGCCTGGAACGAGATTCGCCCTAGGAAACCCGCACAACCGAAATGGCCGTCTATTCCACATGAATGCTGAAGAAGCCCAGGAAGCGCTAGATATCGTGATGGGTATGTTTTCTGTTAACTCAGTATTAGCCCGAGTGTTGTTTGATTCTGGATCATCACACTCGTTTGTTACAGAAGAATTTGCATGCACTAGTAAGATCCAACCAACAAATCTGAAGCATGTTATGATAATTCAAATCCCTGGTTCAACCACCAAAGCTAGAAAAGTTTGCAAGGCCGTACCTATCAGAATACATGGGATAGATTTTTATGCCAATCTAATAGTACTTGGAACCAAAGGTTTGTAAGTAGTGCTAGGGATGGATTGGATGTCGAAACATCAAGGATTAATCAACTGCGCTAACAAAGCTGATACGTTGCAAACGTATCTATAATTTTTGATGTTCCATTCTTGTTTTATATCTACTTTATTATGTTTTGTCCACACTTTGGAGTATTTTTACACATTTTCTGGAACTAACCTATTAACAAGATGCCACAGTGCCAGCTGCATGTTTTCTTCTGTTTTTGGTTCCAAAAAAGCCAAAAAAATGAATATTCTCGGAATTGGACGGGACAAAAGCCAAAGTCAATATTTTAGTGAGGGGAACATGAAGCCAGAAGACGCGATGGAGAAGGGCCTGGAGGGGGCCACACCCCCTGGTTGCTTGGCCTGGCCTGGACTGTGCCTAGGGGGTGTAGCCGCCTCGGGCATCCTCTCGGCCTCCCCTTTCGCCTATAAGAAGCCTCCGATGTAGAAACCCTAAGGACCCGATCAAAATTTCACGAAAGAGTCTGTAGCCGCTGCCATATCCATCCCTAGATCGGGAGGGATCTGAAGCTCTTCCCAGCACCCTGCCGAAGGGGAGAGATCACCCTGGAAGCCTTCTTCATCACCATGACTGCCTCCGGTGTGATGCGTGAGTAGTTCATCCCTGGACTGTGGGTCCATGTAGTAGATAGATGGTTGGTTCCTCTCCTTTGTGCTACCATGTTTAGATCCTATGAGCTCTGTTCATGATCAAGATCATCTATTTGTAATCTACATTGCACTTGTACATTGTACCTAGTTGATATCATGCTCTTTTGTTTATGGATGTCGTCGGTGCGAAATCAAAGGGGAGCTTGTAAGTCCATGGAGTTATGTATGTGTGTTAGAGAAACACCTGGGCCACTAGCCTAAGTCGTGCCTAATCATGGTGGAAACTTGCAGCATCACCATAGTGGGCAATATATGAAGCATTCTTATTATAAAAAAGAGATAGAGATTGAGAAAAAGAAAAAAAAAGATGACAAAAGAGGAAAGAGAGAAAAAAGCACCATTTTAACATGGTAAATAAGAAGATTGCTGAGATGCTCATTGTCTGCTTTCCTTGTCATTTTGATTATGGGATAGCTCCTATATCATGTGCAAGGGGTACCCCGTTAGCGGTTCTCTATGATACACATCTACTTACTATGACAAGAACTTACCGGTAACTAAACTTGAGTAGCATGAGGAGCGGCCCTCATATTCAAGGGACATGAGATTACCAACTTATACTTTGTCAATCATATATTCCATAGATTTTTCACTTTAACCTTAATCACTTCAAGATGCTTATGATAGGGGTAATGAGAGCTGAAAGCTAATAAGTACCATAATTTTTGGAAGCTCTTTATGAGACTTGAATCCCTGCTTCCTTCTATGAAGGCCTTTATTTTACTTTTATGTTGAGTCTCCATCTTCTATCTTTATGCACCTATTGAGAGAGCGTAGTGGCCATTCTTAGTTTAATGTGCATTGTCCCAAGACTTCTTGATTGATTCATAACTTTGATATTGCTTATTCTTAAACTATTTGTATCTAGTCACCTTTATGAACTTTGAAGGTGTCCTATGCATTTATGTTTTGCTACACTATGAGGGACAAGCTGAATACTATTCTCATTATGTTTTATATATGTGAAACAAACAAACGTCTTTTAAAGCATTGTTATTCATGAATCTTTTGTTTGTACCTTTTCATGTTATAACATAGTTGCTATGTCTTATTGTTAGAACTATATCTTTCATGCTATGTTAAAGTACTATGATCCAAGCTATCAATGTTCTACAAATACTTTGATCAAGATTATGATGGTGCATGTCACCTCAAAAATTATTCTTTCTTTTTATCACTTACTTACTCGAGGATGAGAAGGAGTTAAGCTTCGGGATGTTGATACGTTGCAAACGTATCTATAATTTTTAATGTTCCATGCTTGTTTTATATCTACTTTCTTATGTTTTGTCCACACTTTGGAGTATTTTTACACATTTTCTGGAACTACCCTATTAACAAGATGCCACAGTGCTAGTTGCCTGTTTTCTTCTGTTTTTTGGTTCTAGAAAAGCCAGAAAATGAATATTCTCGGAATTGGACGGGACAAAAGCGAAAGTCAATATTTCACCGAGGGGAACACGGAGCCAGAAGACGAGACGGAGAAGGGCCTCGAGGGGGCCACACCCCCTGGCCGTGCGACCTAGCCTGGCCCACGCCTGGGGGTGTAGCCGCCTCGGGCACACTCTCGGCCTCCCCTTTCGGCTATAAGAAGCCTCCGATGCAGAAACACTAAGGACCCGATCAAAATTTCACGAAAGAGTCTGTAGCCCCCACCATATCCATCCCTAGATTGGGAGGGATCTGAAGCTCTTCTCGGCACCCTGCCATAGGGGAGAGATCACCCTATAGGCCTTCTTCATCACCATGCCTTCCTCCAGTGTGATGCGTGAATAGTTCATCCCTGGACTACGGGTCCATGTAGTAGCTAGATGGTTTGTTCTTCTCCTTTGTGCTACCATGTTTAGATCTTGTGAGCTCCGTTCATGATCAAGATCATTTATTTGTAATCTACATGTTGTGTTTTTGGGGATCTGATGGATATTGAGATGCTATTTTAGATTGATTATTGATTCTATCATGTCTTTGTTATTTGTGATCTTGCATGATTTCCATTGTTAGTAGCTATCTTGGCTCAGTAGATGCTAGCAACTACAAGAGGGAGTATTTATGCTCGATAGTGGGTTCATGCCTCTAGGAATCTCTAAGGTACTAGATGTGTTGTTGCTACTAGGGAGAAAACAGCAATCCTTTGTTCATAGAACAATCGTATTGTTTACTTTACACACTTTGCTTAATGCAATTATCTGTTGCTTGCAACTTAATACTGGAGGGGTTCAGATGATAACCTGAAGGTGAATTATTAGTCATAGATGTAGTTGGATTATGGTCTATGTATAATGCTGTAATGCCCAATCAAATCTCATAGGAGTCAAGATGATTAGTATATGCATGTATGGTTTCTCGATGTTTGTCAATTGCCCCGCTGTTATTTGTTCACCCAACATGTCATCTATCTTAAGGAGAATCACCTCTAGTGAACTATGGACCCCGGTCCATTCTTTTACCATCAATCTACAAGATATTTATTGTTTTCTGTTTACTTTCTGCAAGCAATTACTATCTTCCACACAATACGTTTAATCCTTTGTTTTCAGCAAAACCGGTGAGATTGACAACCTCACTGGAAGTTGGGGCAAAGTTCTGTGGTTGTGTTATGCAGGATTCCAAGTGGGAAACAACACCTTGGAGGTGTTTCCTTGCTCCTACTGGTTCGATAACCTTGGTTTCATAACTGAGGGAAAACTTGCTGATCTACTCATCATACCTTCCTCTTGGGGTTCCCCAACGAGATTGACGTGTTGAGTCCAATCATCAAGCCTTTTTCTGGCGCCGTTGCCAGGGAGTCAAGGACATCTTCACAAGGGGAGTCCCTCATAACCAATCTCTTTACTTTGTTTTATTTGTTTTGCTTAGTTTATTTCTACTTTGTTTTCTTGTTTCTTTACCAAAAACACAAAAAATAGTTATACTAGTCTGCTTCTTTATATTAAAAACACAAAAAAATGACTACTCTTGAAAGCACTAAGTTGTGTGACTTCACTAGCACCAACAATAATGATTTCATGTGCACACCTATTGCTCGACCTATTTCTGAAGCTACTTTCTTTGAAATTAAACTTGCTTTACTCAATCTTGTTATGAGAGAACAATTTTCTAATATTGGTACTAAAGATGTTGCTGCTCATCTTAATAACTTTGTTGAACTTTGTGAGATGCAAAAAAATAGGGATATAGATGGAGATATTATTAAGCTTAATTGTTTCCTTTCTCTTTGAGAGGAAAAGCTAAAGAATGGTTGCAATCCCTAACTAGAAATAGTATTGATTCTTGGACTAAATGCAAATATGCTTTCATTGGAAAATACTATCCTGCTGCTAAGATTATATCTATGAGAAGTGAAATAATGAAATTTAAACAATCTGATAATGAAAATGTTGCTCAAGCTTGGGAAAGAATGAAATCTTTGATAAAGAATTGTCCCACTCATGGACTGACTGCTTGGATGATTATCCAAATCTTTTATGCAGGATTGAATTACTCTTCAAGAAATCTGCTAGATTCTTCTGCCGAAGCTACCTTGATGACCATTACTTTGGGTGTTGCAAGAAAGCTTCTTGATAATATGATGGTGAACTATTCTGAATGGCACACTGAGAGAGCTCCACAAGGTAAGAAGGTAAATTCTGTTGAAGAAACCTCCTCCTTGAGTGATAAAATTGATGTTATTATGTCTATGCTTGTTAATGGGAAAGCTCATATTAATCCAAATCATGTTCCCTTAGCCTCTTTGGTTGCTCAAGAAGAGCAAGTTGATGTGAACTTTATTAGAAGCAATAATTTTGGTAACAATGCTTACGGTAATAATAATTATACGTCTTACCCTCCTCATAATATTTATGGTTATCATGGTAAACCTGGAATACCTAGTGAAGGATGAATTTTAGAAGTTGAAAGAGCAACTAAAAACTTCATGCAAATGCAATATGAGCAGAATAAATTATTTACTAAAACCATGGAAGAACAATCTAGTATTTTGAAAAATATTAGTCATCAACTTGAGAGTTTAAATAGGGAAATTCCTAGTATGCAATTCAAACTTTCTAATGCTGAAATAAATATAGCATCATTGTCTGAAGCACAATCTTCTTTGAATAAAATGGCTGCTAAACCTGAAACTATTGAAAAACCCTTTGCTGCTACTAATGCCATACAAGTTAGAATTGATGAAAATGTTAGACTGTTAGCTGAATTGCATGCTAAGTGGGAAAGATAAGATGAAATTGCTAGAAATATTAGTATTTCTACTATCACTACCACTAACGTTGAAGCTAGTAAACCCAATGGAACCTTTTCTAATGAAAATGCTGAAATTCTTCGAAATATGGGAAACAATAGCTCTACTACTTTAGATGATACTTATGATTTTAATCTTGATGGTTGCAATATCTCTGAAGTGATTATGTTCCTACAAAAGCTTGCTAAAAGTCCTAATGCTAGTGCTATTAATATGGCCTTTACAAAACACATTACCGATGCTCTCATAAAAATTAAAGAAGAAAAGATGAAACATAAAGCTTCTATTCCTATGAAACTCGAAGATGGTTGGGAACCCATCATTAATATGAAAGTGAAGGATTTTGACCTCAAAGCTTTATGTGATCTCAATAGTAGTGTTTCTATTATGCCTAGAAAGATTTATGAAATGCTTGATTTGCCACCATTGGAAGATTGTTATTTAAATGTCCCACTTGATGATAATTCTAGAAAGAAACTCATGGGGAGTATTAATGATGTTCTTATTATGGTTAATAGTGCCTATGTCCCTGTTGATTTCTATGTTTTGGATGTTGAATGCAATGCTTCTTGTCCTATTATTTTGGGAAGACCTTTCCATAGAACTATTGGTGCCATTATTGATATGAAAGAAGGTACCATTAAATATCAATTTCCACACAAGAAAGGTATAGAACATTTCCCTAACAAGAGAGAAAAGATTCCTTTTGCCTCTCCTATTAAAAAAATGCTCTTAATGCTTCTTCATTTGAGAATACTTGATTCTTTTTCTTGCTTCGTAATGCCTAACTTAAAGGCGTTAAAGAAAAGTACTTATTCGGAGATAACCTAAAAGTTTTAGTTGAGTCTTGAGAGTTATTGCTCCAGTAATAACCTCTCCTTATTATTTTTGTGTGATTTTTATGCCAAGAGTAACCTCTAATGAGAGAGAAGAAAGATTTGGGAAAGTTGCTGTCCTGAAACAGATTTGTGTGCTTCGCTGTAAAAATTCATGAAAAATCTCTATACGTCGGTTTGAGCTGTAATTTTTTATGCTTCTTCCCCAGGCTGTTATCCAACTTTTGTTAGTTTAACACTATTTGATTTGAGCAACATAAGGTCTTCCAAATGATCGGTTTTTACCTGCTGGTCTGTTTTGACAGATTTCTGCCATTATTTGCATTTGCCTATATCTTTCTCTTTGAGTTCTATTTGATCATTTGAACTTTTTAAAGGAAGTTCTACAGTAGCTTGTGTTTTAAAGGAAGTTTTATTTGTGTTGGAACTGAACCAAAAGACTTATTATCTTGAGTACACTAATGTTGCTAATGAATATTGTGTGAAGGTTTTTATGAAGGAAATTTTCAGGTGTAGGGCAAGAATGATGTAATGAGATGAAGAATGGACAAAAGCTCAAGATTGGGGATGCCACCCCGTGTCACCCCAAGAAATATTCAAGAGGTACAAGCGTCAAAGCTTGGGGATGCCCAAGGCATCCCCTTCTTCATCAATAAAAATTTCAGGTTTCTTCCAAACACTTCATTTTTATTGTTTCATGCACAATTGTGTTGTTCTTGGAGCGTTTTTGTTTTTGCTTTTAGTTTTTCGTTTGCTTAGTTTGCTTGAATAAATTGGTTGGACCCCCTTATTCATATACATTAGTTTTCAAATAGGTTGATTTGGATTGGAAAAGAGTAGGAAAGTTCATGCTTAAGTGGTAAAAAGGAGCTTGTTTTTTACTGTGACTTAGACTTTATCATGTCATGCTTGATATTGTTTTGGCTTTAAGCTTAGTGATTTTTGCTGTAGCATGACTTGTTATAAACAATTGAGATTGCTTAATGTTCCTTGAAAGAATCATGCGTTGTTTTAGCATATAAAAGCATAATATTGTGGTATTCTCCTTTAAATGCTTTATTTGGGTTGACTTGGCGCATGCTCACACCAAGTTAAGACTATACCAAGTCACCATAGTCTCTATGATCATTTAGTTTTTTCTTGTAATATCACTTTATGCTTTAATTAATAATGTTTTGTCGCTTTGCATGATTATGGCCATTATTGCTCTCTTAGTTGGTCGCTCCCAGTCTTTTACTAGCCTCCATACCAAGTATGAGTTCCACTCATGCATCCAACTCCAAATAAAACCAAGTTATTCCAATGAGTCCACCATACCTACCTATTAGCATCTGCTATTCCAAGTATATTCTTGTTTTTATCTACCTTCCGAATTAAACTTGTTATGTGAAAATTAGTGATTAAAGCTCTCACGAACTTGATGGCACACTTTACTTTTCTTGCACCTAATAAACTTGAACCATTATGTCATCTATGTTGTATATGCTTGCACTTATATGTTGGGAATTAGCGGAACCATGTTGTCATGGGGAACGCTTTCAACATTGCACTTGTACATTGTACCCAGTTTATATCATGCTCTTTTGTTTATGGATGTCGTCGGTGTGAAATCAAAGGGGAGCTTCTAAGTCCATGGAGTTATGTATGTGTGTTAGAGAAACGCCTGGGCCACTAGCCTAAGCCATGCCTAATCATGGTGGAAACTTGCAGCATCACCATAGTGAGCAATCTATGAAGCATTCTTCTTATAAAAAAGAGATAGAGATTGAGAAAAAGAAAAAAAGATGAGAAAAGAGGAAAGAGAGAAAAACACCATTTTAACATGGTAAATAAGAAGATTGCTGAGATGCTCATTGTCTGCTTGCCTTGTCATTTTGATTATGGGATAGCTCCTGTATCATGTGCAAGGGGTACCCCGTTGGCGGTTCTCTATGATACACATGTACTTACTATGACAAGAACTTACCGGTAACTAAACTTGAGTAGCATGAGGAGCAGCCCTCGTATTCAAGGGACATGAGATTACCAACTTATACATTGTCAAGCATATACTCCATAGATTGTTCACTTTAACCTTAATCACTTCAAGATGCTTGTGATAGGGGTAATGAGAGCTAAAAGCTAATAAGCACCATGATTTTTGGAAGCTCATTATGAGACTTGAATCCCTGCTTCCTTCTATGAAGGCCTTTATTTTACGTTTATGTTGAGTCTCCATCTTCTATGCTTATGCACCTATTGAGAGAGCATAGTGGCCATTCTTAGTTTAATGTGCATTGACCCAAGACTTGTTGATTGATTCATAACTTTGATATTGCTTGTTCTTAAACTATTTGTATCTAGTCACCCTTATGAACTTTGAAGGTGTCCTATGCATTTATGGTTTGCTACACTATGAGGGACAAGCTGAATACCATTCTCATTATATTTTCTATATGTGAAACAAACAAATGTCTTTTAAAGCATTGTTATTCATGAATCTTTTGTTTGTACCTTTTCATGTTATAACATAGTTGTTATGTCTTTTTTTAGAACTATATCTTTCATGCTATGTTAAAGTACTATGATCCCAACTATCAATGTTCTACAAATACTTTGATCAATATGATGATGCAGCATGTCACCTCAAAAATTATTCTTTCTTTTTATCACTTACCTACTCGAGGACGAGCAGGAGTTAAGCTTGGGGATGTTGATACGTTGCAAACGTAACTATAATTATTTATGTTCCATGCTTGTTTTATATCTACTTTCTTATGTTTTGTCCACACTTTGGAGTATTTTTACACATTCTCTAGAACTAACCTATTAACAAGATGCCACAGTGTCAGTTGCCTGTTTTCTTCTATTTTTTGGTTCTAGAAAAGCCAGAAAATGAATATTCTCGGAATTGGACGGGACAAAAGCCAAAGTCAATATTTCACCGAGGGGACCAGAGAGCCAGAAAAAGAGACGGAGAATGGCCTCGACGAGTCCACACCCCCTGGCCGCGCGGCCTGGCCTGGCCCGTGCCTGGAGGGTGTAGCCACCTCGGGCACCCTCTCGGCCTCCCCTTTCGCCTATAAGAAGCCTCCGATGTAGAAACCCTAAGGACCCGATCAAAATTTCACGAAAGAGTCTATAGCCGCCTCCATCTCCATCCCTAGATCGGGAGGGATCTGAAGCTCTTCCCGGCACCCTGCTGTAAGGCAGAGATCACCCTGGAGGCCTTCTTCATCACCATGCCTGCCTCCGGTGTGATGCGTGAATAGTTCATCCCTAGACTACGGGTCCATGTAGTAGCTAGATGGTTGGTTCTTCTCGTTTGTGGTACCATGTTTAGATCTTGTGAGCTACGTTCATGATCAAGATCAACTATTTGTAATCTACATGTTGTGTTTGCGGGGATCCGATGGATATTGAGATGCTATTTCAGATTGATTATTGATTCTATCAAGATCATCTGTTGCTTGCAACTTAATACTGGAGGGGTTCGGATGATAACCTGAAGGTGGATTATTAGACATAGATGCAGTTGGATTACGGTCTATGTATAATGTTGTAATGCCCAATCAAATCTCATAGGAGTCAAGATGACTAGTATATGCATGTATGCTTTCTTGATGATTGTCAATTGCCCCGCTATAATTTGTTCACCCAACATGTTATCTATCTTAAGGAGAACCACCACTAGTGAACTATGGACCCCGGTCCTCCCTTTTACCATCAATCTACAACTTTTTACTGTTTTCTATTTACTTTCTGCAAGCAATTACTATCTTCCACACAATACATTTAATCCTTTGTTTTCAGCAAAACCGGTGAGATTGACAACCTCACTGTAAGTTCGGGGCAAAGTTCTGTGGTTGTGTTGTGTAGGATTCCAAGTTGGAAAAAACACCTTGGAGGTGTTTCTTTGCTCTTACTGGATCGATAACCTTGGTTTCATAACTGAGGGAAAACATGTTGTGGTGCTCATCATACCTTCATCTTGGGGCTCCCAACGAGATCGACATGTTGAGTCCGATCATCAAAAGCCATAACCCTGACCAGTAGCACCATAGTATCAGTAGAACATGTATCTGAGACTTTTCCCCGTAAATTCAAGTGCAACAAGAGTCTAGCCAAAACCACCATTGACCAAGTCAGAGTAGTCTGTGAATACCCCGATGTGTTCCCAGATGAATTACCCGGTATGCCGCCAGATCGGGATATCGAGTTTATCATTAAACTAATCCTTGGAACCGGACCAATAGCTCAGAGACCCTATAGTATGAACCCATATGAACTAGTGGAGCTGAAGAAGCAACTTGATGATATGTTGGGAAAAGGACAGATTCAACCAAGTGCATCGCCATGGAGATCACCCGTTTTGTTTGTGGATAAGAAGGATGGTGCACACCGTCTTTGTACGGATTATCAAAAGTTGAATGACGTCACCATCAAGAACAAGGACCCTTTGACGAAGATAGAAGATTTGTTTGATCAACTAACTGGTGCCAGAGTGTTTTCTAAGATTGACCTTAGAACTGGTTATCACCAACTGAAGATTCATGCAACAGATATCCCAAAGACTGCCTTCACCACCACATATGGATTGTATGAGTACAATGTCATGTCTTTTGGATTAACCAATGCCCCCGCTTATTTCATGAATCTCATGAATAAGATTTTTATGAATTTTCTGGATAATTTTGTCGTTGTGTTTATCGATGACATTCTGATCTACTCCAAATAAGAAGAGGACCATGAGCAACATCTGAGAACCATCCTTGAAACCCTTAGAGAGCATCAACTCTGTGCCAAGTTCAGCAAGTGTGAAATCTGGTTAAAAGAAGTAGGATTCCTAGGCCATATCCTATCTGCAGGAGGAGTTGTTGTCAATCCCGCCAAGATCAAAGATGTTGAAGAATGGAAATCCCCAACCACCCAAACAGAAGTCCGCATATTTCTTGGATTAGCCGGATACAACCGCAAGTTCGTGGAAGGATTCTCGAGCATTGCAAGACCGATGACCCAGTTGTTGTAGAAAGATAAGAAGTTTGAATGGACTGACAAATGTGAAGCAAGTTTTCAAGATCTCAAGAAGAGATTGATTTCATCCCCAATTTTGATCATGTCGGATATCAAGAAACCTTTTGATGTGTATTGTGATGCATCCAAGATTGTTCTCGGATGTGTATTGATGCAAGAAGGCAAAGTCATATCCTATCTATCCAAACAACTGAAGCAGCATGAGTAGAACTACCCCACCCATGACCTCGAACTAGCAGTTGTTGTTGGGTCCGCAGCATAGAAAACAAAAAAATTCCTACGATGAGAACTACACGCCAAGATCTATCTACTAGGTACAGAGCAACGGGTGGACATACATCCATCGAGAACTTACCCTTGAAGACAATGAGTTTTTTTAGCGAGTAGGAACTCGTGGTTGATGTAGTCGTACACTTGCCGATCTCAAGATCGTGAGGAAGTCCGAGCGCCGCAACTCAGCAGCACATCCGTACTCGCACACACGTTCAAGCCACCGGACAACCTCCACCTCCTCGCTCCAGCGATCTAGCGGAAGCAGCAACTCCTTCCAGACGAAATTCCACCGGGAACATGTATCTCGCTAATCCGAGACCATGGGGGAATAATTCTAGAGGGGGAGAGAGATCCTTCACGAGGAGGTGTGAGGAAGAAGGAGGAAGAGGGGGGACTTTTATAGGAGGAGGGGGTGCCCCTCTCTCCATGGCCCGTGCATGGGGGCTGACTCCTCACCTCCCCCATTCATGTGGTGGTAACCCCTCCACATTAAAATGCCTCTTCACATTCCCTTTTAAAGTCCCCACTTTAAATGCATTAAAATTCTCTAAGTTTAATGCTCTCTCATTTAATAAAACTCTTTTATTAAATTTATTTAGAATTTTGTTAATTACTTTAATTAACAAACATTCACATATAACCCCTTGCAATATTTAAATATCACATGCAGAACCACTTTCTGCAAATTTCACCCAAAACAATTTCCGGTTTCTATCGAAATAATTCCTACGCTTTGCAATTCTTTTGTCTGAAACATATGTGCTCCAAAATGGTGTCCGGTAACTCTTGAGGGTGTGTCACCCTATGGTTCACGAATAATGCAGACATGATTGAGACTCCTCTCAGATCAATAATCAGAAGCGGGACCTGGAGGTCCATACTGACTCCTGCATATTTAACGATGACTTTTGTGATCGTGAGAACCTTTAACGCTTGTAATTTAATCCCTTTGTCTCTTGATATAATACATGTCCGAGATTCGATCATCGGTATCCAAATACCTAGTTTGATCTCGTTACCGGCATGCACTCTTTTCTCGTTCCCGTGATATAACATTCTAGTGATCACATCACTTGCTTGCAAGCTATCTCAATGTGATATCACCGAGAGGGCCCAGAGTATATCTATCCATCATCGGGATTGACAAATTCCACTCTTGATCCATGAGCCTCAACATAACACCTTCGTAGTATTGAACCCATCTTTATAGTCACCCTGTTACGGTGTGACGTTTGATGTTATCAAGATACTCTTCCGGTGTTAGCAATTAACATGATCTCATGGTCTAAGGATAAAGATTACTTCGTATGATGTTATAGCAATGTAAACATAATGACTTGATCGTAATGCTATACTTTGGATGAATGTTCATCACATCATTTCACAAATGATGTGACCTTGTTATTAACAACATCCAATGTCCATGATCAGGAAACCTTGATCATCTTGTTAATCAACAAGCTAGTCTATAAGAGAGGCATAACTAGGAACCCTTTTTGTTTATTAAACACACATGTATTGATGTTTCCGATCAATAAAATTCTAGCATGAAAAACAAACATCTATCATATATAAGGAATACATAATAACAACTTTATTATTGCCTCTCAGGGCATATTTCCTTCAGTCTCCCACTTGCACTAGAGACAATAATCTAGTTCACATAGTGATAAATCTAACACCCATGGAGTTCTGGTGTTGATCATGTTTTTCCCTAGGGAGAGCTTTAGGCAACGGATCTGCTACATTTAGGTCTGTGTGTCCTTTACAAATCTTTATATCTCCATCCTTGACATGTTCGCGGATGGAGTGAAACCAGCGCTTAATATGCTTGGAATTCTTGTGAGACCTCGGTTCCTTGGCATATGGCTCCATTGTTGTCACAATAGATCACCATCGGGTCCAATGCAGTAGGAACCACACCTAGTTCCGTAATGAACTCTTTCATCCAAACCGCTTCCTATGCCGCTTCTGAAGCAGCAACATATTCCGCCTCCGTTGTTGATCCAGCCACCACCGGTTGTTTGGAACTCCTCCAACTAACCGTTGCTACGTTCAAGAGAAATACGTATCTCGATTGAGACTTAGAGTCATCCGGATCTGTGTCAAAGCTAGCATCGACATAACACTTAGCGACTAGCTCTTCTTCACCTTCGTATATAAGAAACATATCCCTAGTTCTTCTCAAGTACTTGAGGATGTTCTTGACCGCTATCCAGTGTTCCAAACCTGGATCAGATTGGTACCTACTAGTCAAACTAATAGCATGTGCCACATCCGGTCTTGTACATAGCATGGCATACATTATAGAGCCTATGGCCGAGGCATAGGGGATCTTATCCATCATCTCTCTTTCTTCCGTCGTAGCCGGACTTTGAGTCTTACTCAATGTCTTGCCTTGCAACATAGGTAAGAACCCCTTCTTGCTTCCGTCCATATTAAACTTCTTTAATATCTTATCAAGGTATGTACACTGCGATAGCCCAATTAGGTGCCTTGATCTATCTCTATAGATTTTAATGCCTAATATATATGACGCTTCACCAAGGTCTTTCATCGAAAATTTGTTGTTTAGATAACTTTTAACACTGTTTAAAAGATCTATATCATTTCCAATCAATAATATGTCATCCACATATAATATTAGAAATTCCACATTGCTCCCACTCACTTTCTTGTAAATACAAGCCTCTCCATAAGTTTGGACAAATCCAAACTCTTTGATCACCTCATCAAAGCGGAGATTCCAACTCCGGGATGCTTGCTTCAGTCCATAGATGGATCGCTGAAGTTTGCATACCTTATTAGCATCCTTAGGATCGACAAAACCCTTAGGTTGTATCATATACAACTCTTCTTCAATATTACCATTGAGGAATGCAGTTTTGACATCCATCTGCCATATTTCATAATCGAAATATGCAGCAATTGCTAACATAATCCTAACCGACTTAAGCATCGCTACAGGAGAGAATGTCTCATCGTAGTCAACTCCTTGAATTTTTCAAAACCCCTTTGCGACAAGTCGAGCCTTATAGATGGTCACATTACCATCAACATCAGTTTTTCTTTTGAAAATCCATTTATTCTCAACGGCCTTTCGATCGTGAGGTAAGTCCACCAAGGTCCAAACTTGGTTCTCGTACATGGATTCCGTCTCAGATTTCATGTCTTCTATCCATTTGTTGGAATCCGGGCTCATCATCGCTTCTTCATACGTTGCAGGGTCATCCATTTCATCAACCATGAAATTCACAACAGGATTGCCGTACAGTTCAGGAGCTGCACGTGTCCTGCTTGACCTGCGAGGTTCGGTAGTGTCCTCTTTCGGAGTTTCATGATCAATATCATTAGCTCTCTCTTCATTAGGTGAAGTCAACTCCGAAACAATTTCCGGTGCTGCACTACTCGCCATTTCATGAACAGAAGGTTCAATAACCTCTTCGAGTTCTACCTTCTGACTCCTCACACCTTTCGCGAGAAACTCCTTCTCAAGAAAGGATCCATTCTTGGCAACAAAAATCTTGCCCTCGGATCTATGATAGAAGGTATACCCAATCGTTTCCTTAGGGTATCCTATGAAGACGCATTTTTTTGCTTTGGTTTCGAGTTTATCCGGTTGAATTTTCTTCACATAAACATCGCATCCCCAAACTTTAAGAAATGACAAGTTAGGTTTGTTTCCAAACCATAATTCATACGGTGTCGTTTCAACGGATTTAGATGGTGCCCGATTTAAAGTGAACGCAGTTGTTTCCAGTGCATAACCCCAAAATGACAGTGGCAAGTCAGTTAGAGACATCATAGATCGAACTAGATCTAATAAAGTACGATTACGACGTTCTGACACACCATTACATTGTGGTGTTCCGGCAGGCGTGAGTTGTGAAACTATTCCACACTCTTTCATGTGTGTGCTAAACTCGTAACATAGATACTCACCTCCACGGTCAGACCACAGAAATTTGATCTTTCTATTACGATGATTTTCCACTTCATTCTAAAATTCCTTGATGTTTTCAAAGGTTTCAGACTTATGTTTCATCAAATAGATATACTCGTATCTACTCAAATCATCCGTGAAAGTAAAAAATAACGATATCCACCTCTCGCCGACACACTCATTGGTCCACACACATCAGTATGTATGATTTCCAATAAATCTGTCGCCCGTTCCATTGAACCGGAAAACGGCGTTCTAGTCATCTTGCCCATAAGGCATGGCTCACATGTATCAAATGATTCAAAATCAAGTGATTCCAAAAGTCCATCATAATGGAGTTTCTTCATGCGTTTAACGCCAATATGAACTAGACGGCAGTGCCACATATATGCAGATATATCATTATCAAGTTTAATCTTTTTAGCATTAACATTATGAATATGCGTAATATTACTATCGAGATCCAACAGAAATAAACCATTCAACACAGGTGCATGACCATAAAAGATATCATTCTTATAAATCGAACAACCATTGTTTTCAGATTTAAAGGAATAACCACTTTGCATCAAACACGATCCGGATATAATGTTCATGCTCAGTGCAGGCACCAAATAACAAATATTGAGGTTTACAACTAATCCTGATGGCATATGGAGAGGTAGCGTCCCGACGGCAATCACATCAACTCTTGATCCATGGACGACCCGCATGTAACTACCTCGGTGAATTACGCTCTTAGTTGCATGCCTGGATGAGCGAAAGTGGTTAAAATAGTACGGTGGGGCCCAGGGCCACTCACGGTAGACCTTTCGGCCGTCCTAACCACTTTCGGAACATCGGGACAAGAACGAGCGGCGTAATCGGCAGGCGAAGGGATCAACTACATACACAAGTGAGTATGTATGCAAGCCACATACAACAGTCCTCAGAGCCATTCCATCTAAAATAAATAGAAATATTGCAACGCCATACGGCAAGATTCAAATGTCCTAGATAGAGATAATATTTTAGGATAGCTCCTGATACAATAAACATCAGAGTATCAGGCGGAAGCGGAAAACAAGATCCGAGTACAGATAAGAAGAAAATTGGCATAAGATGCCAAATAAATAAACACATCCCGCCCACAGATCTCACAGATCCCCGTTCCCGGAATCTCTACACCGAGTGATCGTTGCCAACATCATCTGTCTCTTCCACCCACTATCCGTTGGCAGTTTTATTAACCATTTCATGAGTGTTGCACTATTTACTAATCAGGTACTTAGTCAGATTAAAAGCGGTACTTTAGTTATACTTGTCTATGATCGAGAAACTGTGCTCCAAGTCGTCCATAACCGCGAACACGGCTTTCAGAAAGATTTACCCTGCAGGGGTGCACAAATAGCAACACACACTCGATCAACCTCGAAAAAACCAAATCAAAACCCAACGAGGCATTCACGACAAAGCAATCACAGGATTCAGAAATATTTCAGGGGGGCACCCCATTAAGCTACCCTCAACGAAGCTAGCTGACTCCGAGACGGACTCAAGGTTTATGTGGACGGCGGTAAACAACTGGGAACCCAAAAATGTGACTGGGCTTGTCGATACAGCGAAAACGTGTCACGATCCAAAACAGTACAGGTGCTCCTCGCACAATCTTAAATAAAGAAGTAACATGGCATAAGTACAGGATAGTAATAAAGCCCCAAACTAATTGTGGCCCCAAGAAATAGGAATGAATCAAGCTCTTGCTCAGGGAGGTCCATAAGGCCTCCCGGATGTGGATAGTGCGAATAGTCAAGGAATAGGAATCCAGTACTCGGGGTCCTACGGGACACAAGTGAGCATGAAAAACCAAATAGCAGATATTGCTCACCGGTGCCTCTTTCATTAGTTATCCCATTACTACTCAGGTTATGTTGTTTAGGTACCTCGTTATTCATCAGACACTCACATACCCTACACATGCTTTTCTACGACTCGCATGGCTCATACAACTCCTGTAGTAATGGCTCATGGGATGGAGGAACAAGCTTCAGTGGGGTTTAAAAGTAAAGGTTATGCAGTGCTTGGGATTCAAGTTAATGCAATCGCGACTCAATGATGCAAGAATAAGATAGAGGCAATAGGTACTATATGTATGCAAGCATGTGGTAGTGCTTTCCTGGCAGCTCAGTTGAAGCGAGATATGGATCTGGGTAGTACTCCTGTGATTCCTGGTGATTCTCCTGCTAGGCGTCTATTCGAAGAAGAACCAAAAAAACAAGGGCCAACATAAATAAAGAGCACAAACATAGGAATTAAAATGCGACAAGCAAACAAGCATGCCATGATGAATGATGCACAATTTACATGGCATTAAAGTAGCATGGCAAGGGTGAGGTGTGGGGTTCAAGAATAAAGCATTTTATTAATTACTTAGCCAAGTTTTATTGTCATAAACAGTTCTGATTTTTAATAATGACATGATGCATGCTTCAATTCATAACAAGGAATGCATAGATAGAACGGGCTTGTCGTGCTGATCGATTTAGAGATATTATTTGTCAAATTCGGAGATATAGAATTAAAGTTATTAATTTATTAAGAAAAGTGCATTTTATTTGTAATTTTAATCATCTCGAAATTTAAAGTTCTTAAATAATATTTTGAATGGCATATTTGAATTCCTCACATTTTTCTGATTCAAAAACATATATCATTTGTATTATTTGGATTTATAATTTAAAAGTTATTTAAAATCTGATTTGAATTTGAATTTGAACAATTTTGAATTGGTTTTGTTAAAACAGATAGTCGGGAAATACTTTTATTACCCAGCCCTTCTCCAGCCCCAGACGCTGACGGGTGGGGCCGGTCTGACTGGCGACGCAGCGCGCGGAAAACTTTTACACCGCGGGTTTGTCTAGCCTCTATGATTGACAGGTGGGCCAGCGGGTATGGGCCCACGTGCCAGAGGCCAAACCCCACAGAGGCTGACGGGTGGGGACGTGCTGGAGCGCGGGTTGAGCTGGCAAAAATGCAGGTGCCTTTTTGTAAAGAGCGCAGGGGCAGACTTGTGGGGTTTGGTTGGATCGCGGGTTTAGGAAACAAAAGGCTGGGGGGAAATTGCAAAACACGCGTGGCTACTGTTCTTCTTCTCCTCGATCTGACGACTGACGGCGAAAAACACCGCGCGGTGGGGCTCGAACCTATGACCTGGGGCTCGCGCTCGGAGGCGGTGGCCACTGCGGCAGGCGGGGGATGCTGTTAGGAGGGGGAAGGGCGGCTAGATAGGTCGTGGTACGTCGCGCCGACATGCAGACGCTAACGGCCACGGCGCACCGAGAGTGCTCGGCAGAACGCCCGGCGAGGAAGAGGGTCTATGGCGAGCCGGAGGATGTCTAGGCGGGAGAGGGACTCACCGCGGGGTGGTTGGCGGCGGCGGATCGGCTTGGGGCGTAGCAGGGCGACGACGAGGCTGGCGGCCGGCGACCTAGGGTTTCGTCGGGGCGTCATGGTACTGTGGTGGAAGTGGGGCTCCTCCTCCTCGCTGGCGTGTACGGGGTGAAGCAGAGGATCCCTCTCGGCCTCCTCGACCACCTCCACGTCACCCACGCCGGCTGGAACAAGGAAGCGGCGAAGGTACTGGCGGTGACCGGCGAGAGGAGATGGCGTCGGAGAAGAAGAAGAAAGGGAGAGGGCAGGGCCCTGGGGTGGATCTGGGGCTACCGGACGGGGGAGAAAAGGGGTAGATAGAGACGGGGAGGAAGAGGGTGCCGTGTGGGCGCGGGGTAGAGGTAAAGTGGCTTCGACCACTTTTCCTCCTCCTCGCTCACGTGCTCGACGTGAGTAGCCAAGGCAGGGGCAGGGTGGAGGCTGCCAGGTGGGCCAGGGGCGCCGGTGAGGTCGGTGGAGCCGGGCTGGTAGCGAGAGAGAGAGATCATAGAGGGGGAGGGTCGGTTAAGGCTAGGGTTAGCCTCGGGTAGGGTTAGAGGGGAGGCTCGGGTTGGCTGGGGTGGGGCCAGCATGCTAGAGAGCAGGAGAAAGAGAGAGAGGAGAGTGTTAGGGTAAAGTAGATTTTAGACTAGAGCTAGGTTTAGAGAGAGAGGTTAGAAAAAGGGGTTAGGGTTTAGTTTAATATTAGGGTTTTGGAAGAGGGGGTGGTAGAAGAGGGTGACATGGAGATTGAGAAGAGAGGAGAGGTGGTGTAGGGTTTTGCATGATTAAAATCAAGCCTCACCAAGTGTGTTTATGACAAGAAGGTAGGGATGGGAGAAAAGGTGGTGAGGGAAAGGTCACACATGTCCATACATGGGTGCATGCACTTGTGAGAGAAAAAGAGGAAGAAGGATTGATGCACATGGCAAAGGTACAAGATCAAGGTGGAAGGGGTTTAGAGAAAAAGAGAGCTCAAGAAGATGGTCCACTTAAAAATCAAATAATAACCAAAAGAGAAACACATGGTGGTGATAGTTGCATGGCCCATGCAAAGTATTAAATGCCATGTTTTATTTTGTGAAAACAATAATAATAACATGGCATTATTCTTATGCATTCCCAAAAAGTGGAATAAAGGCCAAGCAAAAGAAATTATAGTTGAATCCATCCCAACCCACATGAGCTAGAGTAAATGCCAAAATAAGATAAAAGCCCATGGGTAATTAGGGTGGTGGAATTATAAGGTGGTGACAACGAAAATTGGTGGAGTGGAATAAAAGATATGCCCCCAACTCAATTTGGGCATCAAGCATTAATCAAGATTCAAATACAATGTATCAAGAACCTAATACAATTAATAATGCATATGAGAGAAGAACCAAAGCAAAAGGGTTTTATATGATGCTCAAATGCAAGGTGGCATGATGACATGAGCATGATATCATTATGATGCAACAATTATATATAAGAAGTAGCAATTACCTTACTAGACCAAGTAGCATTACAATTGTTAGACAATTGGGATGCTACAACTCTCCCCCACTAAACAGGAATCTCGCCCCGAGATTCTAGGAAGAAGAAGACTCAAAGAGGGTAGGATACTTGGCACAGAGCTCATCTTCACATTCCCAAGTGGCTTCATCAACGGAATGGTGCGACCACTGCACCTTGCAGAACTTGATGGACTTGTTGCGAGCCCTTCTTTCTGCGACTTCTAGAATTTTTATGGGGTGTTCTTGATAAGACATATTTTCTTGGAGATTGATGAGTTCATGGTCCACTGTCCTGCCGGGATCCTTGAAGCACTTCTTGAGTTGAGAGATGTGGAAAACATCATGGACCTTGAGTTTTTCAGGGAGCTCAAGAGCATAAGCAACTTCTCCTCTTCTTCCACGAATTTTGAAAGGACCGATGTATCTAGGAGCCAGCTTTCCTTTGATACCAAAGCGGCGCGTGCCTCTCATGGGAGTGACACGAAGGTAAACGAGATCACCAGGGACATACTCCATGTCCGTGTGCTTTCTGTCATAATTGCTCTTCTGGCGACTTTGAGCAATCTTCGGGTTTTCAAGAATGATGTGAACTTTCTCCTCCGCTTGAGTTACAATGTCGGGGCCAAACAATATTCTTTCACCTGCGCCTGACCACCCAATCAGAGTTCTGCATTTGCGACCATAGAGAGCCTCAAATGGTGCCATCTTTAGACTTTTCTAGAAACTGTTGTTGTAAGAGAATTCAGCATAAGGAAGACATTCTTCCCACTTCATGCTGAAAGAGATAACGCAAGCACGGAGCATATCTTCCAGAATCTGATCGATCCTTTCAACTTGTCCTTGCGACTGAGGGTGGTAGGCTGTGCTGAAGTTCAATGTTGTTCCCAAAGCATTTTGGAAACTTCCCTAGAACTTGGAAGTGAAGATGCTTCCACGGTCTGAACTGATCTCAAGAGGAACTCCAAACAGAGAGAAAATTTTGTTGATATAGAGCTCAGCCAACTGAATTGCAGAAATTGTTTCCTTGACTGGAAAGAAGTGAGCTACTTTAGAAAGCATGTCGATGATAACAAAGATTGCATTGTTGCCCTTCTGCGACCTTGGAAAACCAGTGATGAAGTCCATCTCTACTTTCTCCCACTTCCATTCCGGAGGCTTCAATGGTTGTAGAAGACCGGAAGGTTTCTGATGGACAGCTTTAACTCTGCGACAAACATCACACTCCGAGACATACTTGGCACAATATCGTTTCAACCCAGGCCACCAATATTGTGTTTTCAAGTCCATGTACATCTTAGTGCTGCCAGGGTGGATAGAAAGAACGGAATCATGCGCCTCCTTGAGAACTTGCTCTCTTAAACCCGGGTAGTTCGGAACAAACATCCGGTGCTCAAAGAAAAGAGTGCCTTGGTCGTCGACGTGGAAAGACTCATACTTTGGAAGTTGAATGTTGGAGATGATCTTTTTAGTGTAAGTATCACCAAGTTGAATGGAGCGGACTTTTTCTTCCAAAAGAGGTGTTCCTAGAAGGTTCAGAAGATACCCTTGATCCACAATTTCAAGGTTGAGCTTGCGGAAGTCCTCACATAAGAGAGGTTGTTGTTCTTCTACCATGAGGTTGTTGACATAAGCTTTTCGGCTGAGAGCATCGGCCATGACATTAGCTTTGCCCGGAGTGTAGTTGATGGTCAAATCGAAATCATTGATTGTTTCAATCCACCTCCTCTGACGAAGGTTGAGATTAGTCTGTGTGAAGATATACTTCAGACTCTTGTGATCGGAAAAGATCTCACAGCGGTTGCCAAGCAAGTAATGCCTCCATACTTTTAAAGCAAAGACAACTGCTGCGAGTTCGAGGTCATGTGTAGGATAGTTGATCTCATGCGTCTTCAACTATCGAGAGGCATAAGCAACAACTTGTTTTTCTTGCATAAGGACCGCACCCAATCCTTGCAATGAGGCATCACGGAATATCTAGAAAGGCTTTGATGTATCTGGAGGAACCAAGACTGGTGTGGAAGTGAGCTTCTCTTTGAGTGTTTCAAAGCTTGCTTGACATGCAGGAGTCCAAAGGTATTTCTTGCCTTTCTTGAGGAGATCGGTAAGAGGCTTCGCAATCTTCGAGAAGTTTTGAACGAAGCGACGGCAGTAACTGGCCAAACCAAGGAAACTCCGGACTTCTTTGACATTTATGGGTGGAAGCCAGTCCATAATTGTCTTAATAGTTTCTGGGTTGACGGCAATGCCCTTGGCAGAGATGACGTGATCAAGGTATGTGACTTGAGGTAGCCAGAATTCACACTTGGAGAACTTTGCATACAGGCGGTTCTCACGAAGCTTGTTTAGGACACACCAAAGGTGTTCTTCATGTTCTTCCTTCGACTTAGAATAGACTAGAATGTCATCCAGATAGACCACAACGAACTTATCAAGATACTCCATGAAAACCGGGTTCATAAGCCTCGAGAAGGTGGCAGGTGCGTTGGTGAGATCGAAAGACATGACTGTGTACTCGTACAGGCCATAGCAGGTGGTGAAAGCTATTTTAGGAACATCTTCCTTGCGGATCTTGATTTGATGATATCCACTTCTCAAATCAAGCTTAGAGAATACCACAGCTCCAGCTAGCTGATCGAAGAGATCATTAATCCGCGGAAGGGGATATTTATTCTTGATGGTTTTAGCATTGAGAGCCCGATAGTCAACACAAAGTCTATCAGTCTTGTCTCGCTTCTTCACAAAGATGGTTGGGCTACCCCAAGAAGAAGTACTATGCTGAATGAAACCCAACTTCTCTTGTTCATCCAGCTGACGTTTGAGTTCAGCCAACTCAGCAGGACCCATTTTATAAGGCCGCTTGGAGATAGGAGTGGTACCAGGTTCAAGTTCAATCCAAACTCAACCTCACGATCCAGAGGCATACCTGGCAACTCTTCAGGAAAAACATCTAGAAACTCACAGACTACCAGAACACTCTGAATACCTTCCATAGCATCATCATTCAGAGCCGCCAAAGAGTAAAGCTGAATTGCAAGAGTCAGACTTGGAGAATAGACTATATGGCCTTCAGGAATTTTCAGAGAAACCGAACATTCCGCACAATCAATCACAGCTGCATTAGTTGTGAACCAATCCATGCCCAAGATAACATCAATATCAGATTTGCCCAGAATAATTAAGGAAGCCAGAAATGAAGGACCACCAATCTCAATTTGATTGTTATGGCTGATTTTAGAAGATGCCAATGTTGCTCCAGGAGAAGGACCATTAAACGCTTGGGGAGAGGATCCATAGATAACCCATTCCTATCAGCAAAACTCGTAGAGACAAAAGAATGCGATGCGCCAGAATCAAACAAAACTCGTGCAGGGACTGAGTTAACAGGATGCATACCCATCACAACTCCAGATGCATGCTCAGCTTGAGCGACGTTGACACAGTTGGCACGAGCAACCGTAGACCCAGGCTTGGTGTTGATGTTGAGAGCCCGAGGTGGAGGTGCCCGAACCATAGGAGCACTTGTCGCAGGTCTTGGAGGTGGTGGTGGAAGAGCTTTGTTGTTCATTGGACAATTCCAGTGCTGATGCCCAGTGTTTCCACAAGTATAGCAAGCACCAGGTGGACATGGAGCAACGTAGCCAGGGACTCCGCCAGGCGCTCCAGGGTAGTTGTGGTTGTAGCCCCTGGGAGCCGAAGTGAAGGAGTTTGGTGGCCTTGCCGCGTAGCTTGACGGTCTTGGTGGAGCAGGGAGCGACGGTGGGGTGTTAGGAACCCAGACACGACGCTTAGAAGGAGCTGTCATAGCAGAAGAGCTTGTTGTATCACGGCTGTGTTTCTTTGACTCCTCAAACACTTGCCTACTTGCTTCTTCCTGCAGAGCTGTGTGTTGGAGTTCCAGAAAAGACGCCGGCCTTGCATGAGTGATTGCATATTTGATGGATGCATTGAGGCCTTGCCTAAACCTCTTTTGCTTTTTCTTGTCATCAGAGATCTCATCGCCACGATACCGAGAAAGGTTCATGAAGTTTCTGATATACTTATTGACATTGTCAGTGCCCTGCTTGAGGTTGAGAAACACTTCCTTCATCCTTTCCATGACAATTTCTGACAGATATTGCTCTTTGAAAGCTGTAGTGAATTGCTCCCAAGTAGGTTGAAACCCAGAGAGGTCTGCCTTGAGGTAATTTTCCCACTAGAGAGTTGCATCTCCCTTCAGAAGGTGAGTGGCACATTTGACCCATTCTTGCTCAGGAACATCCGTAGTCATCAGCAACCTTGACACTTCACGCAGCCAATCATCCGCATCAAGTGGCTGATCAGACACCTCAAATTGGCGTGGGTTGAACTTGAGAAAACTCTTGATGTCTCCACGCTTGGGAGGTGGAGGTAGCAGAACAAACTCATTCCTCCTGACACTTTCCTCGAAGCGATGCTGGTTCTGCTGCATAGTCCCCAAGGCATTTGCAATACTTGCCAAAGCAGCTCCCAGTTCTGGTGGTATGTCCTCCTCAGAACGGCGTGGTGGTGCCATCCTGTGATTGATATAAAACACAAGTCATTACTATAATGGAGAATTAAAATAATCCAAAATAGTACCAAAATGGAATTAACCAAGATTAAAGGATACAATTCACTGAGATGATATTAAAATATCAACAAAGTTCAAGGCAACTAGAAGATATTAAGCATAATGCACACGACTGAACAAGGAGTGTGGTATACAAACTAACAAAGAAAAAATTTCCGCAAATTTCGGCATTAAAATACCACTATATGCGCAAAACCACTTAACGAATCAAGATTAGTAACTCTACTAGTTCAATATACAAGAGCAATGATAAAAGTAGTGGTATGGTCGCGACTCCATCCCGCACTCAAATCATTACTCCGCACATGAATCAGTAAAACACATATCCCAACACCTTCTTCTTAAGATGAACCTAAAGATTAGTAACTACGGAAACGAACACCCCAAACAAGATAACGTCGGATAACAAAGAGTAAGACAGATCGCACTGGTATACAACGAATCAGATAGATCGCGTCGGTTTACAAAGGCCTGTCGGTATGGAATGTACCAACAGTTGATAACCGAAAGGCAGATAGAGATAACATTTGGATGCAACAAATAGACAAGGAATTCACACACACACACACACCCTATGGTACTACGGAACCCAGAACACGTGAATCCTAGTTTGAATTTTTAGAAGAGGATTGAAAACGTTACACTTCTTTACCAGAAAAAGGGTGGGTGGGTGGGTAAGAAGAAAAATGAAAGCAGTCCTACTCTCACGTTTTGTTTTTCCCTAGTATACATAACTACCAAAAATATTTGCTAGACTAACAACGACCATTTTGGCTGAGACCCTGAAGGGCGGGATGGCTCTGATACCAATTGTAACTACCTCGGTGAATTACGCTCTTAGTTGCATGCCTGGATGAGCGAAAGTGGTTAAAATAGTACGGTGGGGCCCGGGGCCACTCACGGTAGACCTTTCGGCCGTCCTAACCACTTTCGGAACATCGGGACAAGAACGAGCGGCGTAATGGGCAGGTGAAGGGATCAACTACATACACAAGTGAGTATGTATGCAAGCCACATACAACAGTCCTCAGAGCCATTCCATCTAAAAGAAATAGAAATATTGCAACGCCATACGGCAAGATTCAAATGTCCTAGATAGAGATAATATTTTAGGATAGCTCCTGATACAACAAACATTAGAGTATCAGGCGGAAGCGGAAAACAAGATCCAAGTACAGATAAGAAGCAAATCGGCATAAGATGCCAAATAAATAAACACATCCCGCCCACAGATCTCACGGATCCCCGTTCCTGGAATCTCTACACCGAGTGATTGTTGCCAACATCATCTGTCTCCTCCACCCAGTATCCATATTGCGAATACACCTATTCATTTGAATCAAACAATTTATCGTGTGAGACCCTAGGGGTACTCAGCTAGTCTTTATGCCACTAAAGGGGACACAACCTGGGGTGACGCAATTGCAGCAAAACATAATATCTAACAAGTCTATAGATACTCGCTAACCATCCGCCTAACCAAGGATAGACGGATGTCTGTGAATAAATAACAACAGTTATAACAGTAATTAACAGATCCATCCTCCTCCTCGCTTACCAACGAGGAAGCAGACGAACAACCCCCCATCCGTTGGCAGTTTTATTAACCATTTCATGAGTGTTGCACTATTTACTAATCAGGTACTTAGTCAGATTAAAAGCGGTACTTTAGTTATACTTGTCTATGATCGAGAAACTGTGCTCCAAGTCGTCCATAACCGCGGACACGGCTTTTAGAAAGATTTACCCTACAGGGGTGCACGAATAGCAACACACACTCGATCAACCTCGGAAAAACCAAATCAAAACCCAACGAGGCATTCACGACAAAGCAATCACAGGATTCAGAAATATTTCAGGGGGCCACCCCATTAAGCTACCCACAACGAACCTAGCTGACTCCGAGAAGGACTCAAGGTTTGTGTGGACGGCGGTAAACGACTGGGAACCCAAAAATGTGACTGGGCTTGTCGATACAGCGAAAACGTGTCACGATCCAAAACAGTACAGGTGCTCCTCGCACAATCTTAAATAAAGCAGTAACATGGCATAAGTACAGGATAGTAATAAAGCCCCAAACTAATTGTGGCCCCAAGAAATAGGAATGAATCAAGCTCTGGCTCAGGAGGGTCCATAAGGCCTCCTGGATGTGGATAGTGCGAATAGTCAAGGAACAGGAATCAAGTACTCGGGGTCCTACGGGACACAAGTGAGCATGAAAAACCAAATAGCAGATATTGCTCACCGGTGCCTCTTTCATTAGTTATCCCATTACTACTCAGGTTATGTTGTTTAGGTACCTCGTTATTCATCAGACACTCACATACCCTACACATGCTTTTCTACGACTCGCATGGCTCATACAACTCCTTTAGTAATGGCTCATGGGATGGAGGAACAAGCTTCGGTGGTGTTTAAAAGTAAAGGCTATGCAGTGCTTGGGATTCAAGTTAATGCAATCACGACTCAATGATGCAAGAATAAGATAGAGGCAATAGGTACTATATGTATGCAAGCATGTGGTAGTGCTTGCATGGCAGCTCAGTTGAAGCGAGAGATGGATCTGGGTAGTACTCATGTGATTCCTTGTGATTCTCCTACTGGGCGTCTATTCGAAGAAGAACCAAAAAAACAAGGGCCAACATAAATAAAGAGCACAAACATAGAAATTAAAATGCGACAAGCAAACAAGCATGCCATGATGAATGATGCACAATTTACATGGCATTAAAGTAGCATGGCAAGGGTGAGGTGTGGGGTTCAAGAATAAAGCATTTTATTAATTACTTAGCCAAGTTTTATTGTCATAAACAGTTCTGATTTTTAATAATGACATGATGCATGCTTCAATTCATAACAAGGAATGCATAGATAGAACGGGCTTGTCGTGCTGATCGATTTAGACATATTATTTGTCAAATTCGGAGATATAGAATTAAAGTTATTAATTTATTAAGAAAAGTGCATTTTATTTGTAATTTTAATCATCTCGAAATTAAAAGTTCTTAAATAATATTTTGAATGGCATATTTGAATTCCTCACATTTTTCTGATTCAAAAACATATATCATTTGTATTATTTGGATTTATAATTTAAAAGTTATTTAAAATCTGATTTGAATTTGAATTTGAACAATTTTGAATTGGTTTTGTTAAAACAGATAGTCGGGAAATACTTTTATTACCCTGCCCTTCTCTAGCCCTAGACGCAGACGGGTGGGGCTGGTCTGACTGGCGACACAGCGCGTGGAAAACTTTTACACCGCGGGTTTGTCTAGCCTCTGTGATTGACAGGTGGGCCAGCGGGTATGGGCCCACGTGCCAGAGGCCGAACCCCACAGAGGCTGGCGGGTGGGGACGTGCTGGAGCGCGGGTTAAGCTGGCAAAAACGCAGGTGCCTTTTTGTAAAGAGCGCAGGGGGCTGACCGGTGGGGCTCGGTTGGATCGCAGGTTTAGGAAACAAAAGGCTGGGGGAAAATTGCAAAACGCGCGCGGCTACTGTTCTTCTTCTCCTCGATCTGACGACTGACGGCGAAAAACACCACGCGGTGGGGCTCGAACCTATGACCTGGGGCTCGCGCTCGAAGGCGGTGGCCACTGCGGCAGGCGGGGGATGCTGTTAGGAGGGGGAAGGGCGGCTAGATAGGTCGCGGTACGTCGCGCCGACGTGCAGACGCTAACGGCCACGGCGCACCGAGAGTGCTCAGCGGAACGCCCGGCGGGGCAGAGGGTCTACGGCGAGGCGGAGGATGTCTAGGCGGGAGAGGGACTCACCGCGGGGTGGTTGGCGGCGGCGGATCGGCTTGGGGCGCAGCAGGGCGACGACGAGGCTGGCGGCTGGCGGCTGGCGGCCGGCGGCCTAGGGTTTCGTCGGGGCGTCGCGGTACTGTGGCGGAAGTGGGGCTCCTCCTCCTCGCTGGCGTGTATGGAACGAGGAAGCGGCAAAGGTACTAGCGGTGACCGGCGAGAGGAGATGGCGTCGGAGAAGAAGAAGAAAGGGAGAGGGCAGGGACCTGGGGTGGATCTAGGGCTACCGGACCAGGGAGAAAAGGGGTAGATAGAGACGGGGAGGAAGAGGGTGCCGTGTGGGCGCGGGGTAGAGGTAAAGTGGCTTCGGCCACTTTTCCTCCTCCTCGCTCACGTGCTCGACGTGAGCAGCCAAGGCAGGGGCAGGGTGGAGGCTGCCAGGTGGGCCAGGGTCGCAGGTGAGGTCGGTGGAGCCGGGCTGGTAGCGAGAGAGAGAGAGATCAGAGCGGGGGAGGCTCGGTTAAGGCTAGGGTTAGCCTCGGGTAGGGTTAGAGGGGAGGCTCGGGTTGGCTGGGGTGGGGCCAGCATGGTAGAGAGAAGGAGAAAGAGAGAGAGAGGAGAGTGTTAGGGTAAAGTAGATTTTAGACTAGAGCTAGGTTTAGAGAGAGAGAGAGGTTAGAAAAAGGGGTTAGGGTTTAGTTTAATATTAGGGTTTTGGAAGAGGGGGTGGAAGAAGAGGGTGACATGGAGATTGAGAAGAGAGGAGAGGTGGGGCCAGCATGATCTCTATCATTTGCATCGTGGTATGATCTCTATCATTCCTTTGTGTGTAAGGCCAAGGTCTATGGAACTTACACGTTGAATGTGTTGTAAGAGTATCTATCATACATCTACTTACAACAATACCATATCAATACACTAGCCCAGCAACGATCTAAACTAGACGCCTCTAATTTATCAATTGCAAGTTTTACGTGGCTTAGGGCTTTCGGAGATAGAACTGTTCTTACCTACGAACATGAACCACAACAAGGATAACCAAGTTATTAGCAACTCGTTGTAAATCAGATATTGACTATAGTAGGAGAGACAGACACCCGCCAGCCACTTATGCAAAACTAGTTGCATGTCAGTCGTGGAACTAGTCTCATGTACGATGACATGTAAGGTTGGTCCGGGCCGCTTCATCCCACTATGCCACCAATATCCAAAATACATAGAAGATGCAATAACATGATCATCATCGCCCACATATAAACATATGTGTACTACCCGTGTAAAGCACCTACGCATATATTAGGCTTTGATACCACTGTTGGGTCCGCAGCATAGAAAACAAAAAAATTCCTACAATGAGAACTACACGCGAAAATCTATCTACTAGGTACAGAGCAACGGGTGGGCATACATCCATCGATAACTTACCCTCGAAGACAACGAGTTTTTTTAACGAGTACGTACTCGTGGGTGATGTAGTCGTACACTTGCTGATCTCAAGATCGTGAGGAAGTTCGAGCGCCGCAACTCAGCAGCGCATCCGTACTCGCACACACGTTTAAGCCACCAGACAACCTCCACCTCCTCACTCCAGCGATCCAGCGGAAGCAGCAACGCCTTCCATACGAAATGCCACCGGGAACATGTATCTCGCTAATCTGAGACCATGGGGAAATAATTCTAGAGGGGGAGAGAGATCCTTCACGAGGAGGTGTGAGGAAGAAGGAGGAAGAGGGGTCCTTTTATAGGAGGAGGGGGTGCTCCTCTCTCCATGGCTGACGCATGGGGGGTGACTCCTCACCTCCCCCATTCATGTGGTGGTAACCCCTCCACATTAAAATGCCTCTTCACATTCCCTTTTAAAGTCCCCACTTTAAATGCATTAAAATTATCTAAGTTTAATGCTCTCTCATTTAATATAACTCTTTTATTAAATTTATTCAGAATTTTGTTAATTACTTTAATTAACAAACATTCACATATAACCCTTGCAATATTTCAATATCACATGCAGAACTACTTTCTGCAATTTCACCCGAAACAATTTCCGGTTTCTATCGAAACAATTCCTGCGCTTTGCAATTCTTTCGTCTAAAACATATATGCTCCAAAATGGTGTCTAGTAACTCTTAAGTGTGTCACCCTACGGTTCGCGAATAATGCAGACATGATTGAGACTCCTCTCAGATCAATAATCAGAAGTGGGACCTGGAGGTCCATACCGACTCCTACATATTCAACGATGACTTCTGTGATCATGAGAACCTTTAACACTCGTAATTTAATCCCTTTGTCTCTTGATATAATACATGTCCGAGATTCGATCGTTGGTATCCAAATACCTAGTTTGATCTCGTTACTAACATGCACTTTTTTCTTGTTCCCGTGATATAACATTCTAGTGATCACATCACTTGCTTGCAAGCTATCTCAATGTGATATCACTGAGAGGGCCCAGAGTATATCTATCCATCATCGGGATTGACAAATTCCACTCTTGATGCATGAGCCTCAACATAACACCTTCGTAGTACTGAACCCATCTTTATAGTCACAATGTTACGGTGTGACATTTGATGTTATCAAGATACTCCTCCGGTGTTAGCAATTAACATGATCTCATGATGTTATAGCAATGTAAACATAATGACTTGATCGTAATGCTATACTTCGGATGAATGTTCATCACATCATTTCACAAATGTTGTGACCTTGTTATTAACAACATCCAATGTCCATGATCAGGAAACCTTGATCATCTTGTTAATCAACTAGCTAGTCTATAAGAGTGGCATAACTAGGAACCCTTTTTGTTTATTAAACACAGATGTATTGATGTTTCCGATCAATACAATTCTAGCATGCAAAATAAACATCTATCATATATAAGGAATACATAATAACAACTTTATTATTGCCTCTCAGGGCATATTTCCTTCAGTTGTAGTGTTAGCTTTGAAGACCTGGCGTCACTACCTTATGGGTAACCGCTGTGAGATTTATTCGGATCACAAGAGTCTAAAGTATATCTTCACCCAGAAGGAGCTGAATATGAAGGAAAGGAGATGGATAGAGTTAATCAAGGATTATGACCTTGACATTCACTATCACCCCGACAAAGCCAATGTGGTAGCGGATGCTCTTAGCAGGTTGCCATGTAGCTTAAACACCATGATAAAGGAAGCCCAGCCAAGTCTACATCAGGAGATGGAGAATTTCAGAGTGGAGATAGTTAGCGAAGGATTCTTAGCTAGCATAGAACTCCAACCTACTTTGATTAGTCAGATAAAAGAGGCCCAGAAAGGAAATGCAAGTAACCAAAGATGAAGGAGTTTTGTGGTACAAAGGATGTATCTGTGTTCCAGCAGATTCAGAGTTGAAACAAGTCATTATGCAGGAAGCTCATGACACTCTTTATTCTGTCCACCTGGGAGGAACGAAGATGTATCAGGATTTGAAGGAGCAATTTTGGTGGCACAAAATGAAGAGAGAAGTCGGAAGCTACATAGCCAGGTGTGATATCTGTGAAAGAGTCAAAGCAGAACATCAGAGACCCGCATGACTTTTGCAACCATTGCAGATTCTGGAATGGAAATGGGATTCCATCGGAATGGATTTTATCACAGGTTTGCCTACATCTAGTAGGGGAAATGACTCTATCTGGGTCATAGTAGATAGATTGTCTAAGGTAGCCCATTTCATACCCGTCAAGACAACCTACCAAAGTTTGAATCTAGCGGAGTTGTATATCTCTAGGATAGTCATCCTGCATGGAACCCCTAAGACCATAGTGTCGGATCGAGGAACCCAGTTTACCTCAAGATTTTGGCAGAAAGTCTAAGAAGGATTAGGAACCAAACTGAATTTCAGCACAACTTATCACCCACAAACCGACGGACAAACTGAAAGAGTCAACCAGATCTTAGAAGATATGTTGAGAGCTTGTGTGTTAGAATATGGATCTAAATGGGAGGACTGTCTGCCTTTCGTGGAATTCTCTTACAACAATAGTTATCAAGCCAGTTTGTAGATGGCCCCATTTGAATTTTTGTATGGAAGAAAGTGTCGTACCCCGTTGAATTGGTCGCAAGTAGGAGAGAGTCAGATCTTCGGACCAAACATTCTACGAGAAGCTTAAGAGAAGGTTCACAAAGTCCGTGAGCACCTCAAGACTGCTCAATCCAGACAGAAGAGTTATGCAGATAAAAGACGTCAAGACTTAACCTTCAAAGTCGGAGATTTTGTGTATCTCAAAGTATCACCCTTGAAGGGAATGCAGCATTTTTGTCTGAAAGGAAAGCTAGCCCCCAGATATATTGGACCCTTCAAGATTTTGAATCGCCAAGGAGAAGTATCCTATCAACTGGAGCTGCCTGAGGAGATGTCAACCGTGCATAATGTGTTCCATATCTCGTTACTTCGCAAATGCTTAGACGTTTCGGAGAAGACCGAAGTTTTCAAGAACATCGATCACAGATCCATAGATATCGACAAGGATATAACCTATCATGAAGTGCCCATCCATATATTGGAAGAAGCATTTAGAACCACCCGGACCAGAAGTATCAAGTTTCTCAAGATCCAATGGAGTAACCATACCGAAGAAGAAGCCACCTAGGAACGAGAAGACTATATTAGGACGGAGTTTCCAAATCTCTTTAGTTCCTAGTTTTTCCAGAATCTCGAGATGAGATTCTGTTTAAGGAGGGAAGGTTTGTAACATCCCAAAAATATTAATCAAGCTTATCAAGATCTAATCACCCAAGTTTAGGGTTAACAAAAACTTTTATTAAACTTAATATGAGTGCATGTGTGATTTGCATTAGTGTATGAATGCTTGCAATTTCCATGATTGATTGTTACTAATGATAAGGATTAGTTTAAAGATGAATACTACATCATCTATCTCACATACAAACAGAATCAAATGAAAAGAAAATCAAATCTAGATCATAGGATCAAATGGTCATTTTGGCCAAACTTATCCACTAGACCACTTTGAGTGTTCCTAGTAAAATATTTCCAACAAAAACAATTCCAATTCTTTTCACCCCTTGCTAGACCAACTCCAAGTGAATCCAAGCAAACTTTACAAAGTGGCAGAAACTATTTTCAAATCTATTTAAGAGGCATTGCAAAATTGAATCAAGTTCATATGCCTAGATCATCACTTTTCAAAAACCATTGAAACCAATTCCCCTTGACCATTCCCAGCAACCATAGACTACTAAGCAAGTAACAAGATCACTCACCAAAAATCATTCAAAAATTTGAAAGTAAACTATATGCGGCCATTTGATTGAGCACCTAGTAGGCACAGTACAACCTCAACAACTATACACTGTTTTGAGCTATCAATTGCTCATCTCTTGTACTGCAATCAACCCATTCAATTGTCCATGATCATGCCTAGTACTTGGCCGTGCAAAGGAGAGGCATCACTTGCCACATTGACCAATGCCATGCTTGTACCTAGCCAGCCATGCCGGTCGAGCACGAACCACTCACTGCATGCCGCGCCGCCGACACCCACGAGACCTAGCAGCTAGCCATGACCTTACCTCCACCCCCTGTCCACCCCTTGACCCAAGGAGAGAAGTGGAGATGCTGGAAATCGTGCGCCCATTTAAGCCTCTGCCATGCCAAGAGCACGACAGAGCGCCGCAACTGCCTCGCACGCACACGCCGCGCCTCGCTCTCTCCACTCGTATCTATCGTCACCGTGGCACCAGTGACCTCCCAGACATGACAGTTCACCGCCGTGCGCCCCGTGACCACCG
Source organism: Avena eriantha (assembly GCA_910589775.1). NCBI lineage: Eukaryota > Viridiplantae > Streptophyta > Magnoliopsida > Poales > Poaceae > Avena > Avena eriantha. Next base: position 357,365,870 of record OU342745.1, read on the forward strand.
TACTGCGTGATGAACACCCGCGTACTGGAATAGAGCACCAACGTCGCCCGACCAACAGAGACCGCCCCTTGCCGTGTCGTCTCTCGCATGACGATCGCCATAGTCCACCGCACAGACCTGATGACCCACAAGTATAGGGGGTGTATCGCAGTATTTTCGAGGAAAGTGAAACCCAATTTATTGATTTGACACAAGGCGAGCCAAAGAATATTTATAAGCCTTAACAACTGAGTTGTCAATTCAGCTGCACCTGGAAACAATCTTGCTCATAGCAGTTTATCAGTAGCAACAGTTTTGTAGTAGGAATAGTAAAGTAACAACGGTAGTAAAGTAAAGACAGCAGTAACAATAGCAGTAAATAGTAGGATTCGAGTGCGGTAGGCATAGGATTGGATGGACGGGCGTTGCTTGGACAAGACAATTCACATAGCAATTAGAACATAGGGCAATTGCAGATAAATAATATAAAGCATCCAAGTACTAGATAATCCTAGGCATGTGTTCCATATATAGTCATACATGCTCGCAATGAGAACTTGCACAACATCTTTTCTCCTGCCATCCCGTTTGCAGCGGGGCCTCAAGGAAACTACTGGCAATTAAGGTTCTCCTTTTAATAGAGCACCGGAGCAAAGCATTAACACTCCGTGAACACATGTGATCCTCACATCAAAGCCATTCCCTCCGGTTATCCCAATTTTTGTCACTTCAGGGCCTTGGGTTCCGGACGACAACGTGTGTATACAACTTGCAGGTAAGACCATAAATAATACTATCATAATGAATCAATAACATGTTCAGATCTGAAATCATGGCACTCGGGCCCTAGTGACAAGCATTAAGCATAACAAGTGGCACAAAGTCATAAAACACTAATAGAAGATACTAGGCACCATGCCCTAACAATCTAATGCCATTACATGAACGATCTCATCTAATCCCTACCATCCCCATAGCCTACAGCGGGGGATTACTCACTCATAGATGGGGGAAACATGGATGGTCGATGGAGAAGTGATGGCGATGATCTCCTCCAATTCCCCGTCCTGGCAGGGTGCCAGAACGGACTTTCTGGTGCTGTTTCGTGGAATCTGGTGTTGGCGGTGGAGCAGAACTCCTTTTGGAAAAACATCAAACCCCCCTGAGTTTTTAGGTCAGAAGGCATCTTATAGGCGAAGAGGGAGACCGAGGGTGTTTCTAGGGCGGCCAGACCACCCCCTAGCGCGGCCAGGCCCAGCCCGCGCGGCCAGGTGGTGTGGCTAGGCCCCATCCCCTCTCCGTCTCGTATTCTGGCTCTAGGTGTCCCTCGGTAAAATAAAGACTTTGGCTTTTGTCCCGTCCAATTCCAAGAATATTCATTTTCTGACTTTCGTGGAACCAAAAACAGCAGAAAACAGGCAGCTAGCACTGTGTCTCTTGTTAATAGGTTAGTCCAAGAAATCATATGAAAAGTACTCCAAAGTGTGGACAAAACATAAGAAAGTAGATAAAACCAAGCATGGAACATCAAAAATTATAGATACGTTTGCAACATATCAACATCCCCAAGCTTAACTCCTGCTCGTCCTCGAGTAGGTAAGTGATAAAAAGAAAGAATAATTTTTGAGGTGACATGCACCATCATAAACTTGATCAAAGTATTTGTAAACATTGATAGCTAGGATCATAGTACTTCAACATAACATGAAAGATAAAGTTCTAACAATAAGACAAAGCAACTATGTTGCAACATGAAAAGGCACAAACAAAAGATTCATGAATAACAATGCTTTGCAAGACGTTTGTTTTTTCACATAAAGAAAACATAGCATAGTGGTATTCATCTTGTCCCTCATAGAGTAGCAAACATAAATGCATAGGACACCTTCAAAGTTCATAAGAGTGACTACATACAAATAGTTTAAAACAAGCAATATCAAAGCTATGCATCAATCAACAAGTCTTGGGACAATGCACATAGAACTAAGAATGGCCACTATGCTCTCAAAGTAGGTGCATCAAGATAGAAGGTGGAGACTCAACATAAAAGTAAAAGAAAGGCCTTCAAAGAAGGAAGTAGAGACTCAAGTTTCATAAAGAGCTTCCAAAAATTATGGTACTTAATAGCTTTCAGCTCTCATTGCCCCTATCACAAGCATCTTGAAGGTGATTAAGGTTAAAGTGACACAACTAAGAGGATATGCCTGACAAGTTATAAACCGAAATCTCATGCCCCATACTTACGAAGACCGAACCTCATGCTACTCAACTTTAGTCACAAGTAAGCTCTTGTCATTGTAAGTACATGTGTATGATAAAGAACCGCCAACGGGGTACTCCTTGCACATGATACAGGAGCTATCCCATTATCCAAATGACAAGGCAAGCACACAATGAGCATCTCAGCGATATTTTTATTTGCTATTTGCATAGGTTTTTATTGAGGATGCTTCATAGAGTGCTCATTATGGTGATGCTGCAAGTTTCCATCATGATTAGGCATGGCTTAGGCTAGCGGCCCAGTCGTTTCTCTAAAACACATACAAACTCCATGATCTTACAAGTTCCACTTTTATTTCACACCTCCAGGATCCATAAGCAAAAGAACATGATATCAACGGGGTACAAAGTACAAGTGCAATGTTGAAAGCGTTCCCCATGATACATGGTTCTGCTAATTTCAACTTATAAAATGCAAGCATATACGCAACAAAGAAGGACCCAATGGTTCAAGTTGATGAAATTCAAAAAAGTAAAGTGTGCCATCAAGTTCATGAGAGCTTTAATCACTAGTTTTCTCATAACAAGTTTAATTTGGAAGGTGGACAAAAACATGAATATAGTTGGAATAGCATATGCTAGTAGGTAGGTATGGTGGACTCTTTGGAATAACTTGGTTTAAGGAGTTGGATGCATGAGTGGAACTCATACTTGGTTGTGGAGGCTAGCAAACGACTGGGAGCAACAAACTAAGAAAGCAATAATGGCCATAATCATGAAGAGCGACAAAACATCATTGATCAAAGCATAAAGTGATACTACAAGTTGAAAACTAAAGGATCATAAAGGCTATGGTGACTTGGGATAGTCATAGCATGGTGTGAGCATGTGCCAAGTCAACCCGAATAAAGCATCAAAGGAGAATACCACAATACTATGATTTAATATGCTAAAACAACGCATGATTCTTCAAAGGCACATTAAGAAATCTCAATTGTTTATAACAAGTCATGCTACAACAAAGAATACTAAGCATAAAGCCAAACAATATCAAGCATGGCATGACAAACCATAGGCCACAGTCAAAAACAAGCTCTCTTTACCACTTAAGCATGAACTTTCGTACTCTTTTCCAATCCAAACCAAAGTATTTGAAAACCAATGCATGAAAGAGGAGGTCCGACCAATTTATTTAGCAAACTAAGAAAACAAAGCAAATGAAAAACGAAAACGAAAACGAAAAAGAAGACGCTCCAAGAACAACACAACTGTGCATGAAACAATAAAAATGAAGCGTTTGGAAGAAACCTGGGATTTTTATTGATGAAGAGGGGATGCCTTGGGCATCCCCAAGCTTTGACACTTGTAATTCTTGGAAATTTCTTGGGGTAACACGCGTGGCATCCCCAAGCTTGAGCTTTAGTCCATCCTTCATCTTATTACTCATTCCTTCCATACACCTGAAATGTTTTGTTCATACAAAACTTCACACAATCTTTATTAGCAACATTAGTGCACTCAAGATAATAAGTCTTTGGGTTCAGTTTCAACACCAATAAAACTTCCATTAAAACACTAGCTACTGTAGCACTTCCCTCAAAAACCTCAATTCCTCAAAAGAACTCAAAAAGGAACCAACAAGAAGCAAATGCAGAAAATGGCAGAAATCTGTCAAAACAGACCAGTAGGTAAAGACGAATTTTTTCGAAGACCTTCTGTTGCTCAAATCAAAAAGTGTTGAACTAACTAAAGTTAGATAACAACCTGGGGTAGAAGCACAAAAATTCAAGCTTCAAAAGGAAGTACATATATTTTACACGAATGTTTACGGTGAAGCACAGAAATCTGTTTTGGTACAGCAACTTTCCCAACCATTACTTCTCTCTCATTAGAGGTTACTCTTGGCACAAAAGGTAAATAAAAAGGATAAGGAGCAGTTATTACAGAAGTAATAACTTCCAAGACTCATCTAAAACTTTTTGGTTATCTCCCAATAAGTACTTTTCTTTAACCCCTTTAAGTTAGGCATGATAGTTTGAGAGGATGCTCACATAAGAAATATGAATTGAAGTAAAAGAGAGCATAAAGAAGCAAATTCAAAACACATTTAAGTCTAACCCACTTCCTATGCATTGGAATCTTGTATGCAAATAAATTCGCAAAGAACAAAGTGACAGGCATAGGAAGATAAAACAAGAGTAACTTCAAAACTTTCAGCACATAGAGAGGTGTGTCAATACCATAAAAACTTCTACAACCATATTTTCCTCACTCATAATAATTTTCAGTAGCCTCATGAATAAATTCAACAATATAACTATCACATAAAGCATGCTTTTCATGTTCTACAAAAACATAATTTTTATCAAGCTCAAAAATAGTGGGATTAAAACCTTCAAACCCACTTTTAACAATTCTATAACAAGATGGCTGATGATTCAATATAGGACCATCGTCTAGATCTTTATCATAAACATTTTATAAGCAAAACTCTTTAGTACCATGCAAATCAAAGTTAAGCACAAATAAAGGATTATCATAGATAACATGAGCATAACATTCATCCTCCTTTAGTACGCGTGGGGGACAATCAAATAACATAAGGGATACAGAGTTACTCTCATTAGAAGGTAGGCATGGGTAGCTAATCCATTCTTCCTCCTTTTGTTCATCACTCTCCTCCTCTTTTTCATTTAATGAGCTTTCAGGTTCATCAATTTCTTCTTCCATAGGATCCTGCAAGGCATTAGTCTCTTCCATTTGTGGAAAACATCTATTAATATATTCAAGAATATAGCCATTTTCTTCCTTGTAATTATCAAAGCAAAATATAAGTATATCATAAGCCTCATATTTATAAGGTGAATCATCAATATTTTCAAGCAAACTAACAAGTTCAAATGCACCCTTCCAAGCAATAAATTCTTCAATTTGTTCCACATCATAAAAGTCATAATTTCCTTTAACATAAGAAGATATGGTAACATTATCATTATAATCACATTGAAAAGGGAGGTGTTTATACCTCTTACATCAACAAGATTTATTAAAGCAATAAGTAACATTATAAGTAGAGCACACGTTTCTAGCAATGGTATACAATTTATCAATTTGTTCCCATAAGTGTTTCCCTTTTTGTGACAAGCGGTGTTCCTTATAATAATATTTTTGATCTTCCGTGAACCCACCTTGCCAATAAGATTCAGTTTCAAAGAAAACAACCATTGATAGAAAGCATGATCAAGCAAGACAATAACAGACCAACGAAAATAACAACTAGAGTAGGAACTAATATTTTGTATTTTTGATAAAGAAACAAGCAAACAAGGCGGAAATAAAATAAGCTTGAACGATAGTGATTCCAAGTGGACTTGATAAATAAAGCTATGGTCCCCGGCAATGGTGCCAGAAAATAGTTTTGATGACCCACAAGTATAGGGGGTGTATCGCAGTATTTTCGAGGAAAGTGAAACCCAATTTCTTGATTCGACACAATGGGAGCCAAAGAATATTTATAAGCCTTAACAACTGAGTTGTCAATTCAGCTGCACCTGGAACAATCTTGCTCACAGCAGTTTATCAGTAGCAACAGTTTTGTAGTAGGAATAGTAAAGTAACAACGGCAGTAAAGTAAAGACAGTACTAACAATAGCAGTAAACAGTAGGATTCGAGTGCGGTAGGCATAGGGATGGATGGATGGGCGTTGCATGGACAAGACAATTCACATAGCAATCAGAACATAGGGCAATTGCAGATAAATAAGATAAAGCATCCAAGTACAAGATAATCCTAGGCATGTGTTCCATATATAGTCATACGTGCTCGCAATGAGAACTTGCACAACATCTTTTGTCCTGCAAGCCCATTTGCAGCGGGGCCTCAAGGGAACTACTGGCAATTAAGGTGCTCCTTTTAATAGAGCACCGGAGCAAAGCATTAACACTCCGTGAACACATGTGATCCTCACATCAAAGCCATTCCCTCCGGTTATCCCGATTTCTGTCACTTCGGGGCCTTTGGTTCCGAACGACAACGTGTGTATGCAAATTGTAGGTAAGACCATAAACAATAATATCATAATGAATCAATAACATGTTCAGATCTGAAATCAGGGCAATCGGGCCCTAGTGACAAGCATTAAGCATAACAAGTCGCAACAAAGTCATAAAACACTAATAGAGGATACTAGGCACCATGCCCTAACAATATAATACCATTACATGAACGATCTCATCTAATACCTACCATCCCCATAGCCAACAGCGAGGGATTACTCACTCATAGATGGGGGAAACATGGATGGTCGATGGAGAAGTAATAGCGATGATCTCCTCCAATTCCCCGTCCCGGCAGGGAGCCAGGACGGAGTTTCTGGTGCTGTTTCGTGGAATCTGGTGGTGGCTGCAGAGCGGAAATCCTTCTGGAAAAACATCGAACCCCCTTGAGTTTTTAGGTCAGAAGGCATCTTATAGGCGAAGAGGGAGACCGAGGGGGTGTCTGGGGTGGCCAGACCACCCCCTGGCGCGGCCAGGTGGTGTGGATAGGCCCCAGCCCCTCTCCGTCTCGTATTCTGGCTCCAGGTGTCCCTCGGTAAAATAATGACTTTAGCTTTTGTCCCGTCGAATTCCAAGAATATTCATTTTTTGACTTTCCTAGAACCAAAAATAGCAGAAAATAGGCAGCTAGCACTGTGGCTCTTGTTAATAGGTTAGTCCAAGAAATCATATGAAAAGTACTCCAAAGTGTGGACAAAACATAAGAAAGTAGATAAAATCAAGCATGGAACATCAAAAATTATAGATACGTTTGCAACGTATCATGACCCATGCCCTCCTCCATGCTCAACATGACCTGTAGCAGCGTCGCCGGAGAGCCAGAGCATGCCGCCCTGCCTCCACCCTTGGGGTATAAATAGAGGCCACCCCAGACCTCATTCGCCACACCATTCCACTCCCCACTCACCCAGGAACCTCACCGACCCTTCCCCGAAGCAAAGCGAGCAACACGACGCCGGAATTTGGCCGGAGTCCGTCGCTGCAGTCGAGGAAGGAAGCCGTTGATTGCGGCCACCCCAGGAGCTACCGTGACCGCCGATCGAACCGCCGTCGTTGACAACCCCATTCGCCCCCATCTCCGACCCTAGCTGGAGCCCCGGTAAGTCCCTAGCGACCCCCACCGCCGTGTTAGGGTTCGAGTCTCGCCGGAGCAATTCGATGGAGACGACGAACCACAGCCGTAGATCCTAGTCTAATCATAGGGTTGTGATTGAAAGATACTATTTCGGTTTAGATGAGTCACTGATGCGTGGGACCGTTCTCTCAGTAGCCCGCTGCGCCCGCACCGTGCTGTTGGGCCGGCCCATGTCGTTTCCCGCGCAGAGCCCAGTGATTCAAATAGGATTTTTCCATTTTAGCAAAAACTAGATTCGGTCAGTAGATTCAAAATTCAATTCAAAGAGATTCACTTAAGCAAAGTGCACGTTTCGAATTTTGTTGGAAAGGTTTTGAAATTATCTAATCACTCCCGTTGGATTCAAACCATTTAGAATTATAGATCACCTATACCAAAAATAACAAGACAGAGACTTTTGACACTTCAAACATTTTTCTAAAATAAACTATAAATGTTTTTGAGATGATTCCACCTCTCAAAATCACATTTTCCATGCTCTACATGAATATGTAAAAAATTGGTTTTACAAATATGAAACATGGCTTAGTATTAAAAGAGTGCTATATAGGCATTTCTAGTCACTTTAATATTATCAAATAGTAATATCAAATCTTGTTATATATGATCAACCTTTTAAATCACATTCCCAAGTATTGGAATAGATGGTGATGACATGTGTCAACATGATCCACTATTTTAATTGGAGAATATTAAATCTAAAGGATTTAAAATGAGTAGAAATTACTTTTCTAAAATAAGAAGAATAAGAGAATGTTAATATTCCACATGATGATTGAGATAATACTAGATCATCTAATATGAGCCCTTGTGTGCTAAATAGAAGTAGTGAAGTGTTGTTTGGTGATTGTATACATTGAATGTATTTATAGACGCTAGTACCGACCTGATCTACAACGAGGAGGAGTACTTCGACGAGGAGGAGAACTTCAACGACAGCAACAACTGTATTGCTCAAGGTAAACCCACTATGCAAGCTATCAGTGCAAGCTAGAACTATGCATGCTACTTGTGCAAACCCCTTATACCAGATGCACTAGGCATGTTTGGTTACGCACCTTTACCAATTCCCAGTTTTACTCCAAGCTTTATTTTCCCCTTTACTATGGTTTTTACCTAGTTAATGAATTGTGATTAGTGGAAACTAGATTGGATCCTATCAAGATCATAGGATTAGTCTTGGATACTTATACTTTATTAGCACCCCCAATAGTGATACCCTCAAGACTAGTGGCTAGAACTAAGCATAAAACTGGATCACTTTAGATGGGAATACTTGGTAAAAATGATTATGAAAACCTTGGAATGAAGATTCATTCTATTGAAATGTTTTGACATGTGTTGTGAAACACAATGGTTTGATGATGAAACTGATGAGGCATGAGCCTTGACTTTAATAAAACTGATGGTTGGGTTCGAATGCGATATCATTCCTATGTAACCGTAGAACCATAATACCTGAGTTGGGTAGGGCTTGACTGGAAGTTTATATGTCTTAGTATGGGTTCCCTTTCGGAAGTGGTTGAGCTGAGGCTACCTCGTGATGAATTTCCACCTATGCAATACCCAGGATGGCAGATGGCCATGGCTGGGAGGCCAAACTCATAGGGGAGGTGCCTATACTAGGGTGTGTAATTGAAATGTTAAGACCGATTATCCACATACTAAGTATGATGATTCAGGGTTATCCCTGACGGTGTATCGAATTTTGTGGTAAAAGTGTACCACCTCTGCAGAGTGTCAAACTATTCGAATACCGCGTCCACGGTTATGGACAGTTGGAGTGGCCATACTGTTCCGTTGTCAGATGTTTTCAAAATGACTTATGACTTGAAAGATTACTTTGACTTGACCACAACAGAGTTGTGGACATGAGATCTAAGTTCCCACTTAAGTGATGTAGAGAACTAAATTAGGTCTTTACTCTCGAAGCTTTATGAAATAAACCTGGTTTTTTGCAAACAAACCTAGATCTTATGATTCCTACTAGCTTTACTTTTACTTATACTAGTGATAGTTTGCGAGTACTTAAAGAGTACTCATGGATTTATCCCTGGCTATTCCCATGGCTAGACTATGAGGAGGATTACCCGGAAGATGAACAGCAGGAGGTCTACGATAACTAGGATCATCTCCCATCATCAGCATTGTCTGTGACCCTAAAGATGGAGCCTACTACATTTACTTTCCGCTGCTTTGATTGTATTAAGACTGGATCATGAGATCCTTTATTTGTAAGACCTTTAATATGGTTTGTAATGGATGATGTACTATGGTACCACTTCTGTTATGTCTCGCAAAAATGGTAATCCTGGGATTGCGATGTATGGCATAACATGCATCTGGACTTAAAAATCCGGGTGTTGACAAGTTGGTATCAGAGCCATCTTGACCATAGGAGACCCTAGTTAGAATGGACGCCTAGAAAACCTAGTTTCAACACAAAGAAAGTAAGTATTTACAAAAACCTATTCTCATTATTATCCTGGAGATTCTTTCAAAAAGAGATCACTTGTTCCTCAAAACTCTTACAATTCTACATAAAATTTGACACACTTGATCACCTCACTAACTTACTCATCTTAATCGTTTATAGATGGAGGTCAAATACACCAAGTTTTACCAGTTGGGCAACGGAGGACAGCTTATCTTTGAGAGGGATCTGGATTCGCTCTCAGAGTATCTTGGACGCCCGCACCCGGAGTTCTTCGGAGCACAGCTGAAGGACCACGCTGGAGGGAAGCTACAGTGGCTGATTGTTGCCGACCTGAGAGGAAAAATGGAGCCACATGTTTCTTACAAGATTCAGTTTAGTGTTCGGGAGAACAACTGGCTAGACGGATTAGCCAGGGCTATGCAAGAAGCTCTCGCTCGCTTGTGTGCTCAGAACATCAACCAGATCATCGGTACCCGTTTTTCTCACTATGCAAGACGTGCCTCTATGGGACAACCTCTATCCATGCCAGCCCAGCCAGAGTTGAAGCACTACGTGGACCACATGGACTTCATGCTACATGAGACATAGAAGGAGTTAGACAATTCTCGTGATCACGCCAACCAGAGCAATGCCGAAGTTGTTGAAAGGAAGGAAACCATCGCCATCCTCGCCAAGGAACGCAAGTCACTTTGTAGCCAGCGCGCCAAAAAGGATCGCATCATCGTCCGTCTTCGTCAGAAGATAGCCACCTTGGAGGATACCATCCATGACTAGGATATCCAGCTGGAGGAACAATAGGAGAAGGAAGGTGAAGATATCCGTCAGGATATTCACTCTTACCTCAGTGATGACAATGACTACCTAGAGGACGAAGCCATGGAGGACAACACTGATGAGGATGATGCTGACTTCATTGATGATGATTAATCGCACCTGAGCACTCACGTAGGTGTGAATTGTACCCGGTCCCACTATATCTAGCTTCACAGAATGGTTCTTAAAACCATTTGTTTCCTTGTTGTGGTCTGTGTTTGTATCTATGCTTGGAATGAATGAATGAAAAGAAAGTTTCTAGTTTTCAAAAACCTGAGTTATACTCAAAGATTAAAGTTTTAAAACAAACCCATGAACCCTAGAAATTTCCCTCTTGTCTTACTATCTATCTCAATCTTCAGATGACTTGCGGAAATCCTGGAGGAAGCAGTTCATCTCAGGACCCAATGCTGCAGATTTTGCAAATGTTAGTTTCTGACCATGAAGCTGGTAGAGCTGAACGTCAAGCCAACTTAGACACTCTTCAACAGATAGCCCAGATGGCCCACAATAATCAAGGCCATGGAAACCAAGATCACCATGGATCCAAACTTAATAACTTCCATAATACCAACCCACCCATGTTTAGTAAGTCCAAGGTGTAGGGGTTCCGCGCATAAAAACAATAAATTTTACGCTACGCCCCTGAACCCCTGAAGCTGCCAGGACCTATCTATTAGTAATACAGTAATGGGAGGGGCTTTTAGCAAACTTACCCTCGAAGACCGAAAAGCGTTGTCAACGCTCAGGAGAGCTTGGTTGATGTAGACGAGCTGAAGCCGACCTCAAGGTCGTGATGAAGTCCTGCTCCTTCTGGCTCCAACGACTTGAGTGACTCAAGTGCGACACCTCGCCGGGAGTTACACACGTCCGGTGCCTGACGATGACTCCCGCTTCCCCGATCCAGTAGCAATTGCGGAAGTAGAGCTCCCGGATCCGAATCTCGCAGCGCGACGGCGCTCCACGGTGAAGATGTCTCTCGCTCGCGTAGTCCAGACATTGGACCAAGGTCACAAGAGAGAGAGGGGGAGAGATAAAATATCAATTAGAGGTCCTCCCAAAAGTGGGGAGACCTTTATTGATTATTGGTGTATTTTTCTAGGCCAAATACCCCACTATATATAGGGGGAGGGGAGGTACTACCTCCCTCAAAGTCCCGGGGTGGGACTAAAGGAGAGGAGGGGGAGGAGGTGGCTGCTGACCACCTAGTGGGCCCTGCGTGGGGGGGCTAGGCCCAGCTGGCCTCCCCCTTGCCCCTTCTCCCTCTCTCTCCTTTCCCCAAATGGGCCCTCTCCCTCCAGAATTGGCCCATTAAGCCTTATTGACCTTTAATTGATTTTCTCTTTATTAAATAATTATGAATAAATGATTAAATCAATATTTAACATTCATTCACATATTATCTAATCTCCCTGGCCATGGAACACCTTCCACCTCCACTCCGGACATCCTCCGGACTTACCGAAATCCTTCCAGTTTTCTCCCTTCTTTTCTTCGGCAATTCTACCGATCCTATAAACACTCTCTAAGCATCATCAAGCCCTTAAGCATGATACCCCACGGTTCGGGAACACTCCAGACATGGTTGGGACACTCCCGCACCAATGATCGACAGAGGGACCTGAATGGCCATGTGACCCATGTGCGTTCCACGAAGATCTTTTGTCGTTTGAACCGGGATAGTCATGTCTTATTCCCTTTGTCTCTCGATACTTGCATTGCCCGAGATCTGATCAATGACATCACCATGTCATGTTCAATCTCGTTACTAAACAACGCTACTTGACTCGTTCCGAAGGGTGATATCCCCGTGATCTAATCACACGTTGCGCAGCTATTGGATATAACTTCTCCGAGTGGGCCCTTGAGTATCTTCCCGTCACATGGACGGACAAATCCTGCTCTTGACTTATATTGCCTCTACGGTTTCCTTTGAATACCTGAACACACCTTTATAACCACCGTTTTACCAGATGGCGTTTGATGCTATCTAAGCACTCTCGGGAGACAGTGATTGATATAGCCTCACGGTCTAAGGAATAGTGTACGAGGATCCATTTCTAATCATCGTAACTTGAACTTCATGACATGACCGAATCATGATGTTTAGGTTGGGTATTGGTTCATCATCTCATTCTCAGAATGAGATGACCTCATTTCCAACTGGCATAAATGCCACATGATCAGGAAACATGATCATCTGTTGACCAATGAACCTGTGACTAGAGTTTCACTAGGAACCCCTGGTTTGTTTGTATATCACACATGTGTTGATGTTTCCACTCAATATAGTTATAGCATGATCTAAAACTTAATCATAAACTATATGAAATATGATAATAGTCCTTACTACTATTTGACTAGGGCATATTTCCAACAGTCTCCCACTTGCACTAGAGTACAAATACACTAGCTGCATTTGTTCTTAATTATTGGTACCATATAACCGGTGCCTAGAACATGCTTTCTCATGGAAGAGGTTGAGTCTTGGGTCTGTAATTTACAGTCCCAAATCCTTTGCAACTTACTAATGTCACTTTGATTGACATTAATATTCTATCATCACATTACAGCATATGTGTGTATGCATCGTCGCTATGGCAGCAAAACTAGGCCTAATTCCAGGAGCCTACAGTGACGTTAGATCAACCTCGAGGGCTTTCTCATGGGCATTGTGCCCTGGGACACATCATTCTACGTTAAAAGCGAATTAGCCCCGCCATAACATTATACAACACTTTAGATGGTATCCTTATCTATTATTATAAATGTATTCATCGACACACTAGTGCACTCGGTGCAACTTTCGATGTTTTGTTCACCTCGCTTCCTGCTTGACTTTAATTGGTATCTACAGGAGTTTCCAACATATTCCCTTATAACATAACTCTTTATGCTTTAAGATATGTCATCCTTTATGGATTTGGAAAACATGTCTACAGTTCTCTACTAGACACTGCGGACAAACTTAGCTCAAACGTTTTGTGATTCGAACTTTAATCACTTTCAAACGTTCCTTAATTGGATCACATATTATGCTAAGTTATCATCATGGTTTACTAAGATAGAACCTATGTCTCAACATAGTGGATGATGATCATCCTTTTCTTTCTTTCAACCATTGATGTTAAACTTAATGTTATTCCTAATTTGAGTTATCAAGGATCAGTTCCTTAATTAACTTCTATTCTGAAACGCTTTTCAGAATCCCTTAAGGAATACTACATAATATGATAATACAGTTTATTATCAACTTCTACATCTTATAAATCATTATTTATAAGTATTAGTGCCTTTCAATCTTAACATAGTTAAGAATTACTCCTATAAGCTCCCACTCAAAATATGTTCCTACATATTTGAATTTGAGTCTTATATATTGCTCCCACTTAAAATATGTCAATCACATATCATTTCAGGAAGACTTTCATAGCTCCCACTCAATTTTATGCAAATTGCATATCTCCTTACTATTTTGAATAACTTCAAAATCCTTTGATCAAATATCAAACTTGGAGATTTACTATGAGATACTAGTACTTTACTAGTTTTAAATCCACTAGACATTTCGCACATATGAATCAAATTCATTTGAATTTGTCCAATACCTGACAAATTGTGCTTTTGTCATTCACCCCTTTTTCCTACTATGGCTTTGCAGTCATTTGGGAAATTTCCAAGTAACCCCTTTTACTTGTGAGATTCAGCAATGAATTGCTTTCTAATCTCAAGGGAATTTTACTTCTAGGATTTCTCATAATTTAGTTTACCATCATTTCCTTTGTAGTTCGTAGGTATGTCATATTCCAAGAATCATGACAAGTGATTCACAAATGTCTCCATACAAGATATGGATTTACATTTCGAATCCTACTTCATGTAGTGAAAAACAATAGTGGAGGGGAAAACACAATGATCAAAATCATTGATTCTTTCCTTCCATGAAGGGAAGAGTTCAGGAACGTTGTCCGTTGCGCTTCTCAACACTCTGATGCAGGGTTTTGAATCCTCATCGTGTTTTACACTAATTTCCATTTGCTCATAATTGAGAAACATCACTAGAGGTGAGCTTTCTCAAGAATGCACCAAAATCCAAGCAATACGAATCATGCTTTCCTTTTGGTTTGAGCTATGGGTTTCGTATTCAAAGTTTCCAATGAATACTCTACAAGGACTTATTCGCTATTGTTTTGGTTATATCGAATAACCCCAAAACTTTCACGAATTCAAATGGTTTACCAATTCTAATTGAGTGCTAACTATTTCTTAACTAATGGTCTCTACATATACACTACAACGATTTATTTGGTGCCTTCTATTCAACTCCCTTTGATATCTAATATCACATTGTGATGCTTTGTATTTTGACGTTTCAAAACACTTTGCATTCCACAATGTCTTTTATGCCATTCTTCTAAATTTGAACTTCATTACTATTGATCAAATCATAGTAATTGGATTCTCTTTTATATTTATACCCTTTGTTGATGAAACACTTTGATCAAATCAAATAGTTTCATATTAATGTTTCCTTTGGTAAACCACTTCACACATTTAAACAATCATTTAATGATAATCACCATTTTCGTTAAAACTCAATACATCGGATATGTATTTACTTTTAACAATTCATTAAACACTTTGTATTCAAGTAATATACGGTGTTCAAGTTATTTTGCCGAACTTAGGCATGATTTATATGTGACAAGAAATCGAACGACTTTCACATATTATCACATAACTTTGAATTCAAACAATGGTTTCATTCATTAATGAAATATCATTAAGTTGGGTATTTTAAACAAGGCATTTTTTATGTTTTACAAATGTTCATACATTATCAACTAGTTTCAAACAACAAGGATAATGCACATATAATCAAACAAGATATGAACATGAATAGAAATCATTCATAAAAGTGGAACAACTGTTTGTTACAAACTCATATGAATAACCGTCTCCCGAAGTGTGAGACACACTAAACAAGTTCACAATCTCTTGATTACAATAATCATCCTAAAACACAAACCAAATGATAAATGTCAAGGGAGAGTGTTGTTGGCCATCATCATCATTCTCGCCATCAACACGCAACGTCACCTCCTCTCCAGCAAGCACCTCTCATGCAGAAGGACCTGTTTTCAGCAAAATAGAACAAGTATCAAATATACTTAACACTGCAATGTGTTTGCAAGATTATAACATTTATAAAACTATATATCAAATATATACATTTGTCGTTGATGACTCCAACGATGTTGGGTTCATCTATCACATTTCTGAAATGTGATATGAACTCAAGGAAATCCAGTGTTTCCGTGTCGCCTCTCATAACGCAGATCCTGACTTGTGCTTGGAAGCTTGGAGGAAGCGACCGCAGCACAACTCCCATCGCAAATGAGCTTGAGAACTAGTTGTTCAGGTAGTATGCCAGACTCATGTACGCATCGTAGAGGCGCAATAAGTGCTCATCCAGTGAGGAGCCCTCCTCCATCTTTATGGAGAGGACGTCCCCCATCAGCTCATACTTCCACATGCGCATTTGTTCTACGAAATGTGCTCTCAGATGTGTCATGACCACCCGGAGCTTGAGACTCCCCACTATTGGCCATAGCCCATCCTCCATTCCGAGGCGCATGGTCACTGATATGAATGTGGCCATCACACGACGACGATAACGCAGATCCCGCTGCTCCTGGGTCTCATGAGAATAGGGTGACTCCAAATACATCTCGCAGGTCATGTAGTCAACTACATTGTTCTCCCCAAGGAGATCAAATAGGCGTATGACCCATGCAGAAAAGTTGGATCCATCTAACTTGAGATTTTCTCCTTTTAACCAATCGTCGATAGGAAAGGTAATCTCGGGAAGAACCATTTTCTACATTTATAATTGCAAAAGGAATTTAGACTAAGTTTATAATTAAATGAGTTAATAATAACTCCACTCAGAAACACCTATCCCCGGTGAGGGTTCCTTGTAATAACACGACCCCTATCAGCCACATCTCCCCCCGATCGTCACGGCCATCAATGTGGGTTCAAGGGTGGACGCTAAACGTCGGTCACATCATTCATGCGACTCGTGCTCGATCTTTCGACCATCCATGTTCCGAGGCCACGCTTCTCTTGCGTGCTAGGATTGCCAACTCAACCTTAGTGTATTCGATGTGCAACATGGCTTAAACCCACTGTATGTGAACGTAGATATGTATGACACCCAGGAATGTGACCCTGGATCGCCTCAGACCGAAGAACTTTCTTGGTGGTGCACACTAAGGGGGAACACAATCGTTGGTAATTTTAGCAGGGATCATCTTATTAGGCTACCGTCGAGTATCTAATACTAGCACACAATAAGACATACAAACAATAACATTGAATGTAAATGCTATGTGATATGGTCCTTCACATCGTGACCTCCATCTGTCGTCACCGGGTTCCGGCGCCAGGGTTCCGGCGCCGCAGACACCAGGGTACCGGTGTCATTCCGGCGTGGTAGTTTGTCATTACCGTGACTATCTACTCTATGCAACAAAAGGTAATTACTTTACCTTTGCCACAACCATATCACAAGGCAACGCCCCCCTGCAAAACAAAGTTAGACGCCTCTACTTTATCTTTGCATGTTTTACGTGGCTGAATGGGCTTTCGCACAAGAACCGTTCTTTCCTACGAACTTTCAGCACAACGCTGATCAAGTAGTTGTCTCTACTACACCCCTTTCGGGGCCCTCCGTTGCAAATGGCATACCAACTAATGCGAGAGAGACAGACACCCCCCTAAGCCACTTTATACGATACAAGCCGTATGTCAAGCGTGGACCAGTCTCATGAATGAACGCATAAAGTCGGTTGGGGGACGCTTCATCAAGTATTAATGTGGTATACACAAGTACACGTGGGAGGGTAACAACTAAAATATCAATGCCCACATGCTACATCTCATGTGTTCTACCCGTACTAGCATTACTACGCATAGATCTAGCTCTGATACCACTGTAGGGGTTTCGCGCATAAAAACAATAAATTTTACTCTACGCCCCTGAACCCCTGAAGCTGCCAGGACCTATCTATTAGTAATACAGTAACGGGAGGGCCTTTTCGCGAACTTACCCTCGAAGACCGAAAAGCGTTGTCAATGCTCAGGAGAGCGTGGTTGATGTAGACGAGCCGAAGCCGACCTCAAGGTCGTGATGAAGTCCTTGCGCTCCTTCTGGCTCCAACGACTTCAGTTCCTCAAGTGCGACACTTCACGGGGAGTTACACACGTACGGTGCCTGATGATGACTCCCGCCTCCCCGATCCAGCAGCAGTTGCGGAAGTAGAGCTCTCGGATCCGAATCCCGCAACGCGACGGCGCTCCGTGGTGAAGATGTCTCTCGCTCGCGCAGTCCAGACTTGGGACCACGATCACGAGAGAGAAAGGGGGAGAGAGAAAATATCAATTAGAGGTCCTCCCAAAAGTGGGGAGACCTTTATTGATTATTGGTGTATTTTTCTAGGCCAAATACCCCACTATATAGGGGGATGGGAGGTACTAGCTCCCTCAAAGTCCCGGGGTGGGACTAAAGGAGAGGAGGAGGAGGAGGAGGAGGAGGAGGTGGCTGTCGGCCACCTAGTGGGCCCCGCGCGGGGAGCTAGGCCCAGCCGGCCTCCCCCTTTCCCCTTCTCCCTCTCTCCTTTCCCCTAATGGGCCCTCTCCCTCCGGAATTGGCCCATTAAGCCTTTTTGACCTTTAATTGATTTTCTCTTTATTAAATAATTATGAATAAATGATTAAATCAATATTTAACATTCATTCACATATTATCTAATCCCCGTGGCCATGGAACACCTTCCACCTCCACTCCGGACATCCTCCGGACTTACCGAAACCCTTCCGATTTTCTCCCTTCTTTTCTTCGGTGATTCTACCGATCTTATAAACACTCTCTAAGCATCATCAAGCCCTTAAGCGTGATACCCCACGGTTCGGGAACACTCCAGACATGGTTGGGACACTCCCGCACCAATGATCGACAGAGGGACCTGGATGGCCATGTGACCCTTGTGCGTTCCACGAAGATCTTTCGTCGTTTGAACCGGGACAGTCGTGTCTTATTCCCTTTGTCTCTCGATACTTGCATTGCCCGAGATCTGATCAATGACATCACCATGTCGTGTTCAATCTCGTTACTGAACAACGCTACTTGACTCGTTCTGACAAGTGATATCCCTGTGATCTAATCACATGCTGCGCAGCTATTGGATATAACTTCTCCGAGTGGGCCCTTGAGTATCTTCCCGTCACATGGACAGACAAATCCTGCTCTTGACTTATATTGCCTCTACGGTTTCCTCCAAATACCTGAACACACCTTTATAACCACCGTTTTACCAGATGGCGTTTGATGCTATCTAAGCACTCTCGGGAGACAGTGGTTGATATAACCTCACGGTCTAAGGAATAGTCTACGAGGATCCATTTCTAATCATCGTAACTTGAACTTCGTGACATGATCAAATCACGATGTTTAGGTTGGGTATTGGTTCATCATCTCATTCTTAGAATGAGATGGCCTCATTTCCAACTGGCATAAATGCCACATGACCAGGAAACATGATCATCTGTTGACCAATGAACACGTGTATTGATGTTTCCACTCAATACAGTTATAGCATGATATAAAACTTAATCATAAACTATATGAAATATGATAATAGACCTTACTAATATTTGACTCTAGGGCATATTTCCAACACGAGGAGCCTCTAGATGCTGATGATTGGTTGCAAACCATGGAGAACAATCTTGAAGTTGCAGGAGTTTATGCTAATGAGAAGGTGCTATTTGCCACCCACTATTTTTCTGACTATGCCAGATCATGGTGGAATAGTACCCGTACGATGAACGGAGGTCGGATGATGACTTGGGAGGATTTCAAACTCAAGTTCAGCAGGACCCATGTGCCCTGGGGTCTAATCAAGAGGATGAGGGATGAATTCAGAGACTTGAAGCAAGGAAGGATGACTGTGGTTGAGTACCATGACAAATTTCTATCACTAGCTAGGTATGCACCTGATGAGATTGGCCATGAAGCCAAGAAGAAGCAAAGATTCCTAAGTGGTCTGCATGATGAGATGCAGACAGTGCTAGTCAACATTCCCTTTGATGACTTTGAAGCCGTAGTGGAGTCTCCAATCCAGATGGAAGGCAGGATCAACCAGGCCAGTGAGAACCGCAAGCGTCGAATGATGCATCAACTAGGACCCCACCATACCCCGAAGTATCGCCCCAACCCGTCTGCAGGATATGCACCCAGAAACAATAGACCCCCAATGAACCGTCCGAACTATCCCAACCATGGAGGAGGACACCCAAGGCCTAGAGGAAACAACAATAACAACCCTGGCACCTCCAATAATTTCAACCATGCACCGCCAAAGTCCAACAACAACAACAACAATACTACCTCAAGGACTAGAAGCAATGGTGTTCCTATTGCAGGGAAAGACAAGTCAATGATAACTTGCTTTGAATACAGAGTCACGGGTCACTACTCCTACGAGTGCCCTAAGAAGCTTGCCGCAGCAACCAATGTGAATGCACCTGCCCAACAGCAACGCCTTGTCCAGCCTGGAAAGAGATTCGCCCCAGGAAACCTACACAACCGTAAAGGCCGTCTGTTCCACATGAATGTTGAAGAAGTCGAGGAAGCACCAGATGTCGTGCTGGCTATGCTTTCTATTAACTCAGTATTAGCCCGAGTGTTGTTTGATTCTGGAGCATCGCACTCGTTTGTTACAGAAGAATTTGCATGCACTAGTAAGATCCAACCAACAAATCAGAAGCATGTTATGATAGTTCAAATCCCTGGTTCAACCACCAAAGCTAGAAAAGTTTGCAAGGCCGTACCTATCAGAATACATGGGATAGATTATTATGTCAATCTAATAGTACTTGGAACCAAAGGTTTGGAAGTAGTGCTAGGGATGGATTGGATGTCGAAACATCAAGGATTAATCGACTATGCTAAGAAAGCCATAACCATGACCAGTAGCACCGGAGTATTGATACATTGCAAATGTATCTATAATTTTTGATGTTCCATGCTTGGTTTTATCTACTTTCTTGTGTTTTGTCCACACTTTGGAGTACTTTTCATATGATTTCTTGGACTAACCTATTAACAAGTGCCACAGTGTCAGTTGCATGTTTTCTGCTATTTTTGGTTCTATGAAAGTCAGAAAATCAATATTCTCGGAATTGGACCGGACAAAAGCCAAAGTTGATATTTTCCCGGAAGACTCATGGAGCCAGAAGGAGAGTCGGAGAGGGGCCACAGGGTGGCCACTCCACCCCATAGCGCGGGCTAGCCCTGGCCACGCCACCAGGTGTTGTGGTCCCCCTGGCCGCCCACCGACCTTGCCTCTTCGCCTATAAGATGCCTCCCGATGCAAAAATTGATGGGTTCGTAGCATGGAAAACAAAAAAATTCTACCGCAAGAACGAACAAAACCCAGATCTAATCTAGATAAAAGCCAAGATCTAATCTATTAGACATGTGCAACGAGATAGATCTATACTAACCCTTGTAGACTCGAAAGCGTTACGAGATCGGATCTCGTGGTTGATGTAGTCGATCACTTGCCGATCTCAAGATCGAGTAGACGATCCTTCCGGCGCCGAGTTCCGGCAGCGCTTCCGCAGTCGGTCACACGTGCGGAGTCGAAGCAGACCTTCCTCTCCCTGTTCCAGCGAGCAGCGGAGGTAGTAGATCTCTCCACGGAATCCCAGCAGCACGACGGCGTGGTGGTGGTGGTGGAGTAGAGAATTCTGCAGGGCTTCGCCTAAGCCTGAGCAGAAGAAAGGAAGAAGAGAGAGGAGGCTAGGGCAAGAGTGGAGGGGGCCAGGGGTGGCGCCTCCACCCCTCTATTTAAAGGAGGGAGGCATCATGGGGAGGTGGAGTCCTTGTAGGACTCCCCTCTCCCTTGGCCGGCGGATCAAGGAGGCGGGGGGAGAGTCCTTCTCCCCACGAATCCTTGTCTTACCCCACAAGGATTCCTTGATCCTTTCTTGGTTTTCAAGTAAACTCCAAGAAATCTTCCAGAACCTTCCGGAACATTCCGAAACCTTCTAGAATCCCCATACAAATACTCCGGAACATTTCCTAACTTAGAAAATGATCCCCAATATATGAATCTTATTCTCCAGACAATTCCGGAGCTCCTCGTGATGTCCCAGATCCAATCCGAGACTCCGAACAACATTCGGTCTCCAACGCACATTCCATATCTACTTAAAACAACTTCGAACCTTAAGTGTGTCACCCTACGGTTCGTGAATATGCAGACATGATGGAGACACCTCTCCGATCAATAACCATCAGCGGGATCTGGAGATCCATAACGGCTCCCACATACTCAACGATGACTTCGTGATCGATAGAACCATTAACATACGAAACAAATTCCCTTTGTCACGCGATACTCTACTTATCCGAGGTTTGATCGTCGTTATCTCCATACCTAGTTCTACCTCGTTACTGATAAGTACTCTTTACTCGTTCCATGTTATGTCATCCCTTGTGACCTAGTCACATGCTTGCAAGCTAATTAGATGACATTCCACCGAGAGGGCCCAGAGCATATCTATCCGTCATATGGATGGACAAATCCCAATCTTGGTCCATGCGCTTCAACACATACTTTCAGAATACCCAATGACACCTTTATGACCACCCAGTTACGAAGCGGTGTTTGATGTCATCAAAGTACCCATCAGGTGATGGTGATTAACATAACCTCATGGTCGAAGGATTAGGTTACTATGTATTTTAAAGCTTATAGCAAACGAACTTAATGACTTGATCTTATGCTATGCTTACTACGGGTGTGTGTCCATCACATAATTCTCCTAATGATATGATCTTGTTATTAACGACATCCAATGTCCATGATCAGGAAACCATGATCATCCATTAATCAACAAGCTAGTTTAACAACAGGCTTACTAGGGATTCTTTTATGTTTACAAAACACACAAGTATTAATGTTTCCGGTTAATACAATTATAGCATGGGATGTAAACATTTATCATAAACATAAAGATATAATAATAACCACTTTATTATTGCCTCTTGGGCATATCTCCAACAGTCTCCCACTTGCACTAGAGTCAATAATCTAGTTAATAACTTGTGCATTCAACACCTATGGCTTTCTGGTGTTGTATAGACACTATTGCTATTGGTAAACATAATCTTCGGATCTGACACTTCCAGGTCCGTGTGTATTTGCATGTCCTTGCGTCTCTACGCATTACTCATTCTCCAATGAGATGGCATTGTAGAAATTTGGTCCTTTGGTGAGACCTTTAGTTCCTTGGGATTAAATCATGTTGATACAATTGTCGTACAATGTATCTTCATAGTAATTATCCCGCTATGAACCATGCCTAGTTTGATAACAAACTACTTAACACAAATGCCCTCCTTTGCTGCTACTATAGCAGTTATATACTTAGCCTTTTGTTGTAGTATCCGTCACAATATCTCAACTTTGGAACTCATCCAAATCCATCATGGAACATCCTTTCCATTATATTGTGCCACCCATAGTCTAAATTGAGATAAATTTAATTTGTATCTTGTGACAAAACTAGTATCAATGTAACACTTTACAATGAACTACCTTTAACTATTTGTCACTTATACATGATATATTCTTAGTTCTTCCAAAGATCATAAGAATATCTTTACTATTGTCCAATGATCATCTTATGAATCATTCTGGTATATGCTCATAACATTTAGAGCATAGGACATATCTGGATGTGTACATCTCAAAGAATGATTGATCAAAATATTCTTGTGGTTTCACCAAGTGTCAAAACACTTGAATCTCATGTCAACACACTTGAATCTTGATTTAGTCCTTTCCGTGCGTCAAGAACCTTTCTTGTTGTTTCCACATTGAACTCATTCAACATCTTATCTATGTACATTTTTCAAAACCATATTAGCGCCTCAATCTATCCATATAGACATTGATGCCTAATCCTTGAGTTATGCGTAAGTCTTTCATCGAAATGAAATTCTTAACCTGTGTCAATAAAAGATACATTATTTGTAATCAACAATATGTCTTTCACATAATGTATTAGAAATATGTCTTAGCGCTCCCACTTAATTTCTTGCAAAAAATGCAAACATCTTCATCGTCTCTGGATATTCCAACTCCGCGATGCTCACTTCAACCATTGAAGTTTAGCATACTCTTTTAGCATCCTTTGAATGAACAAAACCCTTTGGATCGTGTCATGTACACGTGCTAGGTAACCATTCTATTAGAAGAACTTGTTTTGTTTGTTCAACTACCGTATACCAAAATATATGTACTGGTTGCTACATTAATCCGTCTAGACTAAATATCGCTATGAAAGATCAAATCTTATCATAGTCAATTCCTTGAACATTGTCGTAAACTCTTTCCGACATGTCGACTATTTCATAGATTTGAAACATCCATGTCTATTTCTTTATAGATCCAAACACGACCGATAGGCTTCACGCCTTTCCGGAGGGTCTTCTAAGTTCAGAAACTTGATTCTCGTGTATGGATACTATCACGGATTCCATGACTTCTAGTCATTTTATGGAGTCAGGGCCCATCATCGCTTCTTTGCATGTAGTCAGTTCATCATTGTCAAAACAATAACGACTTTCTTATCAAATCTTACTATTTGATTCTTACCGACCCACACGGTTCTATAGGAACTCTAATCTCCGAGATCACACCTTTTGTAATAACGAGAGCCATGAGAATTGTGGCCGCCACCGGGACACTTTCCGGCGCTGCGCTACTTAGCACATATAGCTAAGGTTCAACAACCTTATCAAAGTACTATTGTCCTCCCATTTAACTTTTCACGAAAAATTCCTTCTCAAGAAACTTGACGTTCCAAGCGACAAACTCTTTTGTCCTTGGCGTTATGGAGAAATTCCCAATAAATTCTTTGGAATAACCTACAAAGACGTGCTTATCCGACTTTGGTTGTAAACATTTTACTCATGCATATCATACCAAAATTTAAGAAAAGACAATTCGGGTTTTATCCCAAACCATAACTCATATGGTGTCATTTCAACGGATCACGATGGAGCTCTTTTCAGTGTAAAAGCGGTAGTCACTAAAGTTTTAATCTTTAAAATATAATGGTAGTTTTATAAATGACACCTTTGATCTTACCATGTAAAACAAGGTTTCATTGCATATCTCGAACACTCCATACTTCTATGGTGTTTTGGGAAATGCAAATCCATGGAACGATTCCTCAAATCTTAGGTGTTTTGCTAAACTTGTAACTCAAACATCTTTCTTTATGATCCAATCATAAACTCTTTTATTTTCTTGTTACAATGATTTTCCACTTCATCTTGAAAGTCTTTGAACATTTTTCAAATGTTTCATACTTCTTCCTTATTGAGTAAGTATATACATATACTCACTCAAATCTTTGGAGAAAGCATATGAAGTTGAAATCCATCACCCACGACTACACATAATGGACTATATACATCAATATGTACAAATTCCAATCAGTTAGTCGTCCGTTCCTCTTTTGGCCTACGAACGGAGTTTTAATTATCTCCAGGAAAG
The DNA here is from genome assembly GCA_910589775.1 of Avena eriantha. Taxonomy (NCBI): domain Eukaryota; kingdom Viridiplantae; phylum Streptophyta; class Magnoliopsida; order Poales; family Poaceae; genus Avena; species Avena eriantha. Next base: position 357,391,152 of record OU342745.1, read on the forward strand.
TATCACAAGCGTCATTTGATCCAAATCAAAGACTCCAAAAATCCATCAACATGGAGTTTCTTCATATATCCTTTCAATATAATTTAAACGGCGATGTCACTTCGCAAGTGATCTTTCAATCATTTGTCTTGCGACATTTTAGCATTAGTTTTATGGTCGTTATTTCTCCTACCAGACTTGTATATTATCCATCTATTATGGAATACGGTAATTATTTGAACAACCTTTTGTCGTCATAATACCTGATCAAAATAACAATTATTGAAACAAATCTTGAAGGCAAGCTTTGATGTTAACGAGCAACACAACAACCCTTTGTTTGTTTTTGATGAACATCATCACATTTTCTCTTGCTAGTTACTTAGGCCATTGCAGTTCATGAATTGTGTTGTCCTGTATGACACTTCATACCAACCAATTCAGTATCCAATACCGGAGAACCACATTGTTTAACAAGCAAGGAATACAACCATAACATGTATATCTTCGATATGCCTAAGTTGGACATCTCCAATCTTTTCTTTTCTGCCAAATATTTTATAGATTCTCTTTCAACAATTCCTTTTCTTTTAAAATAATCTATCAACATCAATAGTGGTGTCATTCACATGACACATAGTACAAAGTGTGTATAGTCAAATACCAATACCTTTGGACTTGCACTTTGAAGTGGATCACCTTCATCAAATGTTTGGCATTCTTTCAAAATTCCATTCTTTAGTAATCTTTTAGAGTAGTAAACATTTTACTTACATCTTCTATTCATCCTTATCATGACAACTTTCATGATCAAGCTGCTATATCTTATAAAGGTGAATTGCGAGTATAATGTTTCTTTTTCAAAACCTTTTGGAGGATTAGGACGACTAGCGTCTCCAACCTTCACAAATTCTCATCAAATATGAGGACGTATACTCTATCATGTTGTAACCAACACATTGTTTTAGATATCGCAATACCTTTCACATATGATGGTTTCTGAAACATTGCTTTCAGCTCTTAGATAAACTTGATATTAAAAACAATCTTTTGAGTATCAAGAATCATGGAGGCAAACATGATACATTAGATACTAACACTGGAATTGTTACTCTTGATTTAATACTATTTATTAAACTTCACAGAGTAAACGGAGTTTGCTGAAAGTTTGCAACGGGACTTTTAAACTTTAGATTGACACTCAAAACAATACGATACCAGTTCGTAAAGCAAATATCTAGAATTTCTATAGTTCCACTATCTCAACTATAACTAAGCGTAAGGTGGTGAACGGATGCCAATGACTACAACAAACTATGCAAATTCACTTTGATTGTGTTTATGATAAATTGAGTTCGACTAATCCAAATTACAAATGAACTCCCACTCAAAACAACATCCCTCGAGTTGTTTTAGTGATTACATGAACCAAATCCACTACACCAAGTCTGATCATCACGTGAGATGATGTAGCTTTAAAGGCGAACAATCAACATGTTCATCATACTATCCATATGACTCATGCTTTACCTTTCGGTATTCCGTGTTCCGAGACCATGTCTGTACATGCTAGGCTCGTCAAGGTTAACCTTAGTTTCCGCATGTGCAAATCTGGCTTGCACCCGTTGTATGCACACGTAGAATCTATCACATCCGATCATCACAAGATACTTCGAAACGACGAGTCTTAGCAATGGTGACAACTAAGGATGAACACTTTATTACTTGATATTTAGTGAGAGGGGTCATCTTATAATGCTACCGTCGCGATCTAAGCAATACAAGATGCATAAAGAATTAACATCACAGGCAATTCATAATATGTGATATGATATGGCCTTTATTCTTGTGCCTTTGATCTCCATCTCCAAAGCATGGACATGATCTCCATCATCACCAGCGTGGCGTCAAGGTTCGTGGCGCCGCTTCATGGTTGTCCATCACCAACAGCAACTAATACAACTACTTGGAATAAAGCTATTACATGATGAATAGACACGCAGGTCTTAAACAAAATTTAAAGACAACCATTAGGCTCCTGCCGGTTGCCATATTACAATAAGGAGCATTGCATACATCAAATATAATCACAATCACATAATGGCCATATCACATCACAAAAACCCTGCAAAAACGAGTTAGACGCCTCTAATCTTCTTTGCATGTTTTACGTGGCTTGGGGCTTTCGAATAAGAACGGATCTTACCTACGAAACTGAACCACAACATTGATACAAGCGCTATCAAGTGCAAAGTGTAGATTGGATCTATACTATGGTGGGAGAGACAGACACCCGCAAAGCCACTTGTGCAAAGCAAGTTACACGTCAAGCGTGGAGCAAGTCTCATGTGCGATGACATGTAAGGTTAGCCCGAGCTGCTTCATCCCACCATACCGCAAGATGCAAAGTACACAAAGCAAAAGACGGCACGAGCACCAACACCCACAAAACCATTGTGTTCTACTCGTGCAACATATCTACGCATAGATACGACTCGGATACCACTGATGGGTTCGTAGCATGGAAAGCAAAAAATTTCTTCTACCGCAAGAACGAACAAAACCCAGATCTAATCTAGATAAAGCCAAGATCTAATCTATTAGACATGTGCAACGAGATAGATCTATACAAACCCTTGTAGACCCGAAAGCGTTACGAGATCGGATCTCGTGGTTGATGTAGTCGATCACTTGCCGATCTCAAGATCGAGTAGACGATCCTACCGGCGCCGCGTTCCGGCAGCGCTTCCGCAGTCGGTCACACGTGTGGAGTCGAAGCAGACCTTCCTCTCCCCGTTCCAGCGAGCAGCGGAGGTAGTAGATCTCTCCACGGAATCCCAGCAGCACGATGGCGTGGTGGTGGTGGTGGAGTAGAGAATTCTGCAGGGCTTCGCCTAAGCCTGAGCAGAAGAAAGGAAGAAGAGAGAGGCGGCTAGGGCAAGAGTGGAGGGGACCAGGGGGTGGCGCCTCCACCCCTCTATTTAAAGGAGGGAGGCGCCATGGGGAGGTGGAGTCCTTGTAGGACTCCCCTCTCCCTTGGCCGGCGGATCAAGGAGGTGGGGGAGAGTCCTTCTCCCCACGAATCCTTGTCTTACCCCACAAGGATTCCTTGATCCTTTCTTGGTTTTCAAGTAAACTCCAAGAAATCTTCCAGAACCTTCCGGAACATTCCGAAACCTTCTAGAATCCCCATACAAATACTCCGGAACATTTCCTAACTTAGAAAATGATCCCCAATAAATGAATCTTATTCTCCGGACAATTCCGGAGCTCCTCGTGATGTCCCGGATCCAATCCGAGACTCCGAACAACATTCGGTCTCCAACGCACATTCCATATCTACTTAAAACAACTTCGAACCTTAAGTGTGTCACCCTACGGTTCGTGAATATGCAGACATGATGGAGACACCTCTCCGATCAATAACCATCAGCGGGATCTGGAGATCCATAACGGCTCCCACATACTCAACGATGACTTCGTGATCGATAGAACCATTAACATACGAAACCAATTCCCTTTGTCACGCGATACTCTACTTATCCGAGGTTTGATCGTCGGTATCTCCATACCTAGTTCTACCTCGTTACTGATAAGTACTCTTTACTCATTCCATGTTATGTCATCCCTTGTGACCCAGTCACATGCTTGCAAGCTAATTAGATGACATTCCACCGAGAGGGCCTAGAGCATATCTATCCGTCATATGGATGGACAAATCCCAATCTTGGTCCATGCGCTTCAACACATACTTTCAGAATACCCAATGACACCTTTATGACCACCCAGTTACGAAGCGGTGTTTGATGTCATCAAAGTACCCATCAGCTGATGGTGATTAACATAACCTCATGGTCGAAGGATTAGGTTACTATGTATTTTAAAGCTTATAGCAAACGAACTTAATGACTTGATCTTATGCTATGCTTACTACGGGTGTGTGTCCATCACATAATTCTCCTAATGATATGATCTTGTTATTAACGACATCCAATGTCCATGATCAGGAAACCATGATCATCCATTAATCAACAAGCTAGTTTAACAAGAGGCTTACTAGGGACTCATTTATGTTTACAAAACACACAAGTATTAATTTTTCCGGTTAATACAATTATAGCATGGGATGTAAAAATTTATCATAAACATTAAGATATAATAATAACCACTTTATTATTGCCTCTTGGGCATATCTCCAACAAAAACCCTAAATCATCAAGCCTCCAGCCACGAAAAGTTCTGCAGCGCCGCTGCCACCGAAGGGGAGATTCGGGGGATAGAAAGTCTCTGTTCTGGCACCCTGCCAGGACAGGGAAGTGCCCCCGGAGCCATCTCCATCGATCTCCACCACCATCTCCATCGCCATTGATGATTCCCATGATGAGGAGGGAGTAGTTCTCTCTCGAGGCTAAGGGTTTTACCGGTATCTATGTGTTCATCTCTCTCTCTATGCATGATCATATTATGATCATGATCTTTGTAATCAAGTAGATCTACCTTGTTACTCAAGTGATTTAATAGATCTCTGCTCTCCCCATGTGTGTGAAAGTGACAGCATGCTCACCATGGTGGCACTTAGGCTAGAGATTACAAATACTTGTTATGAGTTATATTTGGAGTTCGATGTCTTTATGAAATTGTGGTGTTTGTTGGACTCATCTAGTACTCAAGGTGATAGTGTGGGGTTTTCTAGATGGGAAAGGCTTACTTTGAGGTGTGTTGTTATAGCCCTACGAATGATTAGAGTGTCCAACCAGAGAGTATTTAAGAGTAGTATCATGAAGAAGAATATATTTATATGAGAGTGTTCATTAGTGAAAGTATGATCCCTAGGCCTTGTTTCTAAGCATTGATACTTCATTTGCTACTAGATCTGTTACATGTTTGCTTGCTTCCATCTTTATTGCAGTTTGCCTTTAGTCTCTTCCACGCCATCAAGCTATTTTCTATCACCGTTACCACTTATAATTATCCATACCACTTGTATTTCACTATATCTTCGCCGAACTAGTGCACCTATACACCTGACAAGTGTATTGGGTGTGTTGGGGACACAAGATACTTCTTGTATCTTGATTGCAGGGTTGCTTGAGAGGGGATACCTTTGACCACTTCCTCCCTGAGTTCGATAAACCTTGGGTGATCCACTTAAGGGAAAACTTGCCGATGTTCTACAAACCTTTGCACTTGGAGGCCCAACAACTGTCTACAAGAATAGAAGTGCGTAGACATCAAGCTATTTTCTAGCGCCGTTGCCGGGGAGGAAAGGTAAAAGGTGTTCACACCGAAGGATTAAAGAAGAAGAACCTCCCCACGGCAAACGCATATTTTCTGGTATGAGTGCTCGAAGTTATTTCCTTTAGATTCTGCAATTTTGTCTTTTTGTTTCTTGTTTTCACTAGTTAGGTTTAATGGAAAACAACAACAAAAAATTAGAGAGCTTTATAGTATTTATCTTGAGTTAGGACATGAAGTGTTTGAAGAGAAAATTAAAAAACCTATGGAACTTTATTTGCATGCTAATAGCAATGTTGTTAGTATGAATTCTTTGGAAACCATTATTGCTAATGCTATGGAAAAGTCTAAGCTTGGGGAAGCTAGTTTTTATGAAAATGATCTTTTTAGTTCCCCAGCTTTGTAAGATAGCTATTCTATTGCTTATGATGATGCAAAACCTCCAATATATGATGATTGCAATGATGAATATGATATTTTCAGTCCACCTACTATTGAGGAGAAAATTAATTATGATTACAATATGCCTCCTATATTTGATGATTATGGTGATGAGAATAATTATGATAGCTATTTTGTTGACTTTGCTCCCACTACAATTAATAAGAATGACTATGCTTATGTGGAGAGTAATAATTATTATATGCATGTGGCTCATGATAAGAATGTTTTATGTGATAGTTATATTGTTAATTTTATTCATGATGCTACTAAAAGTTATTATGAGATAGGGAAACATGGTTTTATGCATCTCAATAATATTAAGTTTCCCCTCTTTATGTTGAAAGTTTTGAAGTTGCACTTGTTTTGCTTTCCTATGCTTGTTGCTTTGTGCTTTCATGACTTGTTTCTTTACAAGATTCCTATGCATAGGAAGTGGGTTAGACTTAAATGTGCTTTGAATTTGCTTCTTGATGCTCTCTTTTACTTCAATTCATATTTCCTATGTGAGCATATTCTCAAACTATCATGCCTAACTTAAAGGCGTTAAAGAAAAGTACTTACTGAGAGATAACCCAAAAGTTTTAGATGAGTCTTGGAAGTTATTACTTCTGTAATAACTGCTCCTTATCCTTTTTATTTACCTTTTGTGCCAAGAGTAACCTCTAATGAGAGAGAAGTAATGGTTGGGAAAGTTGCTGTACCAAAACAGATTTCTGTGCTTCACCGTAAACATTCGTGTAAAATATATGTACTTCCTTTTGAAGCTTGAATTTTTGTGCTTCTACCCCAGGTTGTTATCTAACTTTAGTTAGTTCAACACTTTTTGATTTGAGCAACAGAAGGTCTTCGAAAAAATTTGCTACTAGATATGTTACATGTTTGCTTGCTTCCATCTTTATTTCAGTTTGCCTTTAGTCTCTTCCACACCATCAAGCTATTTTATGTCACCGTTACCACTTATAATTATCCATACCACTTGTATTTCACTATCTCTTCGCCGAACTAGTGCACCTATACACCTGACAAGTGTATTGGGTGTGTTGGGGACACAAGAGACTTCTTGTATCTTGATTGTAGGGTTGCTTGAGAGGGGATACCTTTGACCACTTCCTCCCTGAGTTCGATAAACCTTGGGTGATCCACTTAAGGGAAAACTTGCTGATGTTCTACAAACCTCTGCACTTGGAGGCCCAACAACTGTCTACAAGAATAGAAGTGCGTAGACATCAAGTATCAGTAGAACATGTATCTGAGACTTTGCCCTGTCAATTCAAGTGCAACAAGAGTCTAGCAAAAACCACCATTCACCAAGTCAGAGTAGTTTGTGAATACCCCGATGTGTTCCCACATGAATTGCCCGGTATGCCCCTAGATCGGGATATCGAGTTTATCACTGAACTAACCCCTAGAACCGGACCAATAGCTTAGAGACCCTATAGTATGAACCCATCTGAACTAGTGGAGCTGAAGAAGCAACTTGATGATTGATACGTCCATTTTGCATCACTATTCTATATCATAATTTACTATTATTCATTGATATATTTCATATTAAGAGATGATACTTATGTAATTTCATCTGTTTTTGCATGGTTGATGACTTTTGGAGCATGGACCGCTGCAGTCAGGATTCTGATGGAAAAGGGGCAGTTTGGAGGCGAAATTCGCGAAGATCAGAAAATCCGGGAAAATACATGGAAAATCCTATTTCTCTAGAAGACGAAGAAAGCCAGAAGGGGCAGTGGAGATGGGCCACAGGGGGCCCACACCACCCCCTGGCGCAGGCTAACCTAGGTCGTGCCACCAGGTGGTGTGGCCGCCCTAGTCCACCCCTAGCTCTCCCCTCTGGCGTATATTATCCTCCCGAAACCCTAAGACTAGTGGAGCAACCACAGAAAGATTCTGCTGCCTCTGCGGGGCGGAAAACACCGAGAGAGAAAGATCTCTCCGGCAGACAGAATTCTGCCGGGGGAATTCCTTCTCGAAGAGGGGAGATCGTCGCCATCAACACCACCATCAAGCTGGACTTCATCGGGATCATCATCATCACCATCATCATCTCCACCAGCACCATCATCACCACCATCATCTCGCTGAAACAATTGGGTTGAATCTTGCATAGTTCTTAGGGAAACTTTCCCGGTGTTGATTACTCCTTGTAGTTGATGGTATTGAGTGAACCATTGAATTATTGTTTATGTTCAGATTGTTATACATCATTATTCCATCTCTGATCATGATCCATATGATGTCTTGTGAGTAGTTCGTTTTGTTCTTGAGGACATGGGAGAAGTCATGTTGTTAGTAGTGGAATTGTGTTGAGAAAGATTCAATGGTTTGTTAATTAAGTTGTGGTGTACTTCTTCTAGTGGTGTCATGTGAACGTCGACTACATGACACTTCACCTATATGAGCCTAGGGGAATGCATTGTGTGTTTGGCTACTAATCGTAGGGGTTGCCGGAGTGACAGAAACCTGAACCCCCATTAGGAAACCATTGCACAAGGGACATAAGGGTCTTAGAGTTTAAAGTTGTGGTTAGGTTTCTACCTTAATTACTTTCTTGTACTTACGGATGTTTGCAAGGGGTATAATCACAAGTATGTAGTAGTCCTAGGAAGGTCGTTACATTAGCACGGGTTCACCCACACAACACTTAGCAAGCTAAAGAAGATTAATCAACTATATGAAGCAAAAGCACTTGACGATATTCCCATGTGTCCTCGAGAATGTTTGGTCATATAAGTAAAGTAATACAACCGGCTTGTCCTTTGCGAAAGAAAGGATTGGGCCAAAAGACATGTATAAATTATGATTATGAATGCATTGAATCTTTTATGGGAACTGATGACTTTCAAAATATTAAAAATGCTTATGGTCTAGACTCTCAAGATATTGCAACTTATTTTAAGGCTTTTGCTTCCTATATTGAAGTGCCTAAAAAGAAGTGGAATAAGTACCATGAACCATATAAAGATGTTGCTAAGAGTGTTCCCGCAAGAAATACTGAAGTTTATACTGCTAATCATGTTTTACTGCTTATATTGAGAAAATGCCTTTCCTAGTTAAGATAAAGGAACATTCTATGATAGCTAGTATGGTTAATGAAAGTACAAATAAATCTGTTGAACCTAATAAACAAATGGATGATGAACCTATAATAGAAAATGTGAAAGACTTTATCACTAAATATGTAGAAGAGGGACACACTATCCTTTGTAAGGATACCTCTAATATTGTTTCACAAAGTAGTGTTATAAGAACTAGTATTCCTGTGTTTTCTGTTAGAATAAGTGATCATTGCTACGATTGTGATAGCTATATCGCTAATTTTATGCATGATACTAAAAGTTACTATGAGAGAGGTAAAAGTGTTCTTATGCATCTCAATAATATCAAGTTTCCTTGTTTTATGCTTAAAGTCTTTATGTTGCACTTGTTTTGCCTTCCTATGCTTGCAGCCTCTTGTTCCAACAACTTGTTTGCTTACAAAATTCCCTTGCATAGGAAGTGAATTAGACTTAAACATGTGTATTTTTGCTTCTTAATGCTCTCTTTCAATTCAATTCATATTCTTATGTGAGCATCATCAAAATTATCATATGCCCATCTTAATGGCTATAAAGAAAGAGCTTTTTGGGAGACAACCCAATTTATTTGTGTTTTCAGTTTGCTTTTGTTTCTTTGAGTCTTGAAAGTTATTACTTCGGTAATAACCTCTCCTTATCCTTTTTGTTTGGTTTTTGTGTCAAGATCAACCTTTAATAAGAGAGAAGTAATATTTGGGGAAGTTGCTTTCCCGAAACAGATTTTTGTGCTTCACCCCAGGTTTGAGATGTAATTTTTTGTGCTTCTACCCCAGGTTGTTATTTAACTTTCCTTAGTTTTGTACTTTTTTATTTGAGCAACAGAAGAGTTTCAAAAAAAATGATCTTTACCTGCTGGTCTGTTTTGACAAATTTTGCCATTCTTGCATTTGCTTCTCTAAATCGATTTCCTTTTTTGATTCTTTTTGGATTTTCGGAAGGAGTTGATACATTAGCTTATGTTTTGATGGATTTCAGTTGAAATTGGACCTAAGAGGTTTTAACATTTCACTTATACTAATGTTCCTAATGAGAACTGTGTGAAGTTTTGTGTGAAAGAAATTTCCAGGTTACTGGAGAAAATGGTGTCAAAAGAAAGAGAAAGGTTTCATGACTCAAGAAATATGTGTATGAAGATGAAGATATTGAAGTTATTCAAGTTATAACTCCAGAAAGTTTTATCAAAGACCAAATTCAGAGACCTACAGATTCCGTTTTAGAATAGGTAACAGTTCTGGTAAGAAAAGTTCCGCGAAAGATCTGTCCAGTTATATTTTTGCCGTTTTTATCCAATAGAGAAAGCTATGAAGCGAAAGAGGGACAGAAACGGAGCATGGGTGGCTCACACCACCCTGTGGTGCGGGTCCACCCCTGGCCGCGCCACCAGGTGGTGAGGCCACCTCGGTCTCCGTCTCCGATCCGTTTTCTCCCAGTACCTTCCTTTTGTTGTAAAACTTCGTAATATATAATCCCCCAGATCCCCCAAGGTTCATATATCGTGTTCTCATCGTGTTTTCGTTTCGATCTATTTCTGCCAGGAACTATTCTTGAAACCTTAGAAGCACAATGGTGTCTGCCAAGGATAAAGGAAAGGAGCCTATGCAGGAGGATCTCCAAGACCCCGGGCAGGAGAAGGAGATCAAGAGTGAAGGTGAAGAGGAGACAAAGCAAAGCCAACATCCGCACACCGACACTACCGTTTCAAGCATTGGAGTGGTGGCGAACCCTGCCAGGATTAGAAGGACTACACGGATGTCAACTGGAGGGAAGCCTCCGCGTCACTGTTTGGCACCACGGAAACCTTCTCCAAGCACCAAGAGTCCCTTCCATACCTTTATCCATAACCATGCAGGTAAATAAGAATGCAAGGAAGGAGAGTGGGGAAAGAATCGCAAGAGCTGGGATTCACAACCTGACATGATCATGCACCGCATCAAGCAGAACTCAGAGTTGATTCGTACTCTCACCTTCAAGATTGAGAACTTGGGGAAATTGGTCAATGAAAGTAACCTAGAGCTTATGATTCCTACTAGCTTTACTTTTACTTATACTAGTGATAGTTTGCGAGTACTTAAAGAGTGCTCATGGATTTATCCCTGGCTATTCCCATGGCCAGACTATTAGGAGGATTACCCGGAATATGGACAGCAGGAGGTCTACGACAACTAGGATCATCTCCCATCATCAGCATTGCATGTGACCCTGAAGATGGAGCCTACTACGTTTACTTTCTGCTGCTTTAATTGTATTAAGACTGGATCATGAGATCCTTTATTTGTAAGACCTTTAATATGGTTTGTAATGGATGATGTACTGTGGTACCACTTATGTTATGTCTCGCAAAAATGGTAATCCTGGGATTGCGATGTAAGGCATAATATGCATCTGGACTTTAAAATCCGGGTGTTGACACGCCCCCGAGGTATCGCACACATACGGTGTCTGATGATGACTCCCAGTCTCCTTGATATAGTAGGGATGCGGAAGTAGACCCTCTAGAACTGGGATCTAGCAGTGCGATGGCGTGCCCATGTTGTCGACTCCCACATGCATAGTTCTTTGTGAAACCCCAATCATGAGTTTCAACGGAGGAAGAGAGGGAAGATTCCCTAAGTAAAATAGCCTTAGTGCCGGGGGGATAACCCCCGGGTAGGCCAAGACGGGACCAACCGGCCGGTTCAAAGGAGCTCATGCCATCTAGACCCAGATCAAGGAACCACAATCGGGTGGAATCCCCCACCCGGTCCGCATCCAAGTTTCCCCGACTGGCCCGTATAGCATGCTAGCCAGAAGAACCGGCTGGGAGGCTGCTCCTAGTCGGCTACCTCGGATCCGCTGGCGGTAGTACGGTGGGAATGACGCTCCTTGCTGAACGCACCTTTGACCGGACAAGCTGGCTAGCCTGGCTGGCGCTACCGGACAACTGTGCCAAAGCTGGAGGCTGACGAGCAAAGCAAGGGATGACGAGGAAAGCTCCGGCTTACGCATAAAGAGCCGGCTGGCGGATAAAGAGCCGGGTGACAAGTAAAGCAGGGGCGCTAGACATTGTAGCACTGTCCTTCCCTATACTGGAGGCTTGACTCGGCCCGGGCTTATCATTTGGCCCTGTCCAGCCGGCCCACTTTGTAAGGCCCAGATCCAAATAGTAAACCCTAAAATCCATCTTGTAAACTACCTCCTCAACCAGTATATAAGGGGGGTAGTGCTAGGGTTCTAGGGAGAGAGAAAATTACAAGTTAGAAGTTCTCCACATTGGACAAGTTGAGTGGCTCCTTCTTCTCATTCTAACAAGGAGTAGCCAGGAAAACAGCTCAAGGAGCATCTGTATTGGGCATTCGCCCCTTTGATAGTAGATCCATGCAGGAGTAGGAGCTTTACCTCGCCAAGAGGGCTCCGAACCTGGGTATATCGCTGTGTTTGCAGTATCTGTGCCCAACCTATTGCGAGTAGCAACCGATAGCATCCTGATTGTCCCCTTCAAGCCATCCCCGATGGTACTGCCGTGTTCCACACCACGACAGTTGGAGCCCAGCGTGGGGCACAGCGCTTCAGCTGGGATCATCTTTCGCATGGGTCTTCCACTCGTTGCCAGTGAGCGAGTCACCTCTGGCGGCATCCTCACCTTTGGCTCCTTCGACTGCGTCCTTGACAACGCATCCTGGTTCGCTGGGGGAACTTTCCCAAGTGGAGGCTCCATCATGCACTTTGGCAAACACCGCCTCTATGTCGCCACCATCACTGAGGCTTTCCCTCGTGAGGTCGTCGCCATCTCCGGCGCGCCCCCTGGTTTCTCCTCTTCGCGCGTCGCCAGCGGCAGCGTTGAGGTCATGATGGCGGGCTCGGTGGAGAACCGTCGCCCACCTCTGGAGCACAACGTGGATGGCCGCGCCACCAACTCGCGCCTCCCGAACTAGGACCTGCTCGACGCGTCCATCGAACACCTCCGCAACTCCATCACCCCCATCGAGGCAGACCCAGTTGTAGCTGCGGCAGCCCTGGAGGTTACTCATAAGAACCTTCTGGAGGAAGCTGGCAAAGTAGTAGCCGCCCAACGGCGGATGAACGCGACCATGTGCAAGTACAAGATCGTGCACGACTTCGCCCGCTTAGCCGGCACCAGCTTCCTGGACCAGCCCCAAGGCCGAAACCTCGGTTCAGAGATGGATCGTGCCGCTGATCCACGTATGCCCGCGATACAGCCAGTTTATAGCACTCCCGCTAAAAACATGAGGGCCGTGGAGGCGGCAGTCGCAGAGCTAAGCCACTTGGAGGGTGAGGAGCTGCTCCGTCAGCAGGCACGTGTCTAGCTCCTCGTGGTCACGGCAAACAAACAGCAGGCTGATGCAGAACTCAGCATGGCTGGCAATAGTAGGACCCAACCGGCTCGCCGAATGGCGGATCCGGCTGCAGGCGGCAGCAAGGCATCTTCCCAAAATGGAGCAAGGCCAAGCAACCGCCCACATAGTGGATCTATAGGCCATGGGCAAAATGCCCGCGACGCAGCAGCTGTTACCAGCAAAAACCACGAGCCGGCCGACGAAGCCGAAAAAGGCCAAGCGCTGCCGAAGTCCCGCCTATCCGTCTGGCTCGGACCGCTCGAGTCGGAGGAACAGCAAGACGCGCGCGCACGAATCGACCTACTGGTCCAGTCACGCGCGCTAGAAGAAGAAAGTCTAGCCGGGCCAAGATGCTTCAGACCGCGCATTCGGAATGAGCCATTTCCAAAGGTATTTTTGCTCCCAAGGGATACGCCAAAATACAACGGCTCGGTCAAGCCGGAGGACTGATTGGTGGACTACACCACCACTGTGGGCATCGCAAATGGCAACCGCCAGGTGGCCGTACGCTACGCCCCTCTCATGCTCCTCGACTCAGCCAGGACGTGGCTCAACAGCCTCCCCGACAACAGCATCAACGCTTGGATCGATTTCGAGCAGGCGTTCGTCCGCAACTTCACCAGCACCTACAAGCGCCCAGGCCGACCCGGCGAGCTCGCCCTTTGCGTACAGGGTCCGGATGAATCCGATCGCTCCTACATCACCTGGTGGACGAGCATGCACAACTCCTCCGAGGGGGTACGCAAGCACCAGGCCGTTAACTTCTTCATCAACGGCTGCAGAGATGGCACTTTGCTCAAACACAAGCTTCACCGGGTAGAGCCCACAACCAGACCATGGCCATCACAGACAAGTACGCCACGGCCGACGCGGCAATGAAAAGATCTGTTCTGGTGGACGAGCAAGGGAAAATAATCATCGACGTCGTCGTGGATCGGCGCTAGCCGGAAGGAAATGGCCACAGTTCCAGGCGGCATGACAACTGCCACGACAAGAGAAAGGATGACCAACCAGATAACCAGTACAGTTCCAGGCAGGTAGCGGCAATGCAGGAAGATATGATTACAGGCGGAAGCTAGAGACAAAAGACTGATGACCGGCCTCCGAGGCCCAAGTACACCATCGAGTCAATGCTTGATGGGCCATGCAAGTTCCACAGCGGAGGCAACAAACCGGCTATGCATACCACACTCCAGTGCACCTGGACAAAGAAGATGGCAGAGATTGCTGGTACACCGGCTGCACAGGCACCGCCTCCCCCAGCCGGTGGGCCGCCAGGCAATCGCAATAACCAGCGCCGAAGGGAAGATGATGATAACAACTACCCTCGCCAGGTAGGAAACTACCACATCTTCACGAAGGAGCCGGAGACCAAGCACAACAAGAGGCGCCACGAGGTAGAAATGAACGCAATTGTTCCTCCTGTTCCCCAGTACCTCAACTAGTCGAAGCAAGAAGTAGCATGGAGCCGGAAGGACCAACCAGCTGAGCTGCCTCACCCATGCACTTACGCGATGGTTTTGGACCCTATCATTGTCTCCCAGAAGCATTCCTGCAAGTTCTCCGGCGTCCCCATAGACGGAGGGAGCAACATCAACCTCCTGTACCGCAGCTCGCTAGACCGGCTCGGTATCAGCGAGTCGCTGCTGGAGCCGTCGAGCAGCTCCTTCCATGGAGCCGTCTCGGGCCCGTCGCATTCGCCCATCGAAAAGATCCAGCTGGACGTCATCTTCAGCACGGAGGATAACTTCTGCCGTGAGCCCATCTGGTTTGAGGTGGTCAACCTCTGCAGCGCGTACCATGCAATCTTGGGGCGCCCGACGCTCACCAAGTTCATGGCGGTACCGCATTACGCGTACCTCAAGATGAAGCTACCAGGGCCCAAGGATGTCATCACCGTGGCTGGTTGCTATAGACTATATGTGGAGTGCGCCACGGATGGGTCCAAGATAGCAGAAGCCATGATCATCACAGAAGAGAAGCGCATAATCATGCAGAACATGGCGGCCCTACAGAAGGACATGCCAGCTGGTGAACCCAGGCCAGCCAGAGAAGCACAGTTCAAGCCATCCAAGGGCATGAGCAAGATCCGGTTGAACGAGGCCGAGCCGGACAAGTTCGTCCTGGTCGGAGACGGCCTTGACAGCAAATAGGAAAGCACGCTCGCCGACTTCCTCCGTGAGAATCGGGATATCTTTGCATGGTCCCCCAAGGACATGCCAGGTGTTCCGAGGGAGCTTGCCGAGCACTCTTTACATGTCAGGTCAGACGCAAAGCCAGTCAAACAGTCACTGGGCCGCTTCGCAGAAGAAAAAAGAAGAACCATCGGTGAGGAGATCACCCGGCTTCTCGCAGCCGGATTCATCATGGAGGTTTTCCACCCGGAATGGCTAGCAAAGCCCGTACTCGTGCTAAAGAAGAACAAGACTTGGCGCATGTGTGTTGACAACACCAGTCTGAACAAAGCATGCCCCAAAGACCCATTCGTCCTGCCAAGGATAGACCAAGTGATCGATTCCACAGCCAACTGCAAGCTGTTGTCGTTTCTGGATGCGTACTCCGGCTACCACCAGATCCGGCTAAGCCCCGCTGATCAAATAAAGGCAGCATTCATCACTCCCTACAGAGCCTACTACTACACCACCATGCCGTTTGGACTAAAGAACGCTGGAGCAACATACCAGCGCTGCATGCAGAAATGCTTGCAGACTCAGATCGGCAGAAACATACACGCCTACGTCGATGATGTGGTAGTCAAGACCAAGGAGCGCCAGACACTCCTTGAAGATCTGAAGGAAATATTCACCAACCTCCACCGGTTCCAGATGAAGTTGAACCCGGAGAAGTGTGTGTACTGCGTCCCAGCCGGTCAACTCCTCGGTTTTCTCGTATCAGAGTGAGGAATCA
Organism: Avena eriantha; assembly: GCA_910589775.1. Taxonomy (NCBI): domain Eukaryota; kingdom Viridiplantae; phylum Streptophyta; class Magnoliopsida; order Poales; family Poaceae; genus Avena; species Avena eriantha. The sequence goes on from OU342745.1 coordinate 357,407,140, forward strand.
AGGCGAACCTAGAGAAGATCAGCGCAATCGAGCGCATGCAGCCACCCTAGAACTTACGAGATGTCCAGAAGTTCACCAGATGCCTGGCCTCCCCCAGCCGGTTCGTCAGCCAGCTGGGCGAGAAAGCACTCCCATTGTACCAACTCATGAAGAAGACAGACAGATTTGTCTGGACATCGCAGGCGGATGAAGCCTTTCGTGACCTCAAGCGCATGCTCACCTCACCACCTATTCTGGCAGCACCAGCAGCAAAGGAGCCCATGTTGACGTACATCGCAGAAACCAATCGGGTCGTTAGTGTGGTGCTGGTAGTGGAGAGGCCGGAAGAAGGAAAAGCGCAGCCGGTGCAACGACCGATGTACTACCTGAGTGAGGTACTCTCACTCTCGAAGCAGAATTACCCTCACTACCAGAAGCTGGTGTATGGCGTGTACATGGCTGCCAAGAAATTGAAGCACTACTTCTAGGAGCACTCCATATGGGTGGTGGCACTCGCGCCACTTCTGGAGATCATCGGAAATAGAGATGCCATAGGCCAGGTGGCAAAATGGGCCATAGAGCTCGCCGCCCACAACATACAGTACGAGCCAAGAATGGCGATCAAGTCTCAGGCCTTGGTGGATTTCCTTGTTGGTTGGGCAGAGACGCAGTACCTGTCGCCTTGCCCTGACTCCACGCATTGGAAGCTGCATTTCGATGGCTCCTAGATGTATGGAGGGCTTGGAGCCGAAGTGGTCATCACCTCTCCCAAAGGAGACCGGCTGGAATATGTGCTACAGATCCACTTCCGCTCGTCCAACAACGCCACGAAATACAAGGCGCTCGTCCATGACCTCAAGATGGAAAAAGAAATAGGCATCCGACCATCCTATGCTTCGGCGACTCTGATCTGGTGGTACAGCAAGTGTCAGGCGGCTGGGATGCCAGGGACACAAACATGGCTCTATATCGTTTCTTCGTACAACAGTTGTGCGCCTGTTTTGAAGGGTGCGAGTTTCACCATATCCCTAGGGTAAACAACGAGGCCGCAGACACGCTCGCCCGCATCGGGTCAACAAGGTAAGCAATTCCGCCTGGAGTCTCCCTCGAGCACCTGCGCAAGCTATCACTCAAGCCGTCTCCCGAATCCGATTCCATAATATTGGACGCTGACCCGGGGACTGCCGGCTCCAAGACCTCCACGACTGCTCCACCGCACCTGGGGACTGTCGCGTCTAGCCTAGAGGCCGCCAGCTCCGCTGCTTCGCCGGGTCGACCACTAGACAGGTCCAGCCCGGCTATCCGTGCAGAGGTGAATCTGCTCATGCAGGCAGTATATGCCATCCGGGAAACCCCAACATGGGCCAAGCCGTTCACGAAATTCATGGCAAGCGGAGAACTGCTCGAAGAAGAGGTAGAAGCAACACAGGTGAAGTGCAGAACTAGCACATACACCATCATCATAAAAGAGCTCTACAAGCGCAGTGTTGGGGCATTTATCAGCGGTGCATGAGCCGGGAAGAAGGAACGACATTCACTAGGGCGAGTGTGGCCACCACGCGTCGTCACGAGCCATAGTGGCAAAGGCATTCTGCCATGGGTTCTACTGGCCCACGACACTGGAAGACACAGAGCGAATCGTCAAGGCATGCAACGGTTGTCAGCGATTCAGCCAGTAGAAGCACACTCCGTCTGCAGCGCTCAAGACAATTCCCATCACCTGGCCGTTTGCCATATGGGGGCTCGACATTGGCCCTTTTAAAACGGCTAGATCCGGCATGACGTACTTGCCGGTGGCGGTGGACAAATTCACCAAGTGGATAGAGGCAAAGCCAATAAAGAAGCTGGATGGACCAACAGTGGTCAAGTTCTTCACGGACATAATGACACGCTTTGGCTACCCCAATAGCATTATAACCGACAATGGCACAAATTTCGCCAAGGGAGCTTTCACACGATTTTGCGGAGACAAGGGCATCCACCTGGACCTTGCATCTGTGGCTCACCCCCAATCCAACGGACAATGCAAGCGAGCAAATGGCCTAGTCCTAGACGGAAACAAGCCCCGGCTGATCGAGCCACTGATGCGATCCCTGGCTGCTGGATTGAGGAGCTATCGGCCGTGCTTTGGAGCCTTCACACCATGCCAAACCGGTCCACCGGCTACACTCCTTTCTTCCTCGTCTACGGGGCGGAGGCGGTCTTGTCCATAGACATCAAGTTCGACGCACCCTGCAAACTGCTTTACACAGAGCAGCAAGCCAAAGAAGCACGGGAGGACAACGTCGACCTTCTCGAAGAAGCACGCGAGCTGGCCTTATCCAGATCCGCCTACCAGCAGAACTTGCACTGTTACCACGCCAGCCGGATCCTCAGCGTCTCGTTCCGTGAAGGCGACCTGGTATTAAGGCTAGTATAAGACACCAAGGGGATGCACAAGTTATCTCCACCTTGGGAGGGCCCATTCATCATCAGCCGAGCACTGTAGAAAAACTCATACTACCTCATCGATGCCCGCCAGCCGGAAAAGAACAAGATGGATCGCTCAGGCGAAGAAACTGAGCGCCCATGGAACGCGAGCCTGCTTCGCCCCTTTTACACTTGAACAGGAAGTGTATGTATCTTACCTTTATGTAATGAACAAGCATGGGAGCCTCGACACAGTCTCGGGGACTCCGCAATAAATTAGCAAGTCATGCTGCACAATTTGGTTTTTCGGCTGCATTACTCTAACCCCGGAGTCGGCGATCCGTCTCGGGGACTCGCCGGTTGGCCTAGACGACTGCGCAACCCACACAGCAAAGTATTGTACGCGGTTCCTAGGGCTTCCTCTTCGGTTTCGGCTGCAGACCACAAGCCGGCTGATAGATCCGGCAAGAGCAGAATGCTCGAAGGCCCCTACACAAAAAAGCTACAAGGAAAACAAGGACGTCTAGATGTCCTGGCTGCGCTTGCTCGCCCAAGGCCAATGACCCAAACCCGAAGTACCGTGCAGTACGCCTATTAAGCTACCCCTTCGACTCCGGCTCGAAGCCAGCAAGGGAACAACATCAAAACTGGCCAATGCTCACTGAGAAAAGGGCAAAGTCATTGGATTTGTGCGAAACAGCAAAACTTCAAAACTAGTGAATATAAGATTACGATTCAACTTGCATATGTTTAACCAGGCAAACAACTTGTTTGTTTCTATGTTTGCATGGGCCAAAGTTCCACGATGAACACCCAAGCCGGAGGCTAGTAGCTTCCAGGCGGCAGCAGAGCAGGTCAAGGAGATTCGACCCGGCTGTATCCTCCAGATGGCATGAACCTCGGGGACTACACCCTGTGGGTGCGCTTGCGCACCCCCACACAGAAACCTGCAAACATACAACAACATAAAGGAGCTTCGACCTGTATGTATCCTCCAGCTGGCCCGAACCTCGGGGACTACACCCTGTGGGTGCGCTTACGCGCCCCACACAGAAACAAGCATGTAGCAAATGCAAAACAGAAAGTGCAAATGAAAAACCACGGGCAACTATCCAAAGGGAGGCGATGCTCCCACTAGAGTTCAGTAACAAGAACAGAGACGATTGTTCAACAGCACAAGAAAAAACAAGTTCATCCACAAATACTCCCGGCATACCGGGGATCAAGTTAACTAGCTGGTAGAAGGGCCGGAGGCACTGGCTGGGGCTTGGCTGCTGGAGGCGACATCGGCCGAGGCGGTCTTGGGCGCAGCCGGGACTTTAGTGTGCGGCGCAGCCGGTTCGTGGTGATACAGCTCCATGCCAGCCGGGTCACTGAAGTCCCGGTCTAGCTGGACGAAGCTCCCGATCTTCACGCCACAAGAGCAGATATCAGGAACCTCGGCGTGAAGCTAATCGTAGTTGGTCCCCGGGTGAAATCCACGAGAAAGGCTCCGTAGATCCACATCTGGGTACCAGGACTTCAACAACGCCAACACCATCTCCGCACCGCCACGAGCCGACCACTCCTGAGCCACATCCATAAGATCCGAAGCGTCCGACAGCTTCTCGACCAGATCGTCCATGGTGGCCGGCTATACGGTGTCGGGCCAGACTTAGTCATGGACATCAAGAGCGCTGGCACGAAACTGATTCGCCTCCTCGCTGACAACCGCCACCAGCTGCGGGCCATCGCCTGATTAGTCGACTCAGGATACTGAGCTGCACCCGGGAAAAGAGATAATGGTCAATGTGGGCTGTAGAAGGCAAAACTGTAATACCGGTTGGGATTGAGAACACTTACTGATGATAATCTCGGTGATCTGGCAAAGCTCTCCCAGCGCCGCCGCCTCCCTGGCCTGGGAAGCCTTGAGGGAATCCTCCTGGGTGGCATAGAGCACCTCCAGATTCTTCAGCGCCTCGGTCCGGGTGTCTACCACCTTCTTAGCTTCACCAGCCTTGATCTCCATCTGCTGCTAATGCGCAGCCAGCTGGGCGATCTGGTCCTGGCGAGCCTTGTTGGACTCCTCCATCCGAGCAACCTCTCCCTTCAGTTGGGCCACCTCACGGCCCGGTCCGCCAGCAGAGCTGTAGGAGGGTAACCAATATTCAACAAGAAGCGCGAGAAATCGCGCAATTAGGAAGACATGGCAGAGCAAGCAATCTTATGGCCCAGGTCCCGCGAGGTCTTGGCGGTGTCGACGAGAGCCCTCTGCGTAAAAGAGAGAAGTAAGAACCGGCTGCGGCGCGAGATGGTGAACAAACATCAAGATCAGCAACAGGACGCATACCTCGACGGAGGCCCCCAGTGCCTTGGCCTGGCCAAGCCCCTGCTCCAGTGCCTCTACCAGCTGGCAGGCCTGGCCAATGGCCAAGGGCGCCGTCCCCGACAGCTGCGCCAGGGCGGCATCCAGTGGCGGTGCAACCCGAGCTGGCGTCCAGTCGGTGACCTGAAGATCGTCGTCGCTCCCCGGGGCCGCGGAAGGCCCACCTGCCGGCTGGACAGGGACCTCTGGCTGTGGCACCTCCACCCGGTAGGCGCCAGAGTCAGCGCCCAAGCAGAAGACCCTCGCCGAGCCGAGAAACAGCCCTGGCCCGGTGAAGCGTCATGGGCGCAGTCGGCGGCACCACCTCCCCCGCATCCGCACTGGCCCCAGCCGGCGGGGCAGGTGCCACCTCGGGCGTCACAGCCGGCACAACATCGGGCGTCGCAGTCGGCGCACCTCCGTCCTTGGCAGGCGGAGGGGCGGACGCGGTGGCGACGGTCGTGGAGCCGGGCAAGGCCATCGCCTAGCTGCGGGAAAGACAAGGGTGAACAAAGCAAGTGCGAGCCAATCAATACAAGTATCAGGAGTAAGGGAACACCTACCCGACAACGCTCAGCATGGTGGCCGCGGGTCTGGGCGGTGGCTCTTCTTGGCGGCGCCTCCAGCCGGTGCAGCGCTGGTCGAGGCGGCACGCTTCCCCCTGGCCCTGGGCGCGACAGCGTCGGCAAGATCCACATCCTTGCCATGCACGTCTATTCCAACACAAGCAAAATATCAAGTTGGCATCTAGAGCGCAGCAGGACCAAGGTAGGCAAGGATGAGGAAAAAACTCTCACCGGGTGGGAACTCGTAGCCCTCGTCGGCCTGCATGGGGAACCGCTCCGGCTCCACCGGCGGATCCTTTGCGGGCTTGTGGTCCGCGGTGAAGTTCGGGAGCTCATTGTCTCCCATGCCGTCCTCCGCTAGCTGCACCGTAAAAAGCTACTCAACAAGGGAAGATAAGAGGCACGAAACAGGAATCCCTCGGGAAAATCCACCAAGAAAAGAGGAGAAAAGACACACCTTAGGTGGGATCCGGCCATGGTGGTACGGCCGGCAGGAGAACTCCTAGTCCTCCTCCAATGCCTCCTTGGAGATGGCGGCAAGCCACTCGCGGAGGGCTGCATACGGCACGTCCAGCCGGGACACCCGGGTGGGGTCCAGATGGCCAGAGAGGTGGCGCATCTTGTGCGACCGGTACTGCAGCGGGAGCACGCGGCTCGCCATCCAGGACAACAAAATGTCCCGGGCGGTGAGCCGCTCCTTCTCCACCAGGACCACCAGCCGGGCGGCCATCGGTCGATGTCACCCTGGGCGCCCAAGTGCTGGATGCTCCAGGCCTTCCGAGTGGAAGGGACAATCGCGAAGACCGGAACCTTGATCTAGTCCATCTCGGTGGCATTGCGCACGTAGAAATACGAGCGCTGCCACAGCTTGACAGTGTCCGGAAGCTCGAGACGCGGCATCACCGTCGACGGCCTCGGATAGATGGCGCAGCAGCCCGTCTCCGTCAGCGGGCCGCCCTTGCCAACCACCTGGACCTTGAAGTGAAAAAACATCAAGAGTTTGCGGCGTCGGGGCGGACGCCGAGGTACACCTCGCAGCAAGCCGCGTGATGCGACAGCATCGCCATGGCGTTGGCTCCAAGATGGTGAAGCTGGAGGTCGAAGGAGACAAGCAGCTCCAAGACGAACCGGCTCAGCGGCAGCCCAAGGCTGCAAGCTAAGTGGGCGAGGAAGACGACGGCCTCGCCAGGCTGAGGGTTGGGCACCTGCTTGCCCTCCAATGCAAGGCGGTGCTTCACCAAGTGCTCCGACAGCAGGATCCTCGCCGGTACTTCCGCACCAACTCCTCGGTGACGTACGAGCTACACCACTCGCCGGCGACATCGGGCAGCATATTGTTCGGAAAGGTGGCCGTGTTTGAAGCGCGGGGACCCGTTGCTGCGGAAGAAAAGGAACGACACCGGCGACCAAGAAGCAGCGGCGCAGAGGAGCAGTGGAGGGCTAGAGCGCGAAGGAGAGTAGGGGCGGCAAGCACAGGAAGAGGAATTGAAGAGCCCCCGCTCCTTGGCGTCCCTATTTATCGGGGAAGAAAGGCCGCGCCAGTTGCCCCCCCCCCCCCTCCGCGCCACGTGGCAGGAAACTACCCCACTTCTCCATGACGGTTCGGGGTAGATCGCGTGCGCCAGCGTCATGTGCACAGAAGATCCCGCAGGGGTTACTGCGGGAGACAAACCGCGCCCACGATCTCCAAGAAACCGCAATGATGAAAGCGTGCGCGCAGTTACCAAAAACTGTCGCGGCAGACCAAGAGGTCTAACTAACACGACGCGCGCCAGAAATGGAAGGCGTGGCTGACGCGAGCGACGACGACAACAAACTGGCGATCCCTCTCCCGGCTGGGTGCGGCAGCCAGTCAAGTAGATCACCGCTCACACCCTGTGGGTGGGGCCATCGGCTGCGTAGCCGGTAAACCCCAGCCGGGAAACAACAAAGAATCTCAAGCCGGTACAAGACAAAGACTACAAGACAAAATAAAACGACAAAGCATATGCACCATCAATCATTTCAAATGAGTACGCAAGAACTTCTCCACGGGCCAAGTCCTAACACGCTCGGGGACTAGTGTCGGGGGGATAACCCCCAAGTAGGCCAAGACGGGACCAACCGGCCGGCTCCAAGGAGCTCATGTCGTATGGGCCTAGATCAAGGAATCACAGCCGGGTGGAATCCCCCACCCGGTCCGCATCCAAGTTTCCCCGGCTAGCCCGTCTAGCCGGGTAGCCAGAAGAACCGGCTGGGAGGCTCCTCCTAGCCGGACGCCTCGGATCCGCTAGCGGTAGTACGGTGGGAATGACGCTCCTTGCTGAGCGTACCTTTGACCGGACAGGCTGGCTGGCCTGGCCGGCGCTACCAGACAACTGTGCCAAAGCTGGAGGCTGACGAGCAAAGCAAGGGCTGACGAGGAAAGCTCCGGCTTCCGCATAAAGAGCCGGCTGACGAGTAAAGCAGGGGCATTGGACACTGTAGCACTGTCCTTCCTTGTACTGGAGGCTTGACTGGACCCAGGCTTATCGCTGGCCCTGTCCAGCCGACCCACTTTGTAAGGCCTAGATCCAAACAGTAAACCCTATAACCCATCTTGTAAACTGCCTCCTCAACCAGTATATAAGGGGGGTAGTGCTAGGGTTCTAGGGAGAGAGAAAATTATAAGTTAGAAGTTCTCCACATTGGACAAGTTGAGTAGCTCCATCTTCTTCTAGCAAGGAGTAGCCAGGAAAACAGCTCAAGGAGCATCTGTATTGGGCATTCGCCCCTTTGATAGTAGATCCGTGCAGGAGTAGGAGCTTTACCTCGCCAAGAGGGCTCCGAACCTGGGTACATCGCTGTGTTTGCAGTATCTGTGCCCAACCCGTTATGAGTAGCCACCGATAGCATCATGATTGTCCCCTTCAAACCATCCCTGATGGTACTGTCGTGTTCCACACCACGCCACTTAGGAAATCTCTTCTATTTTGTGTATCTTTTTTCCACCAATATAGACCTCTTTATATAGGTGAAAAGGAAGGACTCTCGGCCTAAAAGTCTCGGGGTGGGACAAAAAAATAAGGAGGAGGAGGGGAGCAGCTAGCGGCTGTGTGGGCCTGCCCGCGTGCCATCTAGCCCGTGGCCCAGCTGGTGCCCAGGAGGCGGTGGCTTGGATAGGTGGGCCTGGTCGAGGCGGCCCGCCAACGCTGCGCCTATCCGCGCCAGCTGTTGCCCACCTTGGGCCGGCCCACCAGCGTCGCGACATCTTGCGGCTGCGCACCATGCGTGCGCGCTTGCTAGCGCTCACCCGGCCACGTGGGCTGGGTCGAGGCCCACCAGCAGCAGTGGGTGCCCATTTGGGGTGGCTTCCTTTTGGGTTGATTCCCTCCGGGGACTCAGCATAATAGAGGAAGTTTCCATGTTAATATTAATTTAAAATATTTATTTAATATATATTAATTCATAATTAACATATATAAATACATATTATAAATATCTATTAATACGAAACACCTTTCGTCTTATTCCTTCTCCGAACAACTTCGGATCCTCTTCGGAACTTTTATAGCAATCTCTTGTCGGAACAATTCCGATGCTCTCTCTTTACCATGAGTGATTCCTTCACTTTCATAATGATCTCAGAACGTCGTCACACCCTTAAGTGTGTTACTCTACGGTTCAGGAATGGCATAGACATGATCGAGATTTCTCTCCAACCAATGATCAACAGCGGGATCGGGATGTCCATAATGACCCCCGTGCATTCCATAAAATTCTATCGTTTTGAACCATAAACTCCGTGTCCCTATCTCTTTGTTTCTTTGATACATGACTTATCCTAGATTTGATCTTTGCTACCACTATAGCTCTCTCGTTACTAACAAGTCTACTTAACTCGTTATCGTGATATTGTATCCCATGACCTAGTCGATGGTTGCAACCTATTGGATATGATGTCACCGAGTGGGCTAGTGTATCTTCCCGTCACACGGGTGAACAAATCCCGATCTTGACGCATAGGCCTCAACTGTTCCTATGGAATACCCAATACACATTTTTATTGTCACCTAGTTACGGTCATGACGTCTAGTGTGATCAAAGCAGCCGCGGAAGACAGTGATTAGTATGATCTCACGGTCTAAGGAGAAGTTCACTTAGTTTCTAACTATTGCAATGATAAACCATGTGACTTGATCACATTGCAATACTTATATGACTCAGTTATCAACTGACATAAATGTTTCATGATAAGGAAAGTTTGATCTTCAGTTGCCTAACGAACTAGTTAAATAGAGGCTACTAGGGACTTAATTTGTTTACATACCACACATGTATCAATGTTCCATCTTGATACAATTATAGTAGAGTATGAAACTACTATGAACTAATTCGAGATATGATAATAAACCTATTTATTATTTGCCTCTAGGCATGCCTCCTTCATCGTCAACATGGCAAGAAATTCAATACGGCCTGGAGTTAGCTAAAAAAGACTCATACGGAGGATTGACAATGACCGTGATATTAGAATCTGCCATGATCCCTAGATTCCGGGGCCCTTCTCTTATCGACCAATATCAAGTCAATGTGACTGTCGTATACGGAGGGTTTTAGAGCTACTGGACGCACATGGCGCATGGGACATGTCTCTCTCCAGCATAATTTTATGCAGATGGATACTCTAGTGATTGTGAAAATTCAGCCATCTTTGCGGCAACTTGATGATATACTAGCCCGGGCTCCGACAAAAAATGGGGTCTTCACCGTTATAAGCATGAACTGGTTGGCGATGGATGAATGGTAACGAACTTTTATAGGCGCCACGAGTAGGGCACCGGATGGCCGTCGCGCCATCTAGACGACATTATGGGGTGTCCTACCCCCCAAGGTACGCATCTTCGCGTGGAAGCTCGCCTCAAATTCCCTAGTTACATGGAAAAATAAATGCAAACGTAACTTGGAGATGACTGATATATGTGCAATATGTGGCGTTGAACGCGTTGCACTTTGCAGTCAATATGTGGTGTTGAACGCGAGGACTCATTCCTTGCACTTTCGAGGTGTCCCTTAGCGATTACCCTGTGGAAGACGATGGCGGAGGCTTGGCCACTGCCAGAACTCTCGACGATCGACAACACTACCTCGGAGTGGACACTACACCTTCTAGAGGGGGAGACTGAGCTAGAATGGACGAAGATACTCTTGTAGTTATGGAGGATTTTGCCTGTTCGGAACAAAGTGGTGCACTCCAAGCCGACGCCATCTATTGATGCATCTAAACGATTTTTGTGCAGCTACATTGACTCAATTTTCACCATCAAATACTTCTTTCAAGATGATTACATAAGGGGGTAGGATCCTGCTATTCCCATGGCCTTATCGAAGTCTACAATGGGGGTGGCAAGTGCTTGAGCTCCCCTGCCCCAACAACGTTGGTCACTGCCACCTCCAGGATGGATGAGGCTTAATGTAGACAGATCTTTTAGCAAGGAGATAGTTTATGGCGGAGCGGGAATGATACTCAGAGATGACACCGGTGGGATCATTCTATCTTCGTGCCGCTTTTTGTCTGCCTAGGGTCTAACTTAGAGAGTATTAGGCGGGAGGAGAATTCTGTGAGTGATGCTTTAGCCAAGATGGGTCAGACTGAAGCCAGAACTACTGGCTGGCTGCATTCGGCGCCACATGATAAACCTAGACTCTGTGAGGAGGATTTTAAGTTGGGTGATTAATTAATATAAATTGTCGTTTCGCAAAAAAAAACAATTACATATAGCATATTTGTTTTCTCTTAACATAGAATCGCATAAGGCGAGAGGTTGAACCAAAGTATAAAGTATCCGTATTTCAACTCTATCATATTGACATGGGAATAGGAACACACAATGTTGATGATATTATTGACTTTTTAATTGAACCTTCAAACTAGTAGAGATCTAGATTTATTTTAAATTGCCAACATTATATTATCACAATTTCATAACTAAACTATATTTTAGCTTTAATATATTTTTGTGGTGTATCGTTGATAAGATTATCTCCTTTGCTCATTATGGTCAAATTCTGGATCCACCTCTAAACGCAAGAGCGGATGTCCATTATATTCTACTAGTGGTGACCCGAACCAAGCACACATTTTTGATTACCACGGACTGACACGCTCTAGATAAAAAGATCCTAATGCCACCTCCTAGATATAATGACACTTACACCCTTTGTGAGGACTGGATGGAGAATTAGCTGCTGCCGTTGTCGAATAAGGAGTGTGGCCGCATACTCATGATCGCCTGGAGAATATGGTTCTCGCGCAACGAGGTGACACATGACAAGCCGTTACCTCTGATTGAAGTGTCCTGCCGGTTCATCTGCAGCTATATGCTTTCCCTTAATAATGTCGGTGAGCAAGATTAGGTGGTGATTGTTAGAGGGAAGCAGGTGATCAAGGAGCAAAACACCAAGGCTACGAGTACTGAACCTGAAAGTTTTCCTTGGATAAAACCACGGGTTGGCGTGGTTAAACTGAATGTTGATGGTGCTTTTGTGGCAATGACAGGAAACGCTGGTGCTGGAATGATACTAAGAAGCAGTGATGGTGCTATAATCTTTTCGGCATGCAAATCTTTGAGGCTCTGCTCTTCTTCCTTGGATGTTGAATTCAATGCCTGTTTGGAGGGAGTAAGATTTGCGCTCGACTTGTGCCAACAGAACGTTATGATTGAAACAGACTGCTCGGAGTTGATCTCATTGGTGAATAGTACTGAAGGCAATCGCTCCTGCTTGGGGCACATGGTGGATGATCTTCGACTGCTGCTAGCATCAGACCGCATTATTTCTATTAATAAGATTCCTAGGGCACAAAATTCGGCTAGTGATGAGTTAGCAAGGTTTGGTATGCAAGAAGGTAGAACTACTGTTTGGTTAGGGTCGGCTCCAGATCCTTTGCTGGACCGTATCCGTGGGGATTGTAACATCATCATTACCTAATTAATACAATCCCTTTACCCACAAAAAAAATACACTTACACCCTCACCTCCTGTCCATAACCTGGGGAAAAGATATTCCATAACCACCGATTTATCTGCACGCCGCCAGGCGACACATAGGATGGCATTATCGTTAATTAGAGCGTATCGGATGGCAATTATCAAAATACACGGCTATAAATAGACACGCCGCACCTCTCCTCCCTGCCTGCGCCTCCACTTCAACCTGGAGAGAACCTTCTCTCTCTTCCCTTTCTTTTCCACCGTTCTCCGTTCCGTTTGGCTCTCTCCTTGCCATTCCACGGTTTTGCTCTCCAGTGGGCCCCACCTCGCCAGCAACTCTCTTCCGCTGTAGCTTTTTAAACCAGTTTCGTTCTCCTCCTCGTATTTTCCTCCTTCCCCTGCCGCTATCGGCGATCCCGTCCCGCCGCTGCTGTCGCGGCGGAGGAGCGCATCGGGGCCCATCGGGATGTCGATCTGCGGGAGGATGGACGCGCCACCTGGCGGCGCGCTCGGGAAGCGGAAGGAGCGGGAGTACTTCTCGCCGCCGCCGTCGTCTTCGTCGGAGCAGAAACAGCAGCAGAAGACGGCGCTGTCCCCGCCGCTTCCTAGGAAGCCCGAGGTGCGGAACAAGCCGCTTCAACTATCGCGGTTGGCCAACAAGCCCCCCATGCCGCCGCCGCCTCCACAGGGCGGAAACAGCAAGCTCCTCGCCGGGTACCTGGCGCACGAGTTCCTCAGGTTCGGCACGATCCTCGGGGAGCGGCCGCCCGCGCCGAGCAGGAAGGATTCCGCCGCGGCGCGCCTCGCGTCCGCGCCCACGCCCGCACCCGAGCCCGCGAGGAGGTACGCGGAGGCGTCGACGCTGCTGATGGCGGGCGGGCCCCGGATCCCCGGCGTCGTCAACCCGACGCAGCTCGGCCGCTGGCTCCGGATTAAGGAGTGATGCGCGCGGCGGCGCGCATTGGCCGGTAGGTGGTTCGCGTCGGGGTGCGTACCGCGTGCACGGGCCCCAGGCGCCCGACCCGGCGGCGATGAACCGATGCTTTCGGACATAGCAAGTCGTGGTGGTTAATTTCCCTTTTCCAATTTTCAGGTACTAGTAGTTGTTTCGTTCTGAGAAGTTCATATTCAGATTTCGATGAGAAAACACCAGCTTTCGACGCGTTTTTTTGCTACTCCTACCTGTTAACATGTGTTCCTCCCTGTCTATCTGAACTCTCTGTAATATGGGAAAACGTCTTGACTAATCCTTGAATCGCGTAGCGTTTGCTGTGTGATCTCCGGCTATTATCTAGTAAATAGGAACAAAGAGGGCATATAGAAGCTTTATTATCTTGTAAATAGGAACAAAAAGGGCATATAGAAGCTTTATAATCGAGGACATAGAAATGCTTCCGTCCCCATTGCATATGCTCTAGTTTAATTGCTGCGAGATTTGGTTGAGCAACGGCGAGGGTCGATCAGCTTTTGTTGGCATTGCGTGTCGTAGCAACTTCCTTCAGGTAGCTTGTTGTTCCACTGTTGGTGCTGTGGTTAATTTTAATTAGGCGATCTGATCCATCAAACTTGCTTTTGAATGAGTGTCTGGTTAGGAATCTGCTCCATTTCTTTTCTCGAAAAAGAAAAAAAAAGAGAATCTGCCACATTTTCGAACAGAGCGAAGTACCGTCATGTTTTCGTTTCTGGAATTTCGCCATTTTGTTCATGATGATCAACTGATTGCTTGTTCACATCATGGTGGCGATCTGGCCACACCATTAGCATATGCGTTTCTCAAGGAAACAAAAGAGCTTGCTATAAACAAAAATACTCAACAGACCTGTAATATATGGTGCTAGTCATTGTTCACATTTTTTCCCTGATGAGCAGTGGTCATGGTTTTGGACTTCCGTTCAATCCATCATGCCAGAAGTATTTCGGTTTCGGTCAATTCTTCGTGCCGCATGCATGCATGGGTAGTGTCATAGCAGACACGCGGCTAAACTATGCACGGTCAACCGCTGGACTTTGCCTTCGATCTACACGTGAGCAGTGAAATATTTCTAAAATGTACTAGAGCCTCTGATCCGATTTAATTGTTAATTACAAGTTTAGATAGAACTTTGCTGAAACCTGCGACAAATCAGATTGGAGGGAGTACCGTACTCTTTTCGGGCTTCGACCTGCACTGCATTGTTTAAGATGATTTGCGATTGACTGTCTTTGTTAGTAGCTTTCAGTATAGACCCTCCGCCTACATATATAAGACGTTTTAGCTTTGAATGTATGTAGACGATTTTTATGTACAGATTTGAAGTGAATTTATACTAAAAATACATCTAGATACATTCGTTTCACAAAGCTAAAATGTCTTATATTTCTAAACGGATGGAGTACTACTATATAGACCTTCATAGCATTAAAGGCACCTCGCTTCAGGAACAAAAGCTGAATTCGCGAACAATCTTTTTAGTAAGCAAATCTAATTGATATCTTGGTTACCAGTAGACAGTAGTACTCCTACAAAGGATCTCAATCAAAGATGGAGGAGAGATGATTGCAATTCCTGGCACGAAGTTGATTCGTACCTATGCTGGTAGAACTTATCTAGTGCCACAATCTTTTCCAATATCCTCACAAGTCACTCACAACACAACTCGCGCCGCGCACAATGGGCAGATCACACTAGTGGCAGCTGTTGCACGGAGGTGGTTGGCCTCCTTCGTACTTCTCCCGACAGCGACAGAGAGATGGGCAAGGAGGGACGCGTACAGCACTAGACTCGACGGCCCGACAGCTGCTGGCAACAAGAAGCCCGATGGAACAAAACATGGTGACATGACTGAACTACTGCGCTCGTTTAATTCACTTCTTTCTCAAACCCAAACATATTTTTATCTCCTGGTGGTCTGGTATTCTGGTGGAGACCAGCCTGGGTAGTGACCGAGTGGGGACTGGGGATGCCGCGATTCGTACTAGCTCCGATCCCAGTTTGTACTAAAAACAGCGCCTACAACATAAAATTCAGTGTGTGGTCACGTCAGAGACATGATCAATGGTCATCAGCTGGGTTTCGTGCATTTCATGCTTGTCGATGGTACTGTCAGTGGCAGTGTGTTCGTTACTGGTTAGGCCACATCCAAAAACAACAACCCCCACCCCACCCACCCTCCCTCCTCCAACGGGCCGCGCGCGTCCAAGAGTTCCGGTCGGTCACAAGCCCATGGTCCAACGGCACCCCGCAAACGGAGAGGACACCTGGCGTAGTCTGTTTCGGCACAAACCAGGCCATCTGGGACTGGAATACGGTGGGATGGACGGCGGCCGTGTCCGGCCATGTCCTGCCGAGACTTCCATGGGGCCCACCCGGCGGTGTCCCAGCTCGAGGACCGTGTCCTTTTTAATGGGACTACACCGTCCCATCCCCATCCACACTCCACTCCACTCCCCACTGGGTCAAACCCCTAGCTCAGTAGCTCCCTTCGCACCAACAAGCCCCACCATCGCCGACCGCGATGAAAAAGGGCTGGAAGGGCTGGTTCCGGCCCGGCCGCAATGACCACGGAGTTGGCTCCTCCGACGGCGACCGGAACCGCCACCGCCACTCCGTGTCGAGGTCTTCGCCACCGTGCGGCTCCTCGTTCTTCCGTGGCCCACCGGTGGGCGTGTCGTGGTGGTGTCACGGCGGATGCCATGGATAGGCTAAAATGGGGCCAATGTGTGCTAGTGGTATTCATGGAGGGATAGTGTGGTGATTCCACACACAGCAGGTTTGTATTCCCAAGATCTATGGTGGTTTACAGATGCTCCTTGAGCTGTATTGAGGAGAGGAGGAAGATCAAGTTCTTCTCGACTCACCTCTCTCTCTAGGGTTTTTCCCTCTAGTAAAATGGCCGACCCTCTCCTTGGAGGTCCTGGCTCACCTTATAAATGGATGGCCAGGTTACACTTAGGGCATACATTGAGAGCATATTCCACGAATATGCTCCTTCCGAAATAGCAAAACGGTGCACCTTTTTTCCCCCTCTCGTAAGCCTCCCACTGCTTATGGCGTAAGCCTCTCTGAGGCCACATCGTAAGCCTCTGCGGCGCCATGTGACCCGACCAGCAACGGTCGATCGACATCACCTTTGTCGGCTCATACCCCTAGTCCTTGCCTCTCTGTCTTCTGCGCTCACTATAGTGGCACCAGTAGAGAGAGAAAAGCGTTGACCAAGGGGAGATTTCTTCCTTCTTATGTAAGCCAAGTAATAACCCGTCTCCTGCCTGGTACCTGCAATCACACAACATGGTGGTGCCGACATATGCTATATGTCAGCGGGGGTAACATTGGGTGGACACAACCATGGTTAAGTAGGCCGTAACCTGGATGGCCTTCAAGTACCTCGGTCAGCACTTACTTTGACCTTGTTATACCTCGGCGAACATTGTCTTTATGCTCCGGCTTGACCCTTCCCTGGGTCATCCCCCCAATAGGGCGCGTCGCCGTGTCCGTGCTGCGAGCAGCACATGTACGTCAGCCTCGAGGCCGCGTGCACGCTGGCCGAGGCAGGCATGACGTGACCCTAGTCGGACGTGCATCTGCCGGCAGGGTGGCATCTCAAGCAGGCATGTGTGCCTCTATAGGCCATCCCCGTGTCGGGGCCTACTCGCCGGCGCGATATCTGCCGCTGCCGGGCCTTCCTGCTGCCAGATCTATAGCGTGACCCAACCTACTCCATCCACTCTGACCCATGGGACCGCTGGTTCGAGGAGGAGCACGAGGCACGGCATGAGGCCATCGAGGCCCACCTCGAGAACCTCAACGACGAGGAGGACTATTGGGAGGAGTCTGTCAAGGACTCCGGCATGGAGGACGAGGACGACCGTGACATCGACCTCGGCTACTTCGGTCGCCTCAGCCCGGCCTCCTAGATGGGTCGCGCTACAGGGGCGTCGACACCATTGAGTCTGAGGTGTGGTGAAGTGGCTCGGCCAGGTGGCCATCAAGGTGGAGGATCCGGAGCCGCCGCAGCCCCGGCCGATGACGGAGGAGGAGGAGATCCAGGTCGCCATCCTCACGGCGCACCTGGAGGAGGAGAAGTAGTGGTACAGCACCGCAAAGGCCCTGCACGAGTCCTGGGTGGCCACACATGCTTAGATGCCACCGGCGACGCCGCCTCCCGCTCCGGCCCCGAGCGGCACGTGGCCACTACCCTAGGTCTTCATCATCATCAACGAGGAGTAGGTTGCGTGCAGCAGACTAGCAGCGGCCGGCCAGCATCACCGTCGGACCCCCTCCCCCCGCCACAACAGCCTACCCATAATATTGGGTTTTTTTCTGTTTTTTGATATTTTAACTACCCAGGACCTTTAACCATAATATGTATAATTATTTTCTACCGCATCCTTTTTTCTGTATTTTTGTGGTTATTTTGCGAGGCAGTGGCCGTTGGGGGCACAGGTCACCGCAAACGGCCTCATCCCGGACGGCATGTCCTCTACCCCCCGCAAACGGTGTTCGAAATGCAGGGGGCGTTAGAGACGGCCTTAGAGCATTTGATACCTTCGATCCGGATTTACAGATGTAGTATAATAGCTTTTTCCCTAGAAGACCTAGGTTTAATTGAACCTCGAAAAGCACTGTAAAAGGTAATAAAAAGGACACATCTACAAGACTTTGTTTGTTCGTTTTACCTTAGTTGACCGGACCAATCTAGTTTACTTTATAACGGGTTTGAATCAATGGATGGAGATAGGCCAGGGTTGAAGATCCACCTGTAGCTGCACATCAAATGGGATAAAAGATAATAATAAGTGTAATCATGTATAATGTTTGTATCAAGATAATCTCTTATGGGCAACATATCCTAATATTCTAGAGCCCCTGTGATATAGTGGGAATAGCAATAGACTTTTAATCCAACCGAGAGTATACTGAAGCCACGGGTTACAAACGATTATTAAGTGCAAAACACATATCAAAGCTTTAAGTGGTGATGTTGTTGTTGATCCTGAATGGGGCACTAAGCGAAGACCGTACTACCCTTTTTGTCACCGAGGTTCCTATGAGATCGCCGCTAGACAAGTATCTCACCTCAAGCCTTTATCAATCTATGGGATCTTGGGTACCTACAAGTCCACAGATTGAGACAAGAGACGAAGAAACAAAAGATACAAATCACAATTCCAAACATAATACAATTCTCCCATGATCTAGATGCACATAATTGTTGCGAGGTTTCTCCCCAACCCGCAGCCCGTGAGGACTATTCACTCATAACAAATAGATCGGAGATAGAAAACATCATACAAATACTTAGATTGAAATAAAATATTCTTACAATGGTCGCCAAATCACAAGAAGATCTGAAGTACAAAGCAATAGATATGGCTAGTGCATGGATGGACGGGGGAAGTGATGAACAATGGATGGACAATGGTGTGGATCTATTTTAGTGGTGTTGTGATGCAATCTGAGAATGGCGGCTCTCTGGCCGGCGGCTGGAGCCTCGAAATATATAGGTGTCTTCACGAAAGTTGTAGGGTTTAACGAGACAAAGTCATCGCCACCTGGTACGGGCGAGCAGTACAGGCGGACCGCGCCCGTACTAGTGGTCGTTAAACTTGCAGACGCCCTGGAACGCTTCTCCAATTACTTGGACATGTGTACTTCCTCAAAATCTTTCATTATGACTCTTTATTTCGCTTTGAAAGCCGTGATTTCCTACACAACATAAATCAAAGAAGGGATTTGCATATCTTTGCAATTATTAGTCATTAGTGGCAAGAGTTGAGAGTTTGTTTGGCAATTGCTTGACCAAAAACAATGTTTAAATGAAGTGGAAGATGGCAAAAATCAGAGCCATCGGCAACCCCAAAGCTCAAACCTTGATCGTCCTCGAGCAAGAAGAACAAAAAGAACTATAAGGAATTCAGCGTTTAAACTTGAAACAACAAGAATAAGAGTTCACTTACAGTCGGTAGTCGTATGTGCTCAACACTTCATTCATTTGCGAAGCTTATCAAAGTTAGAGAGATGACAAGAATACTATACAAGCTTCGGTAAGTCAAGATAATCAAAGTAAAGTTCAATACAAGTATAAGTAACTAGAAGTGTAGCAATCAATCCAATTCCTCTAATTAACTCTCAGCTTGCCAAGGAATACTAGGATGTTTAAAATAGCATAATTGAGTAAGAGAGTTTTATGTCCCAAGTAGTATAACAATGAAATGTCTTATTTACACCCACATCAATAAATCAAGTCTATCTAAAACACTTCTAATCCAATCATTGTCTTTCAAGAAAAATTCATAAAGTAGTAATGATACCATGCCAAGGACTTGTTATGTGGATCCTCATAGATATCTTTTTTCTTTCTTTTGTTTTTCAAGGATCATTGATTGTTTCTTTTGCAAGTGTTTGCACAACCTTTGAGAGTACCAATACTTTTGCCCATACATTGACACAGATGCCACTCATGCCATTAACTCATAGCTGAAATCTGGGGTTATACCATAGATCATTCAAAAGCCAGCAGAGTTGTTGGAATCCCAAAGGTGTGCATTAGAGACATAGAAAAAAGTTTTCTCACTTCTTTCTCTTTCTCTTTCTCTTTTTTTGAGCTGGTACCGCGGTTTGATCCACAAGGTTAGCTTTGGCATGCATCACAATTACCAAAGGACTTTATGTCAATCAAACAACTCCTTTCATGAGTGTCGTCGAGACTATGAAAATATCTACGAGGTTAAGTATCAGCAAGGGTATACTCTTAAGACAATCATTCATCAAACAAGTCATAAATTTCAGACTTTTTCTTATTGTACTTGTTTGGCGTTATTATTTCCAAGGCAAGACTCGGTTAACTAAAAGAACTAGAGCAAGAGCCTCAACAACTAATCATCATACCAATAAAAAGCCTTACTCTAACAATATTAAATTACTTCCCACTGGCATGGCATCTTAGCAAATCAACCAACTAAGGTAAACAATTCAAACTTCATAAGTGGGAGACATAGGACATACCTCTCATAAGTAACTTCATGAGCATCTCCTTATAGGGATTTGTTCACTCAAACACGATTACTCTAGAAATGATATTAAAGCAAAGAGGCAAAGTATGAATCCACGTTTACGAAAAAAAGGATAAACGAAAAATTCCTTTTGTATTTTTGAGGATAGGGGTTAAACAATAGAAAAGAACTTGCGACCAAGCAAGTGTTTAAGAAAAGGAAAACAAATAAACTGAAATGAAAGCAAATTAAAAAGCAAAGGAAAAAAGCTCCCAAGGAGCTGGAGTACAACCTCATTATTACACAAATAAATTTGCCGAGGGAACACATCCCCAAGCTCAGGCTTTCGCAAGCCCTTTTGATGCTCATTGTGGTGGCGGTGGATTATCCCACATTCCATTGGCTACTCCAATCATGAAACTAGGTGGCGAGGCTTGTAGTGGCATCTCGAAGGTTGATGGAGAGGTTGTTCATGTTTTGAATGTTTCCTTCGAGTGCATAGATATCTTCAAAGGTGGTCTAGTAGTTTGGTGGCTACACATCTTGTTCGGGTGCTCCTTGTTCTACTTCTTCATCTTCTCCTCCTCCCACGGGTATTTCTTGTTGGGTAGATTAACTTCAACCTGCGTGTCATAATGCAAACGTCCATCCTCGATAGAGAATAAACCATTACGCAAAGGAGCTGGGATCATGTGATCCGCTCTAGGTATATTGAAGAAATATTTACCATGATTTTTAAAAATCATACCACGTGCTCTTAGAGTAGAAAGACTAAGACGGTTACCTCCATTCAACGATTGGATATTACCTCGGTTGATGTGAAGTGCATGTGCAAGAACGGTCACAATTCCTCCTCCACATATGGGTCCTCGAGATTGAAGAGCCTAATACTTAAGGTAAAACACAAGAAGAGCACCCAAATTTTGCGTTAAGTTACAATTGATAAGGGCAGCTTTTGTGAGGATCAACATGTCCTCCTCATTAACTCTAGTAAACTCATCATGTGCCTGCAATGTGTTAGCAATCACATAGAATAAATATCGAATAGTAGGATGATCAATTTGGTTCCCCTTTGGTGTTTTTTCATGAATTTTCATTAAATTAAAATATTGTGAATGGGAAGGATATAAAACAAAGGTAGTTGTGTGCACATCGGTGGTGTTATTGGTAAACCCAAAGCATTGAGCCCATTGGTTGAGTGTCAAAGTATACTCATAGTTCATAAGGCAGAATTTAATTCAATCAACTCCGGGCCTTTGTTCCTTGAAACAACCATAAGGATCAACCGTGTGTGTCAAGATGCTGAAGAACTCAAGCGTCAAGCAGCGATATGTCGCAACATCCTGAAGGAAAAAATTGTACAAACCAACATTGTTGCAAAGTAAATCGAAATCAGCATGAATGCCAAGTTGGTTCAGGATATAAGGACACACCCACTTGGTGGACTTGATCTCTCGAATCTTGAGACGATCGAAACAGGTCCGATGGAATTCCTTGGTGAACTCGATGCCAAGTGACTCGGGGGTTAACGTATCAACGGGTGGTGTGGAGGATTCCACAGCCATCTCACGTGTACGACTCCTCGTGTTTATCTAATAAATAAAAACAATACAAAGTAAATAAAGATTGCTAACAAAAAAAAGTCCAATAAAAACATAGCATAAGTGATTCTCTACACTAACTACAAAAGAAACCCCTCTAAAAACAATGATAGGCATACTTAATATCAAGATTGAATCAAGAACAAGACTATGTCTAGATTGACAATGCTGAATGATTGAGTGAAGCTTTTGCACAAATAAGTTGAGGATCGAAGGAGAATCATACCTTAGATCAAGTGAGTGCGAAGAATCAAAGAAAGATTTAGTAAATTTGAAGATCCAATGGAGATGGTTTGAAGTTTGGAGGAAGAAGAAAGAGAAAAAATGATTTGGGGATTTTTAGGTTACCTCCTCGGGGTGCTTATGGCAGCCGCGTACATGGTATAGGCGGGCGGTACGGCCGGAGCCCGCCCGTACCGGGTGACTTACCTTGGGGGCGATGACTACTCCTAGGCGGTGCACTCGGTATGGGCTCATGGTATGGTCGCGCGCGCCCATACTACTGGTTGTTAAAGCTGCGGTGACTTCTGCTTGAAATCTGATATTTGCTCGGGGGTACGGTACGGGCGTGCGGTACAGGCGTGTCCGGTCGTACCAGTGGTTGCTATCAACACTGTTCCTTTTGGCAAACATCAAAAAATATCTTTCTTTGCCTTGAGGTGGTACAGGTGCACGGTACGGTCCACTCCGGTTGTACCAGTGGTCGTTATGAACATTGTGAACTACATAACTCAAGGAATTTGATTAGTAGCTCTGTGTGCCTTTGTACATCTTATCAAAGGGTTAGATAACAACAAAAATACTAAGTAATGATCCAGCAATACTTCTTAGGCCATGTGTTAGTAAAATATAATATAGATGATTACCTTATTTCTTCTCCTCTCTCCATAGGTCTTCTTTAACACTCTTTATTTAAAACAAAAACAAAACTAGCACAATGAAAATATAATAGGAAATATAAAGAGAAATTTTATTTCACATGGGTTGCCTCCCATGAAGCGCTTCTAGTTAAGGTCAATTAGCTTTACCTTGATGGCAATCACTTAGGTTTGTGAAGTGGAACACCCACCCCAAAGTAGTTTGCTTTTAAAGTAATTACACCATCATCATCATTAGACTTGGCCTTATTTTTCTAGGGAAGTGGACTACAAAAGGATCTCTAGATGGTAGCCATATTATCACATTCCCTTCATGTAAATTAATCAAAGCTTTAATAGTTCTTAGGAATGGCCTACCTAGAATTATAGGTGCTATGGGATCTTCAGGCATGTCCACAATAACAAGATCAATAAGAGCGAGACTACCTTTAATTTCAATAACTATATTTTCTTTTATCCCAACGGCTTGTTTATAAGTTGAATCGGCTAGATGGAGTCTCAGTTGTAAGAAATGGCCCCAAGTTTAACTTATCGAATAGGCTTTTGGAAATCCTTGAGACGCTTGCACCAAGATCACAAAGTGTGGATATCTCATTAACCGCCAACTTAATTTTAATAGTAGGCTCAAATATATCATCTAGCTTAGCTGGAAGCTTATCAGCTAGTCTTTTATACTCCATATCTAAATCACGAACCTTAGATGTTACTTGTTGTATAAATTGTTGGTACATAGCATCATTACCTTGTTCTATACCTGGATTCTTAATGGTGGTCATCTTCAATAGATCTTCCACGGTATATTCTGGTGTCGGCGCGTTGCTATATTCTAGCTCTTCAGGTTTTTCATCATTGGTTACCACCCTCATCATTTTGAGGTCTTCTACCAGATTTGGCATGGGTTTTCTAGAAAACCTTGCTAGTATGAGAGCTTGGCTCTCGGCTACTGACATGGGTATGCCTAATAGGCACTCGACTACAGCCTACCTGGTGCGGCTCGATAGAAGGCCCACTCGACGAATTGCTAAGGTCCATGACGCCTATGATGGTTCGAGTGATACGAAGCCTAAAGGACACAGACTCTTGGCATAACAAGACAAGGAAAGTACAAGACTAGACTAGATATGAACTCTAACTTGTAACCAACTCGTATTGGTACCTGAGACCTAGCCTCCCCATATATAAATGCTAGGAGGGTCCAATGAGAAGGCATCCTCTCCCCAACAGGCAATCTTTCAATTGTGACTCCCACAATACACAATAGATCTAGACATATGCCAGATCCAATCTGCGCGACACCGTCATCGGCGACCTTGTAATCCTTCGGATCATCATTAATCTAGAGCAGACAAGCAGGAGTAGGGTCCTCTACGAGGCCTGAACCTGGGTAAACCTTGTGTCCTTGTGTGCTTGTTTGCTAGCCGTACCGAGATCTCCAGCGCTCCTCTCTTCTCCAAAACCCAAGTCCATAACAATGGACATTGATGAGTTAAACCCTCGTCAATTGGCGCCGTCTGTGGGAATCGAGGAGCGCTGATGTTGCGATCTCGACGGCTCTATCATCGGCAATCTACGGTTCGTCGACTTCTAGCAAGAAGATCCACTTCGGATCCCTCATCATCAACGGCAGCCAAATCACATCTGTCGAATTCATCCGCTTCAGCGTGTTCATCTTCACCAGTTCGCGTTGGATCTTCACGGCTCACGGCAGCGACACCTGAGGATGCTAACTTATGAAGCTTCACACGGGAAACCAGTTTGCATCGCTTGTGGCGATTAGTCCTAGAGCAAAAAGAAAATCCAGGGCATCATGTCAATGAATCAAGTGCACAATACAGAGCTATTATTTCAGATCAAATAAGGAGGCGTGAAGCTATGCACTGCAACATGCAATACTGCAGTCCCAAGGAAATCGACGCCCAACCTGATGTGCGTAGGGGTCGGCGACCAAACACTGTCCACGGAGAAAGCAAACCTGATTCTACTCGTACTGGTACTCCGCTTGTGCATTACGGCAGTATTGTTCATATTTTAAAAAGAAAGATAGTCGAGAATACGTGAGCCGACCAAAAGGCTAAGGCATGAATTATTCGATTGGAGAATCAAGGTTGAAAGAGACGCGGTGGATTTCAAGCGCAATATTAAGCCAGGCCGAATCAATCTGGCCATGTAGCTGTTGCATGTACACACACATGGACCAAGTTCCCAAGAAAAGAAGATTGATCGATTGCTTATACATGCGTGCATGTCTCGACGTCCTGCTGAAAAGTGCAAATAAAAGTGCAAATGGTCAGGCTGCTTCATGTGATGTTCGGTTCAAGGTTACACGCGGACTCATATTCAGCCAGCTATTTTGGTTTCCATACGTATGCACCTTGACGAGCTGCTGCAAAATATTTTCCGAGGCTCATCATCACCGCGAGGAGTCACTCCAAAAACCGGGGTCATCGAGGCCTAAAGCAATCGTGGCTGAAGTAGTCCATCCGGATCTGCTCTCAACCGAGAAACAACCGCGTACACTTCCGCTGCTCGACTTCTGACTACTGTGTCGGCTACATATCCGCCGTACTTATCGAGTCCATCTGTCGCATCATCTCCGGTCCACTGTGTCAGCTACACATTCGCTGATTTGTCTACTCGCCATAGTGTCGACTCCGCCACATGACCCACTACGGTCTTCGGCTGCGCCGACTTCGCCACACGACCCGCTACGATTTTCAGCTCCAGCGACTCGGGGGCTCCCTCCTCTATGGCGACCCGCCACGTCCTTCGACTCCGACAACCTTCTGCGGTCTTCGGATGAGGCGACTCGATGCTGTCTTCGATTGCGGTGACCAGTTACGGATTTCGGATGCAGCAACTCGTCATCACCACGCGATTTCGATCCGCTGCGTCGACTACGTCCGCCGCGTGACCCGCTACCACGCCAACTTCGCCACGACCCTCTGCTGTTTTCTACTGTGACGGCATGTTGCAATCTTTGATTGCGGCAACCCACCACGGTCTAGGACTTCGACAACCCGCTGTGATCTTCAGCTCAGATGACTCGGAGGCTCCCTCAACTCTCGCAACCGCGAGCCACTACAATCTTCGACTCTCGCGACCCGCCGGTCGAATCGGCTCCCGTGACCCGCTGATCGCATCGGATCCTGCGACTCGTTCACCACGGCAACTACCAATAAAGCTAAGTTTTCTCCTCTACTTTGAGCTGATTTATTTTTTAACTCGCACTCGATACACTCGGGGGCTGCCCTCTTCTAGTAACCTAATATGTCGTCGACTCCACACACTTGAGCACCTCATACGCAACAGCCCGAGTAGCTGATTCTGCCTGATCGTCGAATCCTTGAACTCCGAGTACCTCGGCAAGGCACTGAGACTAAGGGTAATCAGGCTAACGAAAAGGCCTAGCATATCGTGCAAAAGTGTTGACTCGATTGGCACCAGAATTTTACTTCACAAGTCGACAAGCAAATATTTTTTACAAGATACAAGTACTTCATAATTCTTTGCATTTTCTGCAGCTTACAAAGATGTCGATTGCATCGAGCTATTCTATCGGGTCCTCCAACAGGAGTCGACAAAACAATTGGCTACAACATACACTCAAGATCCGAGTCGAGTCCCTACTCGGATGATTGCGTCGCTTGATGATACACACACGCGACATTGGCCGCACACCCAACAAAAGTGACTACGTTGACTCCATCCGCATCATCGACTCACCTGGCTAATCGCCGCATGACTCCGTGGTTTCTCCTCGCATGATTTTTGACTATGACTACAAGATACAAGTCTCGAGTCTCTGCCCGAGTCTATGGCTCCGCCAGACACTCGGGGGCTACTCCAAACTGGAGCGCTGGTGGCGCATATACAAGATCCTCGAGTGACATGCTCTGAATCCTCACTCGAATACACGATTCGACTAAGGACTCGGGGGCTACTCCCATAGGGAGCGCTGGCCGCGCACCCGAAGAAATTTGTGAAAATATCCAAGCATCATGAAAACCCTTCACTCGAATCTATGATTCGATTGTGGACTTCGGGTTACTCCCATAGGGAGAGCTGAAAACATATTCGACTGAAACAAGAAAAAGACGACAACAGTCGCAAAAGTTCTTTAGTCCCTGCCTGAGTCTTCGACTCAACCAGGCACTCGGGGGCTACTCCCATAGGGAGCGCTGGTCGCACACCCTATGATTATTTGTACATCGTACAGTGTGTTGATAACATCCACACTCGAATGCTATGGCGACTCTGCCTCATATTTTTTCCTACAAAGAGACTGCGTCTCCTGGGTCACCCGAATCATCTCCGCGATGACAAAAAATTTGGATGCCGCGCTTACAACGTGAAGATAAGACCTGAATAAGGCCTGGCAACGCATCTGCTGCGTTCTGCCAGAAATAATCCGTACCTACAGGTACGATGAATAAGCCTTGACGGACGCGTCGAGTGCTCACATTTACACACTGAGATTCGACTCAGTAAGGCCTCCGCGGCTTGAGTTAAATTACGCCAGCAATTTCCGAATTCGAGTCCGGGGACGCGAGTTTGAGTAGGTGACGTTGTTTTTGCCCTAGAGCAATTAACTGGTCTCGATCCATCGAGCGCACCAGGCACGTTTACCATCATCCCTATGAACTACTACAAATTTGACTGACTCGATGCACTTCCGGGCGAAGTGCTTCGCACTCGACACAATTGTCGACTCCGACATCCTAATGCAAGACTCAAGACTTCTAAGTCTCCATCCGAATCTTTGATTCGCATGGACACTCGGGGGCTACTGGCATGGGTATGCCCAATAGGCACTCGACTACAGCCTACATGGTGCGGCTCGATAGAAGGCCCACTCGACGAATTGCTAAGGTCCATGACGCCTATGACGGTTCGAGTGATACGAAGCCTACAAGGACACAGACTCTTGGCATAACAAGACAAGGAAAGTACAAGACTAGACTAGATACGAACTCTGACTTGTAACCAACTCGTATTGGTACCTGAGACCTAGCCTCCCCATATATAAAGGCTAGGAGGGTCCAACGAGAAGGCATCCTCTCCCCCAACAGGCAATCTTTCAATCGCGACTCTCACAATACACAATAGATCTAGACATACGCCAGATCCAATCTGCACGACACCGCCATCGGGACCTTGTAATCCTTCGGATCATCATCAATCAAGAGCAGACAAGCAGGAGTAGGGTCCTCTACGAGGCCTGAACCTGGGTAAACCTTGCGTCCTTGTGTGCTTGTTTGCTAGCCATACTGAGATCTCCAGCGCTCTCTCTTCTCCAAAACCCAAGTCCATAACAATGGGCATTGATGAGTTAAACTCTCGTCATCTACCTTACCCAGCTGAGCCTCCACGGTCTTTGTTCTTTCCTATAGAGCATGTACATCATTTCTAATTGCAACGGCCTGGTTAGATAATCTTCCTATACTACTTTCATGGTTCTCCGTAATCTTAATAAGCATATTATTTTGCTTGGTTTGAGCTTGTATAAATGTTCTAACGGTTTGCTCAAATGGGAGATTGTCATGATTTGCTCCATTAGTATTATCATAATTATGATAAGGAGCTCCTGCAGGATTAGCATGATATTTTGAATATTAGAAGCATAATTATTTTTCCATGCAGGATTAAAAGGAGTGTGAGCTATAAAATTAACATCATTAACATCAGTAGTGATAGCATTAACTTGGGTATCTTCCTTACCCTTTACTAAGCTAAGCAACTCATCTACCTTAGATGTATACTCCTCATTGTTTACCTCGGTGATTGAACTTACTCTCTTCGAGGTTTTTTCTACATGCCATTGGGCATGGTTATTTTGCATATCATCAAGTAACTTCTTTGCAACACTCACATGCTTTCCCATGATCGTTCCTCCTACTGCAGTATCTAGCATAGACTTAGACATTGGGTTAAGACCATTATAAAATAAATGTAATATAAGCCACTATTCCATCCCATGATTAGGACAGTTCATTACAGATTCTTTCATCCATTCCCACGCAAGCACTAGTGGCTCACGATCTTCTTGTCTAAAACTTGTAATGTTGGATCTTAGCTGCATAGTATTAGCTAGGGGGAAATTTAGTCATAAACAAATTAGTACATTCTTCCCAGGATTTCATAGTGCCCTTTGGTAGAGCTAGTAACCAAACCTTGGCCTTTCCTCTAAGAGAGAAAGGAAACAATCTTAGCTTAACAACATTTGGATCTACATCCTTAATACGCATCATGTCACAAATTTGGATTTAAGTGCAATCCCGAATCTTCAGCAGATGAACCCCCAAATTGGTTTTGTTGAACCAAACTTAAAAGGTTAGGATTTATCTCATATGTTTCTGCATCAACAACGGGCTGAGTGATGGGTGCACGAATAAAGTCATCAGTGGGAGTAGCATACTCCTTTAATCTCTTTTGAGACATGGCTCTTATCTTTTTGGTAATATTTTAATAATGAAAACGAATAACAAGTAACTAATTTTTTGGGGTTTTCAAATAGATAACAAGAAAGTAAACTAATAACAAGAAAGTAAACTAATAACAAGAATTAAAATACAACTAATAATAAAACTAAAAACAAGGTCTCAAATGACCTCACCAGGATAGCGAAATTGCTTCCCCAGCAACGACGCCAAAAAAGGGGTTGATACCTTTGATCCAGATTCACGGATGTACTATAATAGCTTTTTCCCTATAAGACCTAGGTTTAATCGAACCTCAGAAACACTTATAAAAGGTAATAAAAAAGGACACATCTACAAGACTTTGTTTGTTCGTTTTACCTTAGTTGACAAGACCAATCTAGTTTACTTTATAACGAGTTTGAATCAATGGATGGAGATAGGCCAGGGTTGAAGATCCACCTACAGCTGCACATCAAATGGGATAAATGATAATAATAAGTGTAGTCATGTATAATGTTTGTATCGAGATAATCTCTTGTGGGCAACACATCCTAATATTCTAGATCCCCCGTGATGCAACGGGCATAACAATAGACTTTTAATCTAATCGAGAGTACACGGAAGCCACGGGTTACAAACGATTATTAAGTGCAAAACACATATCAAAGCTTTAAGTGGTGATGTTGTTGTTGATCTTGAATGGGACGCTAAGCGAAGACCGTACTACCCTTTCTATCAGTGAGGTTCCTATGAGATCGTCACTAGCCAAGTATCTCACCTCAATCCTTTATCAATCTATGGGATCTTGGGTACCTACAAGTCCACAGATCGAGACAAGAGACAAAGAAACAAAAGATACAAATCACAATTCCAAACAAAATACAATTCTCCCATGATCTAGATGCACATAATTGCTGCGAGGTTTCGCTCCAACCCGCAGCTCGTGAGGACTACTCACTCATAACAAATAGATCAGAGATAGAAAACATCATACAAATACTTAGATTTAAATCAAATATTCTTACAATGGTCGCTGAATCACAAGGAGATCTAAAGTACAAAGCAATGGATGTGGCTAGTGGATGGATGGATGGGGGAAGTGATGAACAATGGATGAACAATGGTGTGGATTTCCTTTGGTGGTGTTGTGATGCAATCTGAGAATGGTGGCTCTCTGGCTGGTGGCTGGAGCCTCGAAATATATAGGCGTCTTCACGAAAGTTGTAGGGTTTGACGAGACAAAGCCATCGCCACCTGGTATGGGCCGGCGGTATGGGCAGACCGCGCCCGTACCAGTGGTCGTTAAGCTTGTAGACGCCCTAGAATGCCTCTCCAATTACTTGTTCGTGTGTACTTCCACAAAATCGTTCATTATGACTCCTTATTTCGTTTTAAAAGTTGTGATTTCCTACACAACATAAATCAAATAAGGGATTTGCATATGTTTGCAATTATTAGTCAACATTAGAAATAGTTGAGAGTTTCTTTGGCAATTGCTTGACCAAAAACAACATTTAAACATAGTGGAAGATGGCAAAAATCAGATCCATCGCATCCTCAACGAGGCACCGTATTTAGGGGGCTACCGGGCTGCGGTACCAAAGTTTGAGGGCGAGTGCACCGCGGTACCTAAGTTGCCTGAAATTGCCGCGTTTCAAAATGTTGGGCCGCCAACTACCAAGAGGGGCCATTTCGATGCAAACTCGTCTCACCCCTACCAAATCCAAACATGTCGTGAAACTGCCCCATGAAGTAGACGGTCGGGACCCTCATGTCAGTAATATTTCCGTGACGCGAGCGCCAACGTGGCAACCACGTAGGCGAAACGAGATACTAAAGGAGCATGGTGCGTTGAACAAATTCACAAATCCACTCCCTCCCTCCTTTCGCATGAACCCTAGCACCGGCGGCGTCGAAATCCCCTCTCCAACTAGAATGATCTCTTCGGGCATTTGACTTCTGGCTCCAAGTTGCTGCGCCTACTCGCTGCTACCGAGCTCTAATGCCGAATGTCATGCCAGTCGTTGCGACGATCTAGCCCGCCTCTACCGCCGACGAGCTGAGCAGCGCGAAGGATGGCAGATCCATTTGCCGAGGAAGAAGTACTTCTGGCTAATTTCGGGTGAGCTACTCTTCTATTTTCTATTCGCACTACCTATAACTGCTAGCTGGCTATTGGCATTATAGAGATATATCGAACATAGAATTGTTTGCTAGCACGATGCTGACAAACAATTCTTATCTTTTGTTTCCAATTTTCTGTCAACTAGGATGTCCGCTGAACCCAAATACACGGTTCTGGTGGCCATCTGTGGCTACCTCATTAAATTATCACATGGGAAGAGCACGTGGAAACAAGCTCAGAATCTGAAGATTGAAGTAGCGCCTGTGCAGTTATGCACTATCCTTGGTTTGGTTGCTGCTGTGCGTGAACTTGCTGAAATGAGGCCAGAGCAGACTGCATGGTTCAACATCATTGATGAACGAGGCTTCAAGGTTCCTATAGCGTGTGATACTCAGCTAATTGGGTTGATGAAACAACATGTTAGGCTTCATGTGGTTATGCTGGTGTGTAACATACTGGATGAGGAAGCTCCTGCTACTGGGAGTCGCCCAGCTATTATTGGACAGGGAGGTCTAACTCGAACCCCTGCTGTTGTTGAGCAAAATGTGGTTCCTCGTCCGCGACATGCTTCTGTCAGGAAACCTCCTCGTAGGAGTCCCCGTATTGCCATTGTGGAAAACTCTGCTCTAGAATCTGCTGGTACTGGCCGTCCCCGTCCCTGTGCCTATGTTGCTGCGGCTGCTGCTCACCCAATCCATGCCGCTGTTGAGCAAACTAAGGCTTCCGGAGGCTGCCCCGCTATTGTTGCCAAGACCACCGCCTTGTGTGATGCTCCTCCTCAAAATCGTCCTCAAGTTGTGCGAACCCGTGCTCTAGAATCTGCTGGTACTGGTCGTCCTCGTGTTGTTGTTGATCTGGACACTATTGACCCAATCCCTGCCGCTGTTGAGCAAACTAAGGCTTCCGGAGGCTGCCCTACTGTTGTTGCAAAGACCGATGCCTTGTATCCTCCTCGAACCCATGCTCGGGTTCAGTGAGCTATTGGTCTGGAGCCAGCTCATGGTCTGGACTCTGCTAGCACTTGAAACACTGCTGTTGTGGGAACTGCTCCTGATCATCGATGTGGCATGGCAGCAGCTGATCCTATTGTGGCTGCCGTTAGAAGGGGCCCTGCCTGTCCACCATGTAATGTAGCTCCCGCTGCTAAGGGCCCTCGCCTTGCTCCTGGTCCTGGTACTTCCACCGAGGTTGATCCAGCTAACGATGACGCTGGTGATGGCGGCGGTGGCATTGGGGCTGGGTTTGATGGTGCCGCTCCATCTCTTGAACCTCTCGGAGGTTTCTATCCTGAAGAACCTAATGATGGCAAAGTAATCGTTCGTATCGGTGTCGCAGATTATACTGCAAAATTAGATGATGGCACAGAAAAATTCTATGACGAGTTTGATGTAATCCTTGGCAGATACGACCCTGAAGTGGTAGAGTTATCTGACCTGATGGCATCGTTACGTGTGAAGGTGCTGTGGGGGTCCTCCCAGGAAGCACATTTGTTATATTATGGTTATAGGAGCAAAAAGGCTATCGAAGTGAAAGATACCAGGGATTTAGTCGTACCGTTTACAAGGAAACATTATACAGGTGAATTTTACTTCCACTTGGTAGTGCTCATGGTTGGAGAGGAATTGGAACTCTACAATAGAGATGATGGACTTTTAGAAGGAATGCGTGACCTGATCCATGGCATCACTGGGGCTGGTGCGACTGAGGGTAGCTTCGAACAGAGGAGAGTCTTACAGAGGAGCATGATAAAGAGGAGCAGGAAGAGCATCCCCAGAAAGGGCACCCTGAAGAAGAACGTCACCAAGGAGACCACGCCAGAGAAGAGGACTCCCAAGAGTCGCATGACAAAAGACACCACACCGTAGAGTACACCCCTGAGATCCAGTCAAAATGCCACACCGAACGGTACCAGCAAAAACGCTAAGAGGGGTAGCACGGTGATGAACACTCCCAGGAGTGGTAGCAAAGAGGCGAAGATGGCCAGCACAGAGGCTACCACACCCAGTGGGAGCAGAAAAATACTAATTTGGAGCGGAACACGCCGCTGTCAGGGAATTATGCCAGTACGAAGGAGAACACGCCCAATAGTAGCAGCAAAAGGGCTAATTTGGAGCGGAACACGCCGTTGAGGTCAGGCAATAATGCCAGCACGAAGGAGAAGACGCCCAATAGTAGCAGCAAAAGGGCTAAT
Organism: Avena eriantha; assembly: GCA_910589775.1. Taxonomy (NCBI): domain Eukaryota; kingdom Viridiplantae; phylum Streptophyta; class Magnoliopsida; order Poales; family Poaceae; genus Avena; species Avena eriantha. The sequence continues at coordinate 357,440,574 of OU342745.1, forward strand.
TTGGAGCGGAACACGCCGCTGGGGTCAGGCAATAATGCCAGCACGAAGGAGAACACGCCCAATAGTAGCAGCAAAAGGGCTAATTCGAAGAAGAACATGCCGCAGAGGTCAGGCAATAATGCCAGCACCCTAGAGCCAACACCCGTGAGGGGAGGCAGTAAGGAGATCACACCCAAGAGCGGCAGCAAAAAGCCTAGTTCGATGGGGAATGGAACGCGGATGTCAAGCCCCACTAATACCATCCGGAAAGATTACATCAGGAAGGAGGATGTACATAGGAAGAGCAAGAGGGTTATGTACACTCAAGATGAAATTGATTATGACTGCTGTTTGTCCACTGAAGTACCTGGGATGCGTGCAAACGTAAGACCACCCCATGTGGTTGCAGCAGAACCAACCGAGTGTCTTGGAGAAAACAAAGTTGCCGGTGAGGTGGATTGGGGCAATGTTCCTGTCCATCCAGGTGGATACGATGGTGCAGCCCCACCCATGGGAGTCAATATGATGTGTGCAGTACTAGGCATTAGAGACGATGGTGAAGATTCTGAATCAGATGAAGAAGAAGGCATTGTAGAGGATCAAGAATCCGGTGATGATGAAATAGACGAGGAACTAGGCTTGTATTCCAGTCGATAATTTGGGTGTTGAAGTAGAAGAAATGAAACATGACCACGTGTATCCTATAATTTCGGTCGGCACCGAGTTCAGGAGCATGCATGAGTTCATGATGTCGTTCCCGCATTTTTGCATCAAGGGGGAGTTCGACGTTTATTGACTGAAGAACTATGCCGAGAGGTATGAGGCCGTTTGCAAGTTAACATGGATGAATGGACGGGCTGAGGTACATTGTCCATGGAGGATCACAACAAGAGCCTTACCTGCGTCGACTGCAATTAGGGTACTGGTGCAATGAATGCAGCAAACCATTAGAACTCTCTCTCTTTTCACTCTATAACTACAATTGATGTGCGATATCTTTCTGGCAACTAGTCAACTCCGCTTATCTTTTAAATGAATCTGTGTTGTAGGTGAATAAAATGGGCCCTCCACACATGTGTCCGACAGGCAACAAACTGAAATCCTCAATGGCTGATACGGAGTGGGTGACTATGCAATCTATGTCCATACTAAAGGATAACCCTAAGGAGACCGTGAAGAATACTCAGACTAGCCTCAGTTCTAAATACAACATTGTCCTTACGTATTACACGGTTTGGAAAAGTAAAGAGAAAGCTCTAGGGGTCTTGCATGGGGATTGGACCAATAGCTTTAGGATGCTGTACAACTTCAATGCGGAGGTATAAGCTAGGTGTCCGGGGAGTGTTGTGGAGATTGACACCAAATCAGAAGGTGGTAAAATATATTTCAAAAGATTTTTCATGGCGCTTAAACCTTGCATCCAGGGATTCAAGGACGGTTGTAGGCCGTATCTGAGTGTAGACAGCACTGTCCTAACTGGCAAATGGAAGGGCCGCCTGCCTTCTGCCACAGCACTTGATGGTCACAACTAGATGTTCCCAGTGGCATTCGGGCTGTTTGAAACAGAAACGGAGGAAAACTGGGTCTGGTTTATGAGGCAGCTTAGGAGATCAATAGGCCACATGGATCCATTGGCTATATCCACGGATGCATGCAAAGGGCTGACGAATGCAGTGAAGGAGGTGTCCCGCGAGCTGAAGGTAGAGAATTCCATGCCCATATGATGCTCAACTTGTACTCACACTACGCATGCAGCGTATTTCATTACATGTTTCCCACTGCTAGAGTTTACAAACCTAGTAGCAGCGAATATTTCATGAGCAAGATTTTTGCCAAAGCCCCTGAACTTCCAGAGTACTTAGCCATCCGTCATTTGTAGCTATGGAAGAGGAGTCAATTCAACCCTGACATCAAAGTTGATTACATAAACAACAACCTTGCAGAATGCCTGAATAACTAGGCGAAGGACATAAAAGTGCGTCATGTTCATATCTTGATGGACAGCATACGTGGTATGATCATGAAGCTATTAAATATAAGGAGAGAGATCGGTAGGATACTTAGAGGACATATGCTACCGCCAGTTGTACAGCAACTGCACAAGAGAAGCCGAGGACTTGCTCATCTTAAGGTTCTCCCGTCAACCAGCAGAAGCTATGAGGTGGTCGATATGTCCAAGAGTGGCAAAAGGGATGTTGTGAACATCCAGCTTCGAGAATGCACCTTCTTAGAGTGGAAGCATACCGGGAAACCTTGCGACCATGCCTTGGCCTTCTTGGTGAAGAAAAGAACTCTACCACATTTGGATCAGTATTTGTCAGACTACTACTCTATGGAAAAGTTTAGAGTTGCGTACGTTGGATCCGTCGACCAATGTACAGACCCATCTCAGTGGCCTCAAGTCCAACTGTCTTTCGAGCTTTGCCAGCCAGTTACAAAAAGGGATAGAGCAAGACCCCATGTGAATAGGTTTAAGAATTTTCTCGAGAAGAAGGGTTCGGCTTTCTATGCTACAAAGAAGGGCAAAAACAGATGCAAGACCTGCCATCTTATAGGCCATAGAGCAGCTGGATGTCCCCTTAATGCTCCCAAACCTAGGTATTAGATGGTACATTCACCCAAAAAATTGTTTATAGTCTATAGATATAAGGTAGTAATCCATGTACTGTTTTTTATAGGAAGCGCAAGGTAAGAAAGAAGACAGCCGACTCAGTGATTTTGCTGCGGGAAGAAAACCAAAACGAGTGGAGTGATGATGCCAGACAAGATTCTGGTGCTGATTGGCCTGACTTCCCTCGACCCGGAGATGCAGGGTACGTGAAGGTAAGAAAATTGGCACCCAGGAAGAGGAAGAAGGCAGGAGATGAAGAAGCCAGTGGACGTGAAGGAAAGAGGAAGAAAGTTGGCACCCAAGTAGAGAAAGAGGGCTAGCAGTGTAGCAGCCTAATGATGTATTGAACTTGAACCTATATATATAATTCAGTTAAACTCTGGAGCTGTGTGCGTGGAACTTGTCAGGAGAAACAATCTGCCTCCCGTACTCGGAGTAAAATGTATCGCAACTTTAGGATTTGATACGGCAGAGGCCACTAGTTGAATCCAAAACTGTGACTGTGCCACTACTATCTGAACAATCGTGATAGCTGAGCGGTTAAATCCTCTCCAAAATCGATGGGTGTTAGTGGCACAAACATGATTTATTTATAGGCGCTTAATAAATCCATGCTGTTGGCATTACACTTATGATAAGTTTCTAGGCTAAAAAAAAATTTCTTAAGCTAGCTGCTACACTCCATGAAGCAGCAACATATTTCAGCTGCTGGACAACGACATGGCAACATAAACTACAAATGCAACAGATAATGCCCAGATAATGAGGAAATTGTTTCCACTATCTGGACTAATCTTGAGCCCGTCTGTCTCACCACCTCCCTGCCCCTGCCTCCCCTGCACCTGGCGAAGCTCCCGTATCTCTCGCTCCATCGCACGAATCTCCTTTTTCTTGTCCCACACAGCATCACACAAATCCTAAACAAGCTCTCTGTGAAAACCTGCCAGTGGCTTTTCGATCCACACAAACTTGTCACAGCTAGTCCCCCTCCCTTCCTGCGTAGTAGATCGAAGGAAACAAAAAAAGAGTTACATTATGCTTTGTGGATCCGGGTTACCATTGTACCTACAATAGGAACTTACCGCTCTGATGCTGCAGTTGCTGAATTTGCCTGCAGTATTTTCGTTGGTCCATGAAATCCATCTCGGCATCTTCTCATCGCACAAACACAGCATATCGGGGTAGGAATTGTAGGGCGCCCTCCGGTACCTCATGGGGGCACCCGCCTAGCGGCGTTGAGCCGACCCTGATTCCGCCCGAGACGAACTGCACGAGCTGCGAGCCATGAGCAAGGGGAGCGAGGGCAGAGGAAAGAGGAGCTTTTGGATGTTAGGGTAGTGGTGAAGCGTGATTTATCCCTACTTAATAACTCGGGCAGAATCCTACCGTCCACATTCGGCTGACGCGTGGATGACCTAGCGTGTGGACTTGTCAACCAAACCTCGCGCCTTCGTGGTCCAAAAGCCCTCTCGCGTGCATTGGACAAATTTTTTTGGCACCTTGCCCGCGTACATATATCACTGGGAGGCCTTGCTCAGGAACCAGACATGCCTAGCCCACAATCTTACTCCCTTCTAGGAACTTGTCATGGCTCGCGCCGGCAGATCCATCTGCTCCACCGCTTCCAGTAGGGCTCCCTGCGGTGGATCCACCCCAAGATCCTACCGTCACAGTATCAAATGGGCATGGTTTCTTGAGAGGAGCGACGATGCTACGTATGCGAGCTCAGCCCCTCCTACCTATAGAAGGACTGATGCAGCATCAAGCTCGAGCAGGAGCCGCCAGGCGCGATGGTGCTCGGTCCACGCCAACCCTGTCACCTTCGTCATTGTCGATTCCGATGTGGAGGACGACCGGGACGAAGCTGTGCAGAACGCCATTTTTTCCTCCTTGGCGAAGCGCAAGCCACGGGCGGTAGTGAATGTCCCTAGGAAGAGCACGATGGTGTCACCAATCGAGGTGGACTCCGATGACAGCGGTGTGATGTGGGTTTAGATGTTGTTTAGGATGGTTGCAATTTCGGTTGTGTTTAATGCGAGTACAATTATCGCAATGGGTTTGTCGAGCTATATTGAGAAATATGTGCAATAGCAGCGTGTGAGTGCTTCCACTTTAGAAATTGTGTTTGTGCCATTTGCATGTTGCATTATCAACATAGATTACATGTAAACAATCCAACGAAAATCAGATTACAACCATCAGACGAGAGTGGCAGGATGGAAGAAAAGTTGGGACAGTGGCTTCGAGGGGAAGGGAGAGGAGGGGGCATGACACTGGCAGGTGGGCCCTCGGAACACGTGACACTAACATGCGGGAGCGGGGGCACACGGTATTGCCGGTCTGTCCAGAGCAAGCGGACTTTGCAACGTAACAACAGTAAGCTGATTGGACCAATATAATAACTCGTTGAATTATTCAGGAGTACTGAAAACTACAACTGGGGTACATTCGCACAACACGTATGCTCTAAGCACCTGAGAAGCATCGCTTAAGTCTAACAGTAATGACATCACAAGTACTATATTTCCCTGTCAGTCTTCTCGATACAAATGTAAAAATGCATCTGCATGTTCGGTCCAGCACCGACAAGGTACTGAGATGGCACGCATAGGATCGACCTTAGGTCCACGTACTCCACCTCTCGCGGTGTCGGGAAGCTCGGCGCCTCGGCTAGCACAAGAATGCTATCCGACGATGGCGGCTGGGCATTCGCCCCCAGCGCACCGTGTATACGGGCCAGGTGCACGAGACCGACCTAACGCATACGGCACCCACGATGGTGGGCCCGACTCTGGTTCCTGGAACACCGGCGGTGATAGTCAGGACGAAAACAAAGCCGTCCCCCTGGAAAATTAGCAGGTGGCGTGCCGAGTCAGTGAATGACACCTGCTCTTGGAGAAGTTGGGCTTGCCCGTACGAGATCCTAATCACTTCAATTAAGTGCCCCTCTGCAAGGTGGATGACGAGCTCTGCCGGTGGGCCGGTGTAGTTGCAGCCCGGTTCTGTGTAGGAGCACGCGCCGTGCGGGCACGCGAGCTCGTGGAGTGGGATCTTGTGGTAGGAGTAATGGCAAAAGCATCCTGGGTGGGAGCACATGAGCGGGAACGTCGCTGCGAAGTTGCACGCGAGGATCTCCAGATTCTTGGGCTGCAGCATCTGCCACATCTGAAGTTTGTGGAGAAATCGAAAAAAATATCAGCAGTTAGATTGGCGAATAGCAGGAATATGTAGGATAAGTTCAAAAGCTTGTAAAATGATTTCTTAGCATGAAGGTAGCGACCCGAGAATTGGCGGATGTCGTCGGCTTGCGGCTACGGCGGGATGGAAGTGAAGTGGGGAAAGTGGCTTCGAGGGGAAGGAAGAGAAGTACGCGGAGGAAGAGAAGTAACGGGGACGTGACACTGGGATATGGCCCACCGAACTCGTGATTCGTAACACTCGCAACATGCCAGTTTGTCCAGAGCAAGCATGGCCAATCATGCCGCAGAACCACCTACTCGAGGATCGCTCTCGCGAAGACCATCCCAACCGTCCAAGCGACCCAATCGAACGGTATGTAACAATCGTCAAGCAGAACAACTGTGTTATGGCATGCCTTCTAGAAGAGTCGGTCTAACGGTGGATCCATTGGGGGGCTAAGGTTAGGGCTCTCCAAAAACACACATGCAATGACCACTAGTTGATCCATATGTGGTTTGTTCAAAAGAACACACATGCAATCTACACTGGTGGATCCATGAGTGGTTTGTGGAAAGAACACACATGCAAAGACACTAGTTGATCCTTGTGTGGTTTGTGAAAAGAACACACATGAAATGACACTGGTTGATCCATATGTGGTTTGTGCAAACAACACACGTGCAATGACACTGGTTGATCCATATGTGGTTTGTGGAAAAGGACACACATGTAATCTACAATGGTGGATCCATAAGTGGTTTGTGGAAAGAACACACATGCAAAGACACTGGTTGATCCATGTGTGGTTTGTGGAAAGAACACACATGCAATGACACAGGTTGATCCATATGTGCTTTGTGGAAAGAACACACGTGTAATCACACCGGTTGATCCATGTGTGGTTTGTGGATAGAACACACATGCAATGACTCTAGTGGGTCCATATGCTGTTTGTGGAAAAGAACACACATGCAATGACCACTGGTTGATCCATGTGTGGTTTGTGGAAAGGACACACATGCAATAACACTGATGGATCGATGTGTGGTTTGTGGAAAGAACACACATGCAGTGAACACTAGTGGATCCATATGTAGTTTGTGAAAAGACCACACACATGCAATGACTCTAGTGGGTCCATATGTGGTTCATGTCAGCAACACACATGCAGTGATCACTGGTGGATCCATATGTGGTTCATGTCAAGAACAAACATGCAGTGAACACTGGTGGATCCATAAGTGGTTTGTGGAAAGAACACACATGTAGTGAACACTGGTGGATCCATATGTGGTTTGTGGAAAGAACACACATACAATAACTCTAGTGGGTCCACATGTAGTTTGTGAAAAGAACACGCATGCAGTGAACACTGGTTGATCCATATGTGGTTTGTAGAAAGAACACACATGCAGTGAACACTGGTTGATCCATATGTGGTTTGTGGAAAGAACACACATGCAATGACTCTAGTGGGTCCACATGTAGTTTGTGAAAAGAACACACATGCAATGACAACTGGTTGATCCATCAGTGGTTTGTGGAAAAGAACACACATGCAATGAACACTGGTGGATCGATAAGTGGTTTGTGGAAAGAACACACATGCAGTGAACACTGGTGGATCCATATGTGGTTTGTGAAAATAACACACATGCAATGGCTCTAGTGTTGGTTTTAGTATAAGAACACACATGCAATGAACACTGGTGGATCCATATGTGGTTCATGTCAGGAACACTTGTGGATCCATGTGTGGTTTGTGGAAAGAACACACATGCAGTGCACACTGGTGGATCCATGTGTGGTTTGTGGAAATAACACACATGCAATGACTCTAATGGATCCATATGTGGTTTGTGGAAAATAACATACATGCAATGACCACTGGTTGATCCATGTGTGGTTTGTGAAAAGAACACACATGCAATGGCACTGGTGGATCCATGTGTGGTTTGCGAAAAGAACACACATGAAATGAGTCAAGTGCATGTTTTAGTATAAGAACACACATGCAACGACTCTAGTGGGTCCACATGTGGTTTGTGAAAAGAACACACATGCAATGATTCTAGTGCTGGTTTTAGTATAAGAACACACATGCAATGACTCTAGTGGGTCCACATGTGGTTTGTGAAAAGAACACACATGCAATGACCACTGGTTGATCCATATGTGGTTTGTGGAAAAGAACACACATGCAATGAACACTGGTGCATCCATAAGTGGTCGTGGAAAGAACACACATGCAGTAAACACTGGTGGATCCATATGTGGTTTGTGAAAAAAACACATATGAAATGACTCTAGTGGGTCCATATGTGGTTCATGTCAGGAACACACATGCAGTGAACACTGGTGGATCCATAAGTGGGTTGTGGAAAGAACACACATGTAGTGAACACTGGTGGATCCATACGTGGTTTGTGGAAAGAACACACATGCAATGAACACTGGTGGATCCATAAGTGGTTTGTGGAATGAACACACATCCAGTGAACTCTGGAGGATCTATATGTGGTTTGTGAAAAGAACACACATGCAATGACTCTAGTGCTGGTTTTCGTATAAGAACAAACATGCAATGACCACTTATTGATCCATGTGTGGTTTGTGGAAAAGAACACACATGCAGTGAACACTGGTGGATCCATATGTGGTTTGTGAAAAAACACACATGAAATGACTCTAGTGCTGGGTTTAGTATAAGAACACACATGCAATGACTCTAGTGAGTCCATATGTGATTAATGTAAGGAACACACATGCAGTGAACACTGGTGGATCCATATGTGGTTCATGTTAGGAACACACATGTAGTGAACAATGGTGGATCCATAAGTGGTTTGTGGAAAGAACACACATGTAGTGAACACTGGTGGATCCATATGTGGTTTGTGGAAAGAACACACATGCAATGAACACTGGTGGATCTGTAAGTGGTTTGTGGAAAGAACACACATGCAGTGAATACTGTGGATCCATATGTGGTTTGTGAAAAGAATACACATGCAATGACTGTAGTGCTGGTTTTAGTATAAGAACACACAAGCAATGACTCTAGTGGGTCCATATGTGATTTCTGGAAAGAACACACATGCAATGACACTGGTTGATCCATGTGTGGTTTGTGGAAAGAACACACATGCCATGACATTGGTGGATCCATCTGTGGTTTGTGAAAAGAACACACATGCAATGATTCTAGTGCTGGTTTTAGTATAAGAACACACGTGGAATGACTCTAGTGGGTGCACATGTGGTTTGTGAAAAGAACACACATGCAATGACCACTGGGTGATCCATATGTGGTTTGTGGAAAAGAACACACATGCAATGAACACAGGTGGATCCATAAGTGGTTTGTGGAAAGAACACAAATTCAGTGAACACTAGTGGATCCATATGTGGTTTCTAAAAAGAACACACATGCTATGACTCTAGTGGGTCCATATGTGGTTCATGTTAGGAACACACATGCAGTGAACACTGGTCGATCCAGAGGTGGTTTGTGGAAAGAACACACATGTAGTGAACACTGGTGGATCCATATGTGGTTTGTGGACAGAACACACATGCACTGAACAGTAGTGGATCCATAAGTGGTTTGTGGAAAGAACACACATGCAGTGAACACTGGTGGATCCATATGTGGTTTGTGAAAAGAACACACATGCAATGACTCTAGTGCTGGTTTTGGTATAAGAACACACAAGCAATGACTCAGTGGGTCCATATGTGATTTGTGGAAAGAACAAACATACAATGATACTGGTTGATCCATGGGTGGTTTGCGGAAAGAACACACATGCAATGACACTGATGGATCCATCTGTGGTTTGTGAAAAGAACACACATGCAATGACTCTAGTGTTGGTTTTAGTATAAGAACACACATGCAATGACCCTAGTGGGTCCACATCTGGTTTGTGAAAAGAACACACATACAATGACCACTGGTTGATCCATAAGTGGTTTGTGGAAAAGAACACACATGAAATGAACACTAGTTGATCCATAAGTGGTTTGTGTCAAAGAACACACATGCAATGAACACTGGTGGATCCATAAGTGGTTTGTGGAAAGAACACACATGAAGTGAACACTGGTGGATCCATCTGTGGTTTGTGAAAAGAACACATATGCAATGAACACTGGTGGATCCATATGTGGTTTGTGGAAAGAACACACATGTTGTGAACACTCGTGGATCCATATGTGGTTTGTGAAAAGAACACACATGCACTGACTCTAGTGGGTCCATATGTGGTTCGTGTCAGGAACACACATGCAGTGAACACTGGTGGATCCATATGTGGTTCATGTCAAGAACACACATGAAGTGAAAACTGGTGGATCCATAAGTGGTTTGTAGAAAGAACACACATGTAGTGAACACTGGTGGATCCATATGTGGTTTGTGGAAAGAACACACATACAATAACTCTAGTGGGTCCATATGTAGTTTGTGAAAAGAACACACATGCAGTGAACACTGGTTGATCCATATGTGGTTTGTAGAAAGAACACACATGCAATGAACGCTGGTGGATCCATATGTGGTTTGTGGAAAGAACACACATGTAGTGAACACTGGTGGATCCATATGTTGTTTGTGAAAAGAACACACATGCAATGACTCTAGTGCTAGTTTTAGTATAAGAACACAAAAGGAATGACTCTAGTGGGTCCATATGTGATTTGTTGAAAGAACACACATGCAATGACAATGGTTGATCCATGGTTGGTTTGTGGAAAGAACACACATGCAATGACACTGGTGGATCCATCTGTGGTTTGTGAAAAGAACACACATGCAATGATTCTAGTGTTGGTTTTAGTATAAGAACACACATGCAATGACTCTACTGGGTCCACATGTGGTTTGTGAAAAGAACACACATGCAATGACCACTGGTTGATCCATAAGAGGTTTGTGGAAGAGAACACACATGCAATGAACACTGGTGGATCCATAATGGTTTGTGGAAAGAACACACATGTAGTGAACACTGGTGGATCCATATGTGGTTTGTGAAAAGAACACACATGAAATGAACACTGCTGGATCCATATGTGGTTTGTGGAAAGAACACACATGCAATGAACACTGGTGGATCCATAAGTGGTTTGTGGAAAGAACACACATGCAGTGAACACTGGTGGATCCATATGTGGTTTGTGAAAAGAACACACATGCAATGACTCTAGTGCTGGTTTTGGTATAAGAACACACAAGAAATGACTCAGTGGGTCCATATGTGATTTGTGGAAAGAACAAACATGCAATGATACTGGTTGATCCATGGGTGGTTTGCGGAAAGAACACACATGCAATGACACTGATGGATCCATCTGTGGTTTGTGAAAAGAACACACATGCAATGACTCTAGTGTTGGTTTTAGTATAAGAACACACATGCAATGACCCTAGTGGGTCCACATCTGGTTTGTGAAAATAACACACATACAATGACCACTGGTTGATCCATAAGTGGTTTGTGGAAAAGAACACACATGCAATGAACACTAGTTGATCCATAAGTGGTTTGTGTCAAAGAACACACATGCAATGAACACTGGTGGATCCATAAGTGGTTTGTGGAAAGAACACACATGAAGTGAACACTGGTGGATCCATCTGTGGTTTGTGAAAATAACACATATGCAATGAACAATGGTGGATCCATATGTGGTTTGTGGAAAGAACACACATGTTGTGAACACTCGTGGATCCATATGTGGTTTGTGAAAAGAACACACATGCACTGACTCTAGTGGGTCCATATGTGGTTCATGTCAAGAACACACATGCAGCGAACACTGGTGGATCCATATGTGGTTCATGTCAAGAACACACATGAAGTGAAAACTGGTGGATCCATAAGTGGTTTGTGGAAAGAACACACATGTAGTGAACACTGGTGGATCCATATGTGGTTTGTGGAAAGAACACACATACAATAACTCTAGTGGGTCCATATGTAGTTTGTGAAAAGAACACACATGAAGTGAACACTGGTTGATCCATATGTGGTTTGTAGAAAGAACAGACATGCAATGAACACTGGTGGATCCATATGTGTTTGTGGAAAGAACACACATGTAGTGAACACTGGTGGATCCATATGTTGTTTGTGAAAAGAACACACATGCAATGACTCTAGTGCTAGTTTTAGTATAAGAACACACAAGAAATGACTCTAGTGGGTCCATATGTGATTTGTTGAAAGAACACACATGCAATGACAATGGTTGATCCATGGTTGGTTTGTGGAAAGAACACACATGCAATGACACTGGTGGATCAATCTGTGGTTTGTGAAAAGAACACACATGCAATGAGTCTAGTGTTGGTTTTAGTATAAGAACACACATGCAATGACTCTACTGGGTCCACATGTGGTTTGTGAAAAGAACACACATGCAATGACCACTGGTTGATCCATAAATGGTTTGTGGAAGAGAACACACATGCAATGAACACTGGTGGATCCATAATGGTTTGTGGAAAGAACACACATGTAGTGAACACTGGTGGATCCATATGTGGTTTGTGCAAAGAACACACATGAAATGAACACTAGTGGATCCATATGTGGTTTGTGGAAAGAACACACATGCAATGAACACTGGTGGATCCATAAGTGGTTTGTGGAAAGAACACACATGCAGTGAACACTGGTGGATCCATATGTGGTTTGTGAAAAGAACACACATGCAATGAATCAAGTGGGTCCATATGTGGTTCATGTCAGGAACACACATGCAGTGAACACTGGTGGATATATATGTGGTTCATGTTAGAACACACATGCAATGAACACTGGTGGATCCATAAGTGGTTTGTGGAAAGAACACACATGTAGTGAACACTGGTGGATCCATATGTGGTTTGTGGAAAGAACATACATGCAATGAACACTGGTGGCTCCATATTCTGTTTGTGAAAGGAACACACATGCAATGACACTGGTTGATACATGTGTGGTTTGTGGAAAGAACACACATGCAATGACTCTAGTGTTAGTTTTAGTATAAGAACACACATCCAATGAATCTAGTGGGTCCACATGTAGTTTGTGAAAAGAACACACATGCAATGACCACTGGTTAATCGATGTGTGGTTTGACACACATGCAATGACACTGGTAGATCCATGTGTGGTTTGTGAAAAGAACACACATGCAATGAGTCTAGTGCTTGTTTTAGTATAAGAACACACATGCAATGACTCTAATGGGTCCACATGTGGTTTGTGAAACGAATACACATGCAATGACCACTAGTTGATCCATATGTGGTTTGTGGAAAAGAACACACATGCAATGAACACTGGTGGATCCATAAGTGGTTTGTGAAAAGAACACACCTGCAGTGAACAGTAGTGGATCCATATGTGGTTTGTGAAAAGAACACACATGCAATGACTCTAGTACTGGTTTTAGTATAAGAACACACAAGCAATGAATCTAGTGGGTCCATATGTGATTTGTGGAAAGAACACACATGCAATGACACTGGTTGATCCATGTGCGGTTTGTGGAAAGAACACACATGCAGTGACACTGGTGGATCCATGTGTGGTTTCTGAAAAGAACTCACGTGCAATGAGTCTAGTGCTTGTTTTAGTATAAGAACACACATGCAATGACTATAGTGGGTCCACATGTGGTTTGTGAAAAGAACACACATGCAATGACCACTGGTTGATCCATATGTGGTTTGTGGAAAAGAACACACATGCAATGAACACTGGTGGATCCATAAGTGGTTTGTGGAAAGAACACACATGAAGTGAACACTTGTGGATCCATATGTGGTTGTGAAAAGAACACACATGCAATGACTATAATGGGTCCATTTGTGGTTCATGTCAGGAACACACAGGCAGTGAAAACTAGTGGATCCATATGTGGTTCATGTCAGGAACACACATGCAGTGAACCCTTGTTGATCCATAAGTGGTTTGTGGAAAGAACACAGATGTAGTGAACACTAGTGGATCAATATGTGGTTTGTGGAAAGAACACACATGCAACGAACACTGGTGGATCCATAAGTGGTTTGTGGAAAGAACACACATGTTGTGAACACTCGTGGATCCATATGTTGTTCGTGAAAAGAACACACATGCAATGACACTGGTGCTAATTTTAGTATAAGAACACACATGCAATGACCACTGGTTGATCCATAAGTGGTTTGTGGAAAAGAACACGCAGGCAATGAACACTGGTGGATCCATAAGTGGTTTGTCGAAAGAACATACATGTAGTGAACACTGGTGGATCCATATGTTGTTTGTGAAAAGAACACACATACAATGACTCTAGTGCTAGTTTTAGTATAAGAACACACAAGCAATAACTCTAGTGGGTCCATATGTTATTTGTGGAAAGAACACACATGCAATGAGACTGGTTGATCCATGTGTGGTTTGTGGAAAGAACACACATGCAATGACACTGGTTCATCCATGTGTGGTTTGTGGAAATAACACACATGCAATGAGTCTAGTGCTGGTTTTAGTATAAGAACACACATGCAATCACTCTAGTGGGTCCACCTGTGGTTTGTGAAAAGAACACACATGCAATGACCACTAGTTGATCCATAAGTGGTTTGTTTAAAAGAACACACATGCAATGAACACTGGTGGATCCATAAGTGGTTTGTGGAAAGAACACACATGTGGTGAACACTGGTGGATCCATATGTGGTTTGTGAAAAGAACACACATTTAATGACTCTAGTGCTGGTTTTAGTATAAGAACACACATGCACTAAACACTGGTGGATCCATATGTGGTTCATGTCAGGAACACACATGCAATGACATTGGTGGATCCATATGTGGTTTGTGGAAAGAACACACATGCAGTGACACTGGTGGATCCATCTGTGGTTTGTGAAAAGAACACATATGCAATGAGTCTAGTGCTGGTTTTAGTATAAGAACACACATGCAATGACTCTAGTGGGTCCACATGTGGTTTGTGAAAAGAAAACACATGCAATGACCACTAGTTGATCCATAAGTGGTTTGTGGAAAAGAACACACATGCAATGAGCACTGGTGGATCCATAAGTGGTTTGCGGAAAGAACACACATGTAGTGAACACTGGGTGATCCATCTGTGGTTTGTGAAAAGAACACACATACAATGACTCTAGTGGGTCCATATGTGGTTCATGTCAGGAACACACATGAAGTGAACACTGCTGGATCCATATGTGGTTCATGTCAGGAACACACATGCAGGAACGCTGGTGGATCCATAAGTGGTTTGTGGAAAGAATACACATGCAGTGAATACTGGTGGATCCATATGTGGTTTGTGGAAAGAACACACATGCAATGACTCTAGTGGTGCTTTTAGTATAAGAACACACAAGCAATGAGTCTAGTGGGTCCATATGTGATTTGTGAAAATAACACACATGCAATGCCACTGGTTGATCCATATGTGGTTTGTGGAAAGAACACACATGCAATGCCATTGGTTAATCCATGTGTGGTTTGTGGAAATAACACACATGCAATGACTCTAATGGATCCATATGTGGTTTGTGGAAAAGAACAGACATGCAATGAACACTGGTGGATCCATAAG
Organism: Avena eriantha; assembly: GCA_910589775.1. Classification (NCBI taxonomy): domain Eukaryota; kingdom Viridiplantae; phylum Streptophyta; class Magnoliopsida; order Poales; family Poaceae; genus Avena; species Avena eriantha. The sequence goes on from OU342745.1 coordinate 357,455,962, forward strand.
TGGTTTGTGGAAAGAACACACATGCAGTGAATACTGGTGGATCCATATGTGGTTTGTGAAAAGAACACACATGCAATGACTCCAGTGGGTCCATATGTGGTTCATGTCAGGAGCACACATGCAGTGAACACTGGTGGATCCATACGTGGTTCATGTTAGAACACACATGCAGTGAACACTGTTGGATCCATGAGTGGTTTGTGGAAAGAACACACATGTAGTGAACACTGGTGGATCCATATGTGGTTTGTGGAAAGAACATACATGCAATGAACACTGGTGGATCCATATGTGGTTTGTGAAAGGAACACACATGCAATGACACTGGTTGATACATGTGTGGTTTGTGGAAAGAACACACATGCAATGACTCTAGTGCTAGTTTTAGTATAAGAACACACATCCAATGACTCTAGTGGGTCCACATGTAGTTTGTGAAAAGAACACACATGCAATGAACACTGGTGGATCCATATGTGGTTTGTGGAAAAGAACACACATGCAATGAACACAGGTGGATCCATAAGTGGTTTGTGGAAAGAACACACATTCAGTTAACACTGGCGGATCCATATGTGGTTTCTAAATAGAACAGACATGCAATGACTCTAGTGGGTCCATATGTGGTTCATGTTAGGAACACAAATGCAGTGCACACTGGTCGATCCAGAAGTGGTTTGTGGAAAGAACACACATGTAGTGAACACTGGTGGATCCATATGTGGTTTGTGGACAGAACACACATGCACTGAACACTAGTGGATCCATAAGTGGTTTGTGGAAAGAACACACATGCAGTGAACACTGGTGGATCCATATGTGGTTTGTGAAAAGAACACACATGCAATGACTCTAGTGCTGGTTTTGGTATAAGAACACACAAGCAATGACTCAGTGGGTCCAGATGTGATTTGTGGAAAGAACAAACATGCAATGATACTAGTTGATCCATGGGTGGTTTGCGGAAAGAACACACATGCAATGACACTGATGGATCCATCTGTGGTTTGTGAAAAGAACACACATGCAATGACTCTAGTGTTGGTTTTAGTATAAGAACACACATGCAATGACCCTAGTGGGTCCACATCTGGTTTGTGAAAAGAACACACATACAATGACCACTGGTTGATCCATAAGTGGTTTGTGGAAAAGAACACACATGCAATGAACACTAGTTGATCCATTAGTGGTTTGTGTCAAAGAACACACATGCAATGAACACTGGTGGATCCATAAGTGGTTTGTGGAAAGAACACACATGAAGTGAACACTAGTGGATCCATCTGTGGTTTGTGAAAAGAACACATATGCAATGGACACTGGTGGATCCATATGTGGTTTGTGGAAAGAACACACATGTTGTGAACACTCGTGGATCCATAAGTGGTTTGTGAAAAGAACACACATGCACTGGCTCTAGTGGGTCCATATGTGGTTCGTGTCAGGAACACACATGCAGTGAACACTGGTGGATCCATATGTGGTTCATGTCAAGAACACACATGAAGTGAAAACTGGTGGATCCATAAGTGGTTTGTAGAAAGAACACACATGTAGTGAACACTGGTGGATCCATATGTGGTTTGTGGAAAGAACACACATACAATAACTCTAGTGGGTCCATATGTAGTTTGTGAAAAGAACACACATGCAGTGAACACTGGTTGGTCCATATGTGGTTTGTAGAAAGAACACACATGCAATGAACACTGGTGGATCCATATGTGGTTTCTGGAAAGAACACATATGTAGTGAACACTGGTGGATCCATATGTTGTTTCTGAAAAGAACACACATGCAATGACTCTAGTGCTAGTTTTAGTATAAGAACACACAAGAAATGACTCTAGTGGGTCCATATGTTATTTGTTGAAAGAACACACTTGCAATGACAATGGTTGATCCATGGTTGGTTTGTGGAAAGAACACACATGCAATGACACTGGTGGATCCATCTGTGGTTTGTGAAAAGAACACACATGCAATGAGTCTAGTGTTGGTTTTAGTATAAGAACACACATGCAATGACTCTACTGGGTCCACATGTGGTTTGTGTAAAGAACACACATGCAATGACCACTGGTTGATCCATAAGTGGTTTGTGGAAGAGAACACACATGCAATGAACACTGGTGGATGCATAATGGTTTGTGGAAAGAACACACATGTAGTGAACACTGGTGGATCCATATGTGGTTTGTGAAAAGAACACACATGAAATGAACACTGGTGGATCCATATGTGGTTTGTGGAAAGAACACACATGCAATGAACACTGGTGGATCCATAAGTGGTTTGTGGAAAGAACACACATGCAGTGAACACTGGTGGATCAATATGTGGTTTGTGAAAAGAACACACATGCAATGACTCTAGTGCTGGTTTTGGTATAAGAACACACAAGAAATGACTCAGTGGGTCCATATGTGATTTGTGGAAAGAACAAACATGCAATGATACTGGTTGATCCATGGGTGGTTTGCGGAAAGAACACACATGCAATGACACTGATGGATCCATCTGTGGTTTGTGAAAAGAACACACATGCAATGACTCTAGTGTTGGTTTTAGTATAAGAACACACATGCAATGACCCTAGTGGGTCCACATCTGGTTTGTGAAAAGAACACACATACAATGACCACTAGTTGATCTATAAGTGGTTTGTGGAAAAGAACACACATGCAATGAACACTAGTTGATCCATAAGTGGTTTGTGTCAAAGAACACACATGCAATGAACACTGGTGGATCCATAAGTGGTTTGTGGAAAGAACACACATGAAGTGAACACTGGTGGATCCATCTTTGGTTTGTGAAAAGAACACATATGCAATGAACACTGGTGGATCCATATGTGGTTTGTGGAAAGAACACACATGTTGTGAACACTCGTGGATCCATATGTGGTTTGTGAAAAGAACACACATGCACTGACTCTAGTGGGTCCATATGTGGTTCATGTCAGGAACACACATGCAGTGAACACTGGTGGATCCATATGTGGTTCATGTCAAGAACACACATGAAGTGAAAACTGGTGGATCCATAAGTGGTTTGTGGAAAGAACACACATGTAGTGAACACTGGTGGATCCATATGTGGTTTGTGGAAAGAACACACATACAATAACTCTAGTCGGTCCATATGTAGTTTGGGAAAAGAATACACATCCAGTGAACACTGGTTGATCCATATGTGGTTTGTAGAAAGAACACACATGCAATGAACACTGGTGGATCCATATGTGGTTTGTGGAAAGAACACACATGTAGTGAACACTGGTGGATCCATATGTTGTTTGTGAAAAGAACACACATGCAATGACTCTAGTGCTAGTTTTAGTATAAGAACACACAAGAAATGACTCTAGTGGGTCCATATGTGATTTGTTGAAAGAACACACATGCAATGACAATGGTTGATCCATGGTTGGTTTGTGGAAAGAACACACATGCAATGACACTAGTGGATCCATCTGTGGTTTGTGAAAAGAACACACATGCAATGAGTCTAGTGTTGGTTTTAGTATAAGAACACACATGCAATGACTCTACTGGGTCCACATGTGGTTTCTGAAAAGAACACACATGCAATGACCACTGGTTGATCCATAAGTGGTTTGTGGAAGAGAACGCACATGCAATGAACACTGGTGGATCGATAATGGTTTGTGGAAAGAACACACATGTAGTGATTACTGGTGGATCCATATGTTGTTTGGGAAAAGAACACACATACAATGACTCTAGTGCTGGTTTTAGTATAAGAACACACAAGCAATAACTCTAGTGGGTCCATATGTTATTTGTGGAAAGAACACACATGCAATGAGACTGGTTGATCCATGTGTGGTTTGTGGAAAGAACACACATGCAATGACACTGGTTCATCCATGTGTGGTTTGTGGAAATAACACACATGCAATGAGTCTAGTGCTGGTTTTAGTATAAGAACACACATGCAATCACTCTAGTGGGTCCACCTGTGGTTTGTGAAAAGAACACACATGCAATGACCACTAGTTGATCCATAAGTGGTTTGTTTAAAAGAACACACATGCAATGAACACTGGTGGATCCATAAGTGGTTTGTGGAAAGAACACACATGTGGTGAACACTGGTGGATCCATATGTGGTTTGTGAAAAGAACACACATTTAATGACTCTAGTGCTGGTTTTAGTATAAGAACACACATGCACTAAACACTGGTGGATCCATATGTGGTTCATGTCAGGAACACACATGCAATGACATTGGTGGATCCATATGTGGTTTGTGGAAAGAACACACATGCAGTGACACTGGTGGATCCATCTGTGGTTTATGAAAAGAACACATATGCAATGAGTCTAGTGCTGGTTTTAGTATAAGAACATACATGCAATGACTCTAGTGGGTCCACATGTGGTTTGTGAAAAGAAAACACATGCAATGACCACTAGTTGATCCATAAGTGGTTTGTGGAAAAGAACACACATGCAATGAGCACTGGTGGATCCATAAGTGGTTTGCGGAAAGAACACACATGTAGTGAACACTGGGTGATCCATCTGTGGTTTGTGAAAAGAACACACATACAATGACTCTAGTGGGTCCATATGTGGTTCATGTCAGGAACACACATGAAGTGAACACTGCTGGATCCATATGTGGTTCATGTCAGGAACACACATGCAGGAACACTGGTGGATCCATAAGTGGTTTGTGGAAAGAATACACATGCAGTGAATACTGGTGGATCCATATGTGGTTTGTCGAAAGAACACACATGCAATGACTCTAGTGGTGCTTTTAGTATAAGAACACACAAGCAATGAGTCTAGTGGGTCCATATGTGATTTGTGAAAATAACACACATGCAATGCCACTGGTTGATCCATATGTGGTTTGTGGAAAGAACACACATGCAATGCCATTGGTTAATCCATGTGTGGTTTGTGGAAATAACACACATGCAATGACTCTAATGGATCCATATGTGGTTTGTGGAAAAGAACAGACATGCAATGAACACTGGTGGATCCATAAGTGGTTTGTGGAAAGAACACACATGCAGTGAACACTGGTTATTCCATATGTGGTTTGGGAAAAGAACACACATGCAATGCCATTGGTTCATCCATATGTGATTTATGGATAGAACACACATGCAATGACACTGGTTGATCCATGTGTGGTTTGTGGAAAGAACACACATGCAATGACTCTAGTGGGTCCATATGTGGTAAATGTTAGGAACACACATGCAATGACTCTAGCGGGTCCACATGTGGTTTGTGAAAAAGAACACACATGCAATGACCTGGTTGATCCATATGTGGTTTGTGGAAAAGAACACACATGCAATGAACACTGGTGGATCCATAAGTCGTTTGTGGAAAGAACACACATGTAATGACTCTAATGCTGGTTTTAGTATAAGGACACATATGGATCCATATGTGGTTTGTGGAAAATAACACACATGCAATGACCACCAGTTGGTCCATGTGTGGTTTGTGAAAAGAACACACATGCAATGAGTCTAGTGTTCGTTTTAGTATAAAAACACACATGCAATGACTCTAGTGGGTCCACATGTGGTTTGTGAAAAGAACACACATGCAATGACCACTGGTTGATCCATAAGTGGTTTGTGGAAGAGAACACACATGCAATGAACACTGGTGGATCCATAAGTGGTTTGTGGATAGAACACACATGTAGTGAACACTGGTGGATCCATATGTGGTTTTTGAAAATAACACACATGCAATGAACACTGGTGGATCCATATGTGGTTTGTGGAAAGAACACACATGCAATGAACACTGGTGGATCCATAAGTGGTTTATGGAAAGAACACACATGCAGTGAACACTGGTGGATCCATATGTGGTTTGTGAAAAGAACACACATGCAACGACTCCAGTGGGTCCATATGTGGTTCATGTCAGGAACACACATGCAGTGAACACTGGTGGATCCATATGTGGTTCATGTCAGGAACACACATCAAGTGAAAACTGGTGGATCCATATGTGGTTCATGTCAGGAACACACATGTAGTGAATACTGGTGGATCCTGGTGGATACTGGTGGATCCATATGTTTAGGGAAAGAACACACATGTAGTGAATACTGGTGGATCCATATGTGGTTTGTGGAAAGAACATACATGCAATGAACACTGGTGGATCCATATGTGGTTTGTGGAAACAACACACATGTAGTGAACACTGGTGGATCCATATGTTGTTTGTGAAAGGAACACACATGCAATGACACTGGTTGATACATGTGTGGTTTGTGGAAAGAACACACATGCAATGACTCTAGTGCTAGTTTTAGTATAAGAACACACATCCAATGACTCTAGTGGGTCCACATGTAGTTTGTGAAAAGAACACACATGCAATGACCACTGGTTAATCGATGTGTGGTTTGACACACATGCAATGACACTGGTAGATCCATGTGTGGTTTGTGAAAAGAACACACATGCAATGAGTCTAGTGCTTGTTTTAGTATAAGAACACACATGCAATGACTCTAATTGACCACATGTGGTTTGTGAAAAGAACACACATGCAATGACCACTAGTTGATCCATATGTGGTTTGTGGAAAAGAACACACATGCAATGAACACTGGTGGATCCATAAGTGGTTTGTGGAAAGAACACACCTGCTGTGAACACTAGTGGATCCATATGTGGTTTGTGAAAAGAACACACATGAAATGACTCTAGTGCTGGTTTTAGTATAAGAACACACAAGCAATGAATCTAGTGGGTCCATATGTGGTTTGTGGAAAGAACACACATGCAATGACACTGGTTGATCCATGTGTGGTTTGTGGAAAGAACACACATGCAATGACACTGGTGGATCCATGTGTGGTTTGTGAAAAGAACTCACGTGCAATGAGTCTAGTGCTTGTTTTAGTATAAGAACACACATGCAATGACTCTAGTGGGTCCACATGTGGTTTGTGAAAAGAACACACATGCAATGACCACTGGTTGATCCATATGTGGTTTGTGGAAAAGAACACACATGCAATGAACACTGGTGGATCCATAAGTGGTTTGTGGATAGAACACACATGAAGTGAACACTGGTGGATCCGTATGTGGTTTGTGAAAAGAACACACATGCAATGACTCTAGTGGGTCCATTTGTGGTTCATGTCAGGAACACACATGCAGTGAACACTGGTGGATCCATATGTGGTTCATGTCAGAACACACATGGAGTGAACACTGGTGGATCCATAAGTGGTTTGTGGAAAGAACACACATGCAATGAATACTGGTGGCTCCATATGTGGTTTGTGGAAAGAACATACATGCAATGAACACTGGTGGATCCATATGTGGTTTGTGGAAACAACACACATGTAGTGAACACTGGTGGATCCATATGTTGTTTGTGAAAGGAACACACATCCAATGACACTGGTTGATACATGTGTGGTTTGTGGAAAGAACACACATGCAATGACTCTAGTGCTAGTTTTAGTATAAGAACACACATCCAATGACTCTAGTGGGTCCACATGCAGTTTGTGAAAAGAACACACATGCAATGACCACTGGTTAATCGATGTGTGGTTTGACACACATGCAATGACACTGGTAGATCCATGTGTGGTTTGTGAAAAGAACACACATGCAATGAGTCTAGTGCTTGTTTTAGTATAAGAACACACATGCAATGACTCTAATGGGTCCACATGTGGTTTGTGAAAAGAACACACATGCAATGACCACTAGTTGATCCATCTGTGGTTTGTGGAAAAGAACACACGTGCAATGAACACTGGTGGATCCATAAGTGGTTTGTGGAAAGAACACACATGTAGTGAAAACTAGTGGATCCATATGTGGTTTGTGAAAAGAACACACATGCAATGACTCTAGTGCTGGTTTTAGTATAAGAACACACAAGCAATGAATCTAGTGGGTCCATATGTGTTTTGTGGAAAGAACACACATGCAATGACACTGGTTGATCCATGTGTGGTTTGTGGAAAGAACACACATGCAATGACACTGGTGGATCCATGTGTGGTTTGTGAAAAGAACTCACGTGCAATGAGTCTAGTGCTTGTTTTAGTATAAGAATGTCGTGGTGGTGTCACGGCAGATGCCATGTATAGGCTAAAGGTGGGGACTAATACACGCTAGGGGAATCCAGGGAGGGATAGTGAAGTGATTCTCCACACAAGAACTTGTATTGATTTCCTTCCAAGGTTACAAGTGCTCCTAGAGCTGTACTGGCGAGAGGAGGAAGAAGGAGCTCTCTTACTCTCACCCACAGATCTCACCTGAAACCCTAGACCTTAACAGAATTGTACAGAGACCAAAACAACCAACCCCCTGAGGAGAAGCCCTAGCCCTCCTTTTATAGGGGAGGCTCGGATTCTGCCTAGGGCATACGTGGAGGCATATTCTTAGGAATATGCCTCCTCCCAAAGTGGTAAGCCGACCAGGGTGCTTTTTCCCCCGCGTCACATATGCTTTAGCTACGTGAGCCACTGCGGCGCCCTCGTCAGCTGACACGGGCGTCGTCACGCTTGTCGGCCACACCCGGTGGTCCTGTCCTTGCTCGCTTCGCTCAGGCAGTGTGTAGCGGGGCTCCTTTTGACCAGCGAGATTTCTTCCTTCTCCTAGAAGCTTGCTGCGACCCGGATGATGGTTCATCCGGCCACACCCCTTTCCTGCATGCAGGTAAGACATACGCTTCCGACTTACCGCCTAAGCCGGATGAGGGCTAGTTAGGCGAACACCCCCAGGTCCGGATTACCCCATGATTCGACCTGCCTTGAGGTGACCCGGCCAGCATCTGCTTTGGCCTTGCCGAACTTCGGCTAACTCGGCCTTTATACCTTGGCGTGACCCTACCCGGGGGTATCCCCCCAACATTAGTCCCTGAAGCTGGTGCGGTCTTAGCCGCCCTGGCCGCTAAGGCCACACCAGGTTCCATTTTGTTCCCCTATCGTTGTTTCCGAGTTACCTCTGTACCCCGGATGCTTGGATTTACGTTCCCTTCGCACATTGCAAGTTTTCACTTGCCGGCCGGGTTACCATAGTTCCGTCCGGGTCTTACTTCCTTCTCTCGTACGCTTGCCCATGTGAAGGGTAATCATTATGTCATCTTATTTTAAGGGACGGTACAGTAACCACCGCAGTAATTGTCAGTTATCAGTGTGCGCGGGTCATGTCATGCCTGCCTCCTCGTTTACCGCATCAGCGCGTCACGTCACAGGACTCTCTCCGCCCTGTGGCCTTCCGTGTGGCTCCTTACTGATTGGTCCGAACGGGTAATACACGGCCACAGCGTGTGGCCGGTCCCCAGGGTGCGATCCCACTCACCCCTGATGGGGGTGGTTAAATAGCGGAGGGGTGTGTCCCTTAGGATTTTTCCCCCTCCGCACCCCTCTGCCCGCTGCTATTCCTCTTCGTCTTCCTCGCGACCGCGCCACCGCCAGCACTGCCAAAAAGCAGCGTTGCTGCTGCACTTCTCCGTTGCACCTCTGCGTCACCGTCACTGCGACACAAATCTCCCGCTACGGGTCCTCGTCAATCCAAGCCACTATCCCCCGCCGCCTCTAGCACCAGCGAGGGCTTCGAGGAGCAGATGGCGGAGAAGAACTCGCCATTGCTGAGCAAGAGATGGAGGAGGACGCCGCCGCTGCGGACCGCGGCGCATGGGCCGGCTCCTGGGTCTGCCAGGATGATCTGGACTGGCTCTACCGGACCAGACGCATCCCCGCCGGCGTCGCCGCTCACCTCGCCTCTGCCGAGCTAGCTCCTTCACCCAATCCCAGGGAGTTCGTTGTGTTCCTGTCTCACTTTCAACGGGGCTTCGGACTCCCGGTGAGCGATTTCTTCCATGATTGGCTCAGTACCTACCATCTCCAGCCGCACCATCTTCCAGCCAACGCCATTACTTCTCTCTCTGCCTTCGCTTCTACAATCGAGGGCTACGCCGGATTATGGCCCATGAAGGAGCTGTGGATCCGTTTTTTTCGCCCTTCGTCGCAACGTTATTCCCGACATTCACACTGATCCGGAGGACAAGCAGCTCACTCAGTTCGGAGCGGCCTCCATCTCACCCCGGAGGTTCTCTGTTTTCCCCCGGGTCACAGGGCTAGAATCCTGCAAAGGGTGGGCCTGGACGTTCTTTTACGTCCGGAACACGGGGACCGAAGATTTGATCCGGTTGCTCCCCTATACACCGGGTCCGCCGAACCCGGATCTATGGGACACCGTTCCGAGGAAACCTACGGCCCTGGCCAACCAAGTGAACAAAAGGTTCGCGGAGCTGAAGGAGCTCGGGTTGCGCAACGAGGATGCAATGATCACGTTCGTGCGCAACCGAATCTCCCCTCTCCAGAAGCGCGCCCACAAGGTGTGCCATATGAGCTACGGCCGCGATTCCAACCGGACTTCATCTTTCGAACTGAACAACACGGAGATCTTTCCCCGGGTTAAGGCTCTCTTCACCACTCACAAGGACTTCTCCTCTGACTGGACTTGGGGGATGGAGCATTTTTGCCGGGACTGGCTTCCTCCCGCGGTAAGTTTCATGCTGCAAACTTACCCCAGACTAATCACGTGTCTGTTATTGTTGCATTTTTGACTCGTTTGTTTACTCTTTTCCTCAGCTATTCCTTCAGCAGACGCTCGAGGACGGCACCGATCCGACCCTTAAGTGGGCACCGGACCGGGTGACTTTGGACGTGGAGGAGCCGGACCAAGAGATTTTTCTCCCCATGACCGACGCCACGAAACTACCGACGGGTAACTTCTCTTCTGCTAGAGATTGGCCCGATGATGAAGATTACTCGGATATCGAGATAATTGAACCATTTGAGGCTGTCCCCCTTTCATTTGCTTTTCTGCCATCAGCTCACTCCGGTGGTCATATCCACGAGGATCCTCCCCTCGCCACGGACGAGCCAGTTCTGGTGGCGCTGAAGAAAAAGCGCGCGGCTTCCACAAGCTCTTCCTCCGGACCTTCCCAGCCCGTTAAAAGGCGAAAGAAGGCCCCAGCACGAAGGGCTCGGAAACCCAGAGCAGCCGAAACCTCGGATGCGTAAGTCCTTCTTTCTTCTGTAACTCGCTCTTCCTTACTTCGTCGTAATTTTTCTTCTGACGTTACTTGATTTCACAGGGCTCCGGTGGAGGTCCCTCAAAGTGGATCCAGTATCTCATCACCTCTCCGGGCCATCCCTTCACCCCGTCGTGACAACGAGTCACATCCGCTGAGCCCTATTCCGGAGAGCTCTGCGGCCGCTCTGGGTCATCCTGGGGCGGGGGGAACTGGCCCAGCCAGAACAATGGTAGCCACTACCTCGGCAGCGCCACAACCATCAGCCACTAAGGCCACCTTGACTCCAGCATCTGTTCCAGTACCAGCAGCCAAACCAGCACCAACTCCAACCTCGGCAGCAGCACCAACTCCGGCGACGAAAACATCAGCGCCGGCACCAAGTCTAGCAACGAAAGTACCAGCACCCAGTTCCTCTGCATCTTCCGAGTCCTCTCAACCTCGGCAGGGAAAAACCGCTGCTACGGCTTCTTCTTCCCAGCAAGCCAAGGGCAAGAAGATTCAAGACGCTGCCAAGCCCAGTGCTGCCGAGCCTGGGCAACGCACCCTTGAGTCCATGCTCCCCAAGAAGACATCAGCGGCAAAGGACGCGCCTGCCGAGCCAACCGAAGCCCAGCAGTTGGTTCTGCACACCAGCCCCACCCTTGCCTTGGTGGAGAGGAAGGAAGCACATGCTAAGGGTTTGGTGACGCCTCAAATGCCCACAGGTGAACGGTACCCCCCCGAGCCTGATGGAGTTCGTCATGAACTGGAACAAGGCCGAGGTAGTCCACGAATCTGATCAGGTGAATACCGCCGCCAAGGCCATTAACCTCGCTGGGCGAATGATGGAGGTACGTCGTTTCTCCTTTGCAGATTGTAGATAATAACCATTAGTCCCCGAGCCTCCGGGGGAGTAACTTGTTACTCGGCCGGATGCTCTTTTATAGAACTAACGTAGCTCCATGATAACTTCGAACATGCACACACCTAGAGCCGGGTTAAGTTCCACTTGGCCCGGATTTTAGTACACTTTGAACATGCACACACCTAGAGCCGGGTTAAGTTCCACTTGGCACGGATTTTAGTACACTTCGAACGTGCACACACCTAGAGCCGGGTTAAGTTCCACTTGGCCCGGATTTTAGTACACTTCGAACATGCACACACCTAGAGCCGGGTTAAGTTCCACTTGGCCCGGATTTTAGTACACTTTGAACATGCACACACCTAGAGCCGGGTTCAGTTCCACTTGGCCCGGATTTTAGTACACTTCGAACATGCACACACCTAGAGCCGGGTTAAGTTCCACTTGGCCCGGATTTTAGTACACTTCGAACATGCACACACCTAGAGCCGGGTTAAGTTCCACTTGGCCCGGATTTTAGTACACTTCGAACATGCACACACCTAGAGCCGGGTTAAGTTCCACTTGGCCCGGATTTTAGTACACTTCGAACGTGCACACACCTAGAGCCGGGTTAAGTTCCACTTGGCCCAGATTTTAGTACACTTCGAACATGCACACACCTAGAGCCGGGTTAAGTTCCACTTGGCCCGGATTTTAGTACACTTCAAACATGCACACACCTAGAGCTGGGTTAAGTTCCACTTGGCCTGGATTTTAGTACCCTTCGAATATGCACACACCTAGAGCCGGGTTAAGTTCCACTTGGCCCGGATTTAGTACACTTCGAACATGCACAAGGCTGACTTAAGTTTCTGTACCTCTTTTAGGTGACCACCAACCGCCGAAGTGCTGACTTCCAGCGCTTGTTGGATATGCACAAAAATCTTCGCACGAAACAGGCTACACTCATCGCGGAGTACGAGAAAAGGGGTAAATTTCTTTCTCATTCCTTTCCTCATTTTTCTTCCACTTCGCTTGCCGAACTAATCTGATTGTTCGGTTTCCGCATCTGGGGTGGAAGCTGAAAACAAAATAATGCGAAAGAACTTGGAACAGATCAAGGGTACGTCCTTCTTGTCTGTTTTTACTGTGCTTTTCATCATCTTACCTCCTTGGCTCGACAAACATTCATACCTCGGCTCTGCCGGGCCAACACACGGTTTCAGCATTGCTTGAAGAAAGTGTGCATGTGCCTGACATGATGCTGCATTTTCTCGAACAAGCAGGACAGCACCAAGCCGAGCTGAAGAAGAAAGATGATGAGCTCGCCCTCCTCCGGACCAAAGATGATGACATAGCCAAGCTCAAAGCTGAAATGGCTAAGATGAAGGCGTAGCACCAAACCGAGCTGAAAAGGGTTGGCCAGGACTACACCGAAGAACATGAGCGCCTCAAACTCCAAAGTGCTAAGGATCGTGAGCTTCTTCAGGAAGCCGAGGTCAAACTTGAGTCGGCAAATGCTGAGCTCGAGCAGCTTCAGAAAAGGCGTGATGCTTGCATCAAGGAGTTGACCCGGATTCATAGTCACATCTCATGTAACTTCTTTTCCTTTATCCGCCTTATTTCTCCGGGTTACTTCATATGTCTTGTTTTCTCAACTTTGTCCTTTGCCTTGTTTCCCAGGCCACTTTCCAGAGGGTACTGCCATTGCAAGTGCTGCTGTCGCCAATTTCCGCCGAGAAAGGGGTACTCCGGTCGCTGCTGAGGGTGAGAGCATTCCCTTTGACATGGAGGACCTGTTGGTCAGCCTGTCATCTCGCGTGGAAATTATCAAGAACTACGGCAGGGACCTCCTCGATGTTTCAGTCCGGGTCTTCAACGCCTTCTGGCCTGCCGATGATGCTCCGGAGAGAGTCACGCAGCTCGCTGAAAGGCTTTCAGAAATTGAGACCTAGCTCGACCTCTGGCGAGAATCCGCTGGACGCGCTGCTGCCGATACCGTCCTTCACCACATTTTGACGTGGTACGAGAAGATAGATCTCAGCCTCCTCACACGCCTGCGCACCGGGACCAAATGGACATATGACCCGGAGTGGGTAGCTCGACGCTAGGCTTGCGCCCACAGCCTCATCGAATATGCCCCCATTCATGAATGGACTGAGGGTCCGAGCTTCCTGGAAGCCACAGGTGAAGAGGGAGTTGAGAACATTGAAGATGACTCGGGTGAAGACGAGGAGGACACTGCCTCGGATATCGAAGAGGGCGACGATGATGCCGAACTTCCTCCTGCTGCTTCCTAAGTAAAAACACTTGAAAATTCATGAGATCCCCGGTATGCCGGGTGGAACTGTATTCTGAATACATGTGATATTTTGCTACTGAGTACTTATGCCGGATTAACGTGGGCGTAGTCCCAGAGTTTCTTTTCTTGTTCGTTCAATCTTTTGGCTCGGATCGTGTCTACCTTGATTCGGTTTCACAACTTACGAATCCAAGCCTGAAAAATCGTCTTAACAGTACTGGGAAACTTTTAGACTTAGCTCAAAAATAAAACTGCATAATAACTTGAAAATAAATACAGGGTTAGTCCGAAGAACAAACGTCGGCTCAAATAAATTCTTTTCCTTAGTCGTTTTTCATGTGCTACGCAATTCCAAACTTGTTCTCTTGCTTGGCATGAAGCCAATTCTTGTTGGACAGCAGCAAGTCGAAGAGTTGGGTTTTTGGTGCTCACACTTACTAATCCGAGCTAAGTAGAATAACCTATTCCAGCCGACGCACAAATAACAAAAGACAACAAATATTATTAAGGCAGTCCCCGAGTTACTGCTCGAGGTGCCCATATTTCATTGATAAGCTCACTACCGACATACATACCGACATATGAGATAACCCAGATACATTCACTTCTTAGCTAGGTGTAGAAAGGCCGAAGTAGAGCTATGTTCCATGGTCGCTTTGATTCCTCACCAGACCTGTCCGCCTTGTTCTTTTCCTGTGGCTTTGCATCTATAAGATAGAAAGAATCATTGTGCAATGCTTTGCTCACGATGAACGGCCCTTCCCATGGGGGGATAATTTATGCATTCCAGTAGTACGTTGTACCAACCGGAGCACCATATCGCCTTCCCGAAAGACTCGGGGGCACACTTTCCGGCTATGATAGCGTCGGAGATTTTGCTGATATATGGCGGATCTGGACAGTGCCAGTTCTCTCGCTTCTTCCAGCAGATCAACATCATTTTGCCGGGCTTCTTGCACTTCGGCTTCTGTGTATTGGGTGACCCTAGGCGAATCATGCTCTATGTCGGCTGGTAATACAGCTTCTGCCCCATATACCAGAAAAAACGGCGTATAGCCTGTTGCTCGATTCGGAGTTGTTCTTAAACTCCACAGTACCGCTGGTAGTTCTTCTATCCAGCACCTCGCTGATCTTTGGAGCGGCTCAATGAGCTGGGGGTTTATCCCGGATAATACTAATCCGTTGGATCTCTCCACTTGCCCGTTCGATGCGGGGTGGGCTAACGAAGCTACGTCAAGCCGGATCCTCTTTTCCCGGCAGAAACGAGCAAATGCTCCTTCCGCAAAATTTGTTCCATTATCTGTTATGATACTGTGTGGATAACCGTACCTCAAGATGATTTCTTTGAGAAACGTTATGGCCGTAGCTCCATCACATTTTCTTATAGGCTTTACCTCGATCCACTTCGTAAACTTGTCCACCATTACCAGAATGTGAGTCATGTTTCCTCTTGCTGGTTTGGACGGGCCCACCATATCCAAGCACCATACGGCAAATGGCCAAGTGATTGGGATGGTCTTGAGTTCCGACATTGGCATATGTGTCTTTGTAGCGTACCTCTGACAACCATTACATTTTCTCACCAGATCTTCTGCTTGCTCTAAGGCATTTGGCTAGTAGAATCCGTGTCAGAAAGCTTTTGCTACCAAGGCTCGGGATGAGGCGTGATGCCCGCATTCCCCCTAATGTATATCTCGGATGATTTCAAGCCCTTCTTTCGGGTCAACACACCGCTGGAGGACATTGGTCACACTTCTTTTGTATAACTCGGAATTGATGATCGTGTAGGCCTTTGCCCTCCTCAGTGGGTAACGTTCCATCTTTCAGGAATTGAAATATAGGCAGTGCCCAAGCCGGTATTGGCCGCACGGGGAACACGTCCTCGTGTATCTCCATCTGATCCACCGGCATAACTTCAACCGGACCACGCTGAGCAGTCCCCGGGTCTTGCGAAGCAGTCCCCGGGTTTGCCGAAGCAGTCCCTGGGTTTTGCGCACCACTTCCCGTGTCAATGTCCATGGGCACAGCTCCGGACTCTGTGTCCTCCGGGACGTAGATTGACTCGGACTCCGGGGATGGCCTGATGGATGGTTTCTTGAGGTGCTCTAATGCTACACCCGGTGGAATTGCTTGTCTAGTTGACCCGAGCTTCGACAGCATGTCGGCAGCCTCATTTTCCACCCGGGGTACATGATGAAATTCGCATCCCTCAAAGTAACCAGAAATCTTCTGCACATGAAATCTGTATAGTGCCATGTTTGGATCAAGGGCGTCCCACACTCCGGACACTTGCTGCACCACTAAATCCGAGTTCCAAAGCATATAATCCGACGTATACCAATTTCTTTTGCTACCTTGAGCCCATGCACACGTGCTTCATACTCAGCGACATTGTTTGATGCGGTGAAGTGGATCTGCAGCACATATTTCAACTGGTCCTTCTTTGGCGACGTGAGTACAACTCCGGCACCTAGCCTGGTTTTGGTTTTTGATTCGTCAAAGTGCATCCGCCAATAGTTCGGATCCGGAAGTGGTGGTTCATACTGTACCTCGGCCCAGTCCACGAAAAAGTCCGCCACAGCCTGAGACTTGATGGCTTCTCTCTGGTCATATTGCAGAGCATAAGGAGCTAGCTCAATTGCCCATTTTGCAATTCTGCCGCTTGCATCCTTGTTACTCATTATCTCGGATATAGGGGCCTCACATATGACCCTGATGGGATGCTCCTCAAAGTAGTGCTTCAATTTCTTGGCGGCCATGTACACGCCATACGCCACTTTTTGATAATGTGGGTAGTTCTGCTTTGAGGTTGACAACACTTCACTCAAATAATACACCGGCCTTTGCACTGACTTACCTTCCTCATCGCGCTCCACCACTATCACTGCACTTACAACCCGGTTGGTTGTATAGTGGTGAGGCTAGCACTGGTGTCGTGGCTAACATTTTCTTTAGGTGGGTAAAGGCTTCATCAGCCTGCGGTGTCCAAATGAACTTATCCAACTTTTTCATGAGTTGGTACAGAGGTAAAGCTTTCTCTCCCAACCGACATACAAACCGACTTAACGAGGCCAGGCAACCTGTAAACTTCTAGACATCGTTAAGACACTTCAGCAGTTCCATTCGTTCGATGGCCCGAATTTTGGTTGGATTAACTTCCATACCTCGGTTGGAAACCAGAAAGCCAAGCAATTTTCCAGCCGGGACACCGAAGGTGCATTTTTCTGGGTTAAGTTTCATCCGGAACCTTCTTAGGTTTGCGAACATTTGCCTGATATCGTCAAGGAGCGTTTTGCTTTCCTTGGTATTGATAACCACATCATCCACATACACCTGTACATTTTGACCTATTTGGTCGTGCAAACATTTTTGCATACATCTCTGGTACGTTGCCCCTGCATTACGTAGACCAAACGGCATGGTGCGATAGCAATAAGCCCCATACAGGGTAATAAACGCAGTCTTTATTTGATCATCCGGATTCAGAGGTATCTGGTGGAAACCAGAATAGGCGTCAATGAATGACAAGAGTTCACATCCAGCAGTTGAGTTTGTGACCTGATCTATTCTTGGCAGCGGAAATGGGTCTTTCGGACACGCCTTGTTCAGGTTCGTGTAATCGATACACATGCGCCAAACCACTGCCATGTTCGGATCATCCTTTTTCTTTTCCACCAGCACCGAATTAGACAGCCAATTCGGGTAGAGGACCCCCATGATAAATCCTGTAGCTAGCAACCGAGCTATCTCATCCCCAATGACTTTCCTCCTATCTTCGGCGAAGCGGCGGAGAGGTTGCTTCATCGGCTTGGCTCCAGGTCTCACATTCAAAGAGTGCTCGGCCAACTCCCTCGGAACACCTTGCAAGTCCTGCGTGGACCAAGCAAAAATGTCCCGATTCTCACGGAGGAAGCTGACGAGCTCGCTTTCCTATTTATCGCTTAGCCCGGCACCAATTGTTACGGTGCGCTCTGGGAACATGTCATCAACGGGAACCTTCTTTGTATCTTTCATGGCCTAGAAGGAGACAGTTCCATGCGGGTTACTTAGCGCCGGCATATACTGCTGCGGACTGAGCCAATGCCGCCACCTCCTGAATTTTCCTTTTTTCCTGCGCGATCACAAGTGACTCGGCTAAGTTTGATCCGGCCGACGCACACTCCATCGAACGTCGGAAGTCCCCAGCAATGGTAATCACTCCATTTGGTCTGGGCAATTTCATCTTCAAGTAGCTGATATGACAACTTGCCATGAACTTGTTCAGTGCTGGCCTTCCGAGCAACGCATGATACGCGCTTTCTAAGTTCACTACTTCGAACTCTAGATTTTCAGTTCGGCAATTGTCCCTCATGCCGAACAAGACGTCGACCCGGACCTTGCCTATGGGCTCGCAAGAGATGCCAGGCACAATGCCGTGGAAAGTTGTCCTCGTGGCCTGGAGCATGTTCTCCGAGATACCCAACTTGCGCATTGTGTCCGCATACATGATATTTATGCTACTGCCGTTGTCCATCAGTACCTTTGAGAACCTTACGTTAATGCTAGGTCCAATGAACGTAGGATCCAGCACCAACGCATATGAACCAGGGCTCGGCATGAGCTTGGGATGATCCCTTATGCTCCAGGTGATTTCCTGATCAGACCAAGGCATGTACCTCGTCACTGCAGGCATTACCGCATTCACCTCCATATGCCTATGCTGCAAGCTTTTTCTATCAGTTTCCTCTGTGGTAAATACACAGTAGCTCTGGTGATGCTCCCTGTACTCGTTTCTCCCCTCATTTCCGGGGTGCCTCTGATCCGGCTGATGCTGATTTTCTACCTGATGCACTGCATCCCTTCTTTCATTGGTATCATACCTCGGCGGAGGGGGAGGCAACATTAGCTGTTGCGTGTTCGCTCCGGAGAGCAATTGCTGCCGGGGTAACTCCTGCCGAGGCTGTTCATTCCGGGGTGCCTGAGCATTCCCCGAACCACCTTGCTCGATCTTGCGCATCCACTCGCATTGCCTCGTCGTATGACCCGCTGGGTTGTTCGGATTTGGCGTGTGAAACTTACACGGCTGGTCCAACATTGATTCGTAAGTATACCTCGGATGGTCTTTCCTTTCTTGCCACTGCTTCTTTTGCTCCGGAGTCCAAGTTTTCTTCCCATCGTTCCTTGGGGTCCATTGACCTCTAGTTTTCTGGCGCTGGCTACCCCCTCCTCCGGGTTGGTCTTGATTCACAGATGCAACTTGGTGCGAACCGTACCGGTGGTCCGGTCTATAATCTCTCCTTTTTTCCTCTATAATCATTCCTCCGGGATGATCCAGATCCATCCCTCTGATAGTATTCATCGCTTGACTCGTTTGAGGTGAGCCTCGGTTGGGTCGGGTCACCCAACGCATACGAATCCGCAATCCGGATCATTTCTGCCAACGTTGCCGGCATTTTCCGTAGCAACTTCATCCACAGTTTGCTTCCATATCTGCACCCTTGTGCAAACCATGCTATGGCCTGTGATTCTATCATGCCCTCGCATGAGTTTCTCACGGTACACCACCGAGTCAAGAACTCCCGGTCTGTCTCATTGGGTCTTTGCTTGCACATAGCTAGGGTATGTGGCCTATTTGGCCTTTGATACGTACTCGAAAAATTGCTCATGAACATCTCCTCGAAATCTATCCAGCAGTTGATGCTTCCTGGTGGTAAATTGTTCAACCACACCCTTGCCGGTCCTTCCAACATCTGGGGTACATACCGTACGGCCCATCTCAGGTTGCCTGTGGCAATTTTTACAGTCGTAGCATAGTTTATCAGCCAATCCTCTGGCTTGGTACTGCCGTCATAGGTCTTGGTGCCCCTGGGCAGCTGAAAGTTCGGGACTGGTGGCTCTTTCATGATCCGGGGTCCAAAACATGTTGGACCTGGTGGACCTTGACATTCAATCTGCTCCGACCTATATAGTCGATCCAGTTTCAACCTTGCATCGTCCGGCATCAAATCCCTACTTCCCAATCTCGACCCTATCACATGATAATCCGGTCTCGGGTATCCCGCATTTGCCATCTCAGAATCACCGTCGTTATACCGGTTTTGCTCTTGCGGCGCACCTTTCTGTTGTATACCTCGGCCGACACTGTGCTCTTGCCTCGGCGTGTTCCGCTGCTGCGGTTGTCTTGCTCCAGCTGAATTTTTTCACCCGGAATTGCCGTTGACAACGTTCCTTTGACCGGCATTGCCTTGGTCACGGTTACCTCGGCCAGCTTCGCCTCGGCTCACACTCCGTCGATCATCATTTTTCTGCGCTTCTTTTTCTTTCCCTGCCCGTGTTGGGTCATACGGGACAATCTGTTTGTTCCGTCTGGCCGAGGTTACCACCTCCTCTCTCCTTGGGCCACCATGAGGGGACGATGCGGCTCCAGCGGATTTCTTCGGGTTACCCATCGCCGAATGGACAATCTTGGAGGCCCCATCTCTCTCCGGGTTTGCCCTGAGCAGTTCCTCATTTTGCCTATTTGCAATCCGAACCAGCTCGTTAACCCGATCTTGCTGCCTTTGTTGGGCTTCACCCGTCAGTCCCTCTAACTCGGATGCAGCTGCATCCGCCGCTCTGAGGTTCTTGGCCGGGGTACTATACCTCGGCAGCCCCACGGAAAAACAGCTTTATGATTCCTCGATTCCAACATCACCTTCTCTGTTCATCTCGCTCATGAGATTTCTCCCTTTAACCTTTACAGTATCAACTTTGTTCGCCTTGGCGTATTCATGCAGCGTCATGTTCAACGACTGCTGGGCCGCGGCTATTTTATTTGCGCCCTCAAGTATTTTCTGCCTAGTTTCTTCCAGCTCGGCCTGTGCACGAGCCGGATCTACCGCTGCTACTACAGGGTTTGCCAAGCTATCCATTGCCTCTCTTAGCACGTTTTCTGGCCTCTCTAGCGGAGGACCCCTACCTTTCCTTGGTGCCTTGGGCGTCACCTCCGGATCTGGCGCCAGATCCTTGCTCGCACCCGCACCCGACGCTGTCATCATTACCTCTGCATGGTCCGGGGAACGAGCGGTACGCTCCCCGTGAGCCACAGTGAGGGGCGGTTCGCCTGGTTCGACGACGTGGCGTGGATGAACGCAAGACACGTCCACCGCAACGTAGACCTTGTGCGCGCCGAGCTTGACGAAGATGCCGTTGCGCGGGAGAGGGCGTATGCCGAAGCAGCCTGCGTTGTCGCTGACGAAGTCCCGCGCTCCAAAGCACTGAACAAGCCCGGAGACGATGCGCTCGCCGGTGGCGGTGATGTTTCCCGTCCGGATTTTGACCCCTGCTAGCGCCGCTATCCCCACGGTGGGCGCCAACTGTCGTGGTGGTGTCACGGCAGATGCCATGTATAGGCTAAAGGTGGGGACTAATACACGCTAGGGGAATCCAGGGAGGGATAGTGAAGTGATTCTCCACACAAGAACTTGTATTGATTTCCTTCCAAGGTTACAAGTGCTCCTAGAGCTGTACTGGCGAGAGCAGGAAGAAGGAGCTCTCTTACTCTCACCCACAGATCTCACCTAAAACCCTAGACCTTAACAGAATTGTATAGAGACCAAAACAGCCACCCCCTGAGCAGAAGCCCTAGCCCCCCTTTTATAGGGGAGGCTCGGATTCTGCCTAGGGCATACGTGGAGGCATATTCCTAAGAATATGCCTCCTCCCAAAGTGGTAAGCCGACCAGGGTGCTTTTTCCCTCGCGTCACATATGCTTTAGCTACGTGAGCCACTGCGGCGCCCTCGTCAACTGACACGGGCGTCGTCACGCTTGTCGGCCACGCCCCGGTGGTCCTGTCCTTGCTCGCTTCGCTCAGGCAGTGCGTACCGGGGCTCCTTTTGACCAGCGAGATTCCTTCCTTCTCCTAGAAGCTTGCTGCGACCCGGATGATGGTTCATCCGGCCACACCCCTTTCCTGCTTACAGGTAAGACATACACTTCCGACTTACCGTGTAAGCCGGATGAGGGCTAGTTAGGCGAACACCCCCAGGTCCGGATTACCCCATGATTCGACCTGCCTTGAGGTGACCCGCCCAGCATCTGCTTTGGCCTTGCCGAACCTCGGCTAACTCGGCCTTTATACCACGGCGTGACCCTACCCGGGGGTATCCCCCCAACAAAGAACACACATGCAATGACTCTAGTGGCTCCACATGTGGTTTGTGAAAAGAACACACATGCAATGACCACTAGTTGATCCATATGTGGTTTGTGGAAAAGAACACACATGCAATGAACACTGGTGGATCCATAAGTGGTTTGTGGATAGAACACACATGAAGTGAACACTGGTGGATCCATATGTGGTTTGTGAAAAGAACACACATGCAATGACTCTAGTGGGTCCATTTGTGGTTCATGTCAGGAACACACATGCAGTGAACACTTGTGGATCCATATGTGGTTCATGTCAGGAACACACATGCAGTGAACACTGGTGGATCCATAAGTGGTTTGTGGAAAGAACACACCTGTAGTGAACACTGGTGGATCCATATGTGGTTTGTGGAAAGAACACACATGCAACGAACACTGGTGGATCCATAAGTGGTTTGTGGAAAGAACACACATGTTGTGAACACTCGTGGATCCATATGTTGTTTGTGAAAAGAAGACACATGCAATGACACTGGTGCTAGTTTTAGTATAAGAACACACATGCAATGACCACTGGTTGATCCATAAGTGGTTTGTGGAAAAGCACACGCAGGCAATGAATACTGGTGGATCCATAAGTGGTTTGTCGAAAGAACACACATGTAGTGAACACTGGTGGATCCATATGTTGTTTGTGAAAAGAACACACATACAATGACTCTAGTGCTGGTTTTAGTATAAGAACACACAAGCAATAACTGTAGTGGGTCCACATGTGATTTGTGGAAAGAACACACATGCAATGAGACAGGTTGATCCATGTGTGGTTTGTGGAAAGAACACACATGCAATGACACTGGGTCATCCATGTGTGGTTTGTGCAAATAACACACATGCAATGAGTCTAGTGCTGGTTTTAGTATAAGAACACACATGCAATGACTCTAGTGGGTCCACATGTGGTTTGTGAAAAGAACACACATGCAATGACCACTGGTTGATCCATAAGTGGTTTGTGGAAAAGAACACACATGCAATGAACACTGGTGGATACATAAGTGGTTTTCGGAAAGAACACACATGTGGTGAACACTGGTGGATCCATATGTGGTTTGTGAAAAGAACACACATGCAATGACTCTAGTGCTGGTTTTAGTATAAGAACACACATGCACTGAACACTGGTGGATCCATATGTGGTTCATGTCAGGAACACACATGCAATGACATTGGTGGATCCATATGTGGTTTGTGGAAAGAACACACATGCAGTGACACTGGTGGATCCATCTGTGGTTTTTGAAAAGAACACACATGCAATGAGTCTAGTGCTGGTTTTAGTATAAGAACACACATGCAATGACTCTAGTGGGTCCACATGTGGTTTGTGAAAAGAAAACACATGGAATGACCACTAGTTGATCCATAAGTGGTTTGTGGAAAAGAACACACATGCAATGAACACTGGTGGATCCATAAGTGGTTTGCGGAAAGAACACACATGTAGTGAACACGGGGTGATCCATGTGTAGTTTGTGAAAAGAACACACATTGACTCTAGTGGGTCCATATGTGGTTAATGTCAGGAAGACACATGAAGTGAACACTGGTGGATCCATATGTGGTTCATGTCAGGAACACACATGCAGGAACACTGGTGGATCCATAAGTGGTTTGTAGAAAGAACACATATGCAGTGAACACTGGTGGATCCATATGTGGTTTGTGGAAAGAACACACATGCAATGACTCTAGTGGTGGTTTTAGTATAAGAACACACAAGCAATGACTCTAGTGGGTCCATATGTGATTTGTGAAAATAACACACATGCAATGCTACTAGTTGATCCATATGTGGTTTGTGGAAAGAACACACATGCAATGCCATTGGTTAATCCATGTGTGGTTTGTGGAAATAACACACATGCAATGACTCTAATGGATCCATATGTGGTTTGTGGAAAAGAACACACATGCAATGAACACTGGTGGATCCATAAGTGGTTTGTGGAAAGAACACACATGCAGTGAACACTGGTTAATCCATATGTGGTTTGGGAAAAGAACACACATGCAATGCCATTGGTTTATCCATATGTGATTTATGTATAGAACACACATGCAATGACACTGGTTGATCCATGTGTGGTTTGTGAAAAGAACACACATGCAATGACTCTAGTGGGTCCATATGTGGTTCATGTCAGGAACACACATGCAATGACTCTAGCGGGTCCACATGTGGTTTCTGAAAAAGAACACACATGCAATGACCACTAGTTGATCCATATGAGGTTTGCGGAAAAGAACACACATGCAATGAACACTGGTGGATCCATAAGTCGTTTGTGGAAAGAACACACATGCAATGACTCTAATGCTGGTTTTAGTATAAGAACCCATATGGATCCATATGTGGTTTGTGGAAAATAACACACATGCAATGACCACTGGTTGATCCATGTGTGGTTTGTGGAAAACCACACATGCAATGACTCTAATGCTGGTTTTGGTATAATAACACACATGCAATGACCACTGGTTGATCCGTAAGTGCTTTGTGGAAAAGAACACACATGCAATGACCACTAGTTGATCCATAAGTGGTTTGTGGAAAGAACACACATGGAGTGAACACTGGTTGATCCATGTGTGGTTTGTGAAAAGAACACACATGCAATGACCACTGGTTGATCCATATGTGGTTTGTGGAAAAGAACCCACATGCAATGAACACTGGTGGATCAATAAGTGGTTTGTGGAAAGAACACACAAGCAGTGAACACTGGTGGATCCATATGTGGTTTCTGAAAAGAACACACATGCAATGACTCTAGTGCTGGTTTTAGTATAAGAACACACAAGCAATGACTCTAGTGGGTCCATATGTGATCTGTGGAAAGAACACACATGCAATGAGAATGGTTGATCCATGTGTGGTTTGTGGAAAGAACACACATGCAATGACACTGGTGGATCCATGTGTGGTTCGTGAAAAGAACACACATGCAATGAGTCTAGTGCTTGTTTTAGTATAAGAACACACATGCAATGACTCTAGTGGGTCCACATGTAGTTTGTGAAAAGAACACACATGCAATGACCACTAGTTGATCCATATGTGGTTTGTGGAAAAGAACACACATGAAATGAACACTCGTGATCCATAAGTGGTTTGTGGAAAGAACACACATGAATTGAACACTGGTGGATCCATATGTGGCTTGTGGAAAGAAAACACATGCAATGACTCTAGTGGGTCCATTTCTAGTTCATGTCAAGAACACACATGAAGTGAACACTGGTGGACCCATATGTGGTTCATGTCAGGAACACACATGAAGTGAACACTGGTGGATCCATAAGTGGTTTGTGGAAAGAACACACATGCAGTGAACACTGGTGGATCCATATGTGGTTTGTGGAAAGAACACACATGCAATGAACACTGGTGGATCCATAAGTGGTTTGTGGAAAGAACACACATGTTGTGAACACTGGTGGATCCATATGTTGTTTGTGAAAAGAACACACATGCAATGAAACTGGTTGATCCATGTGTGGTTTGTGGAAAGAACACACATGCAATGACTCTAGTGCTAGTTTTAGTATAAGAACACACATGCAATGACTCTAGTGGGCCCACATGTAGTTTGTGAAAAGAACACACATGCAATGACCACTGGTTGATCCATAACTGGTTTGTGGAAAAGAACACACAGGCAATGAACACTAGTGGATCCATAAGTGGTTTGTGAAAAGAACACACATGTAGTGAACACTGGTGGATCCATATGTTGTTTGTGAAAAGAACACACATATAATGACTCTAGTGCTGGTTTTTGTATAAGAACACACAAGCAATGACTCTAGTGGGTCTATATGTGATTTGTGGAAAGAACACACATGCAATAAGACTGGTTGATCCATGTGTGGTTTGTGGAATGAACACACATGCAATGACACTGGTTGACCAATGTGTGATTTGTGGAAATAACACACATGCAATGAGTCTAGTGCTGGTTTTAGTATAAGAACACACATGCAATGACTCTAGTGGGTCCACATGTGGTTTGTGAAAACAACACACATGCAATGACCACTGGTTGATCCATAAGTGGTTTGTGGAAAAGAACACACATGTAATGAACACTGGTGGATCCATAAGTGGTTTGTGGAAAGAACACACATGTCGTGAACACTGGTGGATCCATATGTGGTTTGTGAAAAGAACACACATGCAATGACTCTAGTGCTGGTTTTAGTATAAGAACACACATGCACTGAACACTGGTGGATCCATATGTGGTTCAGGTCAGGAACACACATGCAATGACATTGGTGGATCCATATGTAGTTTGTGGAAAGAACACACATGCAGTGACACTGGTGGATCCATCTGTGGTTTGTGAAAAGAACACACATGCAATGATTCTACTGCTGGTTTTAGTATAAGAACACACATGCAATGACTCTAGTGGGTCCACATGTGGTTTGTGAAAAGAACACACATGCAATGACCACTGGTTGATCCATAAGTGGTTTGTGGAAAAGAACACACATGCAATGAACACTGGTGGATCCATAAGTAGTTTGTGGAAAGAACACACATGCAGTGAACACTAGTTGATCCATGTGTGGTTTGTGAAAAGAACAGACATGCAATGACTCTAGTGGGTCCATATGTGGTTCATGTCAGGAACACACATGAAGTGAACACTGGTGGATCCATATGTGGTTCATGTCAGGAACACACATGAAGTGAACACTGGTGGATCCATAAGTGGTTTGTGGAAAGAACACACATGTAGTGAACACTGGTGGATCCATATGTGGTCTGTGGAAATAACACACATGCAATGCCGCGGTTGATCCATATGTGGTTTGTGGAAAGAACACACATGCAATGCCATTTGCTAATCCATGTGTGGTTTGTGGAAATAACACACATGCAAGGACTCTAATGGATCCATATGTGGTTTGTGGAAAAGAACACACATGCAATGAACACTAGTGGATCCATAAGTGGTTTTTGGAAAGAACACACATGCAGTCAACACTGGTTGATCCATATGTGGTTTGTGAAAAGAACACTCATGCAATGACCACTGGTTGATCCATATGTGGTTTGTGAAAAGAACACTCATGCAATGACCACTGGTTGATCCATAAGTGGTTTTAGGAAAAGAACACACATGCAATGACCACTGGTTGATCCATAAGTGGTTTGTGGAAAGAACACACATGCAGTGAACACTGGTTGATCCATGTGTGGTTTGTGAAAATAACACACATGCAATGCCATTGGTTGATCCATATGTGGGTTGTGGAAATAACACACATGCAATGACACTAGTTGATCCAAATGTGGTTCATGATAGGAACACACATGCAATGACTCTTGTGGATACATATGTGGTTTGTGGAAAGAACACACATGCAATGACTCTTGTGGATACATATGTGGTTTGTGGAAAGAACACACATGCAATGAACTCTACTGGATCTATCTTGGCATAATCTGATGTATGCCAGGATGCATTGCATTGTAAAAGACACCCACTTTCCATTTTTATACTACTCAGGTTTGCCCTTGGTTTTTTGATACTACCCAGTTTTGCCCCTCTCTCTCTTTCGTAGAATCCCGCCTCGTCGCACACGTCGTGCCCTTCACAGGACAGCGAGAGACAGCACAGACGTCTCCCTCAACGAGACTTCTACAAGAAGGAACACGATGCTGTCCATGGAAAAAGTCGTCGAGTGGTCATGTCATGTTTAATCTAGTCTGCAAAGGCTACAAGTCTACTACACGGCAACTAGTCATCCACGTCCCATGGGCTATACCATTTTTACTATGCAGCGCGCCTGCACTCTCACTTCCGACAGGCCCCCACCACACAAACCTTCCACGCGGCAGCCGCAGCCGGAAGAGCTGCCAACCGAGGCCCTCGAGGAGGCCTAAACGTCCCCACATTAAAAACCCAGCCTATCGGGTCCTCCATTCGCACTCATCCACTACTCTCTCTTCCCTATCCAGCAAAACCCCACAATATTGAACGTACTTGCACGAACCTTCTCCATGAAACCAGTGCGTCGGGGTGAGTGTTCGGGCATCGCCGCCGGGGTGGTGCTTCACACGGCAGATTTGGAGGAGCAACACGCAGCACAATGCGAGGAGGACGTTGATACGTCCATTTTGCATCACTATTCTATGCCTTAATTCACTATTATTCATTGATATATTTCGTATTGAGAGGTAATACTTATGTTATTTCATCTATTTTTTCATGGTCGATGACTTTTGGAGCGTGGACCGCTGCAGTCAGGATTCTGATGAAAAAGGTGCTGTTTGGAGGCAAAATTCGCGAAGATCAGAAAATCCGGGAAAATATACGGAAAATCCTATTTTTCCAGAAGACTAAGGATGCTAGAAGATGGAGTGGAGGTGGGCCACAGGGGGCCCACACCACCCCATGGCGCGGGCAGGCCTAGGCCGCGCCTGGAGGTGGTGTGGCCACCCTGGCCCACTCCAGGCTCTCCCCTCTGGCGTATATCATCCTCCCGGAACCCTAAGACTTGGGGAGTGACCATAGAAAGATTCCGCCGCCTTTGCGGGGCGGAAAACACCAAGAGAGAAAGATCTCTCTGGCAGATAGATTTCTGCCGGGGGAATTCCTTCCCGGAGAGGGGAGATCGTCGCCATCAACATGACCATCAAGCTGGACTTCATCGGGATCATCATCACCAGCATCACGATCAGCACCCTCATCACCATCTCCATATTGCTGTAACAATTGAGTTGAATCTTGCATAGTTCATAGGGGAGACTTTCTCGGTGTTGATTACTCTTTGTAGTTGATGCTATTGAGTGAACCATTGAATTATTGTTTATGTTCAGATTGTTATACATCATTATTCCATCTCTGATCATGGTCCATATGATGTCTTGTGAGTAGTTCGTTTTGTTCTTGAGGACATGGGAGAAGTCTTGTTGTTAGTAGTGGAGTTGCGTTGAGAAAGATTCAATAGATTGTTATTTAAGTTGTGGTGTACTTCTTCTAGTGGTGTCATGTGAACGTAGACTACATGACACTTCACCTATATGGGCCTAGGGGAATGCATTGTGTATTTGGCTACTAATCGTAGGGGTTGCCGGAGTGATAGAAATCTGAACCCCCGTTAGGAAACCATTGCACAAGGGACATACGGGTCTTAGAGTTTAAAGCTGTGGTTAGGTTTCTACCTTAATTATTTTCCTGTACTTACGGATGTTTGCAAGGGGTATAATTACAAGTATGTATTAGTCTTGGATGGGGCGGTACATTAGCACAGGTTCACCCACACAACACTTAGCAAGCTAAAGAAGATTAATCGACTATATGAAGCGAAAGCACTTGATAGTCTTCCCATGTGTCCTCGAGAACGTTTGGTCATCTTAAGAAATACAACCGGCTTGTCCTTTGCTGCATAAAGGATTGGGCCACTTGTTGCATTTATTCCTACTGTCTTTTATTTACTCGTACTTTGTTTACTTGCTTTATCGAAAACCCCTAAAAATCCGTTTGCTAAGTATTTGCAGAGAATTCCTGATCCATACCACTAGCCAGCACCTTCTGCTCCTCGTTGGTTTCGACACTCTTACTTATCGAAAATACTAGGATACACCCCTATACTTGTGGGTCATCAGACGTGTAGTTCAACCCCTTGGGGGACCATGTGCTTGCCGGTGTTGACGACTTCGGAGGCACCGATGAGAGCGTGGAGTTCGACGAACACGCTCCGCTCGTGTACCCGGAGGTACATCTATTTCTACATGTTTATATTTTCTGCTCGAGCTTAATCTATCCTGGCATGATGGCTCAATGCACGGCGCCCAGAAAAGTGCTGGTGTGTGGTTGATGTAGAGCTCGTTGGGAACCCCAAGAGGAAGGTATGATGAGCACAGCAGCAAGTTTCCCTCAGTTATGAAACCAAGGTTTAATTGAACCAGTAGGAACAAGGAAACACCTCAAAGGTGTTACTAGCTGAGCTTTGGCAGGGCGCACTACCGGTACTAGTAGCAACGTGGAGACCCGCACAACACAACCATAGAACTTTGTCCCCAACTTGCGATGAGGTTGTCAATCTCACCGTGTTTTGCGGAAAACAAAGGATTAAATGTATCAAATGGAAATAAGTAATAGTTTGCATAAAGTAAACACAAAGCAGTAAAAGATTGTATATTGAATGTAAAAGACAAGGACCGGGATCCATAGTTCACTAGAAGTGGCTCTCCTTAGATAGATAACATGCCGGGTGAACAAATTACAGCGGGGCAATTGACAAACACCGAGAAAGCAATACATGCATATACTAATCAACTTTACTCTTTTGAGACTTGATTGGGCATTACAACATTGTACATAGACCGCCATCCAACTGCATCTATGACTAATAATCCACCTTCAGGTTATGATCCGAACCCCCTCCAGTATTAAGTTGCAAGCAACAGATTATTGCTTTACGAACTGCGTGTAAAGTAAACAATACGTCTGTTCTATGAACAAAGGATTGTTGTTTTCTCCCTAGTAGCGACAACACATCTAGTACCTTAGAGATTTCTGTCACTTCCCCAGATTACCAGAGGCATGAACCCACTATCGAGCATAAATACTAACTCTTGCAGTTGCTAGCATCTACTTGGCCAAGATAGCTGCTAACAACGGAAAGCATGCAAGATCACAAATAACAAAGACATGATAGAATCAATAATCAATCTGAAATAGCATCTCAATATCCATCAGATCCCCGCAAACACAACATGCAGAATTACAAATAGATGATCTTGATCATGAACGGAGCTCACAAAATCTAGACATGAAAGCACAAAGGAGGAGAACCAGCCATCTAGCTACTACATGGATCCGTAGTCCAAGGATGAACTACTCACGCATCACACCGGAGGCTTGCATGGTGATGAAGAAGGCCTCCAGGGTGAATTCCTCTCTCCGACAGGGTGCCGAGAAGAGATTTAGATCCCTCCCGATCTAGGGATGGAGATGACAGCGGCTACAGACCCTTTCGTGAATTTTTGATCGGGTACTTAGGGTTTACGTCCCGAGGGCAACTTATAGTCGGAAGGGGAGGCCGAGGGCATGCCGGAGGCGGCCACACCACCCCCTGGCACGGGCCAGGCTGGGCCACGCGGCCAGGTGGTGTGGTGGCCCCCTGGCCCTTCTCCGTCTCGTATTCTAGCATCTGATAACTTCTGGAAAAATAGGCACTTTGGCATTTGTCCTGTCCAATTCCGAGAATATTCATTTTCTGACTTTCCTGGAACCAAAAACAGCAGAAAACAAGCAGCTGGCATTGTGGCTCTTGTTAATAGGTTACTCCAAGAAATCATATGAAAACTACTCCAAAGTGTGGACAAAACACAAGAAAGTGGATAAAACCAAGCATGGAACATCAAAAATTATAGATACATTTGCAATGTATCAACATCCCCAAGCTTAACTCCTGCTCATCCTCGAGTAGGTAAGTGATAAAAAGAAAGAATAATTTTTGAGGTGACATGAACCATCAAAGACTTGATCAAAGTATTTGTAAAACATTCAAAGCTGGGATCATAGTACTTCAATCATAACATGAAAGACAAAGTTCTAGCAATAAGACAAAGAAACTATGATGCAACATGAAAAGGCATCAAAAAAAGATTCATGAATAACAATGCTTTGCAAGACGTTTGTTTGTTTCACATAAAGAAAACATAGCATAATGGTATTCAGCTTGTCCCTCATAGAGTAGCAAATATAAATGCATAGGACACCTTCAAAGTTCATAAGAGTGACTAGATACAAATAGTTTAAAACAAGCAATATCAAGTTATGCATCAATCAACTAGTCTTCGGACAATGCACATAGAACTAAGAATGGCCACTATGCTCTCAAAGT
Organism: Avena eriantha; assembly: GCA_910589775.1. Classification (NCBI taxonomy): domain Eukaryota; kingdom Viridiplantae; phylum Streptophyta; class Magnoliopsida; order Poales; family Poaceae; genus Avena; species Avena eriantha. The sequence continues at coordinate 357,488,245 of OU342745.1, forward strand.
AAGTGCATAAAGATAGAAGGTGGAGACTCAATATAAAGGTGGAAGAAAGGCCTTTGTAAAAGAAAGTAGGGATTCAAGTCTCATAAAGAGCTTCCAAAAATTATGGTACTTATAGCTTTCAGCTCTCATTGCGCTATCATAAGCATCTTGAAGTGATTAAGGTTAAAGTGAACAAACTATGGTGTACATGCTTGACGAAGTATAAGTTAGAAATCTCATGTCCCTTGTATACGAGGGCCGCTCTCATGCTACTCAAGTATAGAGGAAACTCCACCATCGTTAATGGTTGGCTATATATGCAATGAAATTCAAGTTCATCCACATGTGCATATATTGTGGGGGAGTTTGCTCTATATATTGTGGTTGTAATAACATCACATACTTGTGTAGTATTGGATGTTAGGACAACCGTTTTGTTTGGTTAATTCATTATATAAACCCTCTAAAAGGGATTGTCATCAATTACCAAAATGGGGAAGATTGAAAGTGCATGTGTGCCCCCATGTGTGGTTTTGGTAATTAATGACAATCTATATGGACTTATGTTTGCATTGAGTTTTACTTGTAGGATTTGTCCATAGGCAATGCTTGAACCATATGTTGGCTTCAAGGTTGGGAGAAGAAGAAAGTAGAGAAGATCAAGTGTTGACCAAGGTTTCAATGAGTGATTCGGAGATTGGTCAAGACACCAACATAATGAAGAAAGAAGAAATGATGTGCAAGTTCAAGATGAGTCATCTCGAAGAGATCATTTGCTTGAAGCTTGCCATCCTATGGTGATCATGGATATGGGGAGATGATATGCCCAAAATAGAAGCTCTACCATAGTGTAGTATGGGGAGCAATTTGCAAGTCTTCCCAAAGCTATTGCAACCAATCAAGAAAGGTGTTCCATCTTGAGGTGGAGAAGATCGTCATCATCAACATCAAGTGGAATATGCGCAATGCAAAGGTATGGTCTTGATAGGGTTTCCTTCTTACCGGTCTCGTAGTGCTAGTTGGAGAGACCGGTTTGTAGGATAAATAACCGTTCTATCAAGAGGGGCTCTCGAGTGATTAACTTGATCATATCCTTTAGAGAGAGAGCTCGAACCTTTGCATTCTTGGCATCATCTTTCTTGGTTGTTATTTGGATCTTATCCATGTGAGGTCCTAGAGCTTGTGGTAATGTTCATAACAAGCTCTAGTTCATCAAAAACAGATTTCCCCTTATACCTTATTGTGTTTTTAATCTTGGAGGTTTTTCCGGTTTCTCACCAAGAGAGGTATATCACATCATAATACATGAAATGTTCTCTCTTGGTGGTATCCAATATTTCGACTTTTTGTTGGGTAGCTCTTGTCACCCCCTTTCCAACAAAATTTGTTTCGGGTTAATCGGAATCCAGATGCAAATGTTATGATCGTTACTGTTTTGTTGTTTCCATCAGTTTTGTCTCTGGCAGGTTTTTTAGACCGGAGTCTCCGGTGTGCAGACACCGGAGTCTCCGGTGTGGTCCGGAGTTTCCCCACAAGTCTCCGGAGTGGATCAAAGTTGAAGACCTAGGTCAGCCAGATTGGTTGTCCGGAGCAAGGTCCGGAGACTAACCGGAGTCTCCGGTCCAAGCCCCTGACTGGAGTCTCCGGTGTGGTGGGACCGGAGTCTCCGGTCCACTTGGCCCACAGAAGGGCTGGGTCATTCTGTTTGGTGGTCCGGAGGCTGGTCCGGAGATGGGCCGGAATCTCCGGTGTAGACCGGAGTCTCCGGTGTGCAGGCCGGAGTCTCCGGTCTGACTCTTCTCCAATGGCCAGAAAACAGTCAGAAATCAGTGGGCCTATAAATAGATGACCCCTTCTTCCAGCTCGAGTTGCTCGTTCCAGAAACTGAAGAACACCATTTTAGAGCCACCAAAACTCCAAGATCTCTTCATCCAACCACCCAAACTCGCTGATCTTTGGGGAATCGGAGGAGGAGGCCTTGATCTACAGCTTCACCAAGAGAGATCTTCATTTCCCCCTCATTCACTTGAGGGCCCCTTGCTCTAGGGTTTCATTGGAAACCCTAAGCCTTGTTTTGGTTTGAATTGATTCTTACAAGCTTGTCTTTGATTTTCTGACAACTTGCTTGTATTCAGGAGCCTCCAATTAAGTTGTGGATGTGTGCCTCGAACTTGTTGTAAAGGTGCCAGCTACCACCTCGAAGGTTGCCGATAGTGGAAGGGTGGATCGATCCCATTGGGGTGAGATTCATCGGAGAATAAGGGAGGCCTATTGTGGCATTGGTGGTTTGATACCACCCCCTGTCCAAACGAGACGTACTCCATTGTTGGGAGGAACTCGGTAATAATCGTCGTCTCCGCGTGCCTCGGTTATCTCTATACCTGAGCTCTTACTTATGCATCTTACTTTGTGATAGCCTTCGTGCTTGAAGTCTATATCTTGCTATCACATAGTTGGTTGTCTTGCTTAGCATAAGTCGTTGGTGCACATAGGTGAACCCTAGTTGTTCTAGGTTTTGTGCTTGACAAAGTAAACACTAGTTTAATTCCACCTTTGTTAAGCCCATCTTGGAAAAGTTTTTAAACCGCCTATTCACCCCCTCTAGGCGACATCTGTATCCTTTCAATTGGTATCAGAGCCCGGTCTCTCATTTTAGGCTTCACCGCCTTGAGAGTAAAGATGTCGGCTAGGGGATTAGTGCATAATGAAATATTCACATTTGATGGACAAATTATGATATATGGAAAACTCGTATGCTTATTCATTTTCGGGAAATGGACCCAAATTTGGAGCATATTGTAGCTATAGGTTTCTCTCCTCATATTGATTTTGAAAATCTATCTTGTGAGGATGACAAAAACTTATATCTTGATGCTCAAGCTTCTAATGTGCTTGTTAATGCTTTGAGCTATGTAGTTACATCTTCATTCATTCCTTTTTGGAGCGCCCATGAATTGTGGACAAAACTTCAAGCTAAATATGATGTGTCCAATATTATTGAGGATGATTGTATCGCTTCCACTTCTGTCCGTGATGAGTTCTCATCTTCTTCCACTTCACCAAAGTGTGGCAAGACACAAGGTAATGATATGGTGGGTGGTGATGAATATTGCAATGTTTATAGTAAGCTTACTCTTGATGATCCTTCATCTCTATCTCATTGCAACGCTTCATATTTGGACTTGGACACGTCTAACAATATATATGATTTACATGCTAGTGTTGATAGTCCGTGCATATCATGTATAAATTTCCTCAATAGATCTCATGATGATATGCTCTCTTTGCCTTGTTGCCATAATATAAATGATTTTATTTCCTCTAGTTGTTATGTGTCTAACAATGTAGAGGAAACCAAAGATTCTATTGGTAAAGACACGATTTCGAATGGAGCTTCAAGTAATTCTTCATCATCATCATCTCACGGTTCCCACCTATGCCTTATGGCTAGGGATTCAAAGGTAACTCCTACTTTGGAACCCAATAACACTTGTGATGATGAGGATGAGGATAATGAGGAAAAAAAGATTGATGTTGATGATTTATATGAAAAGGGTGATATGGGTTATCATGCTCTTGTTAATAATAATATTGCTTGCTCTAACTTCGTTGAAATCTTGGACTTTGCTATTAAGAGCAAAGATCCTATTGATAAGTTAAAAGCAAAAATCAAGGATCATGAGAACACCATTGATAAAATGAGTAGCTTTGAGCGTGAGTATGCTAATCAAATTGCACATCTAAATGAAGCTCTTGAAGAGGAACAAACCACTAAGGAATCTCTTGAGGAGACGTTTGCTCTAGAGTTGTCTAGAGTGAAGGAATCTCATGATAAAGATCTTGAGGTGGCAAGTGATCTCCAAAGTAAAAATGATGGGCTTCAAGTTGCTTATGCTAAACTCCTTGAGGATTTTGAGCACCTAAAAGATGGCTCTAGGGTCATCAAGGGTGAGCTCATCAAACTCACCGAGTCACATGAGCAACTTAAAGCCTCTTACTCAAAAGAGATTTCAAAGTTGCCCTCACCTCTTGCTAATAATAATGATGCTTGTGCTACTAACTCTATTTCTTGTGAAGCATCTACTTTGAAGGAGAATGTTGAGCTAAAGGCTCAACTTGCTTTGCTAACTAGCAACTATGGGAAATTAGAAGAAAGTCATGTCAATCTCTCAAGCTCGCATGAGGATCTTAGAATCTCCCATGGGAGGCTAAAGTTAGCTCATGAGACCATCATGTCAAAGGTAACATCTAGTGGGCCTCATGTGGACATTATCACTATATCTACTCCAAATGTTATATTGCCATGTGCTAGTCCTTGTAATTCATCCTCTCACAACCATGCTATATCTCGTGATGAATTACATTTCGTGCCTTGTTGCTCTAACAATGTAGCATCCACTTTCTCTAGTACTCTTGTTGAAACTAACCATGTAGAGGAAATCAAAGATCTCAAGGCTCAAGTCACTTCTTTGAAGAATGACTTGAAAAAGGGTCATTCAGGGAAAACCGCACTCAAAAAATCTTAAGTGTGCAAAAATCTTCCAATGACAAGAGTGGGCTTGGATTCAACTCCAATGTCAAGAACAAGAATGCTATCTATTTGAAGCACAAGGACAACAAGAAGAATGACCAAGATCAAGTCAAGAATACGGTCAACATTGTTTGCTTCAAGTGCAAGGAAGAAGGGCATCATGTTAAATCTTGCCCATTGAAGAAGAAGTCTCTTACTGTGAAGCAACAAGGGAAGCGGCCTCAAGCCCCACCTCAAGTCGTGGACGGGCCCCTTCCTAAGAGGACTACTCGAGCTCTTTCTCGAGTTGTGGTCTCACCTAAGAAGAAAGATGGCAAGATAAGAACTTGCTATATATGCCGTGAGAATGGGCATATTTCTTCCTCATGCACTATTGGTATCTCCTCATCCAACCCTATCATTATTGATGATGTTTATTATCTTTGTAAGGATGTGGTTGGCAACGTGTTTGCCAAATTTGTTGCTACTCAATGTGGGTTCAAGAAAAGAACCATTTGGGTTGCCAAGCCTATTGTGACTAACCTCTTAGGACCCAACTTGGTTGGGGACCAACAAGCCAAAACTTGATCAATAGGTATTGTTGGAGGGCATTGGAGACTTGGCTACATCATGAAGAATTAAGGGAACTTCAATTATATTCTCTCAAGCCAAGTCATTTAGTTTATCATATATCTATCATATATCCATTGCTCCTCCTTGCGGTAACATGTTCTCAACTCATTTACATTGAAAGTTACTTGCCCCTTGTGCATGTGTTAGTTTTGTACCTTGCATATGTTTTGTATATGTTGTGCTTCCTACTTGCTTAACTTGAGAAATCAAGTATGTGTATGTTGACTTGCACACCATGCACGTGTTTCATGTTTGAGCCTATTGCATCTTGTATATATCTTACTTGGCTCTTGTGAGAAATTAATGGACTATCCCATTTTGGGGGAGTGTTATGCCTAGGCACTCCACAATCCTAAAAATGTGTGTACATGAGGAATACCACCTAGTATTGATATTGCAATATTATCTAGTCTCTATGTGGTATGATTCTCATGAGAAATTTATGTTCTATAATGTCCCTTAATTATATCTATGTGGATCATTTTGCCTCGTGTTGATATTTATGGATGTATCAAATTATGGGGGAGTCATATGCTTAGTGCATATCACAATCCTAGATAATGTGAAAATTCGAGGTTGTGCCACTTAGAATTGATATTGAGAATTATCTAGATCCTATGTGGCACATTAGCTCATACAAGTTCCAATTTGTTTGAATGTTCTATAGCTCATCTTTTGGATCTTGTTTGTGAGAGTATTTCTTGGTATGTGTTTCCCCATAATTGGGTCTCTATATCCTCATGGAAACCATTAACTTCAAGTTACTTTAATCACTAGTGATTGTGTTACTATTGGAAGCTACCAAGAATATCGATCTAAGCATCAAGCCTAATTTTAGTATTTCGTAGTATGCTTCTTGTTGTTAATTTGATCATGATATCCTTGAAAACTACATTGGGAAATGTTTCCCCATATTTCTTGTCATTGGATAAGTGGTACTCCATATATGGTAGAATTTATTGATCGTGTTCACTTTGACCCTTTGGTTTTCTTTGTCCTATCTTTGGCCAAGAAAATGTTTTACAATTTGTCCCATGTCTTCCTTGCCTCTTATGAGAAGAAATGTTTTATCACATTATGGGGGAGTAATGTAATTTGTGCATATTACAAACTGAGAAAATGTGAATAGTTGAGGTTGTGTCACATATAATTGATATTGGAAATTATCTAGTTCCTATGTGGCACACGAGCTCAAACAAGTTCCTTTCGATATAATGGTTTTATCCCTTATCTTTTGGATCTTGTTTGCAAGATATTTCCTTGGTATGGGTTTCATCATATATGAATTCTTATATCTAAGTTGTCAAGAATTTTTCCTCTAGTTATTCTAATCATTGTTGTGCGTGATTGGTTAACTAGTTGAAACCCTCAAGGATCTCTTTCATGTCTTGGTTTTTAATTCCTATCTTTTGACATTTGCTTTCTCTTTATGAATATGATCTTGGATATATTTTCTATCTACCACCGGGAAATATTTGCAAGACCCTTGTCATTGGACAATCGGTACTATAATATGTGGTAGACTTCTTGATCATTTTGACGTTGGTTTTTGCTTGAGTTTCCTCATCTCTTGCCAATAAGTTGGTGTGTCTTGTCTCCCACGTCTACATCAATCCATATGGATCTTTCTTTATCTTGAAATCATTGAGTTCTCTAGTTTATGTAGGAAGGGATGATGATCCCATGTGTGTGCATTTTGTATTCAAATGCAAAATCTTAAATAATTCACTAATCATGGGGGAGTTCTCCTATATTATTCGGAACACTCATTTTATGCTTCTTCATGACATGTTTTGATCCATACCATGCTTTATGCCTTTGGAAGATAAATGATTTCTTTGATACTTTGTGCCATTCTTGTAAAATGTTGAGAGTTTGGCTCTTTTGTTGGAACCATTTATTTTTCAATCGGTATGTTGTTTGGGAGTTGATTTTCTCATTCCATCATTTCTATTTAACCATTTTAATGAGACAAATCGGTTAGCATTTGTATTTGTTTATCCTTTTTTTTCTCTTTAGCTTTAGCATAGTTCATTTGTTGAACTTGTGTTCGGTCATGAGTTGATTTGACTCTTTGATGCAATTTGGACACCCTCTGTCGTATCACTCTCTTATGTGTGACTTCTTGGTTTACTTCGTGTTTTTGTTCAAATTGTATCTCCTTTTTGGTTCTTGAAAGTGTTGTGCATGCATATTTACTAAATGTATATATTATGGCATGCTTGCTTTCTTTGATCCAATATATAAGGGAAACTCCACGAAATCCTATTGTGGCTATGATGTGCATGAAATTCACTTTCAAATCAATATGCACATGTTTTTGTGGAGTATGTCCTATGTATTGTAGTGTATCTAACTACTTTGGACCAAATGAGTTTTGGGACCATTGTGTACTTGAATGTGTTTTAGGTACACTGGAGATACATTGGATGCTTGTCTCAATAATAAGAAGATGTGGTGACTAAATGATAATTGGAGGCACGCTAGGATGATCAACAAACACATATCTACTACATCCTACCAATGGTATCTCAGTAACAAGTATCCCTCTCATGCATACTTTTGTAGCATCCAACCATTGTGGTTGCATCATGGCATGATTTCCTTTAGTTGCTTTTATTGTGGTTCTTGCAAGAATTTTATTGTATCATCCTTTTTTTGGTATGAGTAAGTTGAGATGATTGCATATTTTGGGTAATAAATCAAAATCATGTTGATGATTCACCAATTCCATATATGCCAATCTAGCAATTATATTATCAATCTTTTCCTCAGTTTCTCTCATGTACAATATGGATGAATTTGTAAGGTTTATTTGCTCTTTATGATATTTGTTGCCTTTCCTAATGCATTCCAACTATCTCTTGTTCCCTTGTGATAGTTGTGATGTATTTGTTGGTGTTTCAAGGTCATTGATGTTCAATAAGATAAATTTGAGCCTTTGGCCATGCTTTCTAGCAAAAATCTTATTGGCATTATCTATGACTTTTGTTTGGATATCTTGTCCATTCTTTAGTATCCATTTTGTGTGTACATGTTTCTTTGTGGATGTATATCTTAGGGATTCTTGTCTACCTAGAAACTTATACACATGATTATGGCTAAATCTCTAGTTGATATCCTTTTTTCTTTGGAGTCCACCTTGTGCCCCTTCTTTATTCTTTGGTGGCTCCAAAAGTTTTTCTTTGAGTGCTTGACATTTTCATTTGCATCGTTTGGCACTCGTTGGTGTTAAGAAAGTTGATATCTCATGCCTTTGTGTTGTTAGGTAAGTTTGGGGGAGCAAGGATACCATGTTTATGTTTGGTGCATAAAACCTCGGGGAGCTTTCCTAATTTACCTAAGAACACGCATTTGCTTTCTTAGTCTTGTTTGGTGTTTTTGTTTGATCATGGGGAGTTAGGATTCCATAATTCTGCACCTTGTTGTGCATGAACCTTGGGGAGCTCCCTATTTTCATCTAAACACTCATTTGCTCTAATCATAATATCTTCTCTCTAGCTCATGGTCGTGGTCTAAGTGATATAGAGGGAATGAGGATGCCATGTTTGTGCATATTGTATTCAAAAGAAAATTATAATTTGTGCACAAACCTTGGGGAGTCTCCTCATATTATTTAGATCACTCTCTTTTCAACCTTATCATAATATCTATCTTTCTTATGGTATCTTCCTTTTGTGAAGTGCTTCTTTTGATCTTTTGATTGCTTGCTTCGTTTGTTGATACTTCTTCACCATTTTATTTCTCTGCAATCTTTGGATCCTTGATTTAGTTTGATTTCCTCCTGGTATTCGTCATTTGGATACGTGCATTTGATTCCACTCATATTATGAGAGATGCACACCATATGGAGGAAATCTCACTAAACTGGCCTTCTCAAGCTTTTCACCCATTTTGGCAATCGATGCCAATGGGGGAGAAGTTTTGGAGGGTTTTAGGGAATTTGCTTGTGTGTTGTGAGTTTTGTACTTAAACACTTTCCTCGTGTGCTTTGCATCTTAGTGTGTTGCTCGGCATCTTGTATATATAGAGGAAACTCCACCACCGTTAATGGTTGGCAATATATGCAATGAAATTCAAGTTCATCCACATGTGCATATATTGTGAGGGAGTTTGCTCTATATATTGTGGTTGTAATAACATCACATACTTGTGTAGTATTGGATGTTAGGACAACCTTTTTGTTTGGTTAATTCATTATATAAACCCTCTAAAAGGGATTGTCATCAATTACCAAAATGGGGGAGATTGAAAGTGCATGTGTGCCCCCATGTGTGGTTTTGGTAATTAATGACAATCTATATGGACTTATGTTTGCATTGAGTTTTACTTGTAGGATTTGTGCATAGGCAATTCTTGAACCATATGTTGGCTTCAAGTTTGGGAGAATAAGAAAGTAGAGAAGATCAAGTGTTGACCAAGGTTTCAATGAGTGATTCGGAGATTGGTCAAGACACCAACATAATGAAGAAAGGAGAAATGATGTGCAAGTTCAAGATGAGTCATCTCGAAGAGATCATTTGCTTGAAGCTTGCCATCCTATGGTGATCATGGATATGGGGAGACGATATGCCCAAAATAGAAGCTCTACCATAGTGTAGTATGGGGAGCAATTTGCAAGTCTTCCCCAAGCTAGCGCAACCAATCAAGAAAGGTGTTCCATCTTGAGGTGGAGAAGATCGTCATCATCAAGCTCAAGTGGAATATGCGTAAGGCAAAGGTATGGTCTTGATAGGGTTTCCTTCTTACCGGTCTCGTAGTGCTAGTTGGAGAGACCGGTTTGTAGGATAAATAACCGTTCTATTAAGAGGGGCTCTCGAGTGATTAACTTGATCATATCCTTCGGAGAGAGAGCTCAAACCTTTGCATTCTTGGCATCATCTTTCTTGGTTGTTATTTGGATCTTATCCATGTGAGGTCCTAGAGCTTGTGGTAATGTTCATAACAAGCTCTAGTTCATCAAAAACGGATTTCCCCTTATACCTTATTGCGTTTTTGATCTTGGAGGTTTTTCCGGTTTCTCACCAAGAGAGGTATATCACATCATAATACATGAAATGTTCTCTCTTGGTGGTATCCAATATTTCGACTTTTTGTTGGGTAGCTCTTGTCACCCCCTTTCCAACAAAATTTATTTTGGGTTAATCGGAATCCAGATGCAAATGTTATGATCGTTACAGTTTTGTTGTTTCCATCAGTTTTGTCTCTGGCAGGTTTTTCAGACCGGAGTCTCCGGTGTGCAGACACCGGAGTCTCCGGTGTGATCCGGAGTTTCCCCACAAGTCTCCGGAGTGGATCAAAGTTGAAGACTTGGGTCAGCCAGATTGGTGGTCCGGAGCAAGGTCCGGAGACTGACCGGAGTCTCCGGTCCAAGCCCCTGACCAGAGTCTCCGGTGTGGTGGGACCGGAGTCTCCGGTCCACTTGGCCCACAGAAGGGCTAGGTCATTCTGTTTGGTGGTCCGGAGGCTGGTCCGGAGATGTGCCGGAATCTCCGGTGTAGACCGGAATCTCCGGTGTAGGCCAGAGTCTCCGGTCTGACTCTTCTCCAATGGCCAGAAAACAGTCAGAAATCAGTGGGCCTATAAATAGATGACCCCTTCTTCCAGCTCGAGTTGCTCGTTCCAGAAACTGAAGAACACCATTTTAGAGCCACCAAAACTCCAAGATCTCTTCATCCAACCACCCAAACTCGCTGATCTTTGGGGAATCGGAGGAGGAGGCCTTGATCTACAGCTTCACCAAGAGAGATCTTCATTTCCCCCTCATTCACTTGAGGGCCCCTTGCTCTAGGGTTTCATTGGAAACCCTAAGCCTTGTTTTGGTTTGAATTGATTCTTACAAGCTTGTCTTTGATTTTCTGACAACTTGCTTGTATTCAGGAGCCTCCAATTAAGTTGTGGATGTGTGCCTCGAACTTGTTGTAAAGGTGCCAGCTACCACCTCGAAGGTTGCCGATAGTGGAAGGGTGGATCGATCCCATTGGGGTGAGATTCATCGGAGAATAAGGGAGGCCTATTGTGGCATTGGTGGTTTGATACCACCCCCTGTCCAAACGAGACGTACTCCATTGTTGGGAGGAACTCGGTAATAATCGTCGTCTCCGCGTGCCTCGGTTATCTCTATACCTGAGCTCTTACTTATGCATCTTACTTTGTGATAGCCTTCGTGCTTGAAGTCTATATCTTGCTATCACATAGTTGGTTGTCTTGCTTAGCATAAGTCGTTGGTGCACATAGGTGAACCCTAGTTGTTCTAGGTTTTGTGCTTGACAAAGTAAACACTAGTTTAATTCCACCTTTGTTAAGCCCATCTTGGAAAAGTTTTTAAACCGCCTATTCACCCCCTCTAGGCGACATCTGTATCCTTTCAATTGGTATCAGAGCCCGGTCTCTCATTTTAGGCTTCACCGCCTTGAGAGTAAAGATGTCGGCTAGGGGATTAGTGCATAATGAAATATTCACATTTGATGGCACTAATTATGATATATGGAAAACTTGTATGCTTATTCATTTTCGGGACATGGACCCAAATTTGGAGCATATTGTAGCTATAGGTTTCTCTCCTCATATGGATTTTGAAAATCTATCTTGTGAGGATGAGAAAAACTTATATCTTGATGCTCAAGCTTCTAATGTGCTTGTTAATGCTTTGAGATATGTAGTTACATCTTCAATCATTCCTTTTTGGAGCGCCCATGAGTTATGGACAAAACTTCAAGCTAAATATGATGTGTCCAATATTATTGAGGATGATTGTATCGCTTCCACTTCCGTCCGTGATGAGTTCTCATCTTCTTCCACTTCACCAAAGTGTGGCAAGACACAAGGTAATGATATGGTGGGTGGTGATGAATATTGCAATGTTTATAGTAAGCTTACTCTTGATGATCCTTCATCTCTATCTCATTGCAACGCTTCATCTTTGGACTTGGACACGTCTAGCAATATATATGATTTACATGCTAGTGTTGATAGTCCGTGCATATCATGTATAAATTGCCTCAATAGATCTCATGATGATATGCTCTGTTTGCCTTGTTGCCATAATATAAATGCTTTTATTTCCTCTAGTTGTTATGTGTCTAACAATGTAGAGGAAACCAAAGATTCTATTGGTAAAGACACGATTTCGAATGGAGCTTCAAGTAATTCTTCATCATCATCATCTCACGGTTCCCACCTATGCCTTATGGCTAGGGATTCAAAGGTAACTCCTACTTTGGAACCCAATAACACTTGTGATGACGAGGATGAGGATAATGAGGAAAAAGAGATTGATGTTGATGATTTATATGAAAAGGGTGAGATATTTCTTTTCCTCCTTCAATAAGCCCCCAAGTATTCAGAGATTTATAAATATCTTTGGGCATCAGACAAAATTCAGACATGATATCACAACGAGCTTGAAAAGTTTCAGTGTTCATCTCAATCTTTACTATAGGGAACCACTTTGATGGTTCGGAGTTTATTGGAACATAATTGTGCTGCTCCCTAAGCGTATTATAGCAACTTTCTAGGCTAGTAGTGCTAGCCTCAAGAGTGTTCAGCCTAGCAAATATTTTTGCGAAAGAAATATTAGTTTGGCTAGGCATGTTGTAAGTGAGGATCAATTTCTTTATAGCATTAATATCATCATCCTCATTACATTGGAGGAAATCTCCTCCCACAATAGCATCTAAGGCATATCTATAGCAAAGAGCAATCCCAAGGTAAAAACTACTAAGGAACAAGCTTTGAGTCATTTTAGGCTCATTTTTTCATGTTGATCGGAGATTCTAGACCAAGATTCCTTAAAACTTTCCTCAATTCCTTGTTTAAAAGTGAAAATCATTTCCTCGGGTGACATAGTGACTGGAGCAAGGCTAGACATAGTGACAAATTAGGATAGGAACTATTTTTTTTGTGTTTTTGAAAAAAAGAAAACAAGCAAACAAGTAAAACTATTTTTTTTGGGTTTTTGAATAACAAAACAAGCAAACAAAGCAAAAAGAAAACTAAGAAAAACAAAAATAACAAAGTAAAGAGATTAGTTATGAGGGACTCCCCTTGTGAAGATGTCCTTGACTCCCCGGCAACGGCGCTAGAAAAATGCTTGATGGCTCAATGCACGGCGCCCAGAAAAGTGCTGGTGCATGGTTGATGTAGAGCTCGTTGGGAACCCCAAGAGGAAGGTATGATGAGCACAACAACAAGTTTCCCTCTATTATGAAACCAAGGTTTAATCGAACTAGTAGGAGCAAGGAAACACCTCAAAGGTGTTACTAGCTGAGCTTTGGCAGGGCGCACTACTGGTGCTAGTAGCAACGTGGAGACCTGCACAACACAACCACAGAACTTTGTCCCCAACTTGCGATGAGGTTGTCAATCTCACCGTGTTTTGCGGAAAACAAAGGATTAAACGTAACGAATGGAAAGAAGTAAAATTTTGCAGAAAGTAAACACAAAGCAGTAAAAGATTGTAGATTGAATGTAAAAGATAAGGACCGGGATCCATAGTTCACTAGAGGTGGATCTCCTTAGATAGATAACATGCTGGGTGAACAAATTACAGCGGGGCAATTGACAAACACCGAGAAAGCAATACATGCATATACTAATCATATTGAATCCTTTGAGACTTGATTGGGCATTACAACATTATACATAGACAGCCATCCAACTGCATCTATGACTAATAATCCACCTTCCGGTTATCATCTGAACCCCCTCCAGTGTTAAGTTGCAAGCAACAGATTATTGCTTTACGAAGTGCATGTAAAGTAAACAATACGATTGTTCTATGAACAAAGGATTGTTGTTTTCTCCCTAGTAGCAACAACACATCTAGTACCTTAGAGATTTTTGTCACTTCCCTAGATTACCAGAGGCATGAACCCACTATCGAGCATAAATACTAACTCTTGGAGTTGCTAGCTTCTACTTGGCCAAGATAGCTACTAACAACGAAAAGCATGCAAGATCACAAATAACAAAGACATGATAGAATCAATAATCAATCTGAAATAGCATCTCAATATCCATCGGATCCCCGCAAACACAACATGCAGAATTACAAATAGATGATCTTGATCATGAAGGGAGCTCACAAGATCTAGACATGAAAGCACAAAGGAGGAGAACCATCCATCTAGCTACTACATGGATCCATAGTCCAAGGATGAACTACTCACGCATCACACCGGAGGCTTGCATGGTGATGAAGAAGGCCTCCAGGGTGAATTCCCCTCTCCAGCAGGGTGCCGGGAAGAGCTTCAGATCCCTCCCGATCTAGGGATGGAGATGACGGCGGCTACATACTCTTTCATAGATTTTTGATCGGGTACTTAGGGTTTTCGTCCTGAGGGAAATATATAGGCGGAAGGAGAGGCCGAGGGGGTGCCGGGAGCGGCCACACCAACCCCTGTCGTGGGCCAGGCCTGGTCGCGCGGCCAGGTGGTGTGGTGGCCCCCTGGCCCCTCTCCGTCTCGTATTCTGGCACTTGATGACATCCGGAAAAATAGGGACATTTGGGTTTTGTCCTGTCCAATTCCGAGAATATTCATTTTCTGACTTTCCTGGAACTAAAAACAGCAGAAAATAGGCAGCTGGCACTGTGGCTCTTGTTAATAGGTTAGTCCAAGAAATCATATGAAAAGTAGTCCAAAGTTGGAACAAAACACAAGAAAGTGGATAAAACCCAGCATGGAACATCAAAAATTATAGATACATTTGCAATGTATCATGGCGTCATAAAAAAAATCTAGTCCTAATGATTAGATGCCACGTACGAACTGGTACATGGAGAGATCTAGTCTGTTCTGAATGAATCCACATTATTTATTTATTAATAAGTTACCAAGAACACAAACCACATTAATTTAGGAGCGAGCTGGGAGACGGTCGTAATGAACTTCTGAACCTGTATAGACATATTATTGCATCGAAAGTAACTTGGAATGGTGGAAGGAATATATATTTATTATTTTGCTCATTTCGGTTTGTATTCCATACATTACAGGTGTATTCAAGTTAGATGGACTCTGACAAGGAGACCGGGGACAGCAAGAGCCGCCATGTCATGAAGAAGCTCAAGAGCGGGATAATCCCTTTCCGCACTCGACTTGGGGAGCTCAAGTGCCCTTTCTGTAAGAAAGGAGACAACCCAAGGATTGCCAGCTTGATTCCACATGCGGTTGGCATCGGTAAAAGCCCGGATAGTAAACACAAGTCGGTGACCAAGGCTAAGCACGCTGATTATGGCAAATTCCTGAGGGAGTATGTCAAGACCGTCCTAGTGTCCCCTTACATAGGAATCGGCAACTTCTAGCCGACCAACCCCGTCACTGTGCTGGCCCGGCCACTAATAATATTTAGTTCTCTTACCGTATCTAGACCCTTAAACTATGGGGATTTTGATTTTCGTACCCTTCAAAATATATTCAAGTTCATCTGTTTATGGAGTTAAAGTTCCGGTGGCATACTCGTTATTTTTCATGGATAGAGGGGTGCCCCCGACAAATATAAGGGTTATCCTGTCTACTAAATCACAGAGGACCAACGGTTGGTGGGCAAAACTGAGTACAACTGAATCGCTAGGGTTAGACACGAGGGAAAAAAATGCGACTCACAGTACGCTTGTGCGGTGCACGGGGCGGTAGCGGACACGTGTGGCCGTGCACGATGCATTAGCGTACACGCTGCATGGTAGTGCAACGAAATGTCGCTTCCCTTCTCCTTTAATAGAGGCCTCCCCACTCCCACTCATCACGCACTCGCTCACTCAACCGTCTCCACTGTTCCATCACCTTCTGCAAACGCCCAACAAAACTCCAACCACGCTGGCGATGGAGAGGAACGGCGCGGTGGCCATCGGCGCCTCCAAGGCCGCCGGAGAGGAGCCCCCTGTCCCCGTCCCCGCATCCATCGTAGCTGCCGGTGAGGAGGCCCCCGCCGGTCTCGGACAGATCCCGCTCGGCTGGGACCCCTACAAGGAGGTTGTCTACATAAGGCCGGAGAACCCCTACGACACCAGCATCGCCGACCCATGGTCTGAGGTAACCGGGTTTTCTCCCCTTCCCCTGTTCTTCCCCCGTTCCCATCATTGGATGCTAGATCATATGTTATTAGGGCTCGACTGTTCGTATTTTTTACAGTAGCTAACCCTCTTGTGTTAAATCTCTATTTTCGATCAATCCCCCTGTTCGTAGTTGGGATCAGTATTCGATTTGGTTTGAGATTTGGGGAATAATCGGGAGATCTCATTTGGTTAATTTATGCAAAAAATCAATCCCGATAATCAAAGTATCTCAAACATGTCCTTATTTCACTCTACTGTTTTTTTCCAACAGGAGGATAGCAGCGACCTCCGCAGTGACGACGAGTCCAAGGACACCAAGACTCGTCATGTGCTGAGGAGGCTAAAGTCCGGTCAGTACAACAACTTCTTCGCCAGCGACGTGTACAGGTGCCCCTTCTGCCCCACCAGGCGGCTCCGCGACACGGACTTCAACTCCCTCGTGAAGCATGACGAGGACGTGAGGACCTGCAGCGAGTCCGTGAACGTCCATGGCTTCAGGGCCAAGCACCAGGCGCTCGGTCTTCACCTCCGCAACCTCTAGAAGGTGGCTATCGAGGAGGGTCGCATGCCCCTGGTCAGACCCAACGCACCCAAGGTCAAGGGGCTGGGCAGCAAGAAGTGGAGGAGGCGCCAGAGGGAGGAGGCGGATGCCCTCCTGGCAGAGGCCACGAGGGGCCACTGATCAGCTGCTGCTACTGCTGTAAAGCAGCTTCTTTTGTCTTGTCTGTGTTGAACCTGTCAGCTGCTGCTGCTGAGCAGCCTAATTGTCGAACCTCGTTAAGTACTGTACTATATAACCTATATTAGCTGCTTTATCTACACCTGCTCTGTTTACTGGATTTATTTATGGTGCTGGTTTGTTTTGCTGCTCTAGATTTGCTACCAGATTGGGGAAAAACGATCGCAAAAGGAACAATGAATGAAGAGAGAAGCTGCTCTATATTCCCTACCTTTTTGGGCAAAAAAACACAACTGTTAGAGAGAGAGGGGAAAAGGCGCTCTTAAAAAGGCCAAATAACAAAAAAAAACTTCCACTTTAGGCGTCATGGCGCACGTAATGGCCAAGCCTTTGACCAGACGGCACCCCCCTTCGAGCGCATGTGAGGGCTTCGAAATATCGGGAGGGGAAAAGTGAGGACAAACGAGACACAATGTTGCTATAACTAAATCTGACAAAAAGCTAAATTTGGCTTTACCATGCAATTTGGCTAGAGCTCCACAATGTCTATGCTTACACTTCTTAAACTTGTTAGGAATTAATAATAACTGTACACTTCCTTCTGTCCTGTCACGTTACGTCATGTCAGCACCGCGCACCCGCTGCGGATCGGCAACGGGACGGTGGGCTACGTGACCGGTCTCTGCCACGCCAAAGCCACGTCGCACACCCGTCCCATCGCCTACCGGGACGGATGCCGAATTTAATCGCTAGGATTAGAATCCATCGGTGCTCGCCCGGTCAAACTTGCTTCTGCATGGGTATTACCGGAATATTGGTAAACGGAATTTAAGCATCGTCTTCCGTCTCCTCAGCACATCACTATGCAAAAATCCCCAACTCATTCCTTTCGTCGCTGCCGCCACTACAAGAACCATTAACGCTGCCGTAGGCACCGCCTCCGCCTGGCCATACCACCGCAATAGATCACTCCACCTCCACGCCCAGTCCCAGCCACCGCTACTGACCCTAGGCCACCGCCACCGCATTAGCTGCTGCCATGGACGCAGAGTATGGCGTGTTCGGCGACGGGAGCGACTACACCGACGAGTACACCGTCACCGCCCATGTCACCACCAAGCTGACGGTCGTCCACACA
This sequence comes from Avena eriantha, assembly GCA_910589775.1. Classification (NCBI taxonomy): domain Eukaryota; kingdom Viridiplantae; phylum Streptophyta; class Magnoliopsida; order Poales; family Poaceae; genus Avena; species Avena eriantha. The sequence continues at coordinate 357,506,240 of OU342745.1, forward strand.
AATGCGTCAGCGGAGGTCGCCAAGGTCATCGCAATGTACGAGTGGTGGCTATAGGAGCTGATGGACAGGTACAAGATCGTCGGCCTTAACCTCGAGTATACCGGAGATAGGAAGAGGACGGCGCTTTTGTAGCTGTCCATGCGCAACCACTGCCTCCTATATCACGTATGTAGGGCCAAATATGTATGCCCGGAGCTTCGCGAGTTCCTACACAGGAGGGAGATCTACTTCGCCAGTGTCAACATCAAGAACGATACTCCGAAGCTAGAACAGGATCTCCTCGTTCATGTTGTCAATCACGTCAATCTCCAACGTTTGTGGAGGTACCCGGATGGTGGTATGGGGAAAGCCGGCATGGCTAGACTCACTGCCGACATCATCGACCGCGAGTACGCCGGCATGAAAGTCGAGTTCCCGAAGCACCTGCAC